>OZ025810.1:0-600000 GCA_964019425.1 Flectonema sp. DT1601 | reverse complement strand
TCGTCAAATTCACTTAACAAATATAAAATCACTAATCGTATCAAACACTGGATACGAATGGATCGGGTTCAGTCTGAGCCCAGCTGCTAATCAACCAGACCTAATGATGAAACCGAGGACTCCAGAATTTCTAATATCAATAATAAAATCATTATACATAGCGTTAACCAATTCAGAACTACCAGTAGTGAGAACTGATAACATCAGTGGATGTTTACAATTAAACGGAACAATCTCAAAACCCAATACCATAATACCATTATCCACTGTGAAACCAATACCTCATCGACTTTGGATATCAAGTAATACAGGTATCGATGGTTGGTATCAGTTTCAACCAAGCGACGTAAACTCAATGGAATACTCGTACGTGTCAAGACACGGTTATCTACTACAGACAGACGCGACTGGTAGGTGGGGACTTTATCAAAAACAAGATTTGGTTTTCAGAGCCTCAATCGAAGGTTCAAAACCCCAAGAAATTAAACAATGGCAAAAATTTGATAAACTAGAAAACGAATGGTGTCTGGCTCCAGAATGCAGCGTTGGCATCCATAAAAAAGCTCCCTCACTAGATAACTTAATACCACCAAGAAATTTAAGTCCTGGATCAATCAGACGATCACCAACAGAGGCAAAGTCACCAATCTTGTACGAAACGATGTCATTAAAACAATTAAAGTCCCACGTTATTAATAAAACTGAATTAATAAAAGATTTAAAACGAACAGCAGCAGAACAAACATCTGCAATCGCAAGTCTTCAGAGAGACACTCAGTTCTCACAACGAGATAATAATTCTGTTGAGGAACTCCTCGAAATTCAAGTTGGATCAACAGGTGAGTCTCATACTGTTATACAATGTGCTAATATTGTCATTGCGAGTATGGAAGCTGAAGCATTGAAAGCAGAATCTGATATTGGTATAGCACAGGCATCTATTCAAAAGATAAGATCAAAAAATGAAGAAACCATCGCACTTGAATCGTCACTACGACAACAGATAGCTGCGTCAGAAACTATTCAAATTGATTCAAAGGAAAAACTCAATACGATCAGAGATGGAACTCGAGAACTTGTAGAACGTTCACAAGCCATTGCTTTAGAAAAGGAACGGAGAGTTGGGGAATTGGCAACACTACGGGCAATGCATTCGGACGAGATGTCGAAATTGAAATCACAACAGGAAGTTGAATTAACACCCCTCCAAAGAGAACTCGTAAACCTTGAAAAACAACTACGAAAACCTCCTGCTAAGGTACTTTCAGAACAAAATAACACTATTCAAAATGATATAACTTCACTCGAAGCACAGCTACAGACACTTCGATCTGAGGAAGTGGCTCTACAAGAGAAACACAGCTCTGTACTTGACTCTCACGTGAAGGCGAATAATCAATTATTAGTAAGCAGCGATGGACAATCTGAATCCATGAGTCCGATAACTGTCGCATGCGATCAACTTTCAGCTGTTTTATTAAAACTTGATATCCTTGAGCAACACGCTAACGAGTGTGGAACTCTTCGTTGGCATCTTGAAAGAGCAACTGAAAAAGCTGAAGACATGGACTCTGACATCAGAAATGCAATATTAAAGATGAAGGAAATCAAATCTGTTTATGATCAAAGAATCCTTCATGCGACTATGGAACTGGAGACAAGTCAGATGTGTTTATCAAGAGCAGAGACACACAGCTCTGAAGTATCTAGTGGGTTGAAAGAAGATCTTGAAACCTTAAAACACAAATCGATATCGACAAAGAAAAACGTCATGTCTAAAGTCTCTGAACTCAACACATTACAACAACAACTCCGAGAAGAAAGTACATCCAGGGAAGCAAAAAAGAGATGGTCATTTGAACAAGAGTTATTCCTAGCACGGTGTAATAGAAATCCTTCTCCGTCGGTGGAACCAGCGAGTGTACAACAGATGGTTCAATTGGACTGCAGGATTCAAGCGATCGATAAAGAGCTTCTTAAAACACAACAAACAACACTTCAAATCGACACAAATGAACATGAGATGAAACAAAAACGAGATGCTGCCATTCAAACTCTTGTTGCTGAAGAAGAACAAATTAGATCGTGTGGCGTCCATACCCCTGAAGATACTGAGTATCAACTTCAGCACCTACGAGAGAAAATGTTCTACGTTGAACAAAACATGGAACAATTTTTATCAAAAATTACTCAACGACGCATGGAAATAGATCATCAAGGAAATACCCTTCTTCGTGAAAAAGAGAGTCTGATGTCGAAAAGTAACCAACTACGACAGCAAGAAGCATCGTTGTGAGGGAATGCTTTTTTTTTTCCGTTAGAGTCTTTTTTTTTTTTTTTTTTTTTTTTTTTCATTTCTTTTCTTTTTTTATTATAAGTTTATATAAAGTAATTCAATAGTTGTAACTTGTAGCCTAGATTACAGATAACACATCCACATACGAATATAATTAAACAACCTACTCATTACTTTGTTAAGACAGGTTTTAATGAGATGTACTGTACTTTAGTTTATATCGCGAACACATAACACATATTGGCGACTGCGAAAAAAAGCAAAAAAAAACGTTTTGTGTGTTGTGTGTTTCGTAAAGGGATTTTCTGATTTTCCGACTGGCAGCGCCAAGCCCCCCTATGCAAGTGATTCTTTTAACTCTATATTACTTCACCTCAGGAATTATCGAACACGATCAAGAATTATTATAACTTTTTTACATGCTTCCGTTAGACATGTTTTTTAATGAGAATTTTATCACACAAACACATAACAAAATACTAAGTGGGCAATTATCTATTTTATTTCAGTGCAACAAATGCTTAGTGATAATAACATAGTGCGATGGACTGTTACTGATGTTCAGAATTGTTTGATTGGAAGGGATTGGGTTGATACTTATTTACTACGAAAACTATCGACACACGAAGTCGATGGAGCTGCCTTACTCGAACTTACAAAACATGATCTCAGAGAAGATTTTGGTATTAAAGAATTAGGAAAGATAAAAAGAATATTAAGAAAACTGTCTGCTTTAAAGAGAATACAAAAACCAATTTGTTACGAAGAAGAGGAAGAAGAAGAAACACAACCAGACTTACAATGCGATGATGATATAAGTGAAGCTGACATGATAGGTATTAGAAGTGTAAATGGAAGAGGTAGCTTTGTTGTTCAACCACCGCCAAGACCAGCACCACCTTCACCGACTCCGTTAGCTGCTGCACCTCCTCCGGCTGATGATTTGCAGGTAGCGGATTTGTGCGATGTCGACATCATTGAGATTGAGGACCTAATTCCAGATCAAAACAGATCTCGTCAAGAGAGGTCGAGTAGTATTCCACCTCGTCCAGTAACTGCGATAGGACATCGACCATTAAATGGTATGGACGATTTGAAATCTGGTCACCGACATGTTTGGGCTGACGACCCTGCTGTTCACATCACCAGAGCATCTGATCTCCTCGGTGATGACACTTCAGAAGAGTTAACTCCTGAAGCTATAAAACAATTAACATCACAACCACAATTAAGAAATGCTTGGCTGTCGAATTCTGTTGAACGACCAGTTCCAATACCGAGACCTCCTGTGAGTGAAGGACCACCTGGTCAGAGATTACCAAATGGTCATAGGACACCTGATTGGGTTCACACACCTTGGAAACCTCCAGGAAGTAATTGTTCTCAATCAAAAGGTTTGAGTCTTATGAAAATATCAAACCCTCATCATTACCAAATTGATTTGAATGCGCCTGCTTATGAAAATGGTATTCTCGAACAAGAACGAAGATACAGCGATCTGCAGCTACTATTCACTCTTTGGGTTACAGAAGGTCATCAGGAAGCGGAGCGTCACATTTCATTCAAATCAATTTGCGACGTTCTAAAAGCATTTTGTGGATGGACGAACGAAGAATCAGTTTCCAACAGCACTGTTATTATGAATGAAATTGATAGCAATTCAGACGGACAACTCGATTGGCATGAATTTTTCGTTTTTATGACGAGACTTTCGAGAGCGATGCCTCCGACAGCCTTCGACAGTTTCATTGGATTCTTTGAAGAATGTATAAAGGGAGTAAATCAAAGAGATGAGGAATCTCGCAGATCAACAATCCTAAGACGACTATTCACATGTATTGATGACGACTGCAGTGGAAGTATCAGCGAATTAGAATTGCGTAACGTAATAACTCACATTAGAGAAATTGATGGCTGTGAAATATCAGAAATGATCAAAGATGTTGACACTGGAGGAGAGGCATCAGATGGTGCTCTCCAAGAAGAAGAGTTTGTGTTTATGATGCGTAAGATGTGTGGAGATTGCGCTGCTTCTGAATTCGATTTGATGATATTTCGTTTAGAGCAGGCAATCTACGTTATGAATGAAACCGCACCTAACTCCGCGACAATCAAAAGCGTCACCGCCGACGATCTTGAAATGATCGTTTCCCTGTCTCCATCTTCATCCCCACTTATATTATCTGGGAGGGGTCCCGACCCAACACAAGCAATAAGTGGTTGTGCTGCTGCATGTGGTGTAAGCCTTCGACCGTTATTCGTAGCAAGTGATAAATCAGCATCAGCCGCATTACGAACCTTAACTCGTTCTGGATTCTCAAAGGGGGAATGGATTTGTATCATCGTAGAACCTGATTACCACGATTCTGATCCTTTCCTTCGAGAACTTGGCATAAAAATTCAAACTGAATCTCCGTGGGATATGCATCGGAAATTTAGACTTTGGATATGCACTCCGACATGTAAGTACTACCTACCTTCGATACTGTCGGTGAGGTCAGCGGTGTGTATTTATTTAAACTTTTAGTTGTTTTAAAGAAACCTTTAATCAACTAAATCAAATCAACAACAGGTTATCGACATTGAGAATCTGAACATCACTTCTCTGATTGAAGAATTAGAGAGGAAGCGAGATGCAGGTATGTGATATCATTTGACTGCAGTAAATTTTAAAACAAACAAAGTAAACACAAACAGATGCAATGGGAATGTTACGCTTACGGAGAAGAAATACTCACTGAATTAATATCTGAAGTCCAGTAGACTGTGTTGTGTGTCGGGTGTTTTTGACATAATAAGTAAAACGGCTCTTAATCTGAATAGTTTCTTCTTCGACTTCGTCGATGCAAAAAAACAAAATATCGAGAATAGTCCATCGCACTGATTTCCATCACGTGCCTCAAAAATTTGTTACTATCAGTCGATATCTCCTCTTTTTTTATATATTTTTTTATTTTACGCGTATTCGTATTCTTATTCTTGCAGTCGATTGTTTCTTTTTTACGTTGGATGAAAAAAAAATCATTCAAACATAATCCAAGGAATGAACCTATAGCAGACAGAGACATAACTCTCAATTTGAATAGTTTCTCCCTGGACCGTGTCAAAAAAAAAGAAAAAAAAATCGGGGTTTTTTTCTACTTTTCCTTAAATTTTTGGTTCTTGCTAAGACAAACAAAAACCAACAAAAAAAAATAAATAAAAAATTATAATTAAATTAAAGTCGTTTCTTTTTTTGCTTTCCAGTTTAAAAGTCGATTTGATATTTACCCAGACCCCTCGTAGTCATCAGTTTGTATTTTGCTAAAAAAAAAATTTTTTTTTCTTAACCACTAGTTAAACGTTAGTCATAAATGACAGACGGTTACACTAAAGCCATTAAAAACAGTCTGACTTCCCTATTTTATTATATTCTGTGTCGTTAATGCATCTTTGATCTTATCTGGATTTCTTTCTTAAGTGAAGTATCTGTGGTTGAGTTGACATAATCGTATTTTCCCTCTTCAGATTATTATTATTATCATCACTTTCTAAACATGACTCACCAACTTAACACACTGTCCAGTCACATCACCCCGAGCGCTGCTCCAGTGAGTGCAACGTCAGGGAAAGAGTACTTCCCTGGGGTATCAGCTCTGAAGTATGAAGGACCAGACAGTCAGAACCCACTCGCTTTCAAATACTACAACGCCAATGAAATGATTTTGGGAAAGCCAATGAAGGAGTGGTGCAGGTTCGCTATCTGCTGGTGGCACACATTCAACGGTCAGATGGGAAGAGATCCATTCAGTCAGGACATCACTCACATCCGTGCGTGGGACAAGGATGACTCTCTTCAGACTCACCTCGAGAGAGTTCACGTTGCTTTCGAATTCTTTCAGAAGATGGGAGTCGAGTACTACTGCTTTCACGATACTGATGTCGCTCCTCAAGGAAACAGTTTGGAAGAGTTTCAGAGAAACCTTGATGTGATTACTGACTTGATGCTTGTGAAACAAAAGGAAACTGGGATTAAGTTGTTGTGGGGCACTCAGAACCTCTTCTCGAATAAGAGGTACAAGGATGGAGGAGCCACCAACCCAGACCTTCACGTGTTCTCATGGGCTGCTGCACAGACCAGAAAGATGATTGAGATCACAAAGAAACTCGGTGGTGAGAACCACGTCTTCTGGGGAGGTAGAGAAGGGTTTTCAACACCTCTCAACACTGACATCAGAAGAGAGTTGGACCACATGGCTGCTTTCTTAAAGATGGCATTGAACCACAGAGTATGTTGTTTTCTGTAACTTTTAATTCAACTTGCTGTACTGAGACGACAACAACACCAACTTCTCTCAAAACAGAACAGCATCGGTGCGGACTTCCAGATGCTTATCGAACCAAAGCCACGTGAGCCATGTGTTCACCAATATGATTATGATGCACAGACTGTTATGGGATTCCTCAACCACTACGGACTTGAGAAGGACTACAAGGTTTGTATTGTTTTTGGAGAGTAGTGATTCCAAGTATTGTGTAAATCTAAATAAAACATCACACACAGCTAAACATTGAACCGAACCACACCACTCTTGCTGGTCACGACTACGAACACGATTTGAGAATGTCGAGTGCCTATGGGATGTTGGGATCTGTGGACTGTAATGCTGGTCAGGTTTGTGATTTGTACTTGTTTAGATTTGTTTAGGTAGTCAATAGTGATTAATAAGTAGGTATAAAAATATAAAACATCCAATCACACAGCCATACCTCGGATGGGACACAGATGAGTTCCCAAGTGACCCTGTAAAAGCTATGAAGTGTATGTTAATTATCATTCAACAAGGAGGTATTGCTCCAGGAGGTAACAACTTCGATTGTAAACTAAGACGTGAGTCATCAGATGTCGAGGATTTATTTATTGCACACGCTGGTGGAATGGATTGCCTTGCGAGAGGTCTGAGAGCAGCTGGTAAATTAGTTGAGAGTGGACTACTTCAAAAGACTGTTGAGAAGAGGTATGCTTCATGGAACGCTCCATTGGGTGCTAAGATTGAAAGAGGAGAAGGTAACCTCGTTGAGTTGGAAGCTCACGCAAAGCAGCTTGGAGAGACTACCATGCAATCAGGAAAACAAGAGTTTCTTGAACAGAATGTAACAAGATTTATTCAGTAGGTTGGTCTGTCCTCGTAATCAAATTATTTCTATTCCACTGATTTGCGTGTTACCTTTGTGAGGACTAGCTGTAGAGGAAACGAATCTTTAGTCATACGAAGAAGTAATGCGTATAAAATATGTGTACTCGTCTGTTTATCATTTGAATACAAGAAGAGAGGTACCGTCTTCCAAACGATGTACTTTTACTCACTGAGAAGCTTTGCTGCTGTCGAATGTTGAAATCGCATTCATCACGAGAACAAAGTTAGTGAAAAAAAAAAAAAAAATTCCTAAAAAAGTAAGACCCTGTTGATCTTTTGCGTGAAAAAAAAAAAAAGTTAACTTTTTTTTTTCTTTGAGTGGTATTCGGTGCTTTCTGACGTTGTTTTTTTATATTATTTATAATTTTTTTTTTAAATCTTTCTGTGCACACGTTATTTCTATCAGCTTTCCCTTTCAAGGTAAATACACGTTTTAGTTATATTGCCCGGTTGATTTCTATATAATAATTCTCAATGCTAACGTATTTTTTTTTTTTTTTTTTTAAAAGTTTTTGGCCTGAAAACAACACATTTGTTTGATTGAAGTCATACGATTTATGTAAAAATTCCCTGCTAACATAACTACTGCTAAGTTATCATGTAGTTTGTTTTGTTGACTTGATTGAATGTATTTGCAGTAAGAACCCAAGGATCAGCCGCTTAGCGCCTTTCGTAAAATAAGGATTTTTTTGATCCGGCTGACTTCTATATTTTTTTTATGAATATACTTGAACTCCTTTTAAAGAGAAAAAAAAAAAAAATTTGAGATACATCTTTTTTTTTTTTTTTTTTTTTTTTTTTTTTTTTTTGTTGTTTGTTTCCTTCAAAATCTTAAAAAAAAATCCCTTTTATTTGCTCCATTTTTATGATGTGATTTAACGGGAAAAAAACAATTTTTAAAATTTTGAATTCGCTCTTTTCGAAAAAGGGGAACAGGTATTATTCATTTTCCCATATTCTAACTCGTTCCTTTTGATGCTTGTTGTTTTAAAAATCAACTTGCGTATTAAAAAAAAAGTGACTTCCCTCTCTTACTCAGGGAGTCTTCTTTGACGGCTCTCCTCTGCGAGTGTCTGCAATCGCAATCGCAGTTGATCTCTTTTTGGTTTTTTGATATCAAAGAAACCTTTTCAAAAAAAGTTGAGTTTGTGTCAGTCGTTTTTTTTAGTTTTATTAATTTTCAATTATCAAAAGGGTTGCAGTTAAAACATGACTCACCAACTTAACACACTGTCCAGTCACATCACCCCAAGCGCTGCTCCAGTGAGTGCAACGTCAGGGAAAGAGCACTTCCCTGGGGTATCAGCTCTGAAGTATGAAGGACCAGACAGTCAGAACCCACTCGCTTTCAAATACTACAACGCCAATGAAATGATTTTGGGAAAGCCAATGAAGGAGTGGTGCAGGTTCGCTATCTGCTGGTGGCACACATTCAACGGTCAGATGGGAAGAGATCCATTCAGTCAGGACATCACTCACATCCGTGCGTGGGACAAGGATGACTCTCTTCAGACTCACCTCGAGAGAGTTCACGTTGCTTTCGAATTCTTTCAGAAGATGGGAGTCGAGTACTACTGCTTTCACGATACTGATGTCGCTCCTCAAGGAAACAGTTTGGAAGAGTTTCAGAGAAACCTTGATGTGATTACTGACTTGATGCTTGTGAAACAAAAGGAAACTGGGATTAAGTTGTTGTGGGGCACTCAGAACCTCTTCTCGAATAAGAGGTACAAGGATGGAGGAGCCACCAACCCAGACCTTCACGTGTTCTCATGGGCTGCTGCACAGACCAGAAAGATGATTGAGATCACAAAGAAACTCGGTGGTGAGAACCACGTCTTCTGGGGAGGTAGAGAAGGGTTTTCAACACCTCTCAACACTGACATCAGAAGAGAGTTGGACCACATGGCTGCTTTCTTAAAGATGGCATTGAACCACAGAGTATGTTGTTTTCTGTAACTTTTAATTCAACTTGCTGTACTGAGACGACAACAACACCAACTTCTCTCAAAACAGAACAGCATCGGTGCGGACTTCCAGATGCTTATCGAACCAAAGCCACGTGAGCCATGTGTTCACCAATATGATTATGATGCACAGACTGTTATGGGATTCCTCAACCACTACGGACTTGAGAAGGACTACAAGGTTTGTATTGTGTTGGAGAGTGTGGCATTTTCAAGTATTGTGTGAATCTAAATAAAACATCACACACAGCTAAACATTGAACCGAACCACACCACTCTTGCTGGTCACGACTACGAACACGATCTGAGAATGTCGAGTGCCTATGGGATGTTGGGATCTGTGGACTGTAATGCTGGCCAGGTTTGTGATTTATACTTGTTTAAGTAAATAGTGATTAATAACAATAGCAAATACATCTACAGTAGTAGGTCATAAAATATAAAACATCCAATCACACAGCCATACCTCGGATGGGACACAGATGAGTTCCCAAGTGACCCTGTAAAAGCTATGAAGTGTATGTTAATTATCATTCAACAAGGAGGTATTGCTCCAGGAGGTAACAACTTCGATTGTAAACTAAGACGTGAGTCATCAGATGTCGAGGATTTATTTATTGCACACGCTGGTGGAATGGATTGCCTTGCGAGAGGTCTGAGAGCAGCTGGTAAATTAGTTGAGAGTGGACTACTTCAAAAGACTGTTGAGAAGAGGTATGCTTCATGGAACGCTCCATTGGGTGCTAAGATTGAAAGAGGAGAAGGTAACCTCGTTGAGCTGGAAGCTCACGCAAAGCAGCTTGGAGAGACTACCATGCAATCAGGAAAACAAGAGTTTCTTGAACAGAATGTAACAAGATTTATTCAGTAGGTTGGTCTGTCCTCGTAATCAAATTATTTCTATTCCACTGATTTGCGTGTTACCCCACGGTTGAGAAAAGACTTTGTGCATCCCCTGCCCGAGTTACTCAGACTCGTTCCACTTTCGAACATCCTACTCGTCTTTTTATCTAAAGGCATGAACCCCCTGAATCGTGCGTGATTCCAACTACACTTATTTAGGATTTTTCCCAAATCTTTTAATTTTTTTTTCTTTTTTTTTAACTTGTTTTATTACTTTTGTTCCGATGTAGGAGAACAAACGAGAATCTATGGAAACCTCTAAGGGGAGGGGGAAAGAAGAAGAAAAAAAAAAAAAAGAACTTTAGCGTTATTGCAAAAAAACATGAAAAAGCAACTTGCCTTGTTTTGGTTCTTGTGTTGGAAAAAGTTTCACTTTGCTTATATTGTGGAAAAACTTTATTACTGATATTCCGACCAGCATATAATATTAATCTTACGTTAAGTTAAAAAAGGTTTTAATTTTAATTTTTTTTTTTTTTTTATATTCCTCTTCTCAGCAACACACTAAAAGAGATGATATTTGCCGAACTTTTTTTCTTTCTTTTGTTAATAAGACTCTAAATGATTAATTTTTTTTTTTTTTTTTTTAAATAATTTTTCAAACCCCCCTTCCTTTCAAGTCCACCCATAACACTATCGTGGATATGTTTATTCGTAGTAGAGTAGTGCTTCTATGGGTAGCGCTGATATTGCTATCAAGAGTGAATGCGGTTCCTATTAATTACGATGTGAAGTTATTAGAAGACTCAGATATTACGGTATGGACTGCTCCTCCGAGTAAGAGATATGGAGAAGCGGAGCTTCCACCTGTGACAACTGGCACATCGCTATTCACGAGTGCTGCGAGAAATGAATATGAACCATTTCAAGTTTTATTTAGTATTGCACTCCCATCACCGGTTATGGTAACAGTTGAACTTCCTGAGGTTCAGAATGTTACGGTTAGACAAGGAAGGTTTTCTGATGGTATTTTCAATTCAATCAGAGACCTAACCTGCACTAATCCACAACCAAATTCAACGCAGTGTCAAGCATCAGCATCTACTGCTCGTCACAACATAATTTGGGTCACTTATTTTGTCCCGCTATCAGCACAGGCGGGAATCTACAACGGTTCTGTAACCCTTCAACTGGTTACTGTAAAGACTATTAATGTGACAATGCAGATTTATGACTTTACCTTGCCAGAGACTAGGAACTTTATTAATTTAAATACAGTTCATCCTGCTGAGGTATCAACGACAGATTCTGTTGAAGAAAACAAACAAGAATTGTTCAATCACAGAATAACACCTGCTAAAGGTACTCATCCAGCTTCATTTGAATATAGTGACTCGTGGGATACACCGCCATCACCAAACAATGTTTTAAAGTGTGTTGGATTTAATTCAGAACAAAGCCAAGATGCTGGAAACACCCTCGACGCTCAACTAACAAAATATCTCAAAGGTGATGGTTGGAACTGTGTTGGATTTCAAATCGAGATTGGTCAACGTTACGTATCTGACACTGAATACAGACCAACTAGTTTTTGTAGTGAAAACATTGGTTCATCACAGAATGGTACGGCTTCTTATAATACTGCTTGGGGATCATTTTTGACTGCTTTGGGTGCGTATGTAAGGAACAACGATCTGATTGGAAAAGTTGGCTACCAGATTATGAAGAATCCTGAAACTGCAGCAGAAATTGGAGCTGCTGGAGAACTCTGCAAACTCTCTAGAGACAGCGCACCTGATGTCTTGAGGATCATCGAGGAAGAAGCTCGCGCTGATATTGTCTCAAGCGGATGTGGATACGATATTTGGATCACACCCGTTGATAAGTATGACCAGGGATACTCTTGGAGAAGACAACAATTAAATCAAGAATCAATTTGGCTTTCACCCACAACAAATAATGAATTCTACCCAAACCCTTACAACGCGTCATCTCCGGGTATCGAAACCAGAATATGGGGATTCCTTGCTTGGTCATCAAGAGCGAGAGGAATGTATTGGGATAACACTGTCAGTAATATATTTAGGACAGCTTCGGGTGATATTAATTTATCATCTGAGTTGTTTAGAGAAGCTTGGGAAGACTATGAATATTTATTCATTGCTAATGGTTTAAACCAACCGACACCATGTACAAAGACTCCTTCAGATATTGCGGCATTTGCCGCAGCTAAATCAGTGACATCGTTTGAAAGAAGTGATTCAAAGATAATGAATATCCGACATGCTCTCGGTCAATACAATGAAGATTCTATTACTGACATCGCTGCGAACATTGAGGTAGAAACTTTTTTACCTCTTGCTGTTAATTTTCAAGATCCTAGCGCTCCGCCTGCTACTCCCGTCATAGTAATAAATGGAGCGACTTGGGTAAAACAAGGCTGGTCTGCAAGAGTCGACTCTGGAATAGGTTGGACCGGAAATGGATTATTAGTTCCTGCTAATCTAAAGGCGACATACAACAACGTTGGTGATGACAGAATGAGTTCAGCTTTAGTCGATGAAGGTAACAATATTAACAGTTTCTGGTACCCTGTACCACCAGGTGTTTATGAAGTAACAGTTGGATGTGGTGATCCGAGAAGATTATCAACCGATACTATGAATGTTGTCGTTAATACTGTTGCTATTATTAACAACTATTCCCCAACAACTCTCGAACCGTTCCAAGAACGCACTGTAACCATCGAAGTAACAGATGGTAACGGTCTTGAGTTTAAGGTGGGAATCCTTGGTCAGAGTACATACATTATGTATATAAGAATTAATTACGCGGATGTTATAGATTACAGGTGTCAGTCTATCGTTGCAGTCACTGATAATTCAAACGTTCAGCCTGCTTGTAAAAAGGACGGTTGTACTGCTTTAGGATTTTGTCCAACACCTTCACCGCCGACACCAATACCACCAACTCCACTTCCTGCAGGAAGTACTTATGGACCAACTGCAGTACCGCCAACACCTTTACCGTTAGGACAGACGTATGCTCCAGATACCAGGTCTCCTCCAACACCTTTACCACTTGGTGAGACTTATGGTCCAACAACTGTTCCTACTGCAGTTCCAACTAGTACGCCACCTACTCCACTTCCTCCTGGACAGACGTACGGACCAACAGCAGTACCAACCGCAGTACCTACCATGGTTCCACCAACTCCGCTTCCTCCGGGACAGACTTACGGGCCAACTGCTGTGCCAACTGCGGTACCAACCATGGTTCCACCTACGCCCCTCCCTCCCGGACAGACTTACGGGCCAACTGCAGTCCCAACTGCTGTGCCAACCCAGTCGCCTCCTACACCACTTCCTCCTGGGCAGACATATGGACCAACAGCAGTACCAACCGCGGTACCTACCATGGTTCCACCAACTCCGCTTCCTCCGGGACAGACTTATGGACCAACAATAGTACCAACTGCGGTTCCAACTCGGTCGCCTCCAACCCCACTGCCACCTGGTCAGACGTACGGTCCGACTGCTGTACCAACAGCCGTACCTACGGTAGTCCCTCCGACTCCACTACCTCCTGGTCAGACTTATGGTCCTACTACAGCTCCAATTAGTAATGTTCCTTCGACACCTTTACCCCCTGGTCAGACTTATGGTCCTACTGCAGTACCAGACACAATGGCTCCCAGTGATGATGAAATACTTCCTCTTTGGGGATGGATTGCAGCTGGTGCTGGGGCTGCAGTGTTGTTATTGGTCTGTGTTGGTGTACTTTGTTATTGGAGTCGAGCAGCTTCTGGTCCTCCTGTCGCACCACAAGATTTCTATTCTCCTGAACATATTCGATATGAATCAATGCACACTGAACAACAGAAGACGGCAATGAATACAGGTATGTTTTTGTTTTATATTTACCTTAGTCAGACAGTAACCAAAACTATAACCCACACTCAAACAGGACTTCGTAGAGATGTATCAGGAAATGGTGTTTATTATATATAGTTGACAGCGAGTCATGTTGTTGTTTCGTTTTTTATGATGATATAGTAAAAGGATTTCCTTTACTTTTTAATAGACTACCTTTTCTTGCTTAGTGAACGTCTCTTTTGGTTTGTATCGAACGTTTGGATCTAAAGGATGGAGTTTTTCCGTTTTTTTTTATTTTTATTCTCTTATGACCTGTAAGGTCTTTCACTGTATTTGTTATTGTTTTAAGTTTATTTATTTAGTATATTTTTTTTTTTTTTTTTCTGTATTTTTTTTTCTTTCATTCCAATTATTGTTATTATTATTCGATGTAGAACTTCTTAGTTTGTTCTTTACTAACTGTTAAAACACGCATACTGTACCATCCATTCTGCTACATCGATCACACTCGCTGGAACAAAACATGCCTCTTTTGTTGTTAGTGGGTTTATATTGTCTTATTATTCTTTTTCTTTTTTTTTTTTCTCCTCTTCTTCTTTTTTTTTTTTTTTTTTTGAACATTTAACAACCTGTTAGCCTCTGGGCTGGAAGTCGATCACTTCCAGCCAATACTATGAAACTACAATCTGCAGGTTCGCGGGTTTGCGGGTTTGTATTTTGCTAAAAAAAAAAAAACATTTCATATAAGTAGAAAATATTTTTTTGATGTTAATCCCTTTTATTGATAATATTTAAACGACTTTTGCAACTAAAAAAAAAATTTTTTTTTTTTTACTAAAAAGCAGTACATGTGGTCGTCATTGTTCTCATTCTCTACTAAAGGACGAAAACCAATCATAGAAATTATTATATACCTTTACTCAACACAGTACATGGGATGGAGTCTGTGCTTATCGTCACAAATGTCGGTGATGGCCGTCGGTACCGACTCGTCATCAAAGGAGCACTGGGAAGAATTTCAGGAGCGAAAATAAAAAAATACATGGTTGGACATGTGGGAGGTAGTGCGAAGTCGATGATTCTCAGATTTAATGGAAATATAATATACGATGAGACCACTGCTTCAGATGCGAGTCTACGATCAGGAGATAATATAATGTTGGAAGTCACTGATGTGAGAAGACAACCAGCAAGTGTCACTCCATCTGTCATGTCTTCATCACTACAACAAATCCAACTCATGGAAGCTGAGAGTCTTGATGATCAACGAGGGTTGTTCCATGCTGAAGCAAGACAACGAGAAGGTGAATTCGCTCGCACCCTTAACGATCTCGCAGTTGAAATGACTGAACAAGATCGTCAAGCAGCAGCCTTAGAGATGGACCTCGCTGAGAAACAGGCACAAGTCAAACGTCTGGAGGAGTCAAAAGCCTCCGCCGCCGCGGAACGTCGCCGACTTGAAGACCTTCGCGTTCTGGAATTGGAAAAACAAAAAGAACGCGAACACGA
The DNA here is from genome assembly GCA_964019425.1 of Flectonema sp. DT1601. NCBI lineage: Eukaryota > Euglenozoa > Diplonemea > Diplonemida > Diplonemidae > Flectonema > Flectonema sp. DT1601. The sequence goes on along the minus strand of OZ025810.1, from coordinate 584,333 downwards.
ATTACAACTCCGTCAACAGCAGCTGATGGAAGAGAGAGAACGTCACCGAGAGATTGAATTACAAAGAATAGAATTGGATAGAAAACAGCAGCTATTAGAACAACAGAAGATGGAAGCAGAACTCGAAAGACAACGAGTCGAACGAGACCGTCGTGAGTACGAAGAAGAAATGGCTCGTCAAGAGAATGAGGTTCGTGAACGTGAAACTCGATTAGAAAGAGAACGTCTCGACCACGAGCGACGTTTACGTGATCTCGAACGTGACAAAGCGACACTATCAAGTAAGAAGTTAATGGAGACTGAAACATTTCAAAAAGAAAAAGATTTAGATCAACGAAGACTTTACGAAATACAAAGACAGCAACAAGCCGTAGCAACAAGTACTCCAACACCAACACCTGTTCCAATAATAACACCAACTCCTAGTGAGATGATTTATCAACCACCTGTTATTAGTCATCACCATCAACACCATCAACAACAACAGCAGCAACAACAACAACATCATCAGCACTCGTTAGCAAGTCCAAGAAGTTCAATCGGAGGTAGTTCTCCAGGGGGTGTAGCGCCTATTTCAGGGGGTGTGATATTTGGTAACAAAGACATTGACTGCGAGTCTGTTGCACAAGCAAACTTAGCAGATCTCGCTCAACATCTCGGTCAGCCTCTCGTATTCGACAGCTCTCAAACATGTGTTGTGGATGTCGATTCTAAACATACGATAATGGTTTCATATGATAAAGAAACTGAGAGACTTTATATCTACTCATCCCTGTTATGTAATCTACCAAAAGATCCTATGATTAAACTTCAACTATATGAGACTCTTCTTGAGGGTAGTTTACTAGGTAGGGATATGGCTGGTGGAGGCGTTGGATTATCGATGAAAGATGACTTTATATTAATGTGTACATCGTTGTCATTACATGCCTGTCAGACTCATGCTTTGAGATTGACAGTTCCGGTTTTTTCTGAATCGCTACGACGTTGGAGAAAGAAGGTGAAAGATTTATTAGTTGGACCATCAGTTCAACGTACTGAAGATGGTCGTGATACCTGGAGAGGATCAGATGTCGCTCCGTCACCATCAGTAGCTACCGACTACGGCGGACTCACCCCTGGAGAACACGTAGTTATTGGAGTTGAACTTACTGATGGAGTCACAATTGGAGGTGTTCACACACAATACAACTCAGGTGTTATTGTTGTTCGTGTTAAGGGTCCAGCAGCTGCCGGAGGAATCCTCGAAAATGACATCATCAAATCTGTCAATAACAAACCAGTCAATAACCTGACTAGTTTTCAAGACATTACTGGAGCACTCACTCCTGACATCCCAGCAGTCTTTGCCATTGAAAGAAATGGTCAAGATCTGTCTCTCACAATAAGACCTGAAAGAGGTGTAAAACGACCTGGTGAACAGCGAAAATATCGCGTTGCCGATGACATTGCGAGATCTAGAGAATAAATTAATTCATCGATAGAACTTGTTTTCCGTTTTAAAGGTCCCCCGTTGATGACCATGCGACGATCTAATATAAGTTGCGTTCTTCATCAGTCAGGTCGTTCCACATTCTGGATTGATGCTGAGTGGTGAAGAAAAAAAAAAAAAAAGAAAATCCTTCCTCTTCCCCGTTCTATTTTTTCTTTTAGTTTCTTAGAAAACCCAGTACAACCCAACCTCTTCCTGTTGTCACGTATTAGAGCTATTTATGTAGATCGATGTTGTGTTGTTGTTGTGGGTAAGAAAATTTAAATATACATTGCTACAGGTAATTCTCAATATGATCGAAAAGGAGTGACCGCAACTCAGCCACTAGCTTTCTGCAGGATCAGTTCTCACATTCGGAAGAAAAAAAAAAAAAAAACTCCTTTCACAGCAGTTCCCTAAATACAAAGAAAAAATGAAGGTTCTGAAGTTTGGGGGAACCAGTGTAGGGAAAGGTTTAGAACTCGTAGCAGACATAGTCGCAGAGTCCGCCAGCAGTGATGACGTTGTGATAGTCGCATCAGCTCTGTCAGGTGTCACAGACTCACTCATCAAAATGGCTAACTTAGCGAAGTTACAAAAGGATGCTGAAGCCCAAGCTGAATACCACTCACTAGTAACCAGACACATTAAGGTTTGTAAAGATATTGGTTCGCAAACTGTCGAAGCTGAAGTCACCTGCCTTCTAGATGAGATTAAGGTTATAACTGAGGGTATTAAAATCCTCAAAGAACTCAGCGGAAGGACTCTTGACCTGGTGATGTCATTCGGAGAGCGTCTCTCTTGCACCCTGCTAGCTGGTCTACTGACAGAGAAGAAACAAGTTAAGTCTGAAATGTGTGATGCCAGAAAACTTTTTGTGACGGACAGTAATTTCACGAATGCTAAACTCAACAGGAAGGACACCGAGGAAAAGGTTTTGGAATTTTTTAAACAACCCACCGACACCATAAAGATTGTAACCGGATTTATTGCTACCAGCAAGGAATGTAATGAAACAACAACTTTAGGAAGAGGTGGAGGTGATCTCTCCGCATCTGTATTAGGATCGATCCTTAAAGTAAGTGAGATCCAGGTATGGACTGACGTTGACGGCGTCCTTACAGCTAATCCTAACCTAGTCCCAACTGCTGCAGTCATACCTACACTGTCCTATGAGGAAGCTATGGAACTTTCTTATTTTGGTGCGAAGGTCATCTATGCCCCGACCATGGCACCAGCCATGAGATCACAGGTCCCAATTCGTATTAAGAATACATTTAATCCTGAAGCACCAGGGACGTTAATCAGACAATACCCTGATAAGCCTTCATTTAAAATTAGAGCAATTACGAGTATTCCTGAGATTGTTCTTGTTGTATTAGCTGGATCAGACATGGTTGGTGTCGCAGGTGTCGCAAGTCGACTGTTTTCAGTCTTAGCGAGAGAATTGATTAATGTGATACTAATCAGTCAAGCATCATCAGAACACAGTATCTGTATCGCGATTGATCCAAAGTCAGGGAAGAGAGCAAAGCAACTTATTGACGAAGAATTTGAGAGAGAAATCGACAAAGGATACGTTGATGAAGTACAACTGTTAACAAATCTATCTGTGATTGCTGTTATAGGAGCTCAAATGAAAACTGTTCCAGGAATTGCTGGATTGATAACGACAGTCATGGGTGAGCAAGGTATCAACATTGTAGCCTTAGCTCAAGGATCATCAGAGCTCAATATGTCAATCGTTGTTGATAAATTCAACGAACCAGCAGCACTTCAATGTGTCCATGAAACCTTCTTCAACAACGGTTCAGTCCACAACGAACCAAGACATTTACTTCGAGGTAAGAACAGCCTTCATTGCTTTTTAGTGTTAGGTGACTACATAGATCCTGAGGCCTGGATTCAATCCCTTAGTAGTAGATTAACCGTTAAGATTGCAGGTATATTTCACAAAAATAAAGTAATATATTCGATACCATCATCAGAGAGTGATGGGAAGTCGCCTACTAAAATAGTTCGATCAGCATCAACGCCAAGTATCACAATGGATAGTTGGAATGAATTAGATAAAGCTGAATCGACGATATCAGAATTCTATCAGCAACTGATGTGTCATAAAGCAACTGTTGGTGGGTTGATTGATTGTGTTCTTATTGACCAAAGTAATCAAAGTTCGTCTCCAAATCATTATAATGAGTTCCTTGCAGTTGGTGGAGTCGTAGTGACAGCCAATGAATCTCTTTGGAAACAAGCAAACTCGTTCAATTTTGAAGATAATAGTTTTATTTGGTCGACGAGTATACCATGGGTTGCGAATACTGTTCTTGCAGCTTTACTGTCTCAACGAGGTGCAATAAAGAGAGTTGTTCTAACAGAGATATCACCAGATACCGAACTGTACAACGGGGCTTATGAAACTCAACTTCAAGCACTCTCGTCTCCATGTGATAATGTTGTTGTGTGTTATGGAACGTCACCAGCTGAGAATGAATATTCGATTATAGTTGAAACTGATGATGAGATGACTTCAATGCAATCAACAGTTGGAGTCGTTCCACGAGGACCTGCGTACATCTTACGCAAGATGTCGAGCTATTTGAAGCATCCTTTAAATTAATTCTAACCTGTAGGTTTACACTTAAGACCATTTTATTGTCTTCTTTGAGACACATATTTTTAATGTGAATAACCTACAAGTTCGTTTCTCCAAAATTTTTGGGATGGATTTGTAGGGTTTCCCAATTTTTAATTAGATGATTTTTTTTTTTTTTTTTGTAACTAAAAACCCAGCTTGGCTGGCTGACGCTGACTTGCTTAAAAAGAAGCGCTGCCGCGATGGTGATTTTTCGATTCTTATTTTTTTTTTTTTTCCCCTTTAAAATTACGTTTACCATTTTTTTTTTATTATCCCTCTTGTTATTTTTTATTATTTTTTTTTTCAAAAAAAAAAAAAATGAAAATTATGCTATGAAAAAGAAGATAAAAAAAGGGGGAGATTGCTGCAGCCGTTGAGTTGTGTTCGCCAAACTAGTGGACAGACATTTTCCTGTCCTGGTATTAGTTGGCGAGCCTATTATAGATTTATTAATCCTAATATGTTTATTATTCTCTCATTTCAAATCAGCATGAAGTGACAACAACAACTAGAAAGCATAAAATAAATTTATTTCATTCACCAATCAAAGGACCTATAATTATGCTCAATGCCTTTTCATAGACAGTCGACTAGAGCTCCTCCTCAGGATGTGATGCATTTAATCAAAACGAGAGGAGAAAGAACTCTTGTAGCTGAAAGCAAAAAGAAACAACTTGAGAAAGAGAAAATGAAAGAAGAAAAAGCAAAAATAGTCCAAACACCTAAAGCTTCAGCCTGTAATAAGAATAATGGGAAATGGGTATTGAGGAATGGATTTCAAGAAAGGGGTTGGGAAACACACAGTCATGTTAATCAAGACTTAGTATTATACTCAACAAACGTTGAAACAAAGATGGGAGTCGATTTAATAAACCGACCAATGCACCCGATGGTGTTCTCAGCTGGAGGAAGTGCTATTTTTTTCATTTTTGGAGGTGCTCTGTACACGATGACTGCTCCTCAGCTGGAGCATTTCATCTCAAACCCCAACTCATACCGACCATCATCAGTTCAACACATTTCAGTTCCATCTCACATCGCCTGGAGCAGTAGTACTTTATCAGCTTTTAACTCTGAAGGTGGTCTTCTGTGTTCTGTTCAAAATACTTGTCCTGTCACTCATTTGTATATTTATGCATTTGTTCCACTTCTTCAAAATGAAGCTGTTCCTCCACATGTTACAAGTCTGGTTAGAGTCCTTCATAGAAGACCAGATTTCTGGAAGGCTCAGGCTATTAAGGTTGCATTGTCATTTTGGGGATCCAGTTTCGGAATTGTACCATCACAACAGGCGAGTAGATTAAAAGAGAATAGTGAACAAAGTGGTATTCTTAAGAAAGTAAAATTTGCTGTACAGACTGAAGTAGACAACGATGACGAAGTTTGTACAACAAAAGACACTTCCGTTGATAAGAAAGACGACGATAACGTGGTGGCGGTTAGTTCACAAAAACCTTCTTTGGAACAAGATTTCGCAACGCGTTTAAAAACAGTTTTACAACTTGGTGCTAAAGGTGCCTACAGTGGTGTCTCTACAGCTGATGCGCAAGCAGTACGTAAACTGGCTCGTTATCACCGTCTTAAACGTCAACGTGAAGTGAATGCTGCTACTCAAGTGATTGCTTCTCAAGAACAAACTGATCAGGTAACAGATTCTACTGTTGACTATTCAGAGCAACAGTCAGCTGAAGTAATATCTCCGTTGCCAAATTTGCCATCAGCAGTTGAACCGACATATAGAAAACCACCAACACATATGCCTTGGGGATCTCCATAGACTCCAATAGTCGTAGAGCTGTACAAGTTATTAATACTTACGTAGATTTCTTATTATTTTTTCATTTTTGTTGTATTTTTTTTAGTTATTCTTAGTTTTCATGAATTCGGAAAAAAAAAAGATTTTCTCATTTTATTTTCTCGTCAGGTTCGTATCATTCATGCGGATATTAGTCAGCGGAGATGATAAATCTTTTTTTTTTATTTTTTTGTAACTTTTTATGATTGTTGGATTACCTTTTTTCAACAGGTCAGGGCCAACGATGCCCTCAGAGGCTTCACCGTCACCGTCACCATCACCACAACCACCCCCACCAGAATATGTAAATAGTGCTGGAGGGGATGATGATGAAGAAGAAGAGGGTGACAAACGATCAGCTACGAGAGCTGATGACGATGGGAGGAAGGTTTGCTTTAGTACCTCAGTAACTTCCATACCATCAGGTGATGGAGAGTTCAGAGAGTTCGTTGATGAGACGATACCTGCTGGTCTTCGTTTATATCAAAAAGCTATCGAAAGCCATGAACACCAAAAACGACTCGAAAAAAGACACAAAATGCAACACGAGAAGGAACTCGAAGCCGCAAGAACTGCAAAACCTCGTCTGAGTAAAAAAGCACGAGACGACCTAGCCACAGGAAGGCGTGACTTTCCGCAGTTTCTCGATGACCAAGAGAAGTGGCTAACTAACGTGAATGCTAATTTAAAACGAAAGGAAGACGAATCGAAGGCTTACTTCGCAACAAAACGTGAAAAAGCCGACTTCGTCGACAAACAGAGCAAGCGAATCATCTCCAGAAAGAAGGCACGAGGAGACTATCACGGACCTGTTGAAGGATGGAAAACTGGTTTTTCAAACTACATCAGATCGAAGAATAGAGCGCCTCCTGAGATTGATGAGACGTTCGAACCTCAAATAAACAGAACTTCGAAAATGATTGTCAGAGACCTGGCAGCACATGATCGACTTCACGCAATGGCTGCTGAGAAAGAAGAATCCCTCCTAATGCTGAGAGCCTGGGAATATGATAAGTCAATGATTGATCCTCAGACAGGTGCTCCAAGATTTCATCCAAAAGTCTTGTCATCACCGCGTGCAGAAGTCCACTATGAGAATGCTCGTCTTCGGAACAGTGGAGTTTTCTCTTCAATTCATCAAGAAGATGATACGCCTTCTCTAACGTCTTCCCAACAATTTTGCAAAAAACGTGGTTTTGATGAGCTTATGCAACATCTTCACAACAAACCTTCTCGCGCTCGATCAGTTTCAGCTCCTCGGGAACAAACCTATTCGTTTACACCTCAAATTAATCCAACCTCAGCATTAATTGTATGTTTTTTTTTTTTTTTGTTTTATTTATTTAGTTCGAACATAAAAACAGCTTCACTTTTCCTTATTGAGGTGTCTAACAGGGGTTGGTAATCATCGAATGGAAAAAAAAAAAAAAAAAAACAGCTTGAAAAATGTGGTCCTAGACCACCTCTGTATCAAATGACTTCTTCGCTGATGAGTTGGGGAACGCGAAGTCCTTCAAAAAGTATGGAGAGATCTGAAGGAGCAACTACTCCTCCGCCGTATCAAAGTGCGCAACGCAGAAGGACTCCAGAGAATTCTAAAGTACTTCGCGAAAAGCATTCATCATTCATGGCCAGACAAGCTCGTGATCATTATGAGAAACAAAGTCGCAAACGAGATCTCGAAAGGGACATCCGACTTAAAGAGCTACGCGATTGCACATTTCATCCAACGATATCTGAGAGAAGTAATTCGATATTCTCACAATCTCAATATTCAAAGTTAGGAAGTATAAAAGGACCTCCAAGTAGGAGATCACACAGTGAAGGAAGAGTTAAAGTACCTCAGAGTGAAGTTCATTTAGCGATTGAATCAGAGACTGCGAGTTTTATAAGAAAATTAGAAGAAGATCATGCAGCTGACCAAGAAGCTGCAAGGAAGGTACGTCGGTCTCGTTCTGCTTCACCAGTAGCGTTAATCCCTCAAACACCTCTTCCTGTGCAGTCTCCAGAGATTGATATTCAGCCTTCTGTTATTCCTCCTCCGAGAGTTCAGTTTTATGATTCAGATCCAAAACAAGATGTTCCAACTCCAACAAAATCACCACCAGCTCCATCACCATTTCTTAATAAGCTTCATGAAGAGTTCAAAGGGGTCCTTGAAGGTTGGAAGGAATCTCTTGTTGACTAATCGGGACGCCTTCTTGTATTTGTGCCAAAAAAGCCTCCCTCAGATCCCTTTCTATTTGTAGTTGTCATGTATTTTGTTTTATTATTTTCAGTGAATTGACTTTTTTTCTTTTCTTTTCTTTTCTTTCCTTTCCTTTTTTTTTTTTTTTTTTTTTTTTTTTTTTTTTGTATTGGATTTCTTTATTTCGTCATGTCTCCTGCAAAAAAAAAAAAAAAAAAAAAAAGCGAAAATGGAATGAATTCATTTCTCCTTCGTTCTGTGAGGGTATCCTGCCCTTCATTAGTAACGTTTTTTTTTTGAAAAGAAATCTTGTACCATGTGTTTTTTTTCTTTTTTGTAGTATTGTCGCCTTCCTTAACCCCTCCTCCTTTATTACTGCTTGTAGAGATGTACCCAGTTATTATGTTATAATTAGTAGTAGCGTAGCGTGATGATCAACAGTATTTTAACTTAATTTTTATTTTAATTAATTGTCACAAGGGTATTTAACAAGATGCCACTACAAAGAGATAGTAAGAAAAGATCCATCCAGTGGTTCTTTTTACTGGCTATACTTGGATCGTTTGTCGGACTGCACTATAGTTTTGGAAGTTTCGGATCAGAGTCACATATAAAACCGACTGAGGTAAGTAAAACTACTAAACCAAATGAATTTATCGTTCGTGAGTTAGGGTTCAAAACAAAAGAACATCCAATCCACGAAAATAATGAAAATCTACTACAAGAAAATCATCATTCAGAACAAAATGATAAAAGTACTGAAGACGACTCATCGATTAACACAAACAGCCTGATGGATTCAAAACAAGAACCCGAAAGCACGGCAATATCAATAACAGCTTCGCAGCTTGCGAAGTGGGATCCAAAACTGAAATATGGACAAGCAATTCATCGAAAACTAATCGACTCCTGGGGAATAAAACAATCCGACGAATTAGATTATGCATCCTACCAAATTGGTGATGTAAAAAAACCAAAAGCAATCACACCACTCAAACATACGTTAAAAGGAATCCAACAATGGATTACTGACGGAGGTAGTACGGTCAACACTAAAATAAAAGAGGTAAACGGAATCCGTGGAAGCGTAGGGGATGGTGGTTTAAAAAAGGGAGATCTCCTAATGAGAATACCCTCATATTTAATAATATACAGCAATTACGTAATGTGGACTACAGCAGGAAGGAGATGCCATACAGTAGCGGGATCACCTCAAGAGAATCTTGTTTACTTTGTTATGAATGACATAATGAACAATGCGTCGTCACAGTTTCATGAATACTATGATATACTGCCGCCAGACTATTCGAGTCACGCACTTCATTGGTCTGAAGAAGAACTTAAAATGTTTTCTGGTTCTCATTTTCTCCGTCGACGAAAATCGCTACTAAAAGACACCTGGTTTGATAGCTATCAGAAAATGAAGGAATGCGTCGGTGAACCCGCCTCAAATTGGACATTCTCAACCTGGGCTTGGGCCAGAACAATAGTAATGTCTCGGAACTTTAATAACGGGAATTTGAGAGCGTTGGTATGTTTTTTTCTTTCTTTCTTTTTTTTCTTTCCCCTTTTTCCCCCCAACCATCAATTTAAAAAAAAAAAAAAACCCCAAAACAGGTACCAGTCGGAGACCTCATCAATCACGCAAGCAGCAGTGAGTCAGCAAAATGGTCCTTCGATACGAAAACCAGAGATTTTAAATTACGCGCTACAGAACATTACAGAGATGGTAAACCTTTGTCAATATCCTACGGAAGACATGCAGTGAAAAGATTCTTATTATGGTATGGTTTCGTTGACAGTGAGTCATTCATCGGAAGGCAGGAATGCAACGGTGAATATGTTGAAGTTGGATGGAATTCTGCTGCTGATGGCGGTGACAAATTAACTGACATAAGCTACGAGAATTTGAATTCTTGGGTGTGTAATATTTCAATTAATTTTAACCACCTTTAGATTAAAAAAAAAGAAAAAAAAAAAAAAAACAGATCAGCAAACTTTACAGCGACACTGCAGAACGTCTCCCAGAGGAGACTATATTTACACAATGGGTGATGACTATGTTGAGATCACGTCGGCTTGCGGAAAAGAAACTCGATACCTTTTCATCCACCCTTGAGGAAGACCGTGAGATCATTTCCCGTCCTGGATTCAGTAAGAGAAAAACAGTCAGCCAAGGAACCCTTCAAGAAAAACAAATATTAAAATTCTTAATCAAAGCCACAGACTACGTCAGAATCATGTTATCTGACCCAACGACAAAACCGAAAGATTTCTTTGAAGAACTTCAAGGCATTCTTCCTGTCTGCACACTGGTCTCTATGGTCGAAGTTTTAGAATACGTTACAAAGGCTGCTCTGTCATAGTCCCAGACCATCAGTTTTACTCAAAGTAATCACACGATGGTTATAATAAGTAGATCTATTGATTCTACCGACACTGTTGAATAGTACTAATCATACAAGGGTATTGTAATTGCCTTTTTATGTTGTTGCTACTTAAATCGAATGATGTTTTTCTCTGATGAATTACTTTTGGAATTCGACTTCTCCTCCATTAGTAGTTGGTCATCAGAAACTTTAAAAAAAGAGTAGAAATTATATCTCACCGTGGATTCTACTTTGTTCTCTCTTTTTTTTAAAATAATCTGAAAAAAAAAATCCTTTCCCTGTTTTTTCTAAGCGAAGCGATTTAAAACTACAAACTTGAGCACTCAAGATTAATGCATAAGGAATAACTTAATTTTCTGTGTCAGTTTATTTTATTTTATTCTTTCTAAGAGTCTCAACCAACCTTAATAAAGCATGCTATCTACTTAATGTCTGATAACAGTGATGGAAGTAGCGATGCTTTAGAATTCCAACCGAGTCGGTTTATTGGAATTAATCAGCCACTTGTCAGTAGTGACGAGTCACCTGAAATTAGAAATAAACAAAACATCTGTGGAGGGTCAGACAGCTCATCAGAGGGAAGTTTTGGTACGGACAGTGATAATGATATAACCAAAATAAAAACTGATGAAATTCCGAATTGGGAAGAGGAATTGGAAGTTGTACCTTGGCATAGTTTTCAACAGTCCACTGAAGAGGAGGAGGAGGAGGTTGTCAATAAAAAGACTGCCGCGCACCCCATTCCTTATCGACAACCATCAATTGAATCAAACTGTTCCTACTCATCAAGAGAGAGTGGTTCTGACTCTGAAGTAACATGTCGTAGAAAACGATTCAAAAAAAGAGCTCTAAAGCTACGAGTAGTACCTAAAGGTACTCCCACTAGCACTCGATGTCAATCACCAGATTCGAGTGAGAGCGGCTCAGACGGTTCAAGAAAACGAAAAGTTATCATTAAAAAGGTTCCATTCTGTCCTGTCAGACCATCAATCCCGAATGGTATAATGATAGATGGGTCATTCTATCATGCAATTATTAGAACATCAAAAGATATATTTGATGCGCGTGGGAATCTGATCGCATCACTTCGTAAGAATGCGATTCCTCAATCCGCAATCAACAGCAGTATTCCCATCCTCTCGAAGTCCGTATCCGTCTGGAATAGCAGACAGGCTTTGAATAATGGTGTTCCTCCCTTGTCAGGTTTGATAATATTATTTTTATATGTTTTTTTTTTTTCCCCCATTCTTTAAAAATTCAAAACAAAACCAACCAACAGGCATTCTTGGATACTATGATTACCTGAAGACACCATTTGAAAACAAGTGTAGAAAGACAGCCTTCACTCGTATGTACGTTGATGAGTTCTCTGAATTAAACGAGCTGATCGAATCGGTCGATTTCGCTTTTAAAAGCTGCGATCCCAAGAAATACATCTCTCAGCACAGAGCAGTACCAGATATTGTCCGATTGCATGAGAGTGCGTTTTCAACGATAACCGTGAATGATACTTTTCGAACCTCAACACACACTGATAAAGGTGACTACGATGACGGTATGGGAGTTCTCGCTGTTATACAAGGAACATTTAAGGGTTGTCATTTGGGTTTTCCAGAACATGGATTTTGCTTAGATATCCAACCAGGTGACGTGGTTGTATTTGACACTCATCAAAAACATTGCAACACTGAACCAGAGTTACCTGATTCAGATAATTGGTCGAGGCTGTCATGTGTTTTTTATTACAGATATCATCTTGGTGATGATCAGTGTCTTGGGGTCTATAAAGACTTAGTGAAAAAACATAACAAACCAAACCTTGAAGTAATGATCCCAGACTCTCACTGGAATGGAATAAACACAAACCTTCCTCGTTCAGTGTTTCCAACTTTGTTATCGCCTTCATACCTGTTGAGTCAGATCCTTCTTGACAGTGAGAATAAGACAATCTCATATGAGCAATTGTCCTTTATTGATGTGCTGTTAGGATATAAAGCAGCTTCCGCATTACTGTATTATCACGTAACTTGTAATAACAATATCACTGAAGAAATATCAGTTGGAAATGAAGTTGAGAATGAGGATACTGAAACTGATTTGATGGAAGTAACAAACAAGAATTCAACTACTGATGGATACACTGCTGTAAGTAGCTGTGATGATAGTGACATTACATTTGTTGGATCGAGACCTGGGAAAAAGAGAAGTCCAATGGTGAAGAGGTCTCCTAAGATCCCTTACATAAAACGTTATCGTGTAAAGAAACAGCCTCATAGAGCAAGGAGGGCAGTCGCACACGCTAGGGAACAACCGTATGCTCCACTTGGTGGATACACTCCAAGAGTTATTGCCGCCGAAGAATGTGATTTTCAAACAGAAAGAAGGCTTGCTGATGATTTCATGCCGAAAAACTTCATCAAAAGTATGTCGATAAAATGCGACAGCCAAGTCTCAAAATTGAAATTCTCACTTTCCTGGTGGGATCAACGTAGTCAAGAAATTCCGACAAGTCTCAAGGCTCGCGCAGACCGCTGTGCTGACCACTGTAAATTATTCTATAATGACTATAACGTACCTGTGAATATCATAATTAGTAACAATCCACTTCCAAGACACATACCACTCATCTTAAAGAGGGCTGTTTTAGTGTTGTCGAGTTGTCCTCCATCGCTTCTAATTATGAAGATAGCCACGCCTTGTACGACTATTGGATTGCTACCGTTTATTGAGCTACTACAAAGTAGTGGATTTATACATTTATTTGATGTTAAGGATCATCAACCAAGTGGAAATACGATTATCGTCTCTGCAGTGTCTCTGTTAGGACGATAGCTGTACTTTTCTCTCTTTACACTTTTTTTTTTTTTTTTTTTTTAAAAATTTTTTTTTACGGTTTTGTCGGTTTTGTTGATTTGGTGTATAAACTCTTCTAATATAATTTTTTATTTACAGGTATAAAAAAGAAATATGAATCGATTTTGGAATGAACAACAATAATAAATATGTAAAATTCTGTGAGGAAAACAAACTTGATAAATTGTGGGAAGTCGGTAGGCGATTGGCATTCTTAAGTTGCTCGTGGGACAAGAAAACAGATTCCGAATTAGAGGATATCTTATCATCGGAAGACGAGTCCCTTTTAATAAAATGGGGACAACCCTTATCACTAAACCAATCAAATAAATCAAACTATGACTTACTACAAACCTGTGGATTGTTTTTGTTTAACAAAGCGGCACTGATTGCGTCAACCTCTCTTCATAAATGTGTTGAATATATCATTGAGGGATGTCAGTTGTGTTTTTGTTCTCTTGATGAAGGTTCGACGGTTGCTGGTTGGGAACAGCTTGCCGTGCGATTATCAAGTTTCAAATCATTATTAGAAACAATAAAGGCAAGTAAAACATATCAACATATTGTAATGGTGCTTGAGAATTTCTGTAGAGCTCAGAAAGTTGGTTCTTTTGAAGGAATTCAGTCGATTTCAAAGTCGATATCTTCTGTCGCAAACACGAAAACTCTTCTACCCAGTTCATCACGTCAATCAATTGGGATCATAGAATACGATTCTTTCTTTATAACTAATTTTCAAATGTCATGTTTCAAGACTGAAACTGATTTGCTAATAGATAAATCACCTTATTCAGTGAGACAAACCTTTTCTGTTCGTCGATCTCACGTGTTCAACTGGGCGTTTGATGTTTGTAGTAGAATGGACCAGAGTGCTTCGGGGTAGGTTATCGTTTTTTTTTTTTGTTTTTTTACTATTTATTTTAGAGTTATTATATTGGAAGATTTGAAAAAAAAAAAAATAGTTCTTTTTTTGTCTGTTGTTTATATTATTATTATTTTTTTTCATTCAAAAAAGACTTGTCACAATACACAAGACAACCATGTCATCTGACAATGAGTTTGATTGCTGCATTTCAGGAAGCAAGACTTTCCCTATTCAATGTGGATCACTTAGAAAAGGAATGCATTGCATCATTAATGATCACCCTGTTAAGATACTATCTATTGATACGTCAAAGAACGGTAAACACGGACATGCTAAGGCACACATCACAGGAGAAGATATCTTCACTGGTAAGAAGGTTGAAGAATGTTGTCCAACATCACATAATATGGAATCACCAGTTGTAACTCGTCAAGACTATATTCTGATTGATATCGATGGCGATTATTTAACTCTTCAGGAGATGGATGGTGAGATTCGTGAAGATCTGATGCTTCCGAAGAATGATGAGAACCTCAGCCGTCAAATCCGAAAACTATTCGACATGACTGAGAAAGAGTTCATCATCAGCGTTATTGGAGCCATGAACAAAGAAGGAGTAGTTCAGATACGAGAGTCTACGGTACCAAAACGATACTAAGATAGTCGGGGCATGTAGAAGATGTTCATTTTGCCCCCACTTCGATTGGTGTCTCCACCTCGACAGAATTGTTATTACTCGCCAATGAACATTAGCGTGGCTATCCCAATGCGCTGGTTCATTTCTTTTTTTTTTTTTATATAATTTTTTTTAAAACCTGAGTCATGCATGCATTCAAACAGACTCGAACACTACACTCCTGCTCTCCTCCTCATTGAGGACAAGCAACACATTATCTAATGCGTCACTTTTTATATTGCCATCTGACGTTGCTCTTACAAAGCTTGTTCTTCATTCGCATTTATATGTTTTCAAAGATTAGTGCAATTCCTTACTAACTCCTTGTTGTACTTTTTTTTTTTTTTTTTTGAAAAATGTTTTATTATTTTGAGAAGTTGTTTACGTTTTGGTATTATCAATTTTTTCTTTAGAGTCAAAAAAAAAAAAAAAAAAAAAATGATATCGTTTGTTACCTGTGTGGTGTTAATAACGTTTTCAACTCATACATCGATTACTCTGCGAGACAATACATTTAAAGACTTTATTGTTGGATATGAATCTGGAATTTACGGTGGAGGGAATGATTCCGTCCACGTTGTATTAGAAGGCACTCATTATATCACCCATTCGATACACGTGAGGTCATGGACTCCTGAATTGAGCATCAGCGGTGGTTCTTTGCAAGGCGGAGTAAAGATTCCATTTGATTATTTTAAAAAAGATGAACACACTCTCGGTAGATACAACGCTGATATCACATCATTTTCAATTGATCTGAAACAGATAAATAATCAACGAGATGAGAGTTGTAACAACATGAAAGCTGAGGCATATTTCAACGATAAGAGAATGTTCTTAGCAGGGTATCCAAAAATATCGAAATTAGGAGAGCTGGACATCATTGACTGGAATTACGTACTCGAGGCCAACAACTCTGAAGGGGTATTCTGGTATTCAGAGACTCTTGATTCGGAGGCTGTAAAATGGTCAAAAAACATCAATTCGATATGGATGCATGGATATTGGTTTCAAGACTGGGCTGACAACTACGTCAAACCAATTGAGATTAATCTTGAGCATCGTTGGATCCGTGTTAATACATCAGCCACTCCGTTTGAGTACGGAGTTCAAAAAAACGGTAGATGGAGAGTCATAAACTCTGAATTAAACTTAGACACACCCAACGAATATTTTATATCAACCACTGACGCTAATCAAATACTCTCAATACTACCAAATAGAAAATCAAAAGATCTTTTACGTTCTGATGACGTTATAATTTCAAAAGCAGAGATTGGAATTGACGTCGAATATCAAAAATGCAGTCTTTCTAACATGCATGTTGGATTCTTTCAATCGACTGCAATAAAATCGGTTAACGGAACTCTTACAGTTCATAATTGCACTCTGATTGGAGCGGGTAATATGCTAATTAACTCTGAAGGATACAACACGTTGATAACTGATAATACAATATCTGAAACTGGATGCTCCGGTATTCAAGTTTTCGGAGGTGATGTTTTCACTCTACAGTCAAGCAATGCGATTGTTTCTCGAAATAGAATTCATCAATTTTCAAAATGGAAGAGAACTTATAATCCTGGTATTTCATTTAATGGTGTCGGTCATGTTTTTTCTTCAAATCACATCGGGTCATCTCCCCATGCTGGAGCCTTAGGTTTAGCCATAAAAACACATTGGGAAAACAATGTATTCTATAACCTGACATATGAATGTACCGATTCTGGAGCATGGTATGCTGGTAGAACATGGGTTGCTCGTTCAAATTCGTTTGTTGGAAATTTATTTGTTGATATTTTTACTCGAGTTCCAGTCAGCCTGGGATACATTTGTTCCATGGGCCTCTATCACGATGACATGTTTGGTGATTCCTATATCGTGAATAATACTTTTAAAAATTGTCATTCTGCATGTTTTCTTGGAGGTTCTCGTCATACCATAGTCGAAGGAAATGAATTTATAAATTGCAACACATCTGTTCATCTTGATGCGAGGGGGTTGACATCGGGTAAAGATTGCGATCCTCCAAATGGAGTTTTTTGGAAGCAACTTGACGTCATGAATTACACAAATCCACCTTGGAGTGTTGAGTTTCCAGAGTTAATTAACGCACCTCATCCGTGTCTTCCATGGCATACCAACATAACTGGAAATTCTTATTGTGGTCCGTCTTTTGTGAATTTCACTGATTTCACTGAACAAAACGCGACTGATTGGGGAGTTCAACTTCTCAAAAATAAATACACTGGCCTCTGCTGATAATAGCCGATGGAAAAATTATTATTATTTTTTTTTATTATTTTCTGATTTTTTTTTTTTTTTTTTTGTTCTATAGACAATTTTCGATAAAATCTGATTTTATCGAAAAAAAAAAATTGAAGTCCCCAGAACTAACTTATGAAGGCCTGAAAACTTACGTATTGAACAATCGTGTTTTTATAACTTTTTCTTTTTTTTATGTTTTGATCTTAGCGTATTCTATCTTTCATTTATGTATACTAGCAGCCTAACTTCTTTCGTTTACACCTTATTGCCTAGTAACATAATAACTGAATTAGTGTGTTAAATCGGGTGTTGTGATTATGAAGTTGGTTTCAAGTACATAATTATCTCAAATAAGTAAATAAAGAACAACATGAGTGATAAACTTGTGTGGGGTGATGTTACTGATAGTGAAAGTGATGGTGAAGAACAAGTTGTAGGTGGATGGGGGGAGCCTGATGCTGGGGCAGAAGATTCCAAATGGGGAACAGCTGTTGTTGGTAACAGCAACAACAACACCAACAATGCTAATCAATTTGAAACAGCGGCTGAGGAAGACGAAGACGAAGAAGACGAGGAGGAGGAAGAAGAAGAAGAGGAAGAAGAAGAAGAAGTACGCCTCGATCCATCTGACCAATTACCATACTGCAAGAGAGAGTTCGTTGAATGCTATGGTTGTGAAGATGAATGGAATTCAGCTATAATTCCAACCAAAGCTCCATGGAAGTGTGAATACTGTTTTAATTGGGATCCAACAGCAGCAGTTCAATGCCGTGCTACCAAACGTTGGTTTTGTAATGCAACAGCTGGTACTGGTGACACTTCACATATTATCCTTCACTTGATATTATGTAGTCAGAAAGCTGTTAAGACTCACCCATCTGGTCCACTCGGCGATATTGACCTTCGATGTCATAGTTGTGGAGGTGACAACATCTTTCTTCTCGGAAGTATACCTCACGGACGTGATGAGAACAGCTCAGTATTACTTTGCAGGGAACCATGTTTACACACTTGTATATCTGATGAGGTAACGGTTGAAGGTATGACTATTTATTATTTACTTTGGTGTTTTCGTTTACCCGAGCGCAATGATTACAGAAGGTGGGGGAAAAAAAAAAAAAAAACTTTCGAGAAAGAGGACCTTTACACCATTCACATTATA
The DNA here is from genome assembly GCA_964019425.1 of Flectonema sp. DT1601. Lineage (NCBI taxonomy): Eukaryota > Euglenozoa > Diplonemea > Diplonemida > Diplonemidae > Flectonema > Flectonema sp. DT1601. The sequence goes on along the minus strand of OZ025810.1, from coordinate 566,027 downwards.
TTATTAGCACATTAAAAAAAAAAAATAAATAAAAAATGCGACAGCTAGTAGGGCTGTGTCTTACTGTATTAGCGTGCAGTGTGAATGGTGAAATTGAACCGACTGAGTGGGATGAGTTTGTAAAAGTAGCAACTGATGCCAATTGGAAAGACGTTGTTGAAAAAGAACCTTTAATAATGGTGGAATTCTACGCTCCATGGTGTGGAGCATGTAAGCAAATGCAACCTTATTATGACAAAGCTGCTAAAATATTATCAGAACAAGAAAAACCGATTCCAATGGCAAAATTAGATGCCATCGATAATCCGTCACAGGCAGGGTTAGCAGGGCTATCGGGATACCCAACCTTGAAGATATTTAGACACGGTGTAATGTCATCATACACTGGAACACTATCTCGTATTGATGGACTTGAGGATAAACTTGTTGATTACATGAATGATCAAGTTGGGTTATCATCGGTGGTCATTACTGATTCCAAAATCTTAAAACAAACTTTCAACAAAAAAACCCTCGATCACGTCGCAATTGTTGGATATTTTCCACGTGAAAAGGACATCGATTTCAGATACTTTCTTCAAGTTGCCGACAGTTTTAGAGGTCGGTTTTCTTTTTATCACGTAAACGACGCCTCTGTTTTAGAATCAGCTGGATACTACAGCGGTAAGGGAGCTATTCAAATTTACAGACCGTGGAGTGGGAAGAATTTCAGAGTAATGTTCAAGGGACAAATATTTAAGAAGAGTCTCACTGATTGGGTACTCGAACACGGTCTCCCACCAGTGGGTGTTGCTGACTATGATAGATTGAAACTTTACCAAGATAGAAAACTACCAATTCTTAAAGCGATTGTACACTCTGATTCAGTAGAAAAAAAGGAAAATGATTTGATTGATTTGCTGATGCCTATTCATAAAAAGTTTGGAAAAAAAGTTTTGTTTGTAATCAGTGGTGAGACCAAAGATTACGGACACAGTGAAGATGATCTTGAAAAGGGGATCTTTATAATCGAGGATGGAAAAAAGAAATTTCAATTCGACTCCGAAGAAGATGGAAAACTCATAAATTGGGTTGAAAAATTTACTAAAAAGAAGCTTACGGTCCACGCAAAGTCTGAAAAAATTCCTAAAAAAGCCAAAGCTGGTAATGTACAAGTCGTAGTTGGAAAGAATTTCAACGACATTGTTATGGATGACTCGAAGGACGTCCTACTCGAAATCTATGCACCATGGTGTGGACATTGCAAGAAATTAGAACCAATTTACAAAGACCTCGCAAAGGCATTCAAACACTCAAAAGACATTGTTATTGCCAAGTTGGACCAGACATCCAACGAGGTTCCTAACAAGGATTTTAAAGCAGGTGGATTTCCGACAATTTTATTCGCATCTGCGAAGAATAAAAAACCAATTAAATACGAAGGAGCAAGGGAACTCGATGACATGGTTGCCTGGATTAAGGAACAGTCAACCGTGACAATCGTTGAAGAGGAAGAGCTGTAGTCTGGAAGAAGAAAAAAATTGAATGAAAAAAAAAAAAATGAAGGGAGGGGGGAAAAAAAAAAAAAGCGTTCTCGTCACATGAATTCTTCTTTAGTTAGTTGCATGATTTTAGCACGCTGTGTTTTTTTTTTTTTTTTTTTTTTTTTTTTAATCTTGAAAAAAATGACTGTATAATACTACAGGGTTTTTCAAACAAAAAAAGAGTAAAAAGAAAAAAAACGAAATCTATAAGTGTACCTGTATTGATGGTGGACGTAGATCCCGACTCTGTTTTCTTGACGCGTGTAGACAACAACTGTTAATATTCATATTGACGCAGGTGGACAATAATAACAAAACAATGCCTTTATAGTTTTTTATTTTTATTTTTAAAAAAAATTTCACTTTTTTCTACTGTAATCAATGCCTCGGTCATTTTCTTTTTTTTTTGAATTGTAAAAAATAAATAAAAATAAAAACAGGTAAAAAGGAATGGGAACCACTTCTATGCGGTAAAAAGTTAGTCGAGTGGCTTGCTGCTCCCTCAATAAAACGTGCTGAGAGGGATGTAAAGCCTCCTCACTTACCTTCTATTAGAGACTTGGAATTCACTTGGCAAAGTGGAGAACAGGGTGCTCGCATCGATGATAGAAGAACATTAAAAAAGAGAAATCTGTTAAACACAACTTCTATGCAATTACACTTTAGTGATGGTGCTCATCTGAAGGAAATAATGGCTCCTCTTGTACAAGCTGAAGCCGACCACGACAGAGTTATCTCTGAGAAGCACGTTCTGTCTAAATTAGAAATAAAATGGTCTCCAAAGGGAATCACCAGACCTGGTGTATTCGCATTTCACAAAGGTGATGCCTCATTCATGCTAACGACTGGTGATTTCGTGTTAGTCGCCGCATCACAACAATCAGATCATGTTCGATTCCGGATTGTTAACATTTCTGATATTGGTCCTAAAGGACAACGTGTCGTTATTGAATTCGATCGTTTTAAACCACCAGGTTCAAAGGGAAAGCCTCCACAGCCTCCACCGGAAGCTTTTTATCAAGCAAAGTTGTATAATCTGCGTGCGATTTGGAATGGAGTTGCTTTTGAAAGGCGGTTAGAAGCCCTCACTAGATTCGCGGAGGATGAGAATTGTTGTGATGAAGCAGTGTACCACACACTGTTAGGTCACGGAAGCAATGAGGAATCTCAATTCGAGGTTCCAGAAATTAGTCCTCCCGGCTTACCAGATCTGAATCACTCTCAGGTTTGTATTGCCTTCTTCTATCGTCTCTTGGGGGGAAAAAAAAAAAAAAATGAAAAAAAACATAAAAACAGGTTAACGCTATAACAAATGCTTTACGGCAACCAGTGTCTCTAATTCAAGGACCTCCTGGAACTGGGAAGACAACGACATCAGCTGCTGTTGCGTACTACTTGGCGGAGAAGTACGGAAAGCTGTTGGCGTGTTGTCCTTCGAACACCGCAGCTAATAATTTAGCATTGAGAATTGAGAAGACGGGTCTAAAAGTAATACGACTACTGAGCAGAACAAAGGAACGAGAAGGAGATGTCGGAAGTGATGGAGAAGTACAACACCTGACACTAAATAAACAACTCGAGTGTGTTATTGACGGATCGAATAGTGATTCAAAACTAAGCATCCTATCAAGACGACGAGACAAGGGACGAGGTCTCACCCCAGAAGAAGACAGCCAACTACGAGGTATGCTTCACGGGCTATCAGGTGATCTGTTAGACACAGCACAAGTCATCGTTTCAACCTGTTCTAATGCAACAGACACCAGGATTTGTAAGCGTGAGTTCAATGCTGTATTAATAGATGAAGCAACTCAAGCAGTGGAACCTGAACTTCTCATTCCTGTCACTCTTCGTTGCAAACAACTTTGTTTGATAGGTGACCATTGCCAATTAGGACCAGTAGTCGTATCAGATGAAGCCGCCCCATTAAAACAATCACTCTTTGATAGAATGGTTAAGCTTGGTGTTGTACCTGAAAGGCTTTGTGTTCAATACAGAATGCATCCTGCTTTATCAAAATGGCCGTCTGGAGCATTCTACGACGGGGCATTACAAAATGGAGTTGCTCAGTCTGACTATGATGTTGAAATAAGAAAAACACCCATACCATTCCCACGTGAGAGTCATCCGTTGGTTTTTATTCACAGCGCTGCTTCTGAAGAGTTGGCTAGCAGTGGAACATCGTACATTAACAGGTCAGAGTCAGATATTGTACGCAATAGCGTAGCTAAGCTTCTGCAGTGTGGTGTTCATCAAAGCAATATTGGAGTCATCACTCCTTATGAAGGACAGAAGGCGATGCTTAAAAACCATTTTAGCAGAAACCCAACAACCCCTTTGGGTTCACAACTCGCCGCCATTGAAATCTCTTCAGTTGATGCATTTCAAGGAAGGGAAATGGACTACATTATATTATCATGTGTTAGGAGTAATGAAGGGCAGGGGATTGGGTTTTTAACAGACCCAAGAAGAATGAACGTCTCTATTACAAGATCAAGACTGGGACTAATAATAGTAGGCAATGCTATGTCACTCGGAAGTAATCACTTATGGCATGGACTACTTCAACACATAAATGATATGGGTGTCTTATGTACTGGTAGTGGTCTTGGTGATTTAGTACCAACAGCATTAGATATTCCACCACCACGCGAAACTGTTGTAAAGGAAGAGACAAATAATGGTTGGGTATCTCAACCTGCTGTTGATGGCGCGTTTGATGACTTGAGTCTGATTTCACAACCAGATTTCGATTTTACTCAGCTTTCTGAAAATTATTCAAATTTAACATCATCAGCTGGACCTCCCTCTCTGTTGTCATACGGAACACAATCTACGATACGTCCCAGTGGTTGGTAGATCTGTTTTTTTTTTTGGAATAGTAGACTTCTGACACCCAGTCTACTCAACTGCTATTTTGTACCAAAAAAAAAAAAAAAAAAAGGCCCTAGACTATCCCCTCAGGGCTTATCGCTACCGACATCCGATCAAACCGTTTGATTCGCTGTTTCAATACCCTGAAATCTATCTATCCTTTATGAAAGGATATTGAATGGCATCTTTCTGTTGAGATTTTGGTTCTTTTTTGGTATTGGTTATTAATTATTTTTTTTTTTCCAGAACGAATTCGATGGCATAGAGTAAAGTGAAGTTATGATTATCGGGAAAAAAAAAAAAAAAAAAAAAAATTTTTTTTTTTCATTCACAGAATCCACAAAAATGGCAACCCACACCTTATCGAAGATTATTACCCTGAAGTTCAGTGGGCCAATTCCGTCACCGATGCCTGCTGTTACTGCCCCAACACCAGGTGAGGACTATGAACGGTACCTCGCAGAACAACAAGCCAAGAATGAAGCTACTCAACAATTAGCAAACGAACAAAACCGTGAAATTAAAGAAGCTACCTCTATGATGGGTAAATTATCATCAATGGGTAAGGCTGCTCTAACTCAAGTAAATGATGGAGCGTCAAAGGCTCACACGTCAATGGAAGGAGCGGCTAGAAGACAACTAGACACCCGTTCCCTTCAGCAATTCAAAGAATCCTTTCCTCACATGGTATGTGATTATTTGTTTCTTCTTATTTACTATCACACGATAGGTTCACAACAGTAGAATAATTATCACTTTAAAACAGTCGGAAAGTAATCTACTTTGCTGCTATGGTTGTAAAGTGATGCACAGCGGTCAGAAGAAAGATGGAAGTATGTTTATTACCGGAACCACTGTGTGCTTCTTTGGTAAGGAAGGACTAAAAGATGAAATTCCTTTTACTGAACTAGCCAGTATTCAGGTGTCTGTAGCACTACCAACCTCAAGAGAGATGACTGGTAAGGAAGATGGCCCACCATATATTATTCCAATCCCTCATCCAACTGTGAAAGGTGATTGTTTGCAATTGTTTTCTACTGCAGGTCAGATTTTCCAATTTTGTAACTTTGACAACGCTTTGCTTTCAGCTTCCCAACATGTAACCTCAACGGTGCAGGGAACTGCAATGGATAGGGCCTACAACTGGATGGATCACGCGTGGAGGGCAGCTACTACTGTTCCTCATCCAGCAGCACAGTACTGTTAGACACTTTATTATTGTAGCCTTCGCGTTTTTTTTTTTAGAAAAAAAAAAAAAAAAACCAGATGACTTCCTTTTTTTTCTACTCGATTTTTTGCTGACAAAAACAGGAACCGTTTATTCCTTTTTTTTTTTTTTTTTTTTTTCACCCCCCTTCTTTTTTCAGCGGGTTACTTTAGCTACCCCTCGGTATGGCTGTAGAGTAACCTGTGCATAATCGGGTTGCAGTTAACTGGATTGTTCTATTCTGTTTCCCTTTTTTTTTTTTTTTCATTTTTTTCCCCCCGCCTTTCGTTATTTTAATTGAAAAAAAAATGACAACAGTGGGGTCGTCGAGGAATGTTATTATACGAAACTTTAAGTCTGCTCTTGACTTAGTATATGATGGGTTCAATGGAGAAACGGAGAGAAAAGTTTGAGGGAAAATGGGTAAAAAAAAAAAAAAAAAAAAAAAAAGAAGTGAAAAAGAAAATAGTAGGAGGTGGTCCTACAGTGTTTCGATCAATACGTTGCAATGTCGCAACCTCCCAAAGTCAATTACGACAGAAGCGGTGATTCGTTTGAGGCGTTTGTTCGATTTTTTGCGAGAAAATCTTTAGAGATAATTCGCACGAGTGCCAATTCTTTTTTGTTGTACAGACGTCGTCGGTTTTTTTTTTTTTTGTTTTGTTTGTTTTTTCCGTAACAAGTAAAAAAAAAAAAAAAAAAAAATTGAAATATTATAGTAACGAAAAAAAAAGAAGGAACAAAAAAAAAGAAAAAGACAAAAAAAAAAAAAAAAAATGAGAAAACAAAAAGGAAAACCCCATTCTTTACCTTTCTCATGTGTATACTCTTGACTGTGTACGAGCGGTGTGAGTTACGACTAAAGGCACCAGTGTATACCAGAACCCAATATATTTATTGTCTCTTATTATTTAAAACAGAGCAGATCTAGCTATTTGTAAGTAAATTAGAAGTGACATTATCAAATTCTTTTAATTAACTTTTTTTTTTTTTCCTCAACAGCTATTTACACATATGGAAGGCCGCTGTCGCGGCATCGACCTGTTCGTTGCTACACCTGAGGATATACTATGCCCACTTGGCAAGGGGGTGATGTGTGAACCAGTATTAATAGAAACCTGTGGACATAGTTTTTGCGGACCATGCTTAAAACAGTATATCGAGGAGAAGGACACGAGAGACTGCGCAGTTTGCGGTAAGAGCTACACTGAAGACTCCCTTATGATGATGAGAAATACGAAACTTCGAGTGTTAGAATTAACAGCCTACTGCGATCACAAGAATGAAGGTTGTGAATGGGAAGGAAAATTCGCTTTTCACGATGATCACATTCAACAATGTCCTTTCACTGAGCAAGTTGCATGTTTCTTCGCAAACTATGGCTGTGATTTTGAAGGTATGTAGATATTATTTAACCAACTGCACCATATGTGAAATATTATTTAATCTACTACACTACATCAATTAATGACGAAAAAAAACATCAAAAAAAAAAAACAGGGACCAACGTAGAACTTCACCATCACCTACTAGACAAGGCTCAACTCCACTTAGAGCTCACATGCAATAGATTGGAGTCGTATGGTGATAACAAAGAAGAAACAGTTGTTCCTACAACTAATTTAATAGTAAAGCAACACGGTGGTGTGTCTGAAGAGCAGCAACAGCTATTCGAGAGTCTTGTAATAAAAGAAACAACACCGACAGACATCGCAGAATCATTCAGAGAACAGTTTCCAGGCAAGGCCTGGACGGTTTTAAAATGCCTGCGAGCAGATTGTGAGCAGCATATTGAGTCCCTCGTATGTTGAGTTTTTATTTTTTCTGCTTTTTTTTCCATTCAATCTGTTTCGCATATTGACAGTGATGATTCTGTTCATGTTTGAAAAAAAAAAAAAATAAATAAATAAATGTAACTAAAATAGGGATTCATGGAAATCGTGTATGGCTATAATCTGTGGACACTCGTAGCTAACCTTGCAGCCGAGTAGAACTGTTCTCACGCGTGTGATGTTTAATTAACCAAATCCAGCACCCACTGCTCGATATATTCTTCTTTCTTAAATTTCCAGGTGCTCATACCTGTTTACAGTAGGTCAGTCTTCGCTATTTCTTAACAATCCCACCGACATGTACTAATCGTATATAGATGGCAGGTACCTAAAAGTATTATTTTTTTTATTAATAAAAGTGTTTGGTTTTTATATAATTATTAAACAGTTTCCTGAGTAACAAAAACACTCTAACAAATGCCAAAGAATAAGGGAAAGGGAGGTAAGAACAGAAAGAGGGGAACCAACAAGAATGAACCTGAGAAGCGTGACTTGAACCTAAAAGAAGAGGGACAAGAGTACGGTCAGGTTATTAAAATGTTGGGTAACGGTAGGCTTCAAGTATACTGCTTTGATGGTACCAGAAGACTTGGTGTAATTTGTGGAAAGATGAGAAAGAAGAGTTGGGTCAGTAATGGAGATATTGTGTTGGTTGGATTGAGAGACTTTCAAGATTCAAAATGTGATGTCATTATGAAGTACCTCCCAGATGAAGCAAAACGGTTGCAGAAGATGAAGGAGATTCCAGAACACGTCAAAGCCAACGAAGACGAAGAAGGTCCATCCCGCGATGATAACATCGTCTTTGAACAGGCATCTGACGATGAAGACGAAGACGAAAGCTCTGGAGACGAAGACCAGGGAGACGCCGCAGAAGCTGACGACGAAGAAGAAGAAGAATACGACGTTGACTACGGTAATGAAAACTACCTCGCTAAGCCAGCAGATGACGTGGATATTGATGACATTTAGTACTCTTTATTCACAATCCTTATTGGGAAATGACACACGAAAGTACTATCGAACTTAGTACCCACTTGTCAAACAATTTCCTTCGAAGGGCGAACAACTGCATTAAAAAAAAAAGCACACATACCCTAACCCATTCGTTACTTTGTAAGGATTTTTTTATCCCCCTCGTACGTTAGTACATAATTTTTATTTTCACTTTTTTTCGGATTTTTTTTTTGTTCTCTTTTTTCCCCCATTCTATTTTTTTTTTTTTGTTTTGTTTTTCCCCCTTTTTCAATTAAGATGCCATCAGAGAGGAACGAATGTTGAAAAAAAAAAAAAAAGAAAAAAAAAAAAAAGAAAGTTTTTCAAAGAAAAAAAAAAAAAAATAAAAATAAAGAGCTTATTAATCATAGTGTTGTCAACTTTACCTTTAAAAAAAAAAAAAAAAAAAAAAAAAAAAACCCATTGCTGTGATCTTTCTACAGGCTACACAAGGATTTTTTAGGAAGGCATGGGAATGGTGGTAATATAGTGAATACACACACATTGAACAAAACCAACCACACCGTACTTCAAAGGGATTTATTCATTCCTTTGTCGGTACGGAGGCTACTGTTGTGTCTGTAGTGTCGGAGTGTATGACAAACGAAGGTTTTTTTCTATAGTCACCCTTTGGGCGTTCTACGCAACCGCGGTTATCCTTGACAGGAGGTTTTTGTTAATAAAAAAAAAAAAAAAAAGGCTCACCATTTTTAAAAAACGCAGCTTACCAACAGCCACTTACTTCAAACATACAACAGTAGCAGTTGTTAGTATAAGGCTATCGTTCTAGGTACTGGTTCGTTGCATCACCCAATCCCCAAATCCCGCTCACTCAAAGAAATTAATGGGCAAAGTAAACGTTATTCTTCGTTTTTTTGTTTTGAATTATCATATTTAAACTACTAAGGACACTAATATAAAAGAGGTTTTTAAAAAAAAAAAAAAAAAAAAAAAATGGCTGAAAGGAAACAGTACGGATGCTGCCCTGGATGCGGAGACTTGGATGATGTGTTCGCATACAACGCACCGCGTGTAGTCAGAATTAGAGATCGTCGTCTTGGTATAGCCAGATGGGTTATTATTCTTGCTATCTTGATTTGGGTTATTGTCTGGGAGATAATCGTAAACGCTGGCTATCAAGTTAAAGAAATCCCTCACGGTATTATGACAACAACATTACGAAGAGGGGCTCAGGAATCAACCACCAGACCTGCTTACTGTTCTGACAGTACCAGATCTCAACAAAATGCACTACCTTGTGTGTGGCTTGATGAAATTGGTGTTCATTTCCCAAACAATGAGGAATACAGCATGTTTATAACGACTCGTATTACTCGTACTGAAGTTACTCATTCTTCTGCTTGTGAAAGTGGATTTTCAATTTATAACGAAGTTGGAAACGCTCGTTCGTACTCTTCCGAAAACGGCAACGTCTGCCCAGCTCCAGTTGCTTTCAACGTATTAAACAAGAGAGATGGCGTTAGTTACTATGTGGGTGATATTGAGGACTTTACTATGTTGTGGGCACATGCAGTTTATGGTCCACTTCATGATATTGTGAGACACAGTTCTGATTTAGACGAAGCAAAAATTGCCCTCCCATCAGGTGACAGAGATTTAGTCCCAAGAAGTGACTCAGCAGCACCAGAATCTGATGGAATCAAGGGGTTCACTAGAGGTGATATTATATCAGTCAAAGCTATGTTAGAAGCAGCCAACGTGGATGCGACATTCACTCTTGAGGATGCAACTGAAGCTACAGCAACCTGTTTGGGTACATCTGAGTCTGTTTGTGTAGCAGAAACAGGTTGTTTCTGGTCAGGTCCTCATTGTACTGGATTGTTAACTCAGGCTACCTGCGCAGCTAATACTGCTTGTGCTTGGAATGGTGCGTGTGATTCTGTTTCAGGAACCCTTTGTTCAAAGAGTACCAACCGTCACGATGGTGTTGTTATTATGGTCATCATTGACTACCGTACTCCTGGATTAGACTCTGACTCTCTTGAGTACATTTACCGAGTTCGTTATATCCCAAAGTCTGAGTATAAGATTGTTGAAAGACAAGTCACAGACACAAAAACTGTTTACACAAACAGACACGGTATTCGCGTCGTTTTCGTTCACGCTGGTCACATTAGTGTCTTCTCATTCAGAGCGATGGTTCTTTCTTTGGTTGCTGGTGCTGCTTTGTTCGCGGCCAGTACTTTTATAGTTGAGTACATTATCTTTAAAATCCTTCCTCATAAACATATTTATGAACACTTGAAGTTTATTACTTCAAAGGATTTGGGTGATGTTCACGTTACTGACGGCGAGCCACTTGGTGGTATGGACGCCGATGACTTTGTGTATGGTATGAAACGACCAGGTAAGGCTGTCATCCTGGACATGGATGAAGCTGACATCCTCGCCGCAGAAGAAGACGAAAAAGAAGCTGCAAACGCTCCAGACAAAGCTGCCGATGAGGTTGTTTAAAAAAAAAAAAAAAAAGAAGATTTTTTTTTTAAAAGAATGAACACGAAAAAGATAGAAAAAGAAGGAAAAAAAGAAAATCCCCCCTCCCATTTTAGACGAACAGCAGCATCAGAAAATTCTGCGTCAAACTGCTGAAACAACCTGACTGACTGCCGCCGCTGCTTTCAATGGTAGAAAAAATAAAACTATAAACATTCGGTTGTACTTGCAAAGGCAGCAAAGTAGTTTTTCCTGACTGTCGCTGAACTAAATAGAAAAAAAAAGAAAAAAAAACTCAACAATTAGGCTCATAGCAGTAGTGTTCCCCTAGGTAACTACGTAATTATAGTAATGTTTAGTAACGTGGAAAAAAAAAAAAAAAAGGAAAAAAGGAAAGGAAAGTAACATTATCAAAAAAATCACAACAAAAAAAAAAAAAAAAAACCGCAACCAAGCCTGACACTGTAGTCGCTGCGCTGGAGGTCGTGATCATATTCTGCTTTGCTGTTTGGATGCCTGATAATAATCAAACGCCCGTTTTTTTTTCCTCCCTGAAAGACGCTTCATTGTGGACACACCTTGAGCTGGTACCAACCACGTTTTGAACCTGACTTTTCAGTGTCTGAAAAAACTGGTATATCGTCGGCCTTATGTCACTAGTTCGTGAAGGGTTATTCAGTGTTAATATTTGCTGTATTCATGTGGGAGGGGAAAAAAAAATTAGGGGAGGAAAAAAAAAAAAAAAAAAAAGATTCAGTTATTGCTATGCATTTGCCAGGTTTTGCATGTGTGTCTTGCACTGTTATTGAATCTTTTGTGAATTTTTTTTTTTTTTTTTTTTTTTTTCTTCACATTTTTTTAAAAAAATTAATTATGTGCTCGAACTGTCGAAACACTGAATTTCTCAAGAGATAAAAAACTTTTCTTGTATTGCCTGAAATGATTTAGACGGGAAGCGAAGGCTGTCCTTCACCGTAATTCTTAAGGGTAGTTTTAATTATTGTTGTGTTGTTCATCTATATTTATTTATTTTTTTTTTTTTTTGTTGTTGTTTTTCAAAGAAACCCTTTTTGACGAAGCAATTATTGTTGTGTTCAGTCTTTCCCCTTCCAACAGAAACGAATTTAAAAAAAAAAAAAAAAAAAAAAACCTCAAAAAATGCCGAAACTTTGTTTCGACATTATTACAAGTCTGCTTCTGTATTGGAACATCCGGTGAATTTGTGATTTTGGTATTTTGCCTGTTTAATTTTCAATTCGCTGTTTTTCTTTTCCAGTTCCAGAAGCGGTACTGTGCAAACGATCTTTCACTGATAAGTGTTTTTTAGCTAATGCTCAATCACTTAAATCGAGAAATGATTTTAACTTTGGAACATCTGGACTCTTTAGCCTCTTTAGCCTTAGTGTTTCGTTATTCCCACTTTTTTTTAAAAAAAAATTTTTTTTTTAATGCTGTGTGAGTTTTTGTTGTGATTAGTTGCTACAATTTGGCATTGATGTTTTCCTTCCCCAACCCCCAAATGTAGTCTCGCAATGTCAGTCTCTTCGGCATTGTTGCTTTGCTACGTACCCTCACCCTAGTCTTGTTGGGTTTTTAATGACGAAGTTTTCCCTCTTTTTTTTTTCCCCCTCCTTTTTTTTTTTTTTTTTTTTTTTTTTTTTTTTTTTTTGGCTACATGCTCTGTACTGCTTACAGTTGAGTATCATACCGAATAATAATAACCCCCAATGTATCGTGATCTTTGCGAACTTTGTATTTTTCGCCCGTTTTTTCTTTTTCCTTTTTTTTCTCACGTAGCTGGCCTGATTGTTCATCATTAGAACAGGTACCTTAACGATAAAACCTTATATTCATAAACCAGGAAGACTTATGTAATAAATACGTGATTGTAAATTTAAATTACCTTCATTTACTTTAATAGGTTGAGTGACACCAAGTTTAATGTCAGTCAATGTGATGGTTCGTCTTGATGATCGATCTATACCAGTCGACATTACTTCTCATACAATCGTATTAGACCTTAAGCAGATTATATCACAAGAAGAACAACTTCAATGGGAGTTATTGGACGTGTATTATGAAGGAGAAGTGCTATCGAATGAATCGATCTTGAGTAGCGTTCTCACTGGAGGTGGATCTGAACTTGTCTTAGAACTATCCAGAAAAGGAATAGCTTTGAGGAATATTGGTATTCAGAATCCAACTTCATACGATTTCTACAACAATCTCGGATCAAGCAATCTGATTGAAGACTACATCACAATCGGATATGACATAAACGAAATATTCCCTCAAGGAGGGACTCCGCTTCATGTTTCGATTGAGCTCAAATACGATGTGTCCGTTGATGTTATTTTATCAATGAAAAATGTTAATCCAAACATCCAAGATACGCTTAACTCTTTTACTCCTCTTGCATTAGCATGTAGTGATGGAAATATTACTGCTGTGAGACAGCTATCTCAACGTTCTGACATTGACGTAAACATTCAAGATCGAAATGGAAGTACACCATTGTTACTTGCTTCAAAGAATGGCTACAAAGAAATTGTTGAAATCCTATTGTCAAGGTCTGATGTAGATGTTAATATCTCTGACAGTACTGGTTTTCCTCCTTTGATGTTTGCTTGTATTCACGGAGACATCGCTTTGGTCTCAGTCTTACTGAACCATCCAACCATAAATATAAATATTTGCAATGCCTACGGTCGGAATTGTCTGTTCAATGCCTGTGTTGAGGGTCAGGAAGAAGTAGCGGAAATGCTTCTAAATTCACCTTCTGTGGATCTTTCGACTGTTGATTTTGATGGTCAAACGTTACTACACGCAGTCTGTAGAGAAGGACATTGTAGTATTCTACAACTGTTGTTATTAAACCTTCGTGTTGGAAGCATGCTTGAAACTGACACTCTTATTAAACTACTAAGTATCAACGATCATCATTTCTATTTGAAATGTTTATCAGATCTTGATAACACCACCACCATTCAACATTACACATCACTACTATCCATATCGAGTACTCATTTGTATCTGAGATGCCTACTCGAAGTTAACTCTGACGTTTCATCAAATGACAACTCAACAAGTCCGCTGCAGCTATTAGAAATAAAGAACAGACATACGCACTTAAGATTATTACAAGAGAGTGTTCTATTACTGAATAGTTGTTCATCATTGGTAGTGATATCTGAATCAACTAACACAGAGTCAGATCAATGTGAGGAGGAACTATGCTACAGTAATATGGAAGGCAGTATGACTAACTCAATGGTTTACAGCGATCCTTGTGGAGTTAGCGATGAGACGAATTCTCTGCTTGAGACTTGCAGTGGTGATAGTTCTGTTGGGAGAGTCTGTAAAATGGATTTCACTCGATCGGTTTTAAACATAAATTCAACAGATCGAAATGGTGTGACTCCCCTGCACACTGCTTGCAGTGAAGGCCACACTGCAATTGTTGAGATGTTGTTAACATATCCTGGGATTGATGTTAATAAAAGTTCTCCAATATTCGTTCTTTTGAACTAATGAAAATCGACATCTCTCTCTCTCTGCAATACCTAACCGGTGAAAAAAGGTTTTCACGTACTAACTGACTGATGTACCAATAGATAAAATTATTTGATACCTTCTAACTTATAATTGAACACTTCAAACGTCATTTTAAAAAAAAAAAAAAAAAGTTTTTTGTGTTGATAAGGAATAGTTTAAATTATAATTCTCTTTTTTTCTCTCATTATTTTGTTCTTCTTCATCAGCGATGGATTGCCGTCAGTTATTATTCGTAGTGTGTGCTGTTGTGTTGCAGTTATCAGGAGTGGAATGTCAGAAAACATGTCCAGATGCTCCAGCGACTGCGGAAGACAGAAGAACTGATAAAAGTGTAGTAAAAATTGCTTCTTATAATATGTACTGGTTGTTTGATGGAAAGAGCGATCCGAACCCTGTCCCATGGACCAGCTGGCAGTCAGCATACTCTCACGCAAAACACATGGCTAAGGAAATCGAACGTATTAACGCTGATATTTATGTTCTTGTTGAAGTAGAGGATTGCTCCATTCTCGACTACGTCATCGATCAAATGACTGATAAAACTTTATACAAAAGATATCTGGTTCAGGGAACTGATTCTTCAACAGGACAAGATGTTGCTCTTCTCACTAAGATAGATCCGATCACACCACTTACCCGTAGTAAAGATTATGTCAATTATCCACTTCCAGGTATGTTTGTTTGTCGTAGATGTGTTTTTCAAAGGAGAGAAGGGGTTTTTAAAAAAAAAAAAAAAAAACAGGATCAAAATGTACTGACAAGACTACAGGGTCCACCGGAGTATCAAAAAACTTTGCAACAACAATTCGTATTTCTGAAAACCCTGAAGTAAATATCGGAGTTATGGGTGTTCACTTGTTAGCACAGCCAACAAACACTGGAAGGTGTGCAAAGAGAGAAGCACAAGCAAAGATAATGGCTGACTATGCGAAACAACTGTTTGATGCAAGTGTAGCAAATGGCACACTCGCGGGTTACTTTGTAATGGGAGACTACAATGAGTTTAGTAATGAGGTACTCGATGTTCACGACAGTGTTCCGATATCTATGGCTATGGACAACATTAGAGATGCTGGTGTGTCTTCAACAGGAACTCGGCTATTCGAAGTCGCATCTCTGATCCCAAAAATAGAAAGATACACTTACGGAACTGGATCACTTGCAGAGCTTATTGATCACATCGTTATATCAGAACCCCTGAAGGATTTGATTGTTGATGGTTTGTTGTTACTTTGTTTATATTATTTCATTCACATCAAATCAATAACATAACACACACAGGTTCCTCATACATCGACCACAGAGAATCCGCATCAAAAGCTAACGGTGGTTCAGACCATTGGTGTTTTGTAACAACTTTAAGAACTGGAGTCTCTGCAGACGAATGCACATCATCACCGTGTGGATCGGGACAGACTTGTAAGGACTTATCGTTAGCTAATACAGGTGATTTTACATGTACCTGTAAACCTGAATTTGGATCGATAAGCAGCTACGGTAGTTCAGCAATCTGTGAATTAGATGAATGCACTCTACCTGGAATGTGTAAAGAGCTATTCTCATGCACAGATAGAAATACTTCAATCGCATCGCGTGATGATGTTACCTGTTCTTGTAGATCAGCTGATTGTAAATCGCGTGATGAATGTAAGAACTCTCCTTGTGGTATTGATCAGACCTGTATGGATCCAACGTTCAATCTGACAAAGGGTGATTTTGTTTGCACCTGCAACCCTCAGTTTGGAAGCATTTCATCAATTGGTCAACAAGCAGTTTGTGAATACGATGAATGTGGTTTATACCCATGTACTGCTGGACAGACATGTAATGATGCGAATACATCTGTTGCATCTCTCAACGACTTTAGTTGTTCTGGAGGTATGCCACCAGTTAGCGCAGATGAATGTTTAATGACACCGTGTGGAGCTAATCAAGTTTGTGTTGAAGTAAACAATACGATTAGCGGTGATTTTATTTGTAGATGCTCAACAACTGTCGGAAATATTGCTTCTATTGGATCTCCTGCAGTCTGTACATACGATGAGTGTCTAACCACTCCATGTAGTACTGGTCAAGCATGTCAAGACGCAAACGAGTCTATAGCGTCATTGGGTGACTTTGTGTGTACCAACACTTCGTCAATTAGTAATGAGTGTGAGCCTTCACCTTGTGGAGTAGGTCAGATGTGTATTGATTCAGATTGGTCGATGGCTGGTGATTTTATTTGTAAATGTGACATGTCACTTGGTAATATCGCGTCTATTGGTTCATCAGCTTTCTGTACTTTTGATGAATGCACAAACAACCCTTGTCCTTCAGGTAAGACATGCACTGATAGCAATAGCTCAACTGCTTCACTCGGTGACTACACTTGCAGCAATTCCGGGTCAGTTGTAAATGAATGTGTTGCTACACCTTGTAGTGCTGGTCAGACCTGTTCTGATCCTGACTGGGCGGTATCAAAGAACTTTATTTGCATGTGTGGTGCTGATGCTTTAAACATTGCTGCTATTGGTATGGATGCAATTTGTACATTAGATGAATGTCAGAATAATCCTTGTTCTGGTAGTCAAACTTGTGTTGATACAAATACCTCAATCACATCACTTGGTGACTTTACCTGTAGTAGTTCGTCATCATCAGTAGATGAGTGTCTTAGTAGCCCATGTGGTGGTAGTCAATCTTGCTCTGACCCAAACATGACAACATCTGGTGACTTCATCTGCAGGTGTGATCCATCATCCGGTAACATTGCTGCTTTTGCTGCTCCTGCGATGTGTACTTTTGATGAATGTCAAAACAATCCTTGTCCAACTGGTCAGTCCTGCACTGACGGTAACACCTCAACAATCTCACTGGGTGACTACAGCTGTAGTAACTCACAATCTGTTTTAAATGAATGTTTAGCAGGTCCTTGCGCATCAGGCCAAACATGTTCCGACCCAGACTGGTCCACACCTCGTGATTTCATTTGCAAGTGCGGTGCAGAAATCGGTAATGTTGCTGCTGTTGGTGCTTCTGCAAGTTGTGTCTTTGATGAATGTCAGAGCACTCCTTGTAGTGTTGGTCAAACTTGTTTAGATGCAAACATGTCAGTTGCTTCTCTTGGTAACTACGCTTGTAGTGGTTCACAGGCAGGTACTGATGAGTGCAGTACATCACCATGTGATGCGGGTCAGATGTGTACAGACCTCGACACTAGCTCGTCGGGTAATTATATTTGCAAGTGCCCGGGAAAGTTTGGATCGCAAATAGCAAGTGTTGGTCAATCAGCTTCCTGTACATATGATGAGTGTGGACTATCACCTTGTATGATGGGTGAAACCTGCGCTGATAAAAATATATCATCGAGCTCACTTGGCGACTTCACCTGCTCTGGTAGTACTTCTGTTGATGAGTGCGCTTCAAGTCCGTGTGATTCTCAGCAAGAGTGTAGTGATATGAATAAGAATTCAGATCTTGACTTTATATGTAAATGTCCAACTCAGTTTGGAAACATCGCAGCAATTGGCTCAGCAGCTGTTTGTAGTTATGATGAATGTTCTACTACTCCTTGTCCATCACCTCAACTGTGTACTGACTTGAACCAATCAATAGCGTCAATCGGTGACTTTTCATGTAGAAGTGCATCGGATTCTTTTGATGAATGTCAAACAACACCATGTGGTGATGGTCAAGGATGTTCTGACCCAAACTTAAAGCAGACTGGTGATTATAAATGTACTTGCACTTCAATTTCACTTGGAACATCCACAGTGGGAAAACCTGCCAACTGCTCAATAAATGAATGCATCAGCACACCTTGTGGAGCTAAACAGATGTGTGAAGATAATAATATGTTGATGATGAATGACTACACTTGCAGCTGTATGAATACTACATATGGGGATATGATGGTGTCTGGAAAACCTGCAAATTGTAGTTTTGATGAATGTACGAAGTCTCCTTGCGGAGTATCACAGACTTGCAATGATCCTAACGAAGAAATCTATTTAGATTTTACTTGCACATGTGACATGTCACTCGGACTCATATCAGAAACTGGTAAGGAAGCTCTCTGTGTCACTAATGAATGCAATACCTTCCCTTGTGAGTCTGATGAAGCTTGTCTTGATAAGAATATATCTTCGGTATCAATGAAGGATTTCATGTGTGTTAAGCAATCAAGCACAACTAATATGCTTGATGAATGCTCACTGGGAATATGTCCAGATGATCAGACTTGTATGGACCCAGATATGACCCAATCGTATGACTTTGAATGTACTTGTCATCAAGATTATGGTTTGGTGAATGCTACAGGAAAAGCTGCCATCTGTATGATGGATGAATGTGAATCGAAACCTTGTGGTAACGATAGCTGTAAGGACAGTAATATGTCTGTTGTATCATTGAACGACTTCGTTTGTTCGAAAATGAATGAAAGTAATCCTTACTGCAAAGGAACAACATGTACTGATTGCGCCGTACACTCAACATACTTAAAAACTTTACTAAATTTAGATCAATCAGATGCAACACTTGTTGTTCCAGGAACAGTTACGTGTCCTGATACTGCAGCACTCGCTGCATCTGCTCCGTCGAATTCATCAGGGGATGATTCGAAGGAAAAGGTGTACTTGATCATTCTTATTGTCGAGGCAGTGTTGTTATTTATCGCATTGGCTGCATTAGCTTACAAGTGTATGAGTGGCAATAAGATTACTGATGATGGTAGCTTTGATCATGATAGCATGCTTCCAACGAATAACTGGGAAGAGTTGTCACAGCCTCCATCTCCAGCACACAGCAGTAGCCGGCAGTTAATCACATTGTAGACAATCTTTTTTTTTTTTTTTTTTAAAATTAGTTGTAAACAACCAGACTCACTACTACGTAATGAAGGGATCGAGTCTTCGTAAAAAGCAGTAGTCATCAATGTTTGTTCTTTCCCTTTCTTCCCTCTATTTTGTTTATGTCTTCCCCCAGTTGGTTTTATTCAGTATTCTCCAACGTCAAACAGCTAGTGCACACTGCTTTTCCACTTCAATGCAGCAAGTCGGTAAAACTTTTTTTTTACAGTTGTGTGGCTGTGTCTTTGGTGTATTTTTTGTGGCGTGAAAAAAAAAAAAAATTAAAAAAAATATTATGTGAGTGTCTCCCCTCTTAGTTGTGTGGGGACGACCGCTTCAGGTGCGGTTGCTTATACAAAAAAAAAAAAAAAAAAAAAAAAAAAAAAGGAAAAAAAGAACGGCATGAAACAATGACTTTATCAAACGTCTATAGACCCTGTTTTTTTATGTTTTTTCTCCGTCGGGCAACATCCGATGGAAAGGTGTGTGTGTGGCAGTGACACAATACATAATTATCCTTTCTGGTTTGTGTTCTACTTCAAGAAAATATTTCTTCGTGTTTGTTGTCTGCAATATATCTGAATCAAGAAGACTCTTATTGTTGCCATCACTCAACTAAAGTTTGGTTCCATTCTGTGAGACCACGCTATTTTGTCTTTGGTATTATGGTTTTTTTTTAATATTTATATCTATTTCCCTTTTTCTCTATAAAAGTGCCTATATTTTCAGAATTTCAACCTCCCCCCCCCTCCCTTGTCCCTTTGAAAGAACAAGCAAGGAACAGCAGCATAAATGGTACTGCTATGCCGAATAACAGCTTGTTGTGATTATTTACTTGATGAGCTTCATCTTCGTTTGCTTAGTATCACTCACGAGAAAAAGGAAGAAGCAATTTAAAGGAAAATAAATAACAAAGGAATTCACTTTTTTCTTTTTCTTCTGCTGCTACAATCCTCTTTCTACCAAAAAAAAACAATTATATTTGTTGGAAACAAAAAAAAAAAAAAAAAAAAAGGAATGCAGTCCCTAAAAAGGGTGTTTTTGTTTACCATCAGTTTGTTTGTTTTGTTTTTCAGAGGAGTAGCATCCTGAGACACTATCAGATCAAAGCCCCTCACCGTGGAAACTGTCTTCGGCTGTTGCGCTGCTGGTTGGTTTCATTTTTTTTTTTAATTCTGTGACGAAAACCGTCTACTTGCCAGCACATTGTGAACTCCAACTTTATCAGGTTTCATTGCAATTCAGGGTGTTGGCAAAAAGTCTTTTTACCTCATGCGCCTGGTTACGGTGCCAGTTTTTCTTCTTCTTTTTTTCCCCCTTGTTGTGTTGTGTTCGACCATATAGGCCTTTAAAAAGAATTTCCACTCATAGCAAAAAAAAAAATAAAAAATAAATAACAATTCGTTTTTTTTTTTTTGGTGATTTCTTTTTTAGTTAAAAATTATAATCATCTCTTTTTCTTTTTCTTTTTTTTTTTTTTCCTTTCTGAGTTTGTTGCGTTTTGTTGTTTGAGAATACAATCTCGAATGTGTTTTTTTTTCTTCTTTTTTTTTTTTTTTTCCCCCTTCAGTCAGTCATGAGAGGGTCTGAATTTCACCGACACATTCCTGTAACGCGCCGCTCTTGCAGTTTGCATTCCACTGCTTAACTAAAACGATCTCAATTCATCCCCTTTCACTCTCCATTTTTTTTTTTTTTTTTTTTTCCACCCTTCAATTTATTGCTATTATGGAACAAAAAGTGTGCGGATTCACTTTTAAAATGTGATAACATCGTTGTAACATGTGCAAAACTCAAAAAAAAAAAAAAAAAAACTCCGTTCTTACTTTATATTATTCTATGAATACCATATAGCAGTATATCGAATCTGATTTTAAGGTAGTGTGTTGTCAGTAGTTGTTAACACCTTCTGTGTTGCTCAACGGTTGAGCTTTTTTCATTTGTTTTCATCCGTCTGTTTAGATAAAATATTTTATTTATTTTCACAGATCCAATACTTATCATGTCTCGTACTGGAGTCATTTGGGATGATCGAGTGAACGGTCATCGCAACCTCGCAGGAGACCATCCTGAGAATCCAATGAGAACCCGTTCAATTGTGGGACACCTCATTGACTGTGGAGTGATGGATATGTGTCAACGGGTACCTGCAAGAGAAGCGACTGATGATGAGCTTCTCCTTGTTCACACAAAGGAACATTTAGATACGGTGAAGATGTTAAAAACTGATGACTATAACCTCAGCAGGGAAGTATGTGATGATGATGTGTTTAGTTGCGAAAAGACTGAAACTGCTGCGAGGACCAGTATCGGAGGACTCATCGATTTGACTAAAAAAGTCGTAAACAGAGAATTAATAAACGGATTTGCCTGCATCCGCCCACCAGGTCATCACTCAAACCCACAAGTCCCATCAGGATTTTGCATATTCAGTAATGTTGCTGTAGCAGCAAGAACAATCCAAAGAGACATGCCAGATAAAGTAAAGAAAGTATTAATATTTGATTGGGATGTTCATCACGGAAATGGAACAGAATGGGTATTTTATAACGATCCTTCGGTTCTTACTATTTCTGTTCACGGTCATGGAATGGGACCAACTCACTCAGTGAATCCAGCAGTAAAAAGATCCTTAGCAGAGGATAATGACACTACCACTGATACCGACAGTCAACACACATCACTAGATAACAGTAATTTAGATAACGATATTAAAAGACATAAAATGGATCCAGCTCCTGAAGATGATGAGGCTATGGATTTTTTCAACAATCTCGGATACGTCTGCAATGATGAATCTTGTTCCTCTTCCAATACTGAAATTCCTCCAAAAGACCGCAGTGATGATAAAAAGAATAGCCTTGGTGTATGTAACGAAGTTAGTCCTGACTACTTCTATCCAGGAACAGGTTTTGGAGAGAGGACTGGTACAGGAAAAGGAGTTGGATACAATATAAACGTCCCATGGCCGTGTGACGGGTTTAGTGACCTGGAATACCTTCGTGTTGTTAATGAAATTGTTCTTCCAGTTGGAAAAGAGTTCGAACCAGACTTGGTAATTGTTTCTGCTGGTTTTGACTGTGCCTTAGGAGACACCTTGGGGTCTATGGGAGTTACTCCTTCTGGATTTGATAAGATGACAACGGCTATGTCAACTCTAGCTGGAGGACGACTTGTTCTGGCTCTTGAAGGAGGTTACAATACTGAAGTTATATCGCTCTGTTCTGAATCATGTGTTCGAGCTCTTCTCCGTCATAGTAACTCTCCTTTACCTCAGACATCATTGTGTCATAAAGATCAGGTTTGTATTTACTCTCTTCATCAGGTGAAGTGTACAAAACAATTTTTCAAACAAACCAAAAACAGTGTACTGAGACTATCAAAAAAGTAAAAGACTCTCACAAGGAGAGTTGGAAATGCTTTCGAAAATAATTATTCTTTCTCGAAGCTGCTGTAGACGTTATTCGCATTGCGCACCCACTTCGGGTTATCGACATCGTTTTCGTGATGGTCTATTCAGGTGCTTATGATTAACTTTATTTCACTCGCAGGATGGCCACAATAACCAAAACTCTATCTCTTTCTCATTTTCCTAAAATTATTTGTGTTTACTTCATAAATTTATCTTCTAGGTAAGAAATATGTCTGAAGCACCCAAAGCAGCTCACGCTGACCCTGCAGCAAAGCCTGCAGGAAAACCAGCGGGTAAGAAGGGAGGTAAGTCAGACGGTAAACCAAAACCTAAGAAGGGAGGTGGCAAGGTTGACATTAAGAGTATTCCACTTCCAGATTTCTGGCAGGAGAGAATCGCTGCTTTTGAGAAGTTGTATGAAATCCAGTGCAATGAAAACGCGTTGAAGGAGAAGCCAATCACCGTTAAGCTTCTGAATGGAAAAGAGATTCCGGGAACCGCCTTCAAGACGACCCCAATTGACATCGCAAAGACCATCAGTAATTCAATGGCTGATAAGATGTTTGGAGCTAAAGTAAATGATGTGATGTGGGACTTAAACCGTCCGCTAGAAGATGACTGCACTGTTGATCTAATTGACTGGGAGAGCGCTGAAGGTCGTAAGATCTTCTGGCATTCATCTGCTCATATCTTAGGAGCTGCAATGGAATGGAAATACGGAGCTAAACTGTCAACTGGACCACCTCTTGAGGAGGGAGGATTCTTCTACGAAGCTGATACAAAAGAACCAGTTTCTGAAGCTGATTACCAGGCTGTTGACGCACTCATTAAAGATGTTACTTCAAAGAAACATCCATTTCAGAGACTTGTTATTAAAAAGGAAGATGCTCTCGAACTCTTTAAGTACAACTCTTTCAAACACGCTACTCTTAAGGACAAGGTTCCTGAGGGAGGTACCTGCACCATTTACAGATGTGGTCCTCTAATTGACCCATGTCGTGGACCTCACTTGCCACACACTGGTAGAGTAAAGGCTATGGCTGTTCATAAAAACTCGTCATCGTACTGGAGAAACAAGGATACTAACCCTGTGTTGCAGAGAATCTACGGAATTTCATTCCCGCAGGAGAAGATGCTTACTGAGTGGAAGGAGGTAATGGCTGCTGCTGCCCAAAATGATCACAGAAGATTAGGAGTTCAGCAAAACCTATGGATGTTTCACGAATACTCACCTGGTTCATGCTTCTGGTTTCCAAATGGTGCGAAGATCTACAACAAGTTAACTGAATGGATTCGTAAGGAATACAGAAAGCGTGGGTTCGATGAGGTGATTTCCCCAAACATGTACAACAAGAAGTTATGGGAGACATCAGGTCACTGGGCTAAGTACAGTGAAGACATGTTTCGTATTGGAAATGACGCTCCTGGAACTCCTGCTGAGAAGGAAGCTGCTGAAAAAGATACCTACGCACTGAAGCCTATGAACTGCCCAGGTCACTGTTTGATGTATGGAAACACTAGACATTCTTACAGAGAACTCCCTATCAGATACGCTGACTTTGGTGTTCTTCATCGTAACGAGTTAGCTGGTGCCCTCAGTGGTCTCACCAGAGTTCGTAGATTCTGTCAGGACGACGCTCACATCTTCTGTCTTCCAGAACAGACCACTGAAGAAATCGAGAAGGGTCTCGCCTTCATTGAGCACATTTATAAAGTCTTGGGATTCTCCTTTCACTTGGCTCTCTCTACGAGACCAGCTGAGAACGTCATGCTCGGAACCCACGAAATGTGGGACAAGAGTGAAGGGTATCTCGCAAAGGCGCTTAACAAGTTTTGCAATATTAACGAAGACCTTGATGACCCGATGATTGCTGGAGAAAAGTTTACCTTCGATGGAAGTGAAGGACACCTTCGTCGTCTGAAGATGATTATGCAGTCAGCTGATAAGGCTGGAAAAGAGCACGGAATTCGTCACACTTGGGCAATCAACCCTGGTGATGGTGCGTTCTATGGTCCAAAGATTGATATCCGTATTGAAGATTGCATGAAGAGTATGTTATGATTTTAAATTACATTAGTAACTTTAGTAACTTTTAAAAATAATAATTCAAAACCAGGAAAGCATCAGTTGGGAACACTTCAACTCGACTTCAACTTGCCGCAGAGATTCGACCTCACCTTCGATCCGCCAAAGTCTGCAGAAGAAGCAAAGAAGCAGGCTGAGGCCACTAAAGAAGGGGAAGTGAAGAAGGTTGAAGAGAAGGTCAGACCAGTTATGATTCACAGAGCAATTCTTGGATCATTAGAGAGGTGTATTGCTATTCTAACTGAGCACTGGAAGGGTAAATGGCCATTCTGGATTTCCCCACGTCAGGCAATTGTTGTTCCTGTCTCAGAAGCACACATGGAATACGCAAAGAAAGTAAAGGAATCTCTCTACGGAGAGGGATACGAAGTTGCAATTGACCAAAGTGATGCCCAACTTGGTAAGAAGATTAGAAATGGACAAATGGCTCAATATAACTTCATCCTTGTTGTTGGAGAGAGTGAAGTAAGCACTGAGACTGTCAACGTTAGATTAAGACAGTCTGATAATAAATCAGGAGAACAGGTCGTAAAGACCATTCCTGAGCTTCTAGAACAGTGGAAGGGTCTTTGTGACACCCAAGACTGTTCAATCTAAGTATTCTAATAAGATTCGCTCGCTGTCGCCCAAAATCCCCTGCAGGTCATCTTGCTTTAGGTGCAGACAGACGTGATTCTTGTTAGAATCGTTCTCCGCATCCCGAACCCACAAAAAAGTGTTACAATTTTTATAATTTTCTTTTTCGTTCCCTTGTCCTCCAGTTGATAACAAACTATCACAGAACTATTTATGTTCCACTGTGGACTACTAGTTAATAAGAATGTCACACACACTTTCGATGTGAACCACAGTAACAAGTTAAACAATATGAAGCACCGGTCTTTATGACTACACTTTTTACAACAATATCATAAAAACTATCGTAGCGCACCGCCACCCAACTGGGTAGCGTAAATTATACGAGTTGCGCACGTCTTGCCCACCCCCAGCTTTCCCCCCCATTGATTTCTCTCTCTTTTAATTTTTTGTTTTTTTAAATTGGGAAATTCAGTAAATCAGGGAAAAGAAGAAGAAGGAAAAGAACAAAAAAAAACGCAGCAACTAAAAAAGGTCATCCAAGAATACTTTTCTGATAGTGTAACTACAGCTACATATTAAATTTAAATTGATTGAGCTGTGTTTGGAATAAGTAAAGGAAAACCTTTTTTTTTCTTTCTCTTTTGTTCTCCTTCTTCTTTTGCATTTCCTCCCCCCGAATTTTTTTTGAGACCGGAAAGAAGAAACCGCCATGAGAAAAGACTTCCATACATCAAAAGAAGAAGGAAAAAAAAAAAAAAGAAACGAAAATTAGTGCAAACCCTAACTCTCAGCTTCTAAAACACAAACAAAGAAAATAAAAAAAAATAAATAAAAAGCACTGCTTTGCAGATAGGTACTGGTACTCAACTTTTACAACAACAAGAAAAAAAAAAAAAGGAAAAAGTAGTATCAAGTAAGTCATTTGTTCTGTGATGGTAACTGATTATGGAGAGTCTTATGTTTGAATAAAGAATGTAGCAACTTGAATATTATATTCTCCCCCCCCCCCCCCCCCCCCCCCCCCATATTCAACAGCACATATTATGTATCTCAGAACTAATGTTAAATTATCGTTATGTTGTTTATGATTCAATACATTTGTATTTTACGTACAAAATCAAACAGTTAACCCCCCATATTCGACAGCACATATTATTGATTTTCTTATATTGCAACCAGCCCTATTCTCATTTTAGCCAGTTTCAAGTTGCTTTTCCATTTAATATTAGTATCAAGTTACCCCCCCCCCCCCCCCCCCCAATCAAAAGTCAAAACCATACCTCAAATGTTATGAATGCCGGACTATAAATGACAAGTAAAATATCTGCATCAAAAAAACCCGGTCGAATTGAAGTAAGTGGGAAGAACAACGACAACGGTCTCTCATATGTTTGTCTGAACCACGTTGATCCAAAGCTACGAGAACCTTTCACGGATTTATTTAATAAAGATGGTGGAGTGGTTATGTACTTCTTCGGATTGGTATTAAAAGTTTCTGAAAATGTTTTTGTTCCAGTTGATAGAATTTGTTTTGTTTCACACAATTCAATTTTTATTTGTACAAAAGAAGCTGGAGGTAAACGGTGTGTCCTAATTCAGGACATAACCCTGCTCTTTGAAAGCGAAGGATGGGTTGGAATCAAGTCACCAAGTGAGTACGACATGCTGTTACAATTCACATCATTAGAAAGCGCAAAGAAATTCTTAGATGTTGTGACAACGCTATATCAGTATATTCAAAAGTCGGAATTACTCATAAAAAAAATAACAAAAAGTGAGAGTATCAGGTCATTCTTGTCTCTTCAGAGGCCTCCATCGTTCCGATTTCAACAGCAGCCGATGGTTCGAAAAGCGGAGCTTTGGAGGGCTCAAAATCGGAGAAGAAATATAAAAGAGTCTAAACAAGCGAAGTCAGTCTCGTTTTCTCCTGAATCACCTTTGAATGTAGAGAGTCTTGCTGATGACAGTACAATTGGACTAATTCAAAAAGCACCTCCAGAGACTGACTCTCCCATGCACACTCCACGATCACCTCAAGTCAAGGTAAACTCTGATGGATCACCAGCAAGACAGTCGTCTGATGTTCAAAAATACCAAATTGGTGACACTCTACAACTTCGAAGATCAACTCATTGGGAGTCATGTACTGTCGTTAAGATTGAGGGACCATCATACGTCGTTCAAAATGAAAAGAAAGAATTAAAACAAGTGGACTTTAAAGAAGCTGACAAAATGCTGAGATTACCTATTTGGCAGGGAGTAACTCCCGAAGGAAGTCCACATGCCGTACCTGAAGCAGACCTCAGTATTGATAATCACATTGCCAGTGGCGGGATCCCCCCTGTGTTAACTGAACTTCAATCAAGAGTACCTGAAGAAGTTGATCACACAATGTACGATAAAATGATTCTACTAAAGGATGTACAGGCTGATGGATGTATTGTTAAGAAAGGAACAATCGCAACAATTATTGCAACACCTGGAGATGAACCCGGCACAGTAGCATTACTTGAAGTAGACGACATGACTCTCATTAGTGTTAAACCTGATGAGGCTGTTGTTTATGATGAGATTAATGATATTGAACCAGAACAACAACAACAACAACAGCAGCAGCCAGAACTTCGAACTGTACCAGAAGTCTTGCCATCGCCTGTTGTCCCTTCAGTTAGTAAAAGTGATGAGAATGTCGACGCCTACACACTGCAAAAGAGGAAAATGAAAGAACGTGAATTGGCTAAACGCGAGGGGAAAAAACCATCCCCAGAGCGGCCGAAGCAACCACAGCAACAGCAGCAGCAACGAGGACAACAGCAAGATGGACAGCCACACTCCCGTCAGGAGAAGGAACGGCAACACCAGCTTCCGGAACACCAACATCAGCGACGTGAGAGAACATCACCTCCAAGAAGAGTAGAGAGAGTATCAACTGAAAGAGACATGACAGTTCCAACATCAGTTGAGGCTATGAACATCACAACACTACCAACAGCCGCTATGGATTCCCCTTTGGGTATCAGTCCTGAGCCTCTGTCTAGATTTAAGGAAGATGTTAGCCCTCCCCCACCACCACCACCACCTCCACCATTGCACACTCCACAACATGAACCTGTTCAGATGTTATCAACTCCAAGTATGGCTAGTGTTATAGATACAAGAACTGATTTAATACATGAAGATATGAGTGAGTCAATGTCTTATCCTAGAACTCTACCAGCAATGGATTACCAAACAGATCATCATCCTACAACTTCTGACATTGACAGTGTTCTGGGTGGTGGAGATAGTGGTCTTCCTGTTTACAAAGATCCTTATGAAGGAGAGTATGAAGATTTTAACCATCCTGAGAGTCCATCGCCACAAAGAGTTCACACTCACACTGTGAGCACATCACCAGTTAAAGAAACTGAGGACACAATTCAGAAAATGTTGTCTGCTCAAAATTTCTCAGAGCTAGGTGGTTTTGTATCATCACTTTGTGGTGAATATCGGAGACAGGTCTCAGAACTAAATAATGAATTGCAAGCACACAAACGAGGTGAGAGAAGTATTCAATCGACTCCAACAACAGCGATTAGTACTTCTGAAGAAGTAGCGAATGAGCTTTTGATAAAAGGACAGACAATAGAGTTCCTTAAGGGACGAATTACACAATTAGAAACCAGAACTGAATTTGAATCATCCGATGATGCTCTCCGAAGACGTGTTTCAGAACTCGAAGAACAAGTCTTAAATCTAGAAATTGCAAACGAGTCAAAGAAAACAGATATTCTCCTCCTTCGAGAAGCCAACGTTACTGCAGAACGACGAGCAGACGTCGCAGAGTCAGCGTTGTCTCAAAATAAAGAAACAGAACATCATGCTCGGATTATAGATATGAACCCGACAGAGTTACACTTCTTTTTGAGAGATATTTTAAAACTATCAGAGCAATCCATTCAATCACTTGCTGGGTTATCAGGTGCTGAACTAATGCAAATGTCATCCATCGAAATATCAAACATTTTAAATGATAAGATTGACTACGCTACTCTACTGGGAGCTACTCGAATGAGGTCAAGATCAAGAGAGACTGTCAGAAGTCAAAGTCCTCAATTACCTGCATCAGGTGATGGTGATAGCATTACAAAGGTTGCTTGGATACTAAGTTCTAGATCAAAAATGGTTGAAGATGTTTGGAGAGGATATGAGATGGTAAAAAAGGCACGTCATCAACTATCAACTGCAAGCAGACAATCACGTCGCTCTCTATCACCATCAGCAGGTGATCCTGATGATGCTCTCCATGAGGCTCAGTCTCTCTTTAAAGGAATCGTAACAAAGTATTTTATGGAATTTGAAAAGCTTCACCTCGGAGTAGTTGGACATCATCGTCCTAGAGGTAGGTCATTATCTCCTAAGAATGCAGGTGATTTTAAAAACACTCTTCACCTATCTCAAGCAGAGCATCGATTACTCTCTCGACTAACAACAAATTTATACAAAGCGAGTCATGTTAAAGTTAAAGGTCCTGACGGTAGGGTTTACTCTGCAGCAACACCTCCGTTTTTAAGTCCTTCAAGATCTCCAACACGTGACAGATCAGTTTCGAGGAGCAAGTCTCCGGAAATGGTGGCTACTGCGCCGGTTCCGGAAGAGAGATTTGATCAAATAATGTACCTGACACCACCAGCTAATCATCCATCAATAAGTACGACAACTTCTTCTGTTGTAGATGTTCATACGTCTTCAAGTACTACTTTTAGTAGCGCTGGTTTAACCAGAACAACTACTTCTGTTCAGGCCTCATCTGTTCAGCCTCCTCTTCGTAAAAGATCACCTCATCATCATCCTGCAAGAGTTCGTCGACATTCACCAACTAGTCTTTCTCAGGGTAGACCACTTCCTATTCCATCTCCAATTGTTGCTTTTGGGAGATCTGCTCTTCCTCGGTATGTATCTTTTTGGTATTTCAAAAGACTTTCTTTTAAATAACAAATTTTCACACAGACCTGGTTCCCCTGCCCGTCGCACTGCAAGTACTGGTAGTAGAAGGGGTTCATCAGGGTACTCTTCTTCAGGGACAGAGGATGTTCGAAGGAAAGCAAATGTTCGTCAAATCGTAAGTCCATTGGGAAACCGTAAAGCCAATGGTGCCATCAGATCTAGGAAGCGTGTGCAGGTAATGTATTGTTATTATTAATTATTGTTGTACAACTACTTCAACTCATAAAACACAAAACAGAGCCCGTCCGCTGGTTCGTCGGCTTGCGAGTCAATCCCCTTAAGCGGTTGGAGTACCGATAATATTATTCACCCATTCTTCCCTGTTAGCAGGTCGTAGAATTTGTTTCTTACTAGCTGTTTCTTTTTAACGCCATTCTTGTCCTTGCTTTGCTGTATAATTGGTATTTTTTTTTTTTTTTTTCCTTCTTTTTATGGCAGTTTTGTTTTTTTTGTGTGAGTAAGTACAAAAACGTGAGTTTTTGTTTGTTAATATAATTTTTAAGAAAAAAAAAAAAAAAAAATCAATAAAATAGTTGTATTGTGTTCTTTTTATCACTTGTACTTTGGTGTTACTGCTGCAAGGTGTACCTTATGGCCTATTCATGGGATGGTATTTACTTTTTAAATCAAATACACAATTTCAATGTTTAAGCCACACGGTTCAATCCCAGCTTTCGAAAGGGGGGGAAAACATATATAGAAACCCTCAATAAGAAAAAAAAAAAAAAAAAAAACACCTCATCCCTCCGCAAACCCCCAGAAATGTGTTGTTATTTTAGAGTTAACCTAATTGTTATTGTGTTTACCATATGAAAAATAAATTTTCTTCATACCTTCAGACTTTTAAAAAAACAGAAAAAAAATATGAAACGAGAATCATATCGTAGCAGCGTAACTTAACGCTATTCCTTTGGTAGTATTGTGTATTAGTTGTGATGTGTGTTTTATACATTTCCAACCAGGACAGTAAAATGGGGGGTAAGAAGGGTGTCAAAGGAGCGGAACCGGAACGACGTATCGACCCAACAGATGGTAAGGCATACACAAGAGTAGAGTTTGAAAGATGTTATGGAGGAAGGGATGAGTGGGAATCTGCGAAGAGAGTTGGTGGAAATAAAACACCATCTCAACCAACAGAACAACCACAACAACAACAACAACAACCACAACAGCAACAACAACAAGCACCAGTTAGAACCGCTCCTGAATTAAGAAGAGATCAATCAGATGGAAGAGTTTATACAAAACAAGACTTTATGGATCAGTACGGAGGTGTGAAGGAATGGAACTCCGCTGAACGTGTTGCGGAGAAGGACGCTCCTGAAAGAAGAATTGATCCGGCAGACAACAAATTTTACACAAAAGCAGACTTTGTTGATCAGTATGGCAACTCTAAAGAATGGGACAATGCAGCAAAGTCTTCAACTAAACAACAACGTCCACCTCCACAACAACAACAGCAGCAACAACAACAACGTCCTCAGCAAGCGGGAAAGAAGGGAGGAGGAGGAGGAGGAAAGGGTGACGGTAAGGGTTCTAAGAAGGGAGGAGGATCTGGACCTCTACCGTCAGATGTTGAGATATCAGACATGTGTTATAGTCGTCACTCATTACGAAAGTCTCGTAAATATAAAGAAGCTGACGAATTAAAAGTAAAACTCCAAAGATGGGGAATCCGTCTCGATGAGGACCAGCAAAAGTGGTTTGGACCACAAGGTCGAAGTGGAGGGTACACAGCAGCACCAGAAACAAGACAGAGAGCTTCAGATGTGAAGCTACCTCCTGATGAAGAAATAACTGATCTTTGCAGACAACGAGCAGCATTTAGAAAAGCTAAAAAGTTTAAAGAAGCTGACGACGTAAAGAAACAACTCATCTCTTTTGGGATTACTCTCAACGATGACAATCAAGAATGGCATGGACCCAGTGGTAGATGTGGTGTTTGGGCAACTTCTAACTCTGGTGCTGGAAACGAAGAGATGCAGAAATGCTTTCAAAAACCTGACAACATATCAAAGCTCGAAACCTTCCTTACACAAACAACAGAAGGCATTGACACCCCGACCAAGATTACAATATTGTTAGCACTGCCTATGGAAATCTTTTGGGGGCTTTTTGTACACTCTGCCACTGCCAGAACTTGGGCTTCTGAAACATCTGTGTCGCTACTGAAAGGATCCAATAGTAATCAAGATGCTGCAGCTCGATTGGTATCTCGATTTGCTTTATACAAAGAAGATACTGCACATCGTGGAATGTTTACCTGTCGTAACTATGCTCAATTATTCTGCTCTCATAACCAACTGTTTTGTGTTAATAATCTCGGTATTATGGCTACTGCTGCAAACAGAATTCCACTTCTGAAAGAGTCAGTTTGTTCTGTTTTAGTGTCGTGTCATTCATTTTATACTTCACCAAAGAAATTGGGTGTGTTGGATACTTTTTTAAAGACTGTTGACGGAGAGTGTTCTGACGCAATAGATTCTTGGTATGTGTGGTGAAATATTTCAAAAAAATCAATTTCAAAAAAAAAACAAAAAAAAAAAAAAAAACAGTATCACTCCTGGTAAGTACGCATGGCCTTCAGTTGCAAAAACAGTAGCAAGAATTCGTCAGCTAATTGTTGAGACGCTTTGGCCAATTCTGAAAGTTGCACCTTTCTTAGTAAGAGTGTTAACTCCTATCAGTAATTGGGTAAAACTGTTTACTCAAATGTACGAAGTCCCAGTTATGTGTCTGATTGCAAAGACGAAAGGAAACGCTGGTCATGACCTGGCCACAGCTTTATTAGACATAATGAGATTGGTGTTAATGTTCTTTCCTTTCGATAGAGTTGAGGGAGGAAGGGAAGAATTGGATTTTGGATTTCAATCGTTTAAAATAGAACAGGCGATCTTGCAATCATTGAAAAAATTTGCTCTCGTCACACCAATCAGGGTTGAGTATCTGCCACAGTCGTTTGATTTGTTGATGAGACAAACTTTTGGAAATGATGGAACGCAGTCATTTCTTCTATCAGAAGTTCTTTGTCAACTTCACTCCCACACAGATGAGGTTCGAGGACAAGCTTCAATGGGAAAAGGGAAAGCGATACCATCTGGAATCGCACAGGGTTCTTTCTTAGTAGATCTAATCGTAATTTTTAAAATGAAAACTGGACTACTTCGAGACATGGTAAATCAAAATAAGATGTTAGAAAGCGACTACGAAACTGTTAACACTATAGTTGAAGGTCTCTTGTCATCTGCTGGACGTAGTCCAGGTGTATCACCATCAGTAACCCCAAGAGGTGAACGGGTTGAGACCCACCCAGAAGCAGAAACATTAATAGCAATAGCCGGGACAGATGTCGTTAAGAACACGAATCATGCTTCAAAAGTTCTTATGTACTTTGATGGAAATGTTGAGAAGGCAGTTGCTGCAATATTTGATAATAACCTCCCTCCACACTTATTGACTCCAGACCAAGAACCTCAAGGCTCTATGACTCCTCCTATCTCACCTTCAAAGCATCCTTTGCATCGACATGTTCCTGCGAGGGCTCCAGTAACAGCGTCTACTAACCCTGAGAGGTTTTTATCTATTCAGAAGATTATAGCTCAGCAGAAAGTTAAGACTGATGATGATGACTTTGATGAAATTCTCCGTAACAGAATTCTAGAGTATGTCTTTTGAGCTGTTTACAGAATGTATGTCGTGTGTCAATAAAAAAAAACCAAAAAAACAGATCGCAAAAATCATACGAATACTGCGACGAAGCCGACGATGCCTGCGACTACATCCCCGGCGGTGCCCTTGAAGAAGAGAAGAAGAGAAGAGCAATGCAGTCGCACTCATATGAGAGGGTTGCAAAGTCAAAACTAGGACGTGAAGGTATGATTTAATAAGTAATACCCCAGCCTGATATCTGATTATATATTTTATAAACTTAAT
This sequence comes from Flectonema sp. DT1601, assembly GCA_964019425.1. NCBI lineage: Eukaryota > Euglenozoa > Diplonemea > Diplonemida > Diplonemidae > Flectonema > Flectonema sp. DT1601. Next base: position 531,758 of record OZ025810.1, on the reverse strand, counting down.
AACAAACAGACGATGATATCATTGAACGCAACGACACAATGGATTGCCCAAGTGACGAGGAATGGGGTGGCTACGGCGAAAGCGAAGACGAAGAAGAAGAAGAAGATATCGATACCGACAATCAAAAAGGCGGCAAGAAAGGTGGACGAAAGGGAGGAAAAGGCGGTCGTGGAGGTGGATTCCCCAGAGCATTGTCAGGAGAAGCCACAGGTGAGAAGGTCGGCAGAAGCGACAGGAGACGTGCCACAGACGACGACAAAAAGCGCCGCACCCACCTGGACAAGAACAAAGCACGGTATGCAATTACTATGATCCTACTGTGTCTAGAAAGAGATAACGCAAATCGTTTATCTGTTTTCGATATTTAATAACATTAAAGCACTACAATCTAATCAATAACAGACACGGAAATCACAATCGTAAAGCGATGGCTGATCGTAAAGCTCGCAAGGGAATGCTTTAACGAGAATCAGAGTCTCACATCGGAGGGATCCATTGATATTGGTAAGACATCATTTTGTGATAACGTAGTTACCTACTTTTCGAGTCGCCTATCCAGTGTACAACACGTCCTTATTACCTAACCATAATGGATGTTTGTTTTGTTCATGTTACGTATCGACTTATTTTAGCTTATGGTTGAGCCAATAGTATATAAATCAGGTACTTTCTTTTTTTGTCCACAGGATGATTTAAAGATGTTTTTTTTTTTTTTTTTTTTTTTTTTTAAAAGAAGTAAAGTGAAGAACAATAACGTTTATTTTCTCCATTAAGAATGCTATGAATAAAGATGACCGTTCACTGTACTTCGAACCGGTAGCATCTGAAGCAGAGCTTCGAGAAACCCTTTCTAATGACAGTGAAATTGAATCTGTGACGGTATCAAGTTCCAGTGCCGTCGTCGTATTCTCAGAAGTAGAACAAGCAGTAGCCATGTCAGAACGATATGCCTGGGGCACAAAGACTGATGTTAAAAAGAAATATGTCACTCCTTCGGAGCTGAAAACAGAACTAGAAAATGTAAAAAATAAAACGATGAGATGTTTGCCGTTGGAGGAATATCAAAAGAGGATGAAAGAGTTCGAGGAACTTATAAAGCAATATGAATCACGGCAACAGAATGTAAATAATAATAATAATAATCAGTATGAGATACGCACTTTGATTAATGTATCTGAAATTCCTTTACAATCAGTTATAAAAACAACTCTAACAACTGATCAAGATGGATTGATAACGAATAATTTGTTCTTTCCGTCAAAGACTTCACGCAAAGCCGCAGCACGTCTTCTCAAAGATCGTGAAATTGAATTTACAGTCATAGATGACCTTCCTGAGAGACACATTGATCCAACCAGAGGTTATCCTAAGAAGGATAAAAAATCGATAAAAAAACAAAAACGACCTCGTGAAATAAAACAACAAGAAGATGACGACATAGACAACCAACTTGCAATGCAAATGATGGGTTTACTGTGAAAATTATAATCACATAAGTAGTTATAATTAAGATGGTTGTTTATTCATATTATTTTATTACAGGGGCATCCAACATAATGTCTAGAATTGGCAAACAACAGGATATGATGCAGTACGAGGACATGCCAGACCCATTGCCATTCGCTGGTCTGGAGAAGAGTACCGTTCTGCAAGAGACAAAAATATTTGCTGAAAGCACTGTGAATGAGAGAAAATGCATCCAAGCCGTGGTAAAGCTTCTGTACCTTCTCTCACAAGGAGAAGAGTTAACTGAGAGCGAAGCAACAGACATCTTCTTTGCAACAACAAAGTTATTTCAGTCAGAAGATCAAGACTTGAGAAGACAAGTCTACATCTTAATGAAGGAACTCTCTCCTTACGCAGATCAAATGTTTATCGCGACACAAATCTTATATAAGGACATAGACAAGGGTACTGACATGCAAAAGGCCAACGCCATCAGAACTCTTCGTAAGATTACTGATGTCACTATGTTAGGACCTGGAGAACGTTCTCTAAAACAGGCAATTCTTGATAAGAATCCTCCTGTTGGATCTGCTGCACTGGTAACTGGACTTCACTTAACAAAAACAGTTCCAGACCTTGTCCGCAAATGGTCAAATGAAGTATCTGAAGCTCTCCGTCAGAAGAGTCACATGGTTCAATATCACTCGCTAGCTTTACTTCACAAGTTAAAGAAGAACAACAGACAAGTTGTTTTAAAACAGGTTCAGTCAGCTCAAACGATTCCAATCAACTCACCACTTGCACTCTGTTTGTTAATCAGAATGTGTACTGAATTCCTTCAGGATGACATTGCAAACAATGAAGAGATGTACAGATTTGTTAAGGAATCTATTCGTCACGGAGTCGACATGGTTGTATTTGAAGCAGCGAAGTGTCTCTGCTCTTTGAGACTAAACGCCAAGGAGTTAACATCAGTAGTAGTGGTGTTACAGATATACTTGTCGTTCTACAAGCCTGTGTTGAAGTTTGCAACTTTAAGGCTTCTTAACAAGCTTGCAACAACTAACCCATTGTTGGTTGCTACTTGCAATATTGATATGGAAACTTTGTTTACTGATTCAAACAGAAATATTGCAACACTTGCTATCACTACTGTCTTAATGACTGGATCAGAACACTCTATTGATAGACTGATGAAGGAGATTACCAGATTCTTGAATGACATCGCTGATGAATTCAAGTCTGTTGTAATTCAGTCAATGCGAGTCTTGGGAAAGAAATTCCCTCAAAAACACGCCGTCTTTTTAAAGTTTTTGAACGATGCTCTTCGTAGTGAAGGAGGATTTGAGTACAAGATGTCAATTGTTGAGACGATTGCAAACATTGTTGAGACCAATCCAGCTGCTAAAGAAGAGGAACTCCTATCATTGTGTACTTTGATTGAAGACTGTGAGTACAGTAAGATCAGCCAACGTATTCTATCTCTTCTTGGAAAGGAAGGACCTAAGAACCCAACTCCATCGAAATTTGTTCGTTTCATCTACAACAGAGTTCTATTGGAAGTTCCAGTTGTCAGAGCTGCTGCTGTATCAACATTAGCAAAGTTTGCTGCAAAGTGTGAAAACCTCAGAGACTCTATAATGACTTTGTTGCATAGAGCTGCTTCAGATAACGATGGTGAGGTTCGTGACAGAGCACTGTTCTACATCGCTCTTTTAGAAGAAGGTGATCAGGAAATGATTGATATGTTCATCATGGAAGTAGAGACCGACGTCCGTGTTGCAGTTCCAGCTCCTATTGCTGCTGGTGATGCTCCGCCACCAATCGATAATAAGTCCAGTGGACTCAGCGCACTTGTTGCGATCCCTGAAGATGTTGAAAACAAATGGGTATGTTACTTTTATGAAATTATATTATTGAAAAAAAAAACGACAAACACAAAAAAAAAAAAAAAAAAAAAAAAAAACAGGCACTGGAACTCGAACGTGTACCAGAATTCAGAAAGTTGGGAGAAGTATTTAAAACAACTGAACCACAATACCTTACGGATAAGGAATGTGAATACGTTGTTACTTATGTTACTCACTGCTACACTGATTATATGATATTACATTTTAAGATTAAGAACACGTTGGAAGATCAAGCGTTCTACAATCTTCAAATTAACGTTGATATTGAAAACGATGAGGACTTGGTGAGCTATTGGAAACCGAAATTCGCTATCAATGCAAAGATTGTTGAGCCGAATGGTGAGGGTAGTTGCTTTGTCTGTTTTGATAGAGAAGCAGCATACCCTGAAGGAACTGCCACTGCTACTTTGAGATTTGCAAGTGAGGAAGACGCGGATGATGAAGATGAGTATCCTCTTGCAGAGGATATCTTCATTGCCTTGAACAGTTACCTCAGAGGGAACTACATTCCAGATTTCAAAGCAGCGTGGGAAACCGAAACCGATGAGGTCACAGAAGAAACCTATCTCCTGGACATTGTCAAGAACCTTCAAACTGTTACAAATCTAATTATAAATATTTATGGATTCTCAGTTATGGATGGAACAGGTGAAGTCCCAACTGACTCTTCCACTGTTGAACATGAAATTCATCTGTCTGGTCAGATGTGCTTTGAGCCACACTTTGATCTTCTCATGTTGGTAAAGGTTTGTGTTATTATTCTATTCTCCATTATCTATAATTAGATTCACGATTCTATTACAAAATTTAACACAGGTTGCTCTTACTGCTGACGGACACGTTGCTGTAACTGTAACAGCTAAGGGAGCATACGATGACCTCAGAGATCTTCTTTGCAAGGCAATTGCAAACTAAGAAAGGTCCTTTTAACTGAGAGCACAAGAGATTTTGAGAAATAGCTCAAGGGGTACCTTTTTTTTTTTTTTTTTTGAATATAACAAGCATTGTAAGCACATAAACCTCCTTTGGTTTCGTGCACAGACAACTGAGATAATCTGGGGCTTTCTATTTTTTTTTTTTTTTTTTTGGGGGATGATTTTTTATGGTCGTTTTTCTTATTTCATTTTTTCTCTCTTCATCTGGCTCTTTTTCTAAAACTTTTGAATAATAAGAGAATTCAATAGTGAAGCCAAAAAACACAAAAAACAATGCCTTTTTCAAAAAAAAAAAAAAAAAAGAATTTAAACAGAGACTAAAAAAATTTATAAAAAAAAAGAGAAAAACCTTTTTTTTTCCCCGTCTGTTATTTCCCCTGCTTTCTTCGGCACTAACGCTTAGGGGGAAAAAACGAAAAAAAAAAAAAAAAAGAAAATGAAAAAAAAAAATGAGATGACAAAAAAAGAGAAACAAAAAAACAGGTTGAGTGATATCCAAACAAATGTGAGACATTTATTGAACGGAGATAAACATTTTTAAAAAAATAGAAAAGAAAAGTGTATTTGCCTTCCTATCACAAGCACTTGGTAGGCATTGTTCTTCTCACTCAATACAAAATAGTGAAAAAAGAGCATAGTGGCAAACATAGCGGTACGTTTTTTATGTTTTTTATTTTTTTTTATTTTTGCAAGTTGGTATCTGTGTGTTTCGTAGTTTTCAATTTTTTTTTTTTTTGAAAAAATAAAAATTATTTTTCTCATACAGGCAAACAACCTCCCCAACTGCAAACCTACCCGGAGATAATCTGCGAGAGGACTCTTTTTAACATATTCTTTTCACATATATCTGCAACAAAAGGAGTCTAAAATACCTTACTTCACATACAACAGTTTCTTCTTACACAAAGAGCATGGCTCACAAGCCTAAGCGCCTTCTAATAATTGGCCATGCTCGTGCGGGTACAACGCTATTGACATCGCTTCTGAGATGTAATAAACAAACAGCAATTGTACAAGCAGAACCGTTAGATTTAAATAGAAAGATTGAGAATGCTCTTGACACAGTTGATACGATTCTAACACCAACAGATGTTATAAGTAGTGATGTGCACTTCATTGGATGCAGAGTTACACCTGAGCAATTGGTACATCATAACTTAACTGTTGAGGAAATAACTAATAAGTTGGGTATCAGTTTTATTATAGTTGTCACTCGTAATAGTTTGATCGAGGTAATGGCATCTCAACGTCTAACACAACGAACTGGAATCGGATACTCTGAGGCTCCACCTTCTCCAACTGCTAATCGACAAAAAATAAAAATTTTACTGTCAGATGCCCTGACCTTTAGAGATGAGAATAGTCGTCTTTGGGGACAGCTGTTAGCTGGTTGGCCGCAACCAAGCTCAGAAATAAAAACTATATTCGCACCGTTTGAGAAATTAAGTATACCTGACATACGAACAGAGGAAGTTCATAGGTTATGGAAGCTTCTTGGTTGTGATTTGGTGGACGTTTCAACGCCGATGATTAGACAGCATCCTGGTGACTTGTCTGAAAAAATTTTAAATTACTCAGAGTTACAAACAATTATACCACAGCTACAACATATTCCGGTTGAAGCCTTACTGCTGGAGAGATGGGGGCCGACAAACGAAGTAGTGAACCAACTTCACGAACAGGATCTCAAAACCCACCACACAGAACACACGAAAGCAACTAAACTCTTGTCGGTGCTTGTCGCAAGCGTAATATTCTTTCACTGCCTTGACAGCATAGTTAAAGAAAGGATATTTTTCATAGAGGGATTTTCCTATGCTAGTTTACTCACACTATTTCAGTGCATCACTGTTACCACGTCTGCCTGCTTAGACTATGCCCGTCCGACTAAGACTCATAATCCATCAAATCAGTCAACTCCGTGGCATTTATACGCCTGTTTGGGTGGTTTCTTGGCAACGTCAACCTACACAGCGAACAAAGCTACGATGTACCTTAATTATCCAACTCAGGTGATTTTTAAATCGAGTAAATTGATTTGGACTATCACTGGAAGTCATTTTATTTTAAAAAAACGGAAATCGATGAAGGAATGGACTAGCGGAGTGATGATTGCTGCGGGTCTTGTTTTTGTTGGAAGAGGTGCATCGTCGATATCGAGCGACGCGAAGGGAAATATTTCTGCTGGGCTAGCCATGATCGTGATCAGTACTATAGCTGACGCTGGCATCAATCTCCTTCAGGAATGCATGCTTCAAGACCCGAATGTTAAGGCTTGTAAAAAAGAAGTTTTGTTTTTTATGCAAATGTTTTCCTTAGCACCTGCTCTAACATTCTTTGTTCTAAGTGGTTCAGTGAGTGACTCTCTTCAATTTGTTAGGGATAATCCGATTTTTCTTTTATTGGTGTTGGTCGCAGGAATCTCATCGTTTACGGGCACTCGTTGCATTATTCAAATCATATCGTCGTACGACAGCAGTACGGCGGTGCTCATTACATCAGTTCGCAAGGTATTCACTCTCGTATTATCATATATGTTCTTTCCAAAACCTTGGACAATAAATCATTTTATTGGAATCACAATGGTCGTAGTTGGAGGCAATTTCTCAATCGTTGAATCAATAAGAAGGCGAGCCCAACGACAGCGAGACGCAAACGTTTCGTTTTCTAAATAGTAAAAGCTAAAAAAAAAAAAGATGTTTGCTGAGCGATTTTTGGAGAGGCGCGCATCCTCATTACTCTCTCTCTCACTCTTATTATTGGCATTTGAAGGTTATATTTTGGTTACTGTCATTTTTTTTCAACAATTGATTGCAAACGATCAAAGTTGTTGAATCGAAGTTGTTATCATGTGTACGGTCTTTGGTTGGTGATTTAAAAAAAAAAAAACTGCCAAATTTGTATTTAAATATTCTGTTTTTTTAACATAATAAGTTGGTTTCATTAAAATTAAAAAAAAAAAAAAATTATATAACACCCATCTTGTTTTCCCCCCTTCCTTCCTTTTCTTTTCTTGACAGATAAAAACGAATGACAAGCCTATCAATTAGTTATATAATTGCAGATAATTAGCGCAATATTGCTATGCGATATGAGACTGTGCGACCACCACCACTCACTCCGGTGACCCCACCGCCATCGTTCTCGTCAGCTTCGCCAACAACAAGAGTAAGTAACCGGAGTTCATTACCGTGTGTTAAAGATTTCTTTACTGAATCATACAAAGCGAATAGTCGCAATGAAGATCGTTATTTAATAGATACCAGCAGTGAAGAGTACCATTTGTTTGGTGTATTCGATGGCCATGGCGGAACGGAATGCTCGAAATACATTGAACAAAACATAGCCGACTTCATCCGCAAAGAACGTAACAATTGCGAAGGAACTGCTGATTGGCCTGTCATATTATCAAATGCGTTGATAAGTTTAGATACTTTGTTTATTAAACTCCACGCTAAGACATACCCAACAAAGGGATCATGTGTAATTATTTGTATAATTACTCATGATAGAGTTTACACTGCATGTGTAGGAGATAGCCGGGCAGTGTTATGTAGAAGAAAAGCATCGGACTCACCGATTGAAGCGTTGCCTTTATCAGAAGATCAAGACTGTAAGAATCAAAAGGAAGTAATTGCAGTAAAGAATCGAACTACAGATCCAACTCCAATTAGGTGCGGAAAAGACCAACTTTCATTGCGAGTTGCAGGGACGTTGATGGTAACACGTGCGCTGGGTGATTCTTATTTAAAGAATCCATTTCACTCTTTTCCTCCTTATGTTGGTCACCTTCCATACATTACTTCAGCTCCAATAGTATCGGAGCATGCTTTTCAGAGAGATACTGATGTTTCTATCGTCTTAGGCTCTGATGGGCTCTACAACTTGTTACCAAATGATGAGATTGCTAGGATTGTAACCGAACACGACTTAACACCTGCTAAAGAGTTACTTAGCAGTAGTCTTCAGAAGGTCGCAGAATCACAGGGGATTACTGTTAGAATGTTGAAACAAAAACAATGTGGTCCAAGAAGACGGTGTATTCACGATGATATTACTATATTAGTTATTCACTTAGGGAGTAATGAAATAATCGATACGATGAAAAGTTGTATAATGTGCAGTGATACTACTAATCAAGAAATGGAGATGAGGAGCAGGACATCATCACCACAACCTGATACTAACGACTGGATGACTGCTAGAGAAAGTAGCTGTATTAGTCTACCTGAAATTTCTGAATCTGCTGAAGAAGATGAACCAGCAGATGATACATTGTCGCTATCACAGCAGTCAAAGGCAAGTACTGGTTCTGGTAGGACGGAATATCAAACGCCGAAGGCAACTACAAAAGCAGGTGCCGGAACTAGTTCTTTTTTAAAGGCCATGGCCAGACGTCGTTCTAACAAATCTGCTTCCGCATCTCCACCACCTCGCATGCCTCTAAGCTCACCAGCACTACCACAACAACCTGAAACCCCAACAGCTGTATCTACTGTAAAAAGAGCTGCTACTGACATCATCCTCTCAAAAGATGTCAAACGAACAAAACCGGAAACCCCTGTTTGGAAACCTCCACTAAAACAGAGTAAAAGAAGAATTACTGAAGGAGACAAGAAATAATATGAATTAGCCTTCATCATCAAAGGCAGACACGATGATTTTGTGTAAAGTTTTAACAGGGTGTCGCATCTCCCCCGTCGGATGTAAAGTATTTACGTCAATCGCAGAGTGTATACCTACACTAACATTACCTTTAGTCACTGTATCTCAGAACTAATGTTAAATTATCGTTATGTTGTTTATGATACAAAACATTTGTATTTTACGTACAAACTCGAACAGTAAATCCCCCGTCGGGATGCGATAGGAAGACCTGCTATTATAATATATTTTATTGGTAAGTTGGTACTTGGTATTAATGTTGTCGTTGTGATAAAAATTTCTGAATTTTTTTTTTACAAAAAAAAAAAAAAATAAAATAAGTCGGCATAGTGCTCTAGGCACTCCCTTTCAAAAGCGGAAAAATGCGATCAAAAAAAAAAAAAAAAAAAAAAAAAGAAGAAGAAATTTTTTTCTTATCTACGTCAATACTACGTCAGGTACGGTAGTAGATTTACCTGTAGTTGTGACTCTTTTTCGTGTCACATTTTACAAAAGGAGTGTCCATGGAGAAAACAAAAAAACCTCTATGAAATAATATTTTCTTTTTTTTTTTTTAAAAAAAAAGACAAAAAAAAAAAAAAAAAAAAAAACACTCTTTTTAAAAAAGAACGAACTCATTAAGAAAGAAAAAGGAAAAAAAAAGAAAGAAAAAATTGTTGTTGCCTTTATCTGTTAAGTAATTATTAAATGCTTCATTGCATACCTCTTTCCAAGTCATCAACATTTAGGCTTCCAAAATGGAAATTGTATTAGGAGCTTCATGTTGCTTAAGCTTTCTACTGTGTAATTACTAGACAGCAACAAGAAAACCTATTTTTTTTTAAAGCTAACCACTCCTGACAATAAACGTCTTAAAATTTGGAAGAAAAAAAAAAAAAAAAAATAATAATTTATAACAATAAAATAAAAATATAAAAATAGCAACAACAATTAAAAAAAAACACACCGAGTAAAAATTACAAGAGAAGAAAACAAGAAAGTCAGTAGGGAGGAGGAAAAAAAAAAAAAAAAAAAAAAAAGGAACAACAACTTCTTGGTGAGCCCTCTATTTCTTTAGGCTGAGTTTATAATAAAAACTTCAATTCCAAAAAAAAAAAAAAAAAAAAAACAGCTGTTGTGTTAGTTTTATAGAATGCGTTTCATTGGTTTTTAATTTTATTCTTCAAATATCGTTAATTATTTTTTAATTTTTCTCAGGAGGGGGGACACCCTCCCATGAGTGAGGTAGTGAATAACGATGACGAGGATGTGTCCACGCTATCTCAAAACCCACTCATCGCACCGAGCGTTGCTGAAACACGAAGTATACCGCCGTTAACAGAGACGCTCCCTCTCACACCTCAAATACCAGAAATCAGCATTGTTCCACTTGGTAGCTGTTTACTGCTATCGATGTGTTGTTTGGGTAGTGCAATCACCACAATCTTTTTAAAAGAACTCGACGTCGTTACTGAAACCTGTTCTGTATTAATCTTATTAATTAGCATTGTAATGGTGTCCTTCATTATGATAAAAAAATGGATTTTTATCTACGAATCGTTGGCTTCTCTTATTATATCAAACCTCGCTTTTTGTGGTTATGCGGCCTTCGCTGATTCCAGAGACATATCGTTCAGCAGACCAATTGGTGTCGTGTTGATAGCATTGCATGTGATTGTCGCGTTATCGATGTGTTACGTGTTTTATTATATTAATAAAAATATTTCTGTGAAGGTAACATTCTTAGCTGTGGTGCCATCAATGGTTTTGTCAATCGGTTTAATGTGTTTTACGATCCATTATTGGAGACCATTTGATGATATTTTACCGAACTATGAAGACACACCATTAACCTCTAACTTCAGTAATCATCCATACAGAATAGCAGCTGGAGCAGTATCAGTAGTTGGCATCCAGTACACTTATCTCGCATGCATGTCGCATTACTTAGTTTCACTCAGCATTCCAATTGTTGGATTATTTGGTATTACTGCCGTGGATATATTATCTATGGAAGGTCCTCAATTTGATTTTAGTTTCGTAGTGGCAGATGGGACCACGGCGTTGTCATTGCTGGTGATGGCTATATTAGTTAGAATGAAGGTGTTGAGGGATAAAGAAGAATCGCAACAGGTAATTGTGTTCGTCCCTGATGAAGAATTAGTATCTGAGATCACAGAATCAATCGACCCAGACTCACCAAACGTTTTACAAGATTTCTGCTCAACTGAAGAATCTACCATTGCTATTGCTTGTGAAACACCCGAATATGTAGGTTGTGCTACAACAGTAGCTGCGATTGTTGCGTCAGTTTGTAATTATCCAACAAAGTGTCAGTTTGTTGAGTCTGCCTGGGTTGATTGCTTCCCTTGGGAGATATCACAAATACACACTTCTGATAATTGCACTCACTTAACGAGTTGCTCAAAGTGTGGTGTTCAAGATATCGAATTCTGTAAAAGGGAACTTCATGATGAGACTTGCATCATGGCGATTCAGAAATCTGAGTGTGCGATGTGTGGTGAAATGGTCACACCAGAACAAACTGAAGAACACATACTTATCTGTTCTGGTATACCTGTACCTTGTCCTTTGAATTGTGGTCTCCTCTTAACCAGAACTGAAATGCCGAGTCACACTGCGGAGCAGTGCCCAAACAGATACGACAACACCTGTCCGAATGGTTGTGGTGCCTCATTCAGAAACGAATCAGAGCGACTCAATCATCAAGATCAATGCCTCGCCTTGGCGATATCATGTCCGAGGGAATGTGGTGAAGTGATTGGTCATGATACATTATCTTATCATATGTACGATGTGTGTCCTCGTAGAATAATTAACTGTCCGTACACATGTGGTGAATTTATACTGAGCGCGAATGATTTAGAGCACCGTGACAGATGCAAGTATGTTTAAAATTCGTTTTTTATTATGTATTTTTTTGTACAACAGTTTATAAATAATCCACCACACAGATATCGACTAGTGAATTGTCCACGAGGATGTGGAATGAAGATTCCGTTCATTGAGTTGGCTTCTCATGTTGAAACAGCATGTGCTGCAGGTCAATTCTGTCCTTTAAACTGCGGAGTATTTGTTGAACATTGGTCTGTAGCTAAACATGTTGATGTTGATTGTCAACGACGTGATGTAATGACTGGTCTCTGTCCTCTCGGATGCGGAGAGAGAAATTTCACAGTTGAACATATCCTAGATGCTGATTGTATTTTAACTCGTTTGGAGTGTCCTAATAAGTGTGGTTCTATGATTGCAAAAAAATCGCTCATGAAACACTGCGTCACGACTTGTCCAAAGCGCGTACTCTCTTCGAATGAGTACCCACGACCTCTTAATTGTCCCAGGAAGTGTGGATCACTATTAGTTTCTAACTATGCTTCTAGTAACGAAATGTTAAAATCACATTTTATTAAATGTTGTCAAAATAGAAATATTACTTGTCCTGTTTGCAGCAGCAACTTTCCAGCACACAAATTTATTAAACATTTTGCGCTGTGTGCCGAAGACTCTACAAAAGATGATCTTACTGTGGCTTGTCCATTTATGTGTAACGCCAGTCTTCAACCTAAACAGTTTCCAGAACATTGCAAGAGGTCGTGTAGTATGTATCTGCAATGTCCTTTGGGATGTGGTGAATCAATTAAAGAACAACATATTCTCAGTCACTTATCAAGGTACTGCTCTCATAGGTACGTTTCTTGCTTTCATGGATGTGGTACAGCTCTGCGATATAAAGAGTTTTTCGACCACACCAACAGCTGCTCTCAAAGACGAGAAGTTTGTCCATTTCAAAATTGTGGGATGAAAATCGCAGTCGGAGAAGCAATGCTTCGTCATATCACGAAATGCAGGAAGAAACCTGTACTGTGTGCTAGTGACTGTGGCGTTATATTAAAAGCTGACGAGGTTTCATCTCACGCGGCAGTTTGTAAAAAAGGAGGAAGGAAATCCCGATGTCCCTGGGGATGTTCTCAAGGAGAAAAGGATCGTTACTTTGATCCAGAAGAATTGACAGACCAACACCTTCATAAGTGTATCAACAGAATGGTTGGATGTGATACCTGTGGAGAAATGATTCCAAGTAGTGAGCTTCCTCAACACTACTGGAGAGACTGCCAAGCAAAGATTATAACATGTCAGTACTTAGACTGTTCACACAAAGGATCTCAACGAAACATGAAGTCACACTACGGAACTGACTGTGATATTGCACCAAGACCATGTCCAATTGGTTGTGGTGCAGTCCTACCAAACCTCTCAGAACAATCTGATCATATAAAGTTATCATGTCCAGGATTACTTCAAAGATGTCTTGTTGTTAACTGTTCGATATTTAAAACACGATTAGGACTCATAAATCACATAGTCGAGTGTCCTTTCTTATCACAAAAATCACTACACAACTGTGTACTGGGATGTGGATCGGGTGAATGTTCTGTAGAGACATGTCCGAATATGCTCGTTGAATGTGAAGATTGCGGTGATGTGTTTGATCGTAAGAACTTTGATAGCCATCAGCGTCAGTTCTGTAGAGGATCGAGTGAAGTGAAGTCATCATGTCCGTGTTGTAAATATTTATACCCAAAGAATGAAGTTATTGAGCACACTTGGACTTGCACCACCAAACCACCTCAACAATACGACGGTCGATATTGCTGTCCTTTAGGATGTGGTAACGAACTGTTCACTAGCTCTGATCTTGAATTTCACATCAACACTTGTCCACAACAACCGTTAAAATGTCGTGTTTGCGGAATATTTTCACCAAAAAACCAATCATGCGAATGCCAACAAAGCAACGATCAATACGCAGAACCCTTCCCTGTTCCAAATCGCATTAGAATGGTTGCTTGTCCAAATAGTTGCGGAGATTTTATATCTGAAGCGGCATTGGGTGGACATTATGAAAAGAATTGTCCAAACAAACTAATACCTTGTCGGTATGGATGTGGTATTCCACAGAGGATCTGTGCTATAACTGATCATCTTGAAAGGAATTGTCCAAAAAGACCAGTTAGATGTACTTGGTGTCTGAACTTTGTGTCTGCTGACGATCTGTTAAGCCATCGTTCAGTACAATGTCCTGTACGACCTATTCCTTGTAAGTTAGGATGTGGTATCCAATCGTTCTCAGATGGAGACTATGAGAATCATTTGAAACATAACTGCTCTCGGAGGATAATATCATGTCCGTTGCAATGTGGAGTTCGAATACCGATATTTTCCCTCATAAGTCATGTTGTGTTGTGCTATCACCAAACAAGTGAAATGACGTCATCCCTTGAAGATTCAAAATCAAAAACACCAGATATGATTCATCCTTGTCCATGTTGTGGAGATCCTATTAATTTATTAGAGTTTCCTCAACACAGATCAACTTCATGTCAATTTTTAGAAGTGGCTTGTCCCTCTGGTTGTGATACTACTGTTTATAAAAAGGATTTAACCACCCACATGAACGGATCATGTAATTTTAGAAAGATTAACTGCTATCTTGGATGTGGAGACTTAGTTCCCTTTCAACAAATAAGACCACACGAGTTATACCAGTGTAGAATGATTCAGGTTTGGACTTTTGTTATTATTATTATTTTTTTTTTTTTGATTATAAATTTACGTTATTAATTAATACCAACAACAGGCACCGTGTCCTCATTTTGGTTGTGAAGAAATAGTTCAAAAAATTCGAATTAAACTACATATTGAAAAAGAATGTTTACAACGACCAGAAACATGTTGTGAGCAGTGTAATTGTATTATCGCACCACAATTCTTGGAAGCTCATCGATTGCAATGTCAGGCTGGAGATTTTAAAAAGCCTTGTGAGAGGTGTCTTGTCAGAGGTTGTGAAAGTGGAATATCAGGTCCTTACCACCAATGGTGTCCAAAACGTATGATTCCTTGTCCTTTAGGATGTGGTCTTATATTAGCAACAGTCGACGTCGCTACTCATTGTGATGAGTCTTGTGAAAATAAATCGACTCTTTGTACAGACTGCGGCGATCCAATCTTCCATAGTGCTTCAGTTCCTCATACTTGTATATGTCCGTCTCGGTATCTTCCTTGTTCATTGGGATGTGGTACAAACGTCATATGGTCTCAATTAGCTGTCCACACAGCTCAATTCTGTTTGAAAAGAAGAAATACTTGTAGCTATGGATGTGGTGAACTCATACCCGTCCATGAAGAGGAAAATCATCAGAAAATATGTCCCTACAGACCGTCAAAGTGTGCTCTTTGTGAAGGTGTTTTTCACGCTAACAGCAATCACAAGGAGTTTTGTAGGAAGAGAATGGTGTTTTGTTCTTATTGTAGAATGCCAATGTCATCGGAGTCACTTTCTGATCATTTGAAAATATGTCAATCGAAGGTAGGCTGTTGTCAGTTCTGTGGAGTTCATCTCAAGGAAGAATCACTGTTACAGCATGAAAAAGATTGTGATCAACGAAACAGTTGCGGAGAATGTGGCGCAACCGGATTTGCAACCAGATCTGAGATGGAAAAACACATGCTAAAAACCTGCCCACACAGAAATATTTTTTGTCAACATTGCAGAGACGCTGTCAAAGCATCAGAACTATCATCTCACCACGAGACAACTTGTAAACAATATCCTACGTTGTGTTCTATTTGTGGAACCAGCTTTCCCAGAGAGGTAGTGAAGACACATTCATTGCGTTGTTCTCAGTTAGAAATAAATTTTCAAAAAATAAAAACACTAAAACCATTCTTAGGGCTTGACGTTGTTGACTATTCTCGTACAGGAGTATCTGTCGCTGCGGTGGTTGTTAAAATTCGAAATCCGTCTGCTGCCAACTCCGCTGGTATCACAACTGGTGCAGTCATCGTCTCTGTCAATGATCGAGTGATTAGAAACAGAACGTCATTCATAGAAATACTCAGAGATATTCAGCCATTTCAAAATTTAACTTTTACTGTTTGTCCCACTGACACAGTAGGTGCCTTACAAGGTATGATACGAAGCTTTTCCATTATACTTTTCCTTAGAAAAAAAAAAAATTTAAAAAAAAACTTAACAACAGGAACTCGTATATCAGATCCAGAAGATCACCGCAGTGTCTTAGTTAAGAAGTCGAATATAATACAACTCACGGTAGGGTGCATCCCTCATATGTCATGGGTCGAATATTGTTGTTGTAAATCAAGAGTCACAATGACTTGTGTAACTTATATTGAAAAATTATTTTCAGAAATTGGAGGTGGAAGATCAGCACGTCTCAGTCTATCAGAAATCTCTTTACTAAATGAGAAGATAGGAATCTCTCCTGGAGAGAAGAGTGTTGAGTCTACTGCCATATCATCTATTGGATACTCGCTAGTCGATTACTTGGATTGGCTAAGAGCTTGTAATCACATCGAACTTATTGAAGAAATGATATCCACTGGACGCTACTAACAACAATTCATCATCTAGATTAGAAAAGTCATTTGCGATATAGCTGTGCTTATTTTGTTTTGGTTCCTTTATTTTTTTTTTTTTTTTTTAAAGTCGTCGCTCTGTTATTTACATTGATGTCTTAATCATCTCACATCACTTCTTTGATTCATCTCGGAAGAGCTGGTCTTACGAAGGTGAAAACTCAAATGTTACCCAGCCTTTTATTTTCTTTTTTTTGAAAGTAGTTTTGTTTTTTTTGTTTTGTTTTGTTATGCGACGCGCTCTGTTTGAAAATACTGTTACCCTTATTGTGTTTTATGTATTTCTTCAAAAAAAGAAATAAATAAATAAAAAAAACATGGCTCACGTAACACTTCATAACGGTGCCAAGATGCCACTTGTTGGGTTGGGTACATGGCAGAGTAAAGCAGGTGAAGTTCAGGCTGCCGTCATTCACGCTTTGAAAAATGGATACAGACACATTGATTGCGCTGCATGCTATGGGAATGAGACAGAGGTCGGAGAAGGTCTCAAAACAGCATTCGACTCCGGAGTGTGTAAGAGGGAAGATATTTTTGTAACTTCAAAATTATGGAACACTTTCCACAGAGAAGAACATGTTACTGCAGCCTTTGAAAAGACTCTAAAGGACCTTCAACTTGATTATATTGATTTGTACTTAATTCACTGGCCTGTTTCATTTAAGTACAGCGGTGATGACAAATTCCCAAAAAACGAAGAAGGGAAAATGATATACGACGACGTCCCTCCCATCCAAACATGGAAGGCGATGGAAAAACTCACTCTTACAGGAAAGGTAAAGTCAATAGGAGTGTCAAATTTCAACAGCAAACAGATAACTGAAATTGAGGCGGAAGCGACCATTCCAATTGCTGTTAATCAGATTGAATCACATCCATATTTTAGAAATCAGAAATTAATTGATTTCTGTCAATCAAAAAACATTCAAGTAACTGCCTACTGTCCTTTAGGATCACCTACTCGTCCATGGGCAAAAGAAGGAGAACCAGTGCTGTTAGACGATCCAGACCTTATTCAGATTGCAAAGAAAGTTGGCAAGACTGCGGCTCAGGTTCTAATCCGTTATCATGTTGATAGGAAAGTTGTTGTAATCCCGAAGTCTGTTACTCCTTCACGAATTGATCAAAATATAAATATAGATGACTTCAAACTTTCTGAACAGGACTTTCAAATCCTTTTTAAATTTAACCGTGACTGGAGATCATGTATTCCAACCAACCCTGATGGTACCCCGAGAGATGCCGCCCACCCATACTTCCCTTTTCACGAAGAGTTCTAAAAAGGAATTTCTTTTGACAACGTTCGCATTGAAATGATAAAAAAAAAAAAAAAAAAGAATAATTTTTAAACATAACGAGTGATGTTATATTGTCGTACGATTTCTTAACATAGGAATTAATTGACGACTTCGTATTTAACAAACAAACTGATGTATTCATTTATATTCATTGTTTGCTTACAACAAACAAGATTTACGTTTCGCATATTCTTATTCTAGTGTAGAATACATTACTCTCTCAGGAACTCATAAACAATATGGGTGACGCGCCAACTGTAACACCCCCCGCTAGTGTTGAGAACACAAGCTTACAAATTGACCCTTCCTTGCTTGAGGGAGGAGTAGATCCGGAAGACTTAAAGGTGTGTTATTTAAATGACATTTGCGTAGATGATCTTATCTCATCGCTCGTTCTCGTTCCGTGATGTACAAAAACTCTGCATGTGAAGATTAATTCTGTTGATGCTGAAATGCAATCCCAACAAGTTCTGAGAAACTTCTCGCCCAGCTGTTTGTAATTTGTTCTTTGAGCACAACATCATTCCTCATCTTCTTATTCTGTGATGTACAAAAACTCTGCATGTGAAGATTAATTCTGTTGATGCTGAAATGCAATCCCAACAAGTTCTGAGAAACTTCTCACCCTGCTGTTTGTAATTTGTTCTTTGAGCACAACATCATTCCTCATCTTCCTATTCTGTGATGTACAAAAACTCTGCATGTGAAGATTAATTCTGTTGATGCTGAAATGCAATCCCAACAAGTTCTGAGAAACTTCTCACCCTGCTGTTCGTAATGTGTTCTTTGAGCACAACATCATTCCTCATCTTCCTATTCTGTGATGTACAAAAACTCTGCATGTGAAGATTAATTCTGTTGATGCTGAAATGCAATCCCAACAAGTTCTGAGAAACTTCTCACCCTGCTGTTTGTAATTTGTTCTTTGAGCACAACATCATTCCTCATCTTCCTATTCCGTGATGTACAAAAACTCTGCATGTGAAGATTAATTCTGTTGATGCTGAAATGCAATCCCAACAAGTTCTGAGAAACTTCTCACCCTGCTGTTCGTAATGTGTTCTTTGAGCACAACATCATTCCTCATCTTCCTATTCTGTGATGTACAAAAACTCTGCATGTGAAGATTAATTCTGTTGATGCTGAAATGCAATCCCAACAAGTTCTGAGAAACTTCTCACCCTGCTGTTCGTAATGTGTTCTTTAAGCACAACATCATTCCTCATCTTCTTATTCTGTGATGTACAAAAACTCTGCATGTGAAGATTAATTCTGTTGATGCTGAAATGCAATCCCAACAAGTTCTGAGAAACTTCTCACCCTGCTGTTTGTAATTTGTTCTTTGAGCACAACATCATTCCTTATCTTCCTATTCCGTGATGTACAAAAACTCTGCATGTGAAGATTAATTCTGTTGATGCTGAAATGCAATCCCAACAAGTTCTGAGAAACTTCTCGCCCAGCTGTTTGTAATTTGTTCTTTGAGCACAACATCATTCCTCATCTTCTTATTCTGTGATGTACAAAAACTCTGCATGTGAAGATTAATTCTGTTGATGCTGAAATGCAATCCCAACAAGTTCTGAGAAACTTCTCACCCTGCTGTTCGTAATGTGTTCTTTGAGCACAACATCATTCCTCATCTTCCTATTCTGTGATGTACAAAAACTCTGCATGTGAAGATTAATTCTGTTGATGCTGAAATGCAATCCCAACAAGTTCTGAGAAAATTCTCACCCTGCTGTTTGTAATTTGTTCTTTGAGCACAACATCATTCCTCATCTTCCTATTCCGTGATGTACAAAAACTCTGCATGTGAAGATTAATTCTGTTCGGGCCTGCTACTTTACACACACGAGGCTTCAGGTTTTTAATTGCTGCTGATATGTCGGTATCTGTGAAGTCACAACAGATGTCCAATTCCAAGTCTTCTTTCTTCAATGAAGGAGCTTCGAGTTTAGCAGCATCTCCATTGTCCACAAAGAGGTCCAGAAATGCTGCAGGTAGATCGTTCTCAGATATGTTCGAGACGCTGATGTCCTTTCCGGCGTCCTGTTGTAGCTCTTTAATCTTCTTGAATGCGAAGTTAAAGTTGTTCCCCTTCTTAAATTGCTCCTTCAGGTGAGTGCCTTTAGATTTTAAGGATTCCGGTGTGGAGGTCTTCCACTTACGTCGACGTTTGCCTTAATTTTAAAATCCGACAAACAAACAAACAAACAAACAAACAAACAAACAAACAAACAAACAAACAAACAAACAAACAGGAAAATGCCTCGAGAATGTTAGTAAATGTTCAAAAACGATCAAAGAAACTTGGTATTGAATTTGCCAACTTATTTGGTGCTATGCAAGAAAAATCACAACACATGATGAGGGTTCAAGCGCAATATTTAGAAATACATAACATGGCTGTGACCGAGTATACTGATTCCTTAGCGGAATTATTAGAAGAAATGAATTCCATGGTAAAGTCTGTTAGCCTACTTGATGAACGACTAGAGCCTTTGCAGAACTTAAAAGACGATGTAAAAGACGTACTAGAAGCTGTTAAGGAGCTAGACAAAGTGGTTGGAATGCTTGAAAAGAAAGCAGGCATCAAGTAATCCTGTATTCGTGTATGTGTATTGACGTGTTAGTTTATTATATTTATCAGTTGTGGTTGTGGTCTCAGTTTTGGTTGTTTTTAGCTTCCTAATTGCCATCGTAGAATGGACAGTGTTGTTGATGCTGAAATGCAATCCCAACAAGTTCTGAGAAACTTCTCGCTGC
Source organism: Flectonema sp. DT1601 (assembly GCA_964019425.1). Classification (NCBI taxonomy): domain Eukaryota; phylum Euglenozoa; class Diplonemea; order Diplonemida; family Diplonemidae; genus Flectonema; species Flectonema sp. DT1601. The sequence continues at coordinate 511,298 of OZ025810.1, read as the reverse complement.
TGTTTGTAGTTTGTTCTTTGAGCATAACATCATTGCTCACCTTCGTATTCTAATGTGTATCTTAGTGCGTATACTCTCGTGTCTGGCTGCGTGTCATTGGTCACCTTCGTATTCTAATGTGTATCTTAGTGCGTATACTCTCGTGTCTGGCTGCGTGTCATTGCTCACCTTCGTATTCTAATGTGTATCTTAGTGCGTATACTCTCGTGTCTGGCTGCGTGTCATTGGTCACCTTCGTATTCTAATGTGTATCTTAGTGCGTATACTCTCGTGTCTGGCTGCGTGTCATTGCTCACCTTCGTATTCTAATGTGTATCTTAGTGCGTATACTCTCGTGTCTGGCTGCGTGTCATTGCTCACCTTCGTATTCTAATGTGTATCTTAGTGCGTATACTCTCGTGTCTGGCTGCGTGTCATTGCTCACCTTCGTATTCTAATGTGTATCTTAGTGCGTATACTCTCGTGTCTGGCTGCGTGTCATTGGTCACCTTCGTATTCTAATGGGTATCTTAGCGCGTAAACGCTCGTGCCTGCTTGCATGTCGAATAGAGTCGCGTCTGCTATAGCTGTTATCCTGAGTAATTAGCTTAAGGCGTATACTCTCGTGCCTGCCTGCATATCAAATATTATCGCAAGTACTGTGATTATTTTCTCCGAGCACAACATCATTCTTGTTGGAGCTGAGACGGTTACTTTTTCATTAGACTGGCTGTCTTAATTTTAAAATCCGACAAACAAATAAACAAACAGGAAAATGCCTCGAGAATGTTAGTAAATGTTCAAAAACGATCAAAGAAACTTGGTATTGAATTTGCCAACTTATTTGGTGCTATGCAAGAAAAATCACAACACATGATGAGGGTTCAAGCGCAATATTTAGAAATACATAACATGGCTGTGACCGAGTATACTGATTCCTTAGCGGAATTATTAGAAGAAATGAATTCCATGGTAAAGTCTGTTAGCCTACTTGATGAACGACTAGAGCCTTTGCAGAACTTAAAAGACGATGTAAAAGACGTACTAGAAGCTGTTAAGGAGCTAGACAAAGTAGTTGGAATGCTTGAAAAGAAAGCAGGCATCAAGTAATCCTGTATTCGTGTATGTGTATTGACGTGTTAGTTTATTATATTTATCAGTTGTGGTTGTGGTCTCAGTTTTGGTTGTTTTTAGCTTCCTAACATCGTAGAATGGACAGTGTTGCTGATGCTGAAATGCAATCCCAACAAGTTCTGAGAAACTTCTCGCCCTGCTGTTTGTAGTTTGTTCTTTGAGCACAACATCATTGCTCACCTTCGTATTCTAATGTGTATCTTACGTATACTCTCGTGCCTGCCTGCATATCAAATAGTCTTGCGTATTCCTCACCTTCCTATTCTCCTGCCTGCATGTCGAAATTGCTTGCGTCTGCATCGATACTTATCCTAAGTACCGTGATTATTTGCTCTGAGCACAACATCATTCTTGTTGGAGCTGAGACGGTTGCTTTTTCATTAGACTGACTATCTTAATTTTAAAATCTGACAAACAAACAAACAAACAAACAAACAAACAGGAAAATGCCTCGAGAATGTTAGTAAATGTTCAAAAACGATCAAAGAAACTTGGTATTGAATTTGCCAACTTATTTGGTGCTATGCAAGAAAAATCACAACACATGATGAGGGTTCAAGCGCAATATTTAGAAATACATAACATGGCTGTGACCGAGTATACTGATTCCTTAGCGGAATTATTAGAAGAAATGAATTCCATGGTAAAGTCTGTTAGCCTACTTGATGAACGACTAGAGCCTTTGCAGAACTTAAAAGACGATGTAAAAGATGTACTAGAAGCTGTTAAGGAACTAGACAAAGTGGTTGGAATGCTTGAAAAGAAAGCAGGCATCAAGTAATCCTGTATTCGTGTATGTGTATTGACGTGTTAGTTTATTATATTTATCAGTTGTGGTTGTGGTCTCAGTTTTGGTTGTTTTTAGCTTCCTAATTGCCATCGTAGAATGGACAGTGTAAAATAATTGTTTTATTTCTTTCATAACAGTTGAGAAGGTTAGTCGTTAAGTATAAATTGGGTTATTGCCTCTCACTCTACTTTACAGAATTATATTTTGATGCTATCAAATGAGAGAATACCACGGTGTCGGGATGACAGTGATAGCGAATCTGATGTAACTCTTAAGAGACTCAAGAAGGATGAAAGTGAATTGTCTTATAGCGAAAACGGTTTATCATCACTTCCATCGTCGCTTTCATCATCACCAGCCCCGCTGGTAACACCTCGTAGGTTTGAAAAAACTGCTTTACGAAAAGGTGATGAAGGAGTAGAAGTAATCGCACCAAACGGTTATCAGAATTTACGATTTCTCCCAACAAATGGAACCTTTGGTGAGATCATATTAGCTGAGCACAGCTACCACAAGAAAGTTGTAATTAAAAAGCAGGCTATCGACAGTGACTTTGCCCTGGAAGCAGCCTATCGAGAATTACGCAACCTGGTTCACATTACAACTCAATCACCTTCTCCGTATATTATAGGGATATTAGATACCTGGATGGAACCAGGAGGAGCATATATCGTTGAGGAACGTCTTGACACTGACTTGGGAAGTTGGATGAAGAGGAATAGGCAAAACGGCCGGAGTCCGACTGCGGGTGTTCGTCAGAAAATCGCAATAGCAGTGCTTGGAGGAATCTCTCACCTTCATGCTTGTAATATAATACATCGAGATTTTAAACCTGAGAATATATGTCTGACTGAAGACTTGTCGAAAATTCAGTTGGTAGATTTGGGTTCTTGTGCCAAGTTTCATTCAAAAACCGCAACGAAACAACGACCGCTAACTCACGGTAACCTTGTATGCACGTACTCATACAGAGCACCCGAAATATGTGGCAAACTCGATTCTTATACTATGAATGTCGATTGCTGGTCGGCTGGATGTATCGTCGCGGAACTTCTGGGAAAGGTATTGTTTTCACGTCCAGAAGCAGACTTAGCAGCGATGCATGATGCATTCTTTTGTATTCCTTCTTTTGAGTTTAAGTTTCCGACTGCAACTGACTTGGAGCTGGTTCTTTTGAAATCTCTTCTTAAAAAAGATCCAAAAGAGAGAATGTCGGCGAAGAACGCATTGCAACTCATTACAAAAACTGCTCCTCAACAACTGGCAACTCCATTTCACCCTCCAGATTACTGCTATGAAGACATGTCTGAGATGAGGAGACTACTAGATGTTGAAGTAGCCTCAGCTGAACGACTACTGGCGTTCTAGCTCTCGTAAAGACACTATGATTGTATATATCTATATTCAACCACGTTAGTTCACGTGGTAGCTTCGCTTTCTGGATGGTTTTTCGTTGGATTCTTTTCCGATTTTAGCCACTTGGAAGATTGTGTTTAATTTATCCTTTTTTTTCTATTGCTTTACTGACTTGTTGGTGATGGTTTTTTTTTTTTTTTTTAATGTTAATCTCATCTCAGTTAGAAAAAGTGTATACAATTATGATAAAATAATTAAAAAAAAAAAAAAAAAAGATTCCGTTCGCCCAACTAGCCTGGGTAGCATGGAATCATTTTTGTTTTGTTTTTTTTTGGATATTTTTTGCAAACCAAAACTAATATCTATCCTGTTAGGATTGTGTTTGCTTGATCAGACAAAAAAAAAAAAGTTTTTTTCATTTTAAACGCATCGGTATTGTTATCATCATTGACACCAACAAAATATATATCATTCCCATCCCTTGTTACCTACACCCTCTGTTATTCCTCTCTGCTTTTTTTTTTTTTTTTCTGTATCAATCATATTTCCTTGTCGACACGTGTTGGCAGACTGAAGTAAGACAGTCAAGAGGAAAAAAAAAAAAAAAAAGAAAAAAAAAAACATAATTTTTTTTTTTTTTTTTTCTTCACTGCTTTTAAACGAATATTTGTTTTCTTGAGTGAATAAAAAAAAACAAAAAAAAAAAAAAAAAAACAGAAGAAAGAAATATCAACCAGAAAAAAGAACAACAAAAAAAAAAAAAATATCGCCCCGCAAGGCGTCTCCTAACTATCTATTACATGCAAACGTGGTCGCAAGAAAAAAAGTTTTGCCGATGTGAGCAAGCATGAGTCTGAAAGCCGTCCGTATGAATGTACCTATCGGTTATGTTAGGCTGCATACTCTTGTGATCTCTGCTTGCGACTGTTGATAACCCAATCGGTGCTCTTCAGTCGTTAAATAATTTACAGCAACATAAATGCTATTTTTCTATTCTTTTATATTATTGTCATGTTCTTTTGTAAAAAGGAATGGCACCATCAGTTTTACACATTAATGTTTAGTGAGAAAAAATAAAATCTCACAAAGAAAAAAAAAAGACAACACAACCATCCCGTTAAAAAAAAATGTTAAATAATTTTTTTTTCTGTCTGCTTATTGTGTGGTAGACGCAAAAAACGGTACAGAATTTTTTTTTTAAAAAAAAAAATTCTCACTAGAAGGAAAACAGAAAGAAAAAAAAAAAACTGGGTAGTTTTTCCAGTGGTTTTGTATTATATGACCTCTTCAACAATGAAACGAACATGTTGTCAAAAAAAAAAAAAAAAAAAAAGAAGAAGGTTTAAGTGTTTTCCTGTAAACCAGAGAATAAGTACTACCACAGAAGAAACAAAGAAAAGTGTTCAATTTTTTTTCATCCGCATGTTTTTTTTATGTTAGCAAGTTACACATCTATTTTATATTTTTTTCAGCTTTTTTTTTTTTTTTTTTTAAATTAGCAATCTACTCTATACTGTATTGTGACCACGTGGTGGCTGCAGCTGATTGTTAAGCGGTGTACGTTCAAGGTACTTAAAATGGGTTTCCTGCCTCAATATGTGAGTACGGGCCTGTCACTGCATTAAAATGAGCTAATTTTTTTTTAAACTCCGCACAATAATATTTTATTGTAGTCGGGGACAATACATTAATTTGAAAGTTGTAAGAGGGATATCCTTTCTACTTCGTGATTACTTTTTTTTTTTTTTTTTTTTCGTTCTTTTTCTCTCTCTTTGTGGATTTTTTGAACTTAGTTTTCCTCTCGCTGTCTTATTCAAGTGAAATCAGTTTTTTTTTGTTTTTTTTTTTTTTTAAATTGTTTTTTTGTTGTTAGAACAGAAGATTCAAAAAAAAGGAAACAAAAAAAAAAAAAAAAACACCGCTTTCTTATTTTCTTTTTTTTGAAGAGACCTGATAACTGAACGGTGTTCATGTGGTTTGGCCACAGGTGTTTTTTTTTTTCTTTTTCTTTATGATCACCGATGATATTCTTTTTTTTTTTTTTTTTTTTTTTTTTTTACAAACACACAGAGAACCATATCTTTGTTGTGCTGTAAAATATGACCAGATTTTGTCTTCGTGGTTAAGCATTATGAAGCTGCCCCCCAAAAAAAAGTGTGTACGCAGAAGTTCAAAAGAACTAGACTAAAACTGCGACAACAACAAAAAAAAAAAAAAAATAGTAATAATAATGATAATATTAATAAAGAAATTACTGTGATTGGAACACATGTTTTCGTAGTGTGCGTATTATTATTATTATTATTATTCAAAACAGCAACAATTGATGAACGCCATATTTAGGTGCTATGAGAAATTATGAGTTTACTTTCATCCCGCAGTGTAATAATAAATATGGGACAGTGTTTCACTACACAAAAATTGAAAGGTGGGAATGTGCGTGCGCCACCACAAGGGGCACCACCACCAATGGCGGGAGTAAATAATAACCCTCCTACTACTGAGCAGGTGCATCATAATCAACAAGCACCGGTGGTGCATCAGCGTCACTACAGTCAGCCTCCAGCTGCGGCGACACATCATCAGCAAGGACATCAGCATCAGTCACGGCAATTCACAGCACCTCCACTCCCATTGCAGTCTACGGGTTACAGTTCTCAACACTTTACAGGCATTCAGACTGCTGCTACTGTCAAACAGGGCGCGGCGATACAAAAGACCAGATTTCACATAACCTGCCATGGCGATATCATAAAGATAAAGTGCATAGTTGACAACGCAACCACAGGACCAGCATACCTACGTGGATACCCTTGTTGTAAAGAAGGATCTGGAGGTCATGGTGTTGTCTTTTCACCTACTTCTGGAATATCTAAGGATGTTGTTGAACAAGCAGCGAAGCCAGTTTTAATAGACACCGATACACGAAATGTTGAGGTGGAGGTTCAATTCCTTATCCCGTCACAATATCATGTCTGTGATGATGTGAAAGGGAACTATCCATTGGTTCTGTCATTAGAGTCAAATGGAGGACTTGACCAGCGCATATTATACTTCTCATCTCCAAGAGTCGGTACACCTGTCAAACACTTGAAAACATATCAATTAAGTAACTCTCAATTGTACCAGCTACAGGATATTTATGGAGGTGATGATGCTGACGATTGTGTAATTTGCCTTTCAGATCCAATCACAGCAGTGATTCTACCTTGTAGGCATAAGTGTCTTTGCCTCGAATGCGCCAAAGAACTAAAACAGTCTTCAGAGAAATGCCCTATGTGTAGAGGTGAAATTACAGAAATGATTAAAATGGAAGAAGCTTAAATCTCTTCCAACTTCCTTTCGGACTCGTGGCTTTTCCAATTCCAGCGACAAACGGGCTTCGGCTCGTGACCCCTCGTTTGGAGACACCAGTCAGGTGGGGAGTTTGGCTGGGGCGGCACATCTGTTACATATTAACGCAGGTGTCCTAAGGCAAGCTCAGTGAGAACAGAAATCTCACGTAGAGCATAAGGGTAAAAGCTTGCTCGATACGCGATCTTCAGTATAGATCTACGGTGTGAAAGCATGGCTTGCTTTTTGTGAGCCTTGTGTTCTTAAACTCCATGCTAGCTACTTAGGAAGGGTTTTCACTTGAGATTTTCTTTATTGTACCAACGAAATCGGTGAAGAAAACTATTCAGATTAAGAACCGTTTATTTATTATGTCAAATATTATCTATTTCTTCCCCAGTGCGCCAGTAATACTGTCTGCGATCAACAAAATATAAAGGCTTTGTCTGAATGGTTTTTTTTTTTTTGTTTGTTTTTTGTTTTGTTTTTTTGAATTTATTCACTGGGGGAAGCTTTTCAGGTTGTAACGTCTTCCCCTAATTGTTCTCGTTATTTGTTTTTCTCCCATTTATGTTGACATTAGTTTTCGTGCTTCAACTTAGTAGTTGATTCCGGCTTTCACTTATTTATTTGTTACTACTTCGATTCTCACGTTTTCTCAATCGTACTTCAAAGTGTTATGTTACTTTAATTTAACATTTCTAGTTGAGTACCACGTGTATAGTTCGTGTGCGAATATTTTCGACAGCATGCTAAAGTCTCTCTCTCTCAGGCAAAAAAAAATAGTAATAATAAATTATCTTTTCACAGGAGGGAAAACTAAGTGACAATATGCAGAAACAAAAGATTATTTACTTTCTTGATAGCTGGCTACTGAAGGATGTGATCCGAGTTAATATGTTAGCACAGAAGAGAGGAGACAAGGAAGATACAATTTGGGAAGGAATTGGTAAGAAATGGGCTGTTGGCAGTGAACTAAGAACTAGCGACTTAGCGGTTCAATCAGTCACCAACGAGTTTGGAATCGGTAAAGAAAGAGCAAAGGCTGCGATGAAACAAGTAATAGTAGGGGACTGTGTGCCAGAAGGAACACTCAAGGAAGGTTTCAAATACCTTCAGCAAGGACTACCTGATGCAGTAAAGCCAGGTGTTGAACGCCAAAGAGGCATCTTTGACCTGGCAGATGATATTTGTAATTTAATGGTCGCGTCAAAGACTACTAATTGTAATATAACAAGACAATTGGAAACGCTTGAGCAGCTTCAACAGAATGGAGTTCCTCACTTGGAAGAACCGATTAAAAAATTAAAAATTCAGTTGAGAGAGAAAGAATCGGAAAAACCTGTTTTCGTCGTATCGAAAAATCGTCCTCACTTTGCACAATTTATTAGCTCACCGAAATCATCAGCGGCTGTTTCTCATGCTCTTCAGGAACTTGGTTGGGGAGAAAGTCATATCCCAGTGTCTTGGGATACTGAGGAAGGTCTTAAACCTCTTGTTGGACACGTTTGACTAATAAACTGAACCAACGAACTCTATCTAACTAACGAAACGATCCCTTTTATTGAAATCTATGTCTGTTTTTTTTTGAACTTGTGTTTTTGCGATTCCTGTTCTGGTTTGAAGTCAGGTTTCGGAGCTTACGCGTAATGCTCCCCTCAATGCCGCTAATGCTGAATGACCTTGTTCTTCAGCAGTGAAACATTTGGACTAAATAAGATAATGGAGAAAAAAGAAGTAATAAGTAAAAAAAAAAACGAGCAGCTTTTTTATTTTTCCCTTTCACAATTTTCAATTTTTTGATATTCTTCGTCTGTTATTTTAAATTGCGAGTTTCTTATTATGTTTTGTGTAAGCAGAATGTTTGGCTTTTTCATTAATGGAAAGGTTGGTTGCAGTTTGCTTTATTTATTAAGTAAAACTTCTTTTTCCCCTTCTGTTTTTTCTTTCTTTCTTTATTTGCTGCTACACCAAAAAGAAAAATAAAAAGGGGAGCCGACGTAATTATGTTAATAGTGGTAAAAAAAAACTGTATAATAAACTTGGTTGTCCTTCTTGTACACAAGAAATCCAAAATAAAAAAGAGCCGCTTCGTTTTTTCTCTTTTTTTTTGTTTTTCTCTTCTCAATCCACTTTTGCATATTACCCTCATGTTACACGAAGGAGGGTAAGGTGACTTTAGGACTGATTGTGTAGTTCTTAGCATTGTTATTTATGCTACTTACACACTCATGACCTTTTTTGAGTATCCAACTATTTGTGTCACCTCACAGATTGTTTTCTTTTATGTTACACAAAAGAAGGCAAGGTGGCTTACATCATACATTACACACTTTAGTTGGCACGTTGACCTGTAAAAAAAGGCAACAGGTTGGCTCGATTTTTTTTTTATTTTTTTTTTTTTTAAATTTTCAGTACAAGGATAAACAAATTATATTTTTTCGCGTGTTGCTACTGCCACGACTGGATATCTTTCCCAAAAAAAAAAAAAAAAAAAAAAAAAAAGATACGAGTACACTGTAGTAAACTTCACCACCTTGATCTTTTTTTTTTTTTTTTTTTTTTTTCCCCTTTTTTTTTTTTGAAACCCTAATTTAAAGGGACTAAAAAAAGGAAGGATTAATCACTTAAGAAAACGAAATTAAAAAAATAAAATAAAAAATTCAGTCCAAACGTATAAAGAAATAAAGTGACAATAATTGTTTTGGTTGAATACCTTTTTTTCTTTTTCTTTCCCCCATTTTGTTTTGTTAATATTTATTGTCTTGTGTGGTTATAGACACGTAGTACGTTCACGTACTGAGTTCTATAAAAGTGTGTTTGGTCGATAACAAATAATGAATACACTCCTTTAAGGAAGGTTTCGAGTGAAAATAGAACTCGTTTCCTTTTTTTCCTGAATCTCAATGTCTTGTGTTGCTACCCAGGTCAAGTCCATCTCACTCCCTTAGTGGTATGACTGAGTTGTTTTCCTTACCTCGAAGTCGATTTATATAAAGTTTGTATTATTATATTATTGAAAAAGGAACGAAAAAGTAGGAAAAAAAAAATAAAAATAAAAAAAAATAATTAAAAAAAAAAATTAACTCTTAAAAACGCGTGTTTAACTAAAACTCTCTTCATAAAATAAAAAAAAAAAACTTTTTCCCAATTTTTCCTCTCCTTTGGTGGTACTTAACTCTTTTGAGATGCTTGCAGGTAATCTCTTTGAATTTCTTAAATTTTAATTTTTTTTTTTTTTTCAATATTATTATTATTATTATTTATTTTTTTTCAAAGGAAAAAATAAAATAAAATGACAAACAAACTAATAACTGGTGTTCAGCTTAAATATGGAGCTCAACCAGACAGAATGACATCTCTACATGAAATGTTCTTCGATGCGAGAGGTAAGAAATTAATATATCGATCTGAGACTGCAGACAGCGTAGTTGAACCTTTTTGTGTATACTGCACACAGGAATATTCAATAGCTGCTATGGAGAATTGTAAAGGAAGATGTCTATACTGTGCTTCATGTCCGTTGTGTAAGGCTGGGTTAACAAAAACACTAGAACCACCTTATCAATATATCTGTCAAACTTGTAGGTGGGAAAGTTCATCAAGCGGATTAACAATTACAGATAAGTCTGATGCAGCTGAGGGGGAGGAAGCGTTGAAAGATTTACTCTTAGAACTTGAGGAGTCTCAAACGTCTTCTTCAGCATTTGATGTTCTCACGTCGTTGTTGAGGAATTTATCTTCTACTGAATGTAAGTTGGGTACTCCAACACCCAGTTCTCCTTCTCTTCTGCGAACTCCATCGGCTCGGTTTAAAAAACCTGAAGGCATGGCTATGGGTCTTGACCGTGCTTCTTTAATTGAGTTTGAGAATCGACTTGAAAATGATAGAAACCAAAAGCAAAGTTCTGGAATACGATCGCTAAGCGTCGCAGAAACTGCTTGGTCACAACAACAAGAGAAATCTGAACAACTACTTCTTCCAACACGTCAAGAACTTGTTGTCAGATCAGCTGTTAGATACCAACGTCATTTACTCGCTGCCGAAGTAGGCAGCGACGGGTCCAGACGACTAAACAGAAACGCAGCAGCAATGCTACCTCGTCTACTAATAGCTAATAGTGTTCGTGGGAAAGGTATTGAACCTTTTAATGTTATTATTGCTATGGTATCTCCATCGACGTACCCAATATACTTAGAAGAGATAAGTTGTGTTGCTTCTACGGGTTGCACTGTGGAAGTACCTGTTTTATCTGATGCTGTCTGTCTTGACGCAAAGCCTGAGACTGAATCACACAAAACTCTTTATCATTCTCCTTCAGATTTACAACCGGCGGGATTGTTGTCAAAATGGGATAATTGTGCTCTCATTTCTCTTGTTCTAACTCCACCTGAAAAACTGTTGTCATCTCTTGACACGACGCTGTGCTTAACTCTCAAACATTCAGTTGATGGAGAAGAGAATAAAACATTACTTTATGCTTATATATATCTCAACGTAGATACTCTTAGTCAGTAGCAAGTTCGGTTCTTATGACCTCTTGCACTGCTTTTTTTGCAATATTTTGATGCCGCATTGGCCATCGATCGTTTTTTTTTTGTCTTGACTGTTGTTGGTGTGTGTTTTTCTTTTTTGTTAGTTCTGTTTTACCTCACAGTCGAGTCAGGTTATAATTAGAAGTATTACCGCCGTGAATTAAGTTTTTATTTACAGACGCGGAGTGTGAAAGAAGATGCCGACTCCAGTGTGGGTTAGGTCGGCAGATGAACTTCTCAGGGACATGAGAGGGTCTCGAGGATTGCCATCAGAACGAATGATCCACACACCACAACATCCAAATATGACACCACTCCATGCTGACACTAGAGACATGGTTGACTTTCTACCACTTCCTGCTATGAATAATAATGTTCTGGTACCTACAACACCTGGTCACTGGGTACCTCCATCAGCTGGAAATTCACTTTCATCATCTGCAATCAGCGAGGCAAGGGTAGCAACTCTTCAGGCAGAATTAGAACAAGCTCGGAGAGAAAAAGATGAAGCTGATTTACAAGTTCGTCACAAGACATCTGAGCAGGAAGACACCAGACGGACGATGGCTACGATCTCGAAAGAGAAAATAACATTGGAACAGTTGCATTTGGAAGGTCAGTTAGAAAATGCAGGTCTACGAGACCAGATTAAAGACTTGGCTGAAATATTTCAACAACACATCAGAGAAGCTGAAAACACAGTATGCGAACACTGTCCAGTACTACACCAAGAAATAGAAGCAGGTAGAAGAGAATGTAAGAAGATAAGAGATCAACTTGAGAAGTCAGCAACAGCTACGGATGCCCACAGACTTCGAGCAGACTTACTAGCTCATGATGTTGAGGATAATAAAACACACATCACTGACTTATCAAATGAGCGTGGTCTGTTGGTCACTGAATTAGAAATGCAACAGCGTCGTTTTGTTGAAATAGAACAGCAAAATGCTGACTTGCGTGCGAAAGTCATCAATCAGGACTCAGAAATAACACACATGACTCGTACTATAAAGGATCTCTCCACAGAAACATCTAACAACGAAACAGAAGTCCGGAAACTAGCATGTGAGGGCTCCGCGTTATCTGCAGAAGTGTCAACTCTCAAAACCTTTAATTCTCAAAGTCAAGAGCAGACTAGAAAACTAGAAGGTGAGTTACGCGCTGCACACGAGCGGATCCAAGAATCTGAAATCAGTAGAGTTCAAGGATACGAATTAAAGAATAAATTACATGCTGACATGGTAGCTAAGGAAGATCTTATTGAACACCTTCGTGAAAAAGTAGCAAAAATTGAAAAACAAAAAAATGAACTACTGTCGCTTCACGAAACTGAAGTAAAGAAGATCCAAGATGAGAAAGCTGACGTCAGTAGTTTACATGACGCAGCTCTAACACAAGTTGAGTCAAAACTCAGAATGATTGAATCTCTCAGGGCGGAGATGGAAATGTCTGAAGAAGAGTTATCACACTCAAGAACATCACGCGAAGCATTAAAGAGAGAACTGGCTGAGTTGTCATCTCACTGTAAGCAGCAATTATCAGAACGTGAGACGTCAAATGTAGAATTTGAAAATCTTCTACGAGACTTACAAGCTACGAAATCACACGAAGAAACCCTTAAGATTAGAGCAATGGAAGCAAACGACTCCAACATTAAGAAGATACGTCAATTAGAAGACAGTACTACCTCATTAGCAAGTGATTATAGTGAAAACTTAAACCAGGTAGCTGCTCTTAACGAGACTCTGAGAGAACAGCAAAAACAAACGGAAGCAGCTCTTAGTCTTCATAAAGAATCACAAAGTAACACAAAAAGGATTCAATCGCAACTTCAATCATCAAAACAGGAGATTAACACTCTTCAAGAAAGTCTCAAATCAGCTCACAACACTGTTGCAACTACTCAGGGCAGTCTTAAGGAAGCAACAAAAGAACTTACTGCCCAGCATGCTGAGTACCTTCGTGACAGAAAAAGCCAAACTGAGAGAACGCTACAACTTGAAACAGAACTTTCCGCATCTGTTGCTGAATTGCAAAAGGCAACTGAAACTCGTCATAACTTTGCTACTGACCTTGCGAAAGAGAGAGAGGAAGTTTTGAAAATAAAACAACAATCTCAGTCAACAGAATTGGAAATGGCAACGCTCCGTAAGGAACTTCAAACCGCCATTGAAAAAGCTGACTTTGAAAGAGGAGAAAAACAAATTCAAAGTGAAACCTTGACGACACTACAACAAGAGTATAGTTCTTTGCAAAGAGAGTTGTTACAAAAGTCTCAACAGCAGCATGAAAGTGAGAGTGAAAGACTTGCTCACACCCAGTCTGTAGAAAATCAACTCTCCGATATAAAGAGAATACTCCTACCTACAATACAAACAATATCAAACAACAATCATAATAACATCTTTGATGATAAAACAACAGTAAAGGCTGTCGCTTCATTTGTCTCAGAACTTGATGCGAAGACAAACAAAATAACTGAACTAACGAGGAGGCTAACCACAGCTGAGAATGACTTGGTGTCATCAACAGCTGAAATGTCGATGATAAAGCTGAACAATGATCAATTGAAAACTCTAACTAAAACACTAGAATCGGAGTTAAACAACACAACAGATAAAGATAAGAGAAATACAATGCAATTAACACAGGAATTGAGCCATTTACAGGGGGAGTTTGATGCTGCGAGAAATTTGTTGAAAACTGTTCAAACTGACAACACGAATAACAACAATGTGATTGAAAGTCTACGACAAGAAAATAACTCTTTAAGAGAAACTATAACGGGACAGTCAGAAACTCTAAACATCAACATCAAAACAGTTGAGCAGCTTCAAACTCTTGTAGCTGACAAAGAGAATGAAATTCAGTCTCAAAAACAAGCGAATGGTGAAACCAACACCAGGCAATTGATTGACCTTCAAAAAGAAAACGACACCTTAAAATACACGGCAGCTAAACAGACGGAAACCCTTCAAATCAACTCAGCTTCCGTAGAACAATTGCAAAATATCCTGTCAGAGCGTGAATCCGAAATGAGAAATCTAACTGAAGAAAGGGAAGAAAGAAACATGCTGCGAAGTGAGCTTGGCCAAGCACGTGAAACTATTGATCAGCTCTCGGCCGACTACACTCATTTACAACAAAAGTTAATGGATGCCACTGACACAGATTCCTTACGAAGTAGATCTGCTTCTCCAACTACAGTCCTCGCTGATAGAACACGTCAACTCAAAGATGACTGCCTTCGCTTTACTAATGAAATCAAAAGACTACGAGAAGAAAACACCGCTCAAACTAAAGAAATGCAATTCCTAAAAGACGTCAACACGGGACTTAAGAAAGAAATGGACAACATCATAGCCACTGATAGCGACAAGACTAAAGTCGAACTTGAACTGCGACGTCAAACAGCTGCATTACAAGTTGAAGTTGAGCGTACCAGAAGAGACATGGCTGACAGGCAGATTATTGAAGTAGGAGTCAGCACAGCACTTGCTAAGAGTGAGGAAGAAATCCGTGAGAAGACGAGTCTACTCACTGAAATTGTGAGAGAAAAGGAAACTTGGAAAGCGCGTGCAGTCGAATCAGAAGATTACATAACAGGAATACGAACGGATTCTTGTGCTGCTTCTGAACTTAATCTTCTTCATGGTCGTTTAGCAGGTGAGATTCCATCACCATCTCAACAAATACTTTTAGACAGATGTCGTACTGCTGCTGATACTGTTTCAGATTCAACAGCGCTGTTTGTATCAGAGTGCCTACGATCAACACTACCAACTGAACCCTTATTCTGTTCTCCAAATGTGGTGTCACCACTTAGAAGAGCAGCAACACCATCACACAAACAGAGACTTCTAAGAACATAAATATCACACTTGTTTTGAGTGATTGATTCAGGCTTTGTGATATATATATTCCTGTAACAAACAATTTAAAAAAAAAAAAGCTGACATTTAAAGACGCAATAAGTATATGTTATAGTCGCATGTATATTGTCTGTGTGTCTGCTGACTGTACTTTAGAAAAAAAATGAAAAATCTCATTTTTTTAGAAAAAAAAAAAAAAAAATCCGACCTCCCCTTCAGTTTGTTGTATCTCTTAATCGGGTTTATTAATTAGATGAAATATGAAAAAAAAAAAAAAAAAAGTTTCGTCCTTCGATGATGTTTACTACTACAACAGTTCATAACAAAACAACACATGAATTGAATTCCAGTGAGAGAGTAATTATATAATTTTTTACCAGAGGGGGGTAGGCAAGGCAAACAATGCCAACTGAAGATGAAGCCGCCAGAGTAATCCAAAGAGGAGTTCAAGGTCATCTTGCAAGACGACAGAGATCACAAAAACAAGAGAGTCCGAGTGTTGCTAATCGAACATGGAAAGAACAAAGTGAATTCGGAACATTAAAAAGTGCGATATTAAAACTTGATAAATTAAAAGCTCAGTTCACAGAAAGAGCAAAAGCAATCGCCGAAGAAAAAGCAGAGCTGATAAAACTGAAAACTGCTGAACCAAGACAACTCCTCAAAGTAAAAATAGAAGATTTCGCAAGAAAACGAATTGAAACAGGACTGAACAACTGTAAACCAGCTGCTGTTGACGCGGTGACTGATCCTTTTATGCCACGATCACTGCAGAAACTAATAGCAACAATGGTTGATGCTATGTGGCCTGACGTCAAAGAGGAAGTATTAAACGCCGTGATGCTGTTGATATCACCTCCAGCAGAGATGATTCCCATTGTAGCACCGTCATCCTGCTGTAGTCGCTTCAACGCTTCATGCCGTTACTTTTTATATCCTTATGATAAAACAACTTGGCAACAACTACGCGAACCATTAACAATTATATATAAAATAATTTGTCTCGTCCCAGTCGCTGGTGTGACTCAATTCATTTTCCTATGCCACCTAATTATAATTGATAAGAGTGATGAGTATCAACTGGTGAACTTTATACTTCAATTTAAAGCTCTGTTGTTTATCACTCTCGGAATCGTTGGATCAATGGTTGGAGGAATTCAGTACTATTTATGCATGCAAGACCTTACAGGTGTTAGTGAAGACCAGTCTTGTAGCAAAACCGCTCCTAGAGAACAACTTCACATCATAGCACTGTTTGTATTCCAAGTCATTCTTGTATGGATTGCGTTTTGGTGTATAAAAAAATCTGAACGAAAGGGTGGTGCTTACTATCTAAATAAAGAATTTCGTCGAGCCTCAGGCATCGCTGATCCTGTTGAAGTATTGGAACAAGAAGGACGTGAAACAAAGACTCGAAAACGTCTTATGAAATGGTTATTTTTTGATATATTTGTTTGCATACTGTGTGTAGGATTGGCATTGTTTGCTGCTTTCAATGGTGCGAATTCCTCGCACGGTCGGATAACACGAAATGGGGTTACGAATTGGAGATTTGAAGCCTCACTTTATATGATCAAATGTGTTTATGGTATTTTGTCATTTCCATTTCTGTTTCTGAAAATCCCTGTCGTAGGATCGCTGCTGACACATGCAAGAAGAACAGCATACACATCTGATGGTCAGTGTGTTCCTTTCAAGGGATTGCAAGTCAACGACGGTGAGAAATCTCAAATTTCACGGGCTGCCGATAATACAGAAAACATTGCTTGGGCAGAAAAACCTCACAGATCGTAAAAGCGGTTATTACTATGACTTTTTTCTTTTTTTTTCTTTTACACCTTTAGTTGTAAATATAAAATATTTTTTGTTACTGAAAACTGTTTCTGGGGAACGAAAGTTCTGTTTTTTTGTTATTTTTTTTTTTGTTTCGATTTATTAATAGACTTCGAACCCTCACCAATAGGGTGTTAGCCCTGCCCCCGCGTCCAGGATGACAACATTCTCTGCCCGCGGCAGGAAGGCACTTCGTAACAATGTGTATTCCTTTTAATGGGAAAAGAAGAAATTAATATTATTTTTTTTTTTGTTTTATTATTTTTTTTTTGCCAGAAGTTTTATTATATTCCAATTTGTTTCAATACACAGGACACGACATAACTTTCACAAGAGCATTGATTATATAACTTTTCCTTTTTATACTTTGATTTAGTAGAAAACTCATTCCATCAGGTACACCAAATGACGCAGTTTGGTGGCACTGTCGGAACAGCGGGGCTTCGCCCCACGACCACTATGGGAGGAGGAGGCACGACACTAGGAAGACTACCTACACAAGTACAAGATGGTAACTATACGACTACTATTTACATGTTAATAAAAGAACGTAAACATGAAGATGTCATCGAAATTTTAAACAACGAACTCGAAGGAAACTTCCCGAGATCCAGAGCAGCCATATCTCTACTCGCCTATTGCTATTATCAAATGGGCGACTTCGCGAATGCGACTCCAATGTACGAACAGCTTACAAAATTATGTCCTTACGTTGAGGAGTATACTTTATACTATGCACAATCTTTATACAAAGCTGGACAGTACGCAGAAGCACTAAAGGCATGTGGTCTCGTTGATCAGGAGATCCACGGAATGGAACTACAAAAATTACAAGCTTCAATTAAGTACGAACAAGACGACCTAACCGGATGCCGTGTCCACGTTGAAAACTGTCTTGCAGATGACCCAGATGTTGTTGTTCTTCAGGGATGTATTTTTTATAAAGAGGGAAAGTATGAGCAAGCGCTCACGAGGTTTATTGATGCTACGACAACACTCGGATTTCAATCAGATCTCGGCTACAACATAGCATTGACATACTACATGCAAAAACAATATGGTCCTTCCTTAAAGCATATAGCTGAAATAATCGAAAAAGGAATTCGAGAACACCCTGAACTGTCAATAGGAAGTAACACTGAAGGACTCGATGTTAGGTCTGTTGGAAATTCTCAAACGTTGAAAGAGACTGCGCTCGTCGAGGCGTTTAATTTAAAAGCTGCGATTGAATTTATGATGAAAAATTTTAAAGCTGCGAAGGAAGCTCTTACTGATATGCCTCCCCGTACACAAGATGAACTTGACCCGGTGACATTACATAACACGGCTCTTGTAAATATGTCGGAGGATCCTACTAATGGGTTTGAAAAATTAAAATTTTTACTTCAGCATCCTCCATTTCCTGCTGAGACGTTTCAAAATCTTCTTCTCTTCTACTGCAAGTACGGCTACTATGATTTAGCTGCTGATGTTCTAGCTGAAAACGCTCATTTGTCATTTAAATTCCTGGAACAACCTCTTTATGATTTCCTTGATGGATTAATCACTCAGCAGGTATGTTTTTTTTTTTTTGTTAAACTAATGAAGCAATATCGTCCTTTTTTTAAAAAAAAAAAAAAAAATACAGACATCTCCTGCGGAAGCCTATCGAAAATTTGACCTTCTGAGCTCCAAGCATGTTGATTGGCTGCGAAAACTTACAAAAGAGATTCAAGATGCAAAGCAACAACACGATACTGATGGTGTTAAGAAGGCATTGAAGGAATACGATGAGGCATTGGAAGCTTACATCCCCGTGCTTATGGCGCAAGCAAAAATCTATTGGAATATAGAAAACTATCCTTATGTTGAAAGAATTTTTAGACAATCAGCTGAGTTCTGTTCTGAACACGAAGTGTGGAGACTGAATGTTGCTCACGTCTTTTTTATGCAGGAAGCAAAATTTCAAGAAGCTATTCGTTGGTATGAACCTGTTGTTGATGCAAATTCTGATAACATTCTGAACTGCAGTGCGATAGTCTTGGCGAATTTATGCGTTTCGTACATCATGACTTCTCTTAATATTAAAGCCGAAGACGTTATGAGAAAGATTGAAAAAGAAGAAGAAAAAGTCAGCCTTCAAGAGCCCGACAACCAACCCCTCCATCTATGCATTGTAAACTTGGTAATCGGAACATTATATTGTGCGAAGGGTAATTTTGAATTTGGTATAAGTCGAATAATAAAAAGTTTAGAACCGTACAACAGGAAGATTATGACTGATACTTGGTACTATGCCAAACGGTGTTTTTTAGCATTAGCAACGACCCTCGCTAAGCATATGATCATGTTAAAGGATACGACTTTTCATGATATTCTCAGTTTTTTTGACAACGCTGATCAACATGGGAAGTCGATACCTGCATTCATATCACCAGACCCTTCAAGACAAGATAATTCAGCGAAAAACACCGTCAGGTATGAAGCACGTTTGCTAAAGAAATTGTACCTCAAGCTTAAGGACTAGGCATACCTGTTTTTTTCTTTTTGGTAGTAGTCGCTTAAGCACATTTTTTGTGTGAAGACACAAAATCCGAATAGAAGACGCAAGCAATATGCTGCTTGTAATGTCACCCCCCGAGTTGACAAAAGGTTTTTTTTTTTTTTTGTAGTCGCCTTAGAAACTAAGAAGTTGGTAGAAAATATGATTTACATCTAACGTCGAAAGACGTCAATTTATTTTTTGCTTTTTTTTTTCCCCCCCCTTTTTTTTTTCATTGTTTATACAAGACTCCCCCTTTAAAGCAGGAATAATATTGCCTTTTACTCCTCGTTCCCTGTCCCTTCCGCGACTTAACATATTTTTCTTAATAGATTTTACCTACTTAAGTGGAAAATTATATCTTTTTTTTTTTTAAAAAATATTTTTATTTCTTATGGAATAATACTTTATGTATTAATTCCTAATAAATAATAAGTACAATTGCAGTTAGAGAATGATTTTTTTAAAAAAAAAAAAAAATGAATAAATAAATAAAAAAAAAAACTTAAATTTATGTGCTTCTTAGTTTCTTTTTTTTCCCCCTCAAACCTCCCCTCACGTTGTTTTTTTTCTTTGATCTCAGTTTAGCGTTAACGATGAGAGAGTTGTTAGTTTACATATGGATTAATTTAATTTGACCAGCAATTGCTTGAGCAAGAAGATAAAAAAAAAAAAAAAAAAAAAAAAAAAAAACACCCAAACAAAAATGAGAGAAAGATTCTTGTTAGCGCGCGTAGATAAACAACATAACAAATTTTTTTTATTAAATTTTAATTTTACGATAATTACATTTTCAAGTACACAAATGGGATTGGCAAGTTCTAGCGAAAATGAATCAGATATTGAGAGAACGAGTACCGCCTCTCCGCTAACCATTACTGAAGAGTTAAGTAGAAAGATAGTAACGTTAGGATGGGACTGCCCTGAACCAGTATCGATCACATCAATATCAGAATGTATAAACAGGTTTCAAGAATGGAAAGGAGACAGAAAGATTGAATGGAATTGCTGTGAAATGATCGTCGTCGATGAGACTGGTGAGGTAATTGAATTTGATGACCTGCCGATTGAAATATCAAAAAAAATCTTTTCAACAGAAGACGATCAACAAATACCGTCAATTGCTGTTGTTACGATTGCCGCAGCCATCTCACTGAAATCAAAGGATTTCCATAACTGTGATGACCATCAAGAAGCTTCTCCTGATGCTTCTATTTCGTGTGTTCCAATAACTGAAATACAACTGGAAGACAGCAGCGACCTTGGATCAAGTTCAAAAGACAAAGCTCAAGACTCAACTCTCTCCCGATGTTCTTCAACGTTGTCATCTTCCGAAACAGTAGTCACAACTGACGCTGACTATGGAACAGGGCTACTACCTCCTTCAATTTCTAAAGTTGAACCACCATTTGGTCAAATTGGATCTTCTGTCATAATCCATGGATCACTATTCGGTGGATGTAGCATCACTGATTTAAAAGTATTATGCGGCCTTCATAACGATTCAATTCCAAAGCTATCTCGTCAACCGGTAGTAGCAACTGACGTTGAACGTCTTTCATCAAAGATGATTAGAGTTAGAATACCTCAGGGGGTTCGTTGCAGTTTTCCCATTATAGTAACGTCACCGTTTGGGAGATCCCCAAGGAATAATTTACCGCATTATAAAGTTTGTTTACATGATGAAGTGGTGATGCCTTTGACAATCAAAGTAGCATCTATCCACGACAATGAACTCAGACTACACGGAAACAACCTGGATCCTCCTCTAAACATATCCATTATAGGTAGGGCCATCCCTCATTGTGATGTTGCTTTTATTTCTGACACAGACATAAGTATACAGTTATCTGGCATTGTCACACTCAAGGATATCAGTGAGTCATCCACAGGCGCTCCAATCGTTATTCACAATAACGAAACGAGTTGTTGCTATATTTATAATGCAAAGAAAGTATATTTAAATATGAAAGGGAGGTCTGGTTCTTATATTCCTGAAAGTCTAAAAAAATTAAACTACATAGAGAGTTGTAGTGATAGGGAAGAAGAAGAATACGCTACGCAAAGTAAACAGTACTGGATTATAGCACCTGATAGCGTATCGTGGCATGGCATAACAATGAAGAGTGTTATCAGGGTTATGTATAAACTACGTTGTCTTGAAAAACTAAAAGTTTCTGATTCGACTTTCAAGCACCCAATACCAGAAAAACTTCTTCTTACCCTTCCGGACTACCGATCAATTTGTAAAAGTCAAGAACTTCATGAACAATATTTCTTTTATCGAACTCAGTCGTCATCTATTGCCACTGCTCCGTTATTTAAATCTCTGTGTCAGGCATTGTGGAAACAAGCAGAAGATTTCAAATTAATGGACGTTGCAGTACAAGGATACACCGATGGCGATGTCCTCTTTTATGACCTTCAAAATAGAGCAGCGTTAGGTGACATAGATTTGCGAGACAGGTGGTCATCTGCTTTTTACAGATTACAGAAAGGATACGATCGGTATAGCCATTCGGGTATTTTTGTTAGGAGATCGGGAAAGGCCTCTCGTCCAGCAATTTTTCACGGGCTTCGAACAAGAGTTAAAGACTTGGTCGTACCCGCGGCATTCTCCTACATGCCAAAAAGAGAGATTGATCTTGGAAAGGTTTTCTTCCGGTTTCAATTCCTCCCTGAAGATATGCAAGAAAAGATGTATTTTTGGTATCGAGAAGGAATAGTGTCCCGATCCCGTCAAGGACAACTCATATTAAATGACTGTGCTGACTTATGGGATATCGTCACTGTAGTAAATTCGGTTCCGACAGAACGAAGAAAATCACTTACACAAGTTGGTGAACAACAACATCAAAGACGGGGTTCTGTTTCTAAGGTGATGTGCAGTGCGTTTACTGCTTCTGTGTTGTTGGAAACTTTTTTAGAAATTCAGAATCGGCTTTATGCAGTTGCTGATCAGGAGTTTGAATCTTCTTTATCAATTCTTTATAAATCAATTCATGTTCATCCTTCATTTCTTGTTGATACACTCGCTGTTGCTCCTAAACTTCTTCATCAATGGAATATTTGGAGGGATCAGCTTCAAGACTCACCCGGCCTCCTTCAAATATCCGCGTCTGATGTTCGAACTTCATTTGAGACCCTTCAATCACTTCAGTACAGTAGAGATGTTGATTAGTTTTGTGTTTTTATGCCCTTCTCACTCATGTTTTGTTTACTATCTGTGACCTTCTATCTTACAGATTTCTTAACGTTTGAATAGTGTTCGTTGATACTTTGTAATGTGAATTTCCTGCGCGTGACTTGCGCCGCTTTTATGTGTTCAGTCTTTAGTTTTGTTTTGAATAGTTGCCATAAAGTCTGTACGTGACTTACCCACGACAATGCGGGGCAACTATTCTATCTTGGTACTACACAGGTCAGGTAATTGTGACTCTTGTTGGGAAGTAATCTCTTTATTAAAACTTTTGATATCACACAGACACAATATGTTATGGCGGCTGCCGAAGCATGGCGGGGCGTTGTTGAAATTGCTAGGCGACGATGTGGTGGAACCGAATACGCGATAGCACCAAACACTACACCACTTTGGAGTGATCCACTGAGATTCGATAATAACGGAAATGTACAGAGAATTGTCCTCTTAAGACATGCGCAGTCTACAGCAAATGCTAACGGAGAAGTCTACGGACAAGTACCAGACTGGAGGATACCCTTAACACAAAGAGGACACACTGATAGCGTTAAACTTGGAAACAAACTACGACAACTCGTAGGTAACAATCCTGTAAGATTTATAGTATCACCATACATACGAACAAAACAAACATATCTCGGTGTCCGAAGAGGAATGGGAAAGGACGCCAATATTATTGGCGCAACGGAAGATCCAAGAATTCGTGAACAGCAATTCGGAAATTTTCTTAACCAGCGAACAATGAATTATTTATTTGGAGTACGACAGCTTTACGGAAGAGTATTTTGGAGATTTCGTGAAGGTGAATCAGGACTTGATGTTCACAACAGGGTAGCTGACCTAATTGAGTCAGAAATGAACACTTCAAATTACCCTCCCAACACTACTTTAGTCCTAGTCACTCATGGTTTAGCTTTGCGATGCTTCCTAATGAGATGGCTTTGGATGTCGGTATCTGACTTTGAAAAGATGTCAAATCCGCCAAACTGCGGTATGGTTGTACTTAATAGAACACCTGATAATCAATATAATCTAACAAAGGAATCACAAAGGGTGATAAACTTCCCCTCAACTTTGAGAGGGGGTTCTATAAAATAAAAAAAAAAAAAAAAAAAAACAAAGCAGTCATACTCAAAGATGCTGTGAAAACAATATTATTTGATTATGTCGGGACCAACCTACGAGAAGGAGGTTTCTAAACTCTTAGTTTCGTAAATTTAAGGGAAAAAAAAAAAAAAACGTTATAGGGGGTGAACATATCCCGCACGCCTTTTGTTGGCTTTTTTTATATCCAAAAAAAAAAAATAAAAAAATGTGCAGGCAAACATAAACCTCTTTTTTTTTTTTTTGTTAATTTATCGTAGAGAAGGTGTTTTTTTATTATTATTATTTTTTTTTTCCCCTTTCAGAGTCTGGTAATATGTTGCGCTTCGGTGCTAGGGGATGTATGAGGGCTGCAAGAGCAAGCCCATCCATCTGTATGTGAACTTGTAAAGCTTTTTCTCTAATTTAACCAACAACACACACACAAAAAAACAGTTATCGCTAACAACCAGCTTCCTCGTCACCTGAGCAGAGCTGTTCAGCCACTTTCAACGACTGTATTTGGATCGTCTATTGTTGCAGGAGGTCCAGCTGAAAGCTCAAAATGCATCTTTGCTGACATTGAAGCAGCGATTGCGATGCTTGCTACTGAGGGTTGGTATGTAGTTATTACTAGTGTCAAAAAAAAGTTTTTTTTCTTTCTTCTTTTTTTGTGTGAAATGAAAAAACTTAAGACGGCTAATTACGTTTGCCTACTTCTATTACCCCTCCCATTCTACACTGAAATAACAAATTCGGCAACCCAACTTAAAGCAGTACCTTGACACTAGCATACAAGACAATAGTCGCAACCACTAGTAAACACCACTGAGGAATGCATTTTGGGTGTGCTGTGACCAATGAAACTTTTGGTTGTCGTTTTTCTTTTTTTTTTTTTAGCAAATTAAAATTTCTATTTTCCGCTCTTTTTTTTTTTCTGTTGTTTTTTTTCAGTGCATATGTACAACACCTCACTAAACAGTGTATTCTCTTCTACGTGTATGCTTATAACGGTGTCAAATTTGATTTGAAAAAACAAACCACAACGCAGCATCTTCGGAGCACCCATCTGCACAAGCATCCCCACTATGCTAATATCGAGTTGATGTCTATGTTAAATCTTCGTTGTGGGAATGATTCTTAACGTTATTTATTCAAATGGGAATAATAGAGCAGGAAAGGGGGGGAAAAAAAAGAAAAAAAAATCTATTTAATTTAAGTTAAGGGGCACACAAGAAGTATCAAGTTACGCTTGAGGCGTGCCTACTTGGAAAATTGTGTAGCAGTCTGTTGGAAGTCTGACCATCATGTAAATTTTTGTCAAGTTACAAGAAGACACGATGTTTGCAATTCGTCTTCATTCCTGACAACGGAAAAGAAAAAAAAAAAAAAAAAAGATGCGAGGAAAAGAATCACCTGGGAGCATCTACTGTAACAAGTATCAGAAATATTTTTTTTTCTTTTTGTATTTTTAAGGGAAAAGACGTACAAAAGAAAGAAATTAATAAAAAAAAACGGTTGACTACCGACACCCTGGTGTCATTATTATCAAATTATTCGAAACGGAAGTGTTGCCTCACTGATGTGACCACTACCGCTGATTCATAGTAGACGAGTAATCATGAAAAGCTACCATAATAATAATATTCTTTCATAGCTCTTCACAACAATGCCCCGTCAGTCTTGAGCTTTTCCATTTAAGCTGTATCAGCGTTGCGTAATATCTGAGAATTTTGTTAAGTTTTTTTTTTTTTTTTCTTTTTTAAAAATTTTCCATTTCCGTTTCCAGACCAAGAAGATGTTGCGTTTCGGGGCACGAAGCGCAATGAAGGCGGCACGCTTTAGTGCGCCTCAGTGTATGTGTTTTTTTTTTTTTTATTTATTTATTTTTTTTTTTTCCCCTTCCTGGTGAATCAGTCAAAAAAAAAAAGAAAACAGTCATCGGGATTAACCAGCTTCCGAGACATCTCTCAAGATCAGTACTACCAACTAGTACCACGAAGGCTTTCGGGTCTTCGATCGTTGCTTGTGATGAACTAGTAAACGTAGAGGTTAGCGCATCAATGGAAGGTCTTAACCACGAATTGCAGCAGTTGATGATTTTATTACGTGGGGATAGCGTTGCTGTGTCTTGGACGGCGGAGAAATCCTTCTGCTAATTGCATTATTGTGATTTGGGAAAATATACTGTATTTTAATATTATTTTATACTCTTGAAGCAACCAACACACGAGACCACTGCTGTGCTCGCACGTTCGGTTATCCTTCAGAGAAAAAACAGAAAAAAAGAAGAAAAAAAAAAATAGAAAAAAGGCAGGGATTTTATTGAAGTGTTTTTTTTTTTTAATCATACTAGTAGTCAAAATAACAATAAAAAAAAAAAAAAAAAGAATAAATCTTTTTAAAGGGGGTAATCAATGCGAGAAAAAAAAAAAGAAAAAGAATAGCCAAATGGAGGGATCGGGTATCCAATAACTCCAACGTATCGTATTTACTTGGGGAATTCATTTGTTAAATAAAACCAACAATGTATTATTTTATCAAATAGGAAAACAAGATGATGAGATTCGGAGCGCGTACCGCGATGCGCGCGGCTTTTAGGGCTCCTTCTATGCGTATGTCATTTTTATAACATTTGGTAGAGACGATTGTTAGTCTAAATCAAAAATTAACAACCAAACAGACGTCGGAGCTAACCAGCTCCCTAGACACCTTTCACGATCGGTGCTACCAGCGTGTGGTACTACATCATTCGGATCATTAGTTGTTTGTGAGAAGTCTGCAGGAGTTGCTGAGCTAGACACGGCAGTTGTATCAGAAATCGAATCGCTTATCTTGTGTTTGACTAGGCTTGGCGTAATAAGCTTGTCATTTCCTCATAGTATGAAAAAAAATTAAAAAAGATTATTTTTCCCTCCATTCCCCCCTTATTCGGCAACGGCGTGTTACATTGATATGAACAAGTGGCCGTGTATTTCGATTTTATCAAAGAGTGAAATGGGTGTGTGGGTCTGTGAGACTTATATATAGCACACCTTTGATTTCTGAACTGATTGATCTGAGCGAGAGGTACTCTTTGCAGTCAGGTCAGCTACTCGCAACGAAGAAGATCTATAGTAAGTGTAGCGTCTTTCTTATTTAGTTGTTATTTTGAAGAGGTTTCCGAAAAAAAAAAGGGGGAGCATTTATAGAAGACCTGTGTTGTTGTTGTTGTTTTTTTTTCTTATGCAAAGGAAAACACTTTACGATCTTTTTTTTTTTTTTTTTTTTTTTAAAAAAAAGAAGAAATAATATTCATTTCTATTTGTTGATCATCAATGCATTGGCTTTACTCATCAAGCAGACTGTACCTGGTCGAATGTGTAATCGCTTCGCTTCTGTTTTATTTTTGATTTTCAAGTTCCCTACAGAGAATATTTTGTAATCATTTGTTTACCCCCCGCTGACAGTGTTCCTTTCAGTAAAAAGACAGTTGTAGGAACTGTATCATTAGTTTATAATTACTTATTGTTTTATTTAGATATTTCTGCAACAGGTTGCAACACGATGTTGCGGTTTGGAATGAGAAGCGCTATGCACGCGGCGAGACATCGCCCGGTTTCTTGTATGATAATATTTAGTATTTTTTTTTTTTTTGATGTTTTTTTTTAATGTACTAATCTGAAAATTTGAAGTTAAAAAAAAAAAAAAAAATAAAAAAATTAAACAGTCATAGCAAGTAATCAATTACCAAGACACCTTTCAAGATCGGTGTTACCTGTCGGAACATCAAGCATTTTTGGAGAGCTTGCAGCAACTGGTGAAGGTCACACAGCAGTAGTAGCAGAAGCTGATGAGGTCGGTTCCGGTCTTGAGGGAATGATGCTCTTCCCGCGGAACCTGTCGTTTATGAGCATGCAATTGCTGGTCGAATACTGTACGGAGTTATCATCAAAAGTAATGAAAACTAAATATTTCTCAGAGTAAATTTATATTTCGGTTTTTAACTGTCAAAGCAATCCGACAAAAAAAAAAAGTCTCCGAAAAAATCAATTTTTTTTTTTTTTTTCATCCGACTATGTAGTAGGATTCGCCACAGCTGCTGCTGTAGTTACTTTTTTTTTTTTTTTTTTTTTTTGCATCCGACCATGTCGGAGAGGAAACTATAATAAGAAGCCGTTTATAATCAAATGTTATCTATTTCCCTATGCGTGCAGTATTGCTGTCTGCGAATAAATAAATTATACGAGCTTCTGTTGATCTGTGTAAGTAATTCTTCAAAGAGAAATATCACAAGAATAAGAAAGGGTGGGAAGGAATCGGGTATTCTGTATTATTGTTCTCATCACAAAAAGTATGTACCCTCTGGTGTCTCTCTGGTGTTTAGGATGGAAACTATTATGAACGATATTTCCTGTTACTATGCAAATGTAAGAAAAGAAATATTCAAAAAAAAAAAAAAAAAAAAAAAAACAGATCAGGGAAAAGAAAAATAGAAATCACTTAATAGGGTAACAGAACCTCCTTTCGTTGCTGCTGCTGCTGCGGCCAACAACAGGGACGTGTTTGCCAATGTGATTCAGAGGGTATCAGTTTGCTTTCACTTGTTATTTTAATCAGCCTAAGACACATGAGCGTAAAAGATAACATCGTACTGTAAGCATATCACATGAGTATATTTGTGTTAGTACTTTTATAACATTCTTATAACAGGAGGGGGGAACAAGGCTTCACACCAAGTGGGGTAGATTCTAATGCAGGCAATGGGTCCCCTTGCGGGGACGCTGACTTCTAAACCGAGGTCTCAGCGCATCGCACTCCAGGTAATGTATTTGGCAACAGGGCAGTACACCTTGGCCGCAGCGTGTGTTCATTTCTTTCAGGTTTCGGGAAAGGATTCGTCGTCGAAGCAGAAAAGAGTTATAATTTTAGTAGACAAAGCAACGTTTGAAAGCGACTTAGAAAGTTCACTCGGTCGAATAGTACTCATAAGTAAAATAAGCAAAATATGTGTTCACGAAGAACACCTCCTCGAATTGATGAGCCCACTCACAAAGTACGACAGGCTTCTACAAACTTCATCGACACTTGACTTTGTAAGAACAATACCTGGTGTTTTCAATGTTAGAGACCCAGCTAACATGTTACCCACTTATGAACTTGAAGAGGGACAACCAATTATGCCAAAGGTTAATTGTCGACCTTCAACACTAACTAATGACAGAGCGTTGTTGACTCGTAATGCTCACGATGAAATTATGAAACGTCTTAGAGACACGCATCACTTGGAGCTCACTCATCTTCGTGAGGAATTACAAAAAACAAAAGACAGGCAGATGATGGAAATGTTGGATGGAAAAACTCAGTCTGAAGACCTCAGACACAGTCTTAACCTGGCAGAACAAACAATTGAGACATTAAGAAGAGATCTTACTGATGTTTATACGATGGCGCCTGAACCTTTGCCTCCACCTCTACCAAGTGAACCTCCACCCATTCCGCAGAGGTCAACCCCTGCAAGGCCACCTGTTATTGGTTATCAGAGTGGAGTGACAACACCTCCCACGACAACTATTTTAGTTGACAAATTATCAAATCAACTTAATGAGTCTTCTCGTTATCTTGATGCACTTGCAACCAATAAACGACGTACGGACCGGTCTATAGGTCCACGACGACTGCTTACATCTCCTCAGAAACGAACCCCTCAAAGGAGAAAAGTGTTTAGTCCCAACAGATCATCATTGTACCGACCCAGTAGACAGCATACACCTCCTTCTGCTAGTCGAGTGCGGTCAGGATGGAAATAGTCATAATTCTCTACGAATTTGGATATCTGTTGCCCTACGCACTGCTGTCATCCACCATGAAGTAGATCTTTGCGAATAAATTGAACACGTGTTTTTTTTAGTCCAGTAGTGAACCTCACATCTTTTTTCTGCCAGGACGATAGATTGTGTGGGTTCTCTTGATGTCACTTTAGAGTGCATCATAGTTAGTATTTTTCGTTCAATTTTTTTTTTTTTTTTTTTTTTTTTTTCGAAATGGAAAAAGACTGCGAGTGGGCTGTTTCGTTCTTTCGCAGCCGTCATCTATACATTAGTTGATTATTTGTTTCCAATTGGGTGACGAGGAAACAAAATAATACAATAAAAAAAAAAAAACAGAAGGGGGAAAAAAAAGATTATTTAAAAAAAAAAAAAAAGTAATCGTGTGTCTCGGCGTTGAATGTACCTGCTGGCTAACAAAAATCATTTTTTTTTGTTAATCTTTTTTAAAAATTCGCTTCTTTTTTAATATAACAAGCGAGTGTTACGTTACAAAGCGAAAGCAATATAATTTTTTTTTTTTTTTTTAAGTTTAGATAAATCGAGGAAGTTGAAGCTACTACTAATAATATAGACGACTGTGAGGACTTCCCCAAACACAGTTCCTGTTCATATATTTTCTTTTGACGCAATCAGACTGACTTCCTTAAAGTTAATTTTCACGTTTCTCGGACGCCATCAAATATGAGAACAAGTCCAAAAGAATATCGTGCTACAGATATAGATATTAAAGCTGTTTTACGATCCCCCATCTCCCACGTTTAGTGGGGTGACAACGGTGGATGTTTTGGTCCCAAGATATCAGATTTGATGATCGTTTTTTGACTCATCACACGTCATTATTTGTGGCATGGATACTACCCATAATAGGCCGAGGTCAGGTATTCAAAAGCCGGCCATGCCGCGAAGGAATTGGCGTGAGCCTTTCTGGAACGTGGATGAGTGCAGATCTAGGTTGTAGTAGCTGCATACTTTTTTTTTTTTTTTTTTTTTCAAAATCAAGAGGACAACTCAAGTCAGCGTTTTGCATTTGTTACGGATCGCTAAAATGTTGATGAAACAAAAAAAAAAAAAAAAAAAAAAAAAACGTGAAAGCCTGATGTGTACTGAATTCTAATAATCAGAGGTTTGTTTGGTGTTGTTTTTTTTTTTTCCCATATACCCCTCCCGTTATACCCACTTAGATTTAATAACCTCCACCTTTGACCGCAGTGGTCAAACCGTGTATTTTTCATATATTTTTTAGATTTCCCCCCTCCCCTACCACAAGTGATTATTAGTTTTTGATTTTTCTTTTTTTTTTCGTATCAAAAAAAAAAAATAACAATAATTCATTACCACAGTAGACAAATTTTGCTTTCGTAAGCATCAATAAGTTAATATGCTGCGAAAGGTTGGGTTCACTGGGACGGGACTCGGTGCAGGTTACCTTTACAAGGAAAAGAAATCAGAATGTGAAGCCTCAGTAGGAGGAATGCTTTGCCTCTGCGGAGGAACATTTGCTACCTTAGCAAGTGGATTAATGATAGCAATTGGAATTCAAGAGTCGAAGATAAACGAAGAAGGAATGGACCTGCTTATGGTTAGAGCACAAGGAGGTGATCCTGGTGCAATGGTGTGTGTCGCCGGAATCGAACTTGCGCATGAATTAGATTCTGTAACTGAGACAGTAAAGAAGTTCGATGAAGTCCCTGACTGTGCGATGATGTATCAATTAATGACTCCTGGTGAGGATCAAAAAATGGAAGAAAAAACCTCGGAAAGGATAGCCCAAATGGGTTTCCATGTTCTGAGCGAGTTAATGATCTCCAGAGGACAAGTTGATGACAAAGGAATCTACCCAACGCTAATCCCTCCTATGCCTCCAGGTATCCTCCCTACTAAAGTAGACGATGATGATATGGAATTACTCCGCTACGTTGGATCGGATTACGCGAGATTCTTCTTAATGGATATGGCTCGTAGGACATACAATATGCCGCCTCATTTTGATCAAAGAGCCGCCAATGCTGCGATGGTAGTTTCAGCAGTTCGAGGATTTTCCCCATTTTATTATAGTTTAGCTAGAAATGCTATTGAGGATGGAGATGTGGAAGGTGCGGCAAACTATTTTCACGACTTCGTAGTAGCAAACGCCGTCCCACGTCAACGTGAAGAAGTCACTCGCACACTTGAATACATCTCACGAAAAGAAGACAAGTCATCAGCGTGGAGAGACATTCAACACCTTTTATGGACAACTCAAATTGGATCAGCTCAGGCGGAGCTTCATCAAATAGCCTTGCATGACGGGATTACTCCAACTGGATTAAAACGAGCACCGGAAGGGACTCACAAGAAAATGTTATCACAGATGCTCCACTCATCCTCATCGGTCGGTAGTCTCCTCGAACAATATCTTAAAAAGAACGATCCGATACTTAAGATTTATCCTACTGCAATCAATAGTTGTAAGAGAGCTTTAAATGACGAAGACCTAAAGGCTTCTGAAGCCTGTGTAGAGGGACTCCGATTAGTGACCGATTACCTCCGCGTGGCTGCAGTTGCTTAAAAAAAAAAAAGAAAAACAGATAGCAATATTAAAAGGATAGCTACTTAAAAAGGTTTTTTTTTTTTTTTTGTTAGTCTACTCTTGGTAAAAGCATACTACTACTCATTCTCACAGTTAATTTCAATGAGGCAATGCCTCATACTGCATGCATTAAATCATTCTGTAAGCATCAGTGGTGCTAGGGTACCACCAGGTGCAGTGCAGCCTAAAAAAGTATCAAGCGACTATGACGCAGCAAGAGATTTAAGTATTGCATGCAAGCAGTGTACGAGTAAAGGCACACGAAGGGCGTTGGAAATTTCAAAACTGATACGGAATCGACTGAGAGATTATAAAGACTTCGGAACTCCATTAGGAACCAGAACATTCTCAATCGCCTTATCAAATTTAGCAAGCGCCAGAGCGACTCAGCACTGTGACGATCTCTTTGCGGAAATGAGATCTCGAAAACTAACAATCAGCGTAGCAGATTTCAACCAAGTATTAAAAGTTCACACATTATCAAAAAACTATTCAACTGTCGACTACTATTGGAGAATGTTAAATGACACTCCTCATCTAAAGCCCGATGAGGTCTCCTTTCTCTACTACATTCGGTTAACTGCTGCTACCAAACCTCTTCCTGATATATACGCTGCATTGGAAGAGGCAACGATAAGATTTCGCAACAATTCCGATAAGATGATGATGCTGTATACAACTGTTGCTCCTGCAGTCCCTCCGAAAGTCGGTTTTAGATTTTTAGAAATAGTTAAAAACCCAGACTTAGTAATGTACTCTGCTGTACTCGCATCATGTGGAAGTGAATCACATCATAATGTTCTTGCTGCTGAAAAGATTGTAGCGATGGTGAAGAAGGCTGGATTTAAACTGGATCTCGTGTTTTACAATCGACTGTTGGTAGTTTATGTCACAGATTGTAATTTTAAAGCCTGTATGGATATCCTTCGTAGAATGTCATCTGATAAAATAAATCCCGACTGCACAACCTACCGATTAGCAATAAACTCTTGTCAAGAAAAAGCTGCGGGAGATCCTTCTCACTCGGCTGTTTCACTTGCTCGGTTGTTATTTCAGTCTGCCTACAACTGTGGTTTTGGGAGTTATTCCTCTTTGTATATGGCTATGTTGGAATTATCCGTTAGTATAAACGACTCTCAGCAGTTCACTGACACTGTTGAAAAAATTAAGAGTTGGAAGCTATTGAGAGGTGCTGCAGAAAAGTACGTTGAGAAACACAACTACCTTCTTCTAAAGGCTACTTGAAGAAGTCATCAGACACTTATTTAATAATATAACAATGCAGACGAGGTTAATAGTTGGTAAAACTATTGCACTGTTGGATTAAACAATCCTACCTACTTATTGCTATTATTCTTCTGTTACAGATTTCAATAACGATCTCCGCCCTGTGAAGGATTTTCTTTAATGTGATTTCTGTACAAAGTGTCATTTTTGTCTTACCTTCCTTTAATACAGAACTTTGGTAGGAGATGTCGAGTGCAGCGAGTAGCCACACGGACTTCACCGGCAGTCAGCTGTTTCTTCAGCAAAGTATTGCTGCGGAGAAAAGATTAAAAAGAGTTCTTCCCTTGTTGGTATTGCAGGTGAGGAAAATGTATAGAAAGCGTACAAAGATGAGATTATCTGAAGTAGAGGAAGAAGAAATTGCAGAACAGTTGGAAGAACTACTCCGAAGCGGCAATGCATCCGATAAAGCAATTAGAAGAATAGCGAATGAGATTGGTGTTAATATTAATTCATCTCCTCTAAATGATGATGAACGAAGTCATTTCTCTGAAGATAACATCCAACTTGTACCAAGACCGCCATCACCTGACATTATAAATAATTTAACGATATCACCTCCATCTGTTCATGAACAACGTCGTCGTGTAATTCAAGAAGACATGTGGGCGAAGGTTGCTCAAATTGATTACTCTGATCATATTAAAGACAACATTCAGCGTACACAACAAAAACACGCTCGCATGCAACGACAACGAGAAGCATTAGACGAACAGGTTAAGATGAGAGAATCAGCAAAGGAAGCTGAGAAAGAACGAGACAAAGCAGAACATCAAGAAGCAGAAGCTCGATGGAAACGCTGGAAGGAAGAAGAACAAGAAGACTTACGACGAATAAAAGCAGCCCACAAACTAGAGAAGGAAGCCAGAGACCAACAGTTACGCGACCGACAATATCGAAAGACACGTGAGCAGGAAGTCCGCAGATACGAAGAAGAACAACTTTTCAAACGCTCGCAAGAAGAAGAAGCAAAAGAACTACAGCATCAGGCTGACAAACGAAAGAAAGCCAAGGAAGACGTCACTCGAAATAGCGTAATCAACGCTAGGCAGCAGAATTTAAAATCCTTAGCAGAGAAGCAGGAACATGAACACGACCTCGTCCTAGCTCAACAATACCGAGAGAAGCTTAATAAACAAGAAGCAGAACGAGACGCAACATTAAAAGCTCTGTCAGCCAGACAAGCGAAACAGGCAGAAATGGGCAACGCGATATCTGCATCACTGCAAGAGCGTGCGGCACACGATGAGAAAGTTGCGATTAATGCTGCTGTTGAGAGGGCAGACAGGGAGGCCGCTGAATTAGCTGAAAAACGAAAGCGGTCTGAAAAATTAAAACTCAACCGAATTCGATTCTTGCAACGACAAATTGATCACCGCGAACAACTAAAGCATGCAGACCTTATCTCTGCAAGGATAGAGAAAGATCGAGTTATCAGAGATGCTCAGTCTGCAGCCGAGGCAGAGTTGATAATAAAGCAGCATCGCCGACAGGTAGACGTTAGGAATTTTAATGATGTTCGTCGTCAAATATTCGACAAACAGAATCTAATACCGCAATCGATGACTGAACATGAAAGGTGTCTAAACAAACGACTTTTATCTCGCATTGCTGATAGTGAAAAACGAGAGGCTGTGTACAGCAATTTCGGTGCCACGACACCGTTCCTACCCGAGTCACTCCCACCTAGCAGGTGTGGGAGAGTGTTGTGAGAAAGGGGGAAAAAATAAATTATTTACACTTTTTTTTAAGCTTTGTTTTCGTGTTTTGTCTGCTTCCACTTTTCCATGTGGACGACACGCTATCGTTATTTATTTATTTATTATTCTGTTTTGTTTTTTTGTTGTTATTTCAATTATTAAACACAATCAAAACCTTTGTATTCTTACCAGGTAACCCGCATATCTCAATTGGTAGGTTGGATGCTTGATTCAGGGCTTAATTTATTTTACAGGGCCTTCCAGGCCGAACACACTTCCCGTTCCCCAACATGAGTAGTGTAGAGCAACGAATAGCAGCACAGCTTTATAATGTTCGTATCCTCAAAGATAAGCATCCACAGGCATTAGCTGCATTGCGAAAAGCGTATTTAAGTTTGGTAAGCGCAGTTGATGATACTGTGGTAATTGGAACCCGAAGAGGAGAACCTGTCTCTTGTAATCTATTCTTGTACTGTGCTGAAGCTGGAGCTTCAGTACATGATTGGTCTATAGTAGAAAATTGTTTAAAGTTATTGGCAGCTAGAAGACCATCAACGATAGATCTACAAGCCAGATACATGTTTATGCAATGCGCGTTATTAACAGAAAAAACAATTGGACAAGTTGGTGATGTCTTAGTAAGCAATACCCAGACTGCAATCCTCAGAGCTGTCGGAGGTATTAATTTAGCGTTGCAGCAAAAAGATAGATTCGCGTACCTTGTAGTCCAAGGCAGCGTTCACTATTGGAATGCTGCTAGAGTTCTGTACAGACAAGGTACTAATTCATTCCTCGTTAACTCATTGAGAGAAATCAATCAGACTCTTGAGATTATAAATTATAAAAACTACCCTGTTCGTGTTTTGTGGATGATGCGGTTAGCTGTTGCAGAGGCCAGCAGCGGTAAAGATCCAAAACAAAGCATAACCACAGCAATTCAACTTTGTGATAAGTACGGTCTTGACAACCTTAAAAACCCCCTAAAGAGAGTTCAATATTCTCTGAAAATAGAACCCGTGAAATCAGGTAGTCAGACTGGTATTATACGTGGTATAGTTGCATGTCAATGTGTATATTCAAAATTAATTTCTGAATCAGAACAAGCTGCTGAACTCCAAGGAGCATACATTGACTTATCTCAAAACACTCTCGTAGGAGCTACTCTTGGACGGAGTAAAAGTGATAACTCAGCTCAACAAAAAGAGAAATTAGAACTCATCGAAAGAGAGGAACTGTTCTCTGAAATAGGACTACTGGCTGCATTGCATCCTCTCCCTCCATTGGTTAACGATCCGCTGTCTGATTTAACTCCTGAAAGGTCAGAAAGATATCTGTTATTCGAAGAATATTCAAAAGTTATACGGAAGAATAAAGAAAATGGAGGAAAGACCATCACAAAAGACCTGTTCGATGTCTCAACTGAAATAGGAACACTCGCATCTGACTATCAACTTCCAGCCATTGCTATTGACATTGCTGGAAGGGCAAGTCATTCGCAATCTCTAACTGCGAGAGTGTTTGCGGAATATACGTTATCAGTTATGGCTATCCAGACATGTGGTGGATATGATTTACTTAAAGAAACAACTTCAAACCGACTAACACCTGACTTCGTTTCAAAGATCATGTCAGGAATCAGAAGTCTTGTAAAAGCATTAAGCTCAGCTCTACGAACACATAACATATCACTCATTCAAAT
Organism: Flectonema sp. DT1601; assembly: GCA_964019425.1. Lineage (NCBI taxonomy): Eukaryota > Euglenozoa > Diplonemea > Diplonemida > Diplonemidae > Flectonema > Flectonema sp. DT1601. The sequence continues at coordinate 474,597 of OZ025810.1, read as the reverse complement.
AGGATGTGTGTTGATGTGGAATAGTTGTCTTCCTCTGTTAGATAAAACTAATCATTCGTTAGCTGCGAAGCCTTTACAGGCAGCATTACAAGCTCTTGATGCGACGAGTAGTAATCTGCATCGATTAAAAGTACAAATATTAAATGAATTAGCAATTCAAGATTTATCAGATGAATATGTCGCTAAAGCGATTATTAGATCATCGCAGGCACTCGCAATCGACTACATCTCATCTGAAGAAGAGATTGCGATGCATGGATTTTCTAGACCACTGGATCGATTTCTCCTTCCAATGAAACAACGTCTTGAACTCAAGTCAAACCTCTACTACGTTCCTGATCGCGCAGCAGCAAAGGATTCGATTGAAAAAGGTATGTTAATATTTACTTGGGGAGGATGTATTTCATTTAAATAAACAAATCTAAAAAAACAGAGAGAGTTACCAGAGAAGAAGTACAGCTATTATTAGACAGAGCACAAGATACAAAGCAAGTCGGATCACTACTTCACACTCTAAAATCAGCTCAAGAATTGCTTGTGGAAACAGACAACCTCGTCACAGACCGTACTGTTCAGCGATTACGAGGTGCTCTGTGGTCGAACTTAATGAAAACAACATGGAAGCTAAAGCATCCCCGCATGGTACCACTCGTCAGAGAAATCTGGCCGATAGTAATATCACAAAAGTGGGATCAACACACAGAAAGACAGTTGAGAATCGATCAGGTGGTTGCCTGTTTTTCAGCCGTTGAAGCCGTTTGTTTGGAACTTAAACACTCAAGTCCTGATATGTCAGAACCACTTCATATCGGACAGACTTCTTATAACTGTCAGGAACCTTCTGAAGAGAAGAAATTACGAAAGATGGTCTTGTCTGCTCAGGAAGAAATCAACGGTTATTTTTCAAAGGCCACGGAGTTATGTCCGGGACTGCTCTCACCTCAGAAAGATAATTCCGATGCCTGGTTGGTTCTTAACGTAGCAGCGAGATTCCTTACTGTGTATAGTACTGCAATTACTAATAAATCGTTATTGCAAACTCACACTCAGGAATTTCAAGTTCAGCGAGAGCAAAATGGTAACGTCGCGATAAACGTTTCGTTTAATTCTCAAACTGGAAAAGTTCACATCGACGAAGTAGTCGCTCGTTCACATGCAGAAAACAGCGGAATTCAACCAGCTATGGAAATGTTATACCTTGAAGGACAACCCTGTCCTAATATCGAAACTTATAATTCTCTCTTGCAATCCGCAGCTGGTAAACAGATTGCTTGTTATACTGTGTCCAAGGCAATGACTGTTCCGACAAAGAAAGTCTTGCAGAATATATATAACACTTTGGTGCTTCCTGATGTTGGATTGATACCTCAGTGTTCACCATACGATGCTGAATTATTACAAAGAATCACTAGTTGTTATATAACGATACTTCTTCAGGAGTACGTCGTTAGTAAAGTTTTCATTCCTTGTGAAGATGATTTACAAAATCCTGAATACGATTTGTCAACGTTCTCAATCACATCTGATAGCCCACTCCTCAAGGAAGCTGAAGAGATCGCTGAAAAATGTATTTCTGCTCTCCCATCACCGATGCATGCGAAGGAAGTTCTATTCTTGCTTGCTGCTACAAAGAGACTTCAGACGGGTAAGATTCCAGATATTCCTGTCAAAGCTGCATTCGATAGTCCACAAGAAAAACTAATTGTCACTCTGGAAATTATTAAAAATGTGACTGAAAAATCTGACAAAGAGAAATACCTCAAAGAAGCTTTGGCTGACCTCACAAAAGCAACGAATGTTGAGCTCTGTGCACGACTTGCGCAAGTTGCTCTGGCAGAGCCGTCTCTTCCCAGATGTGCTATTCAAGCGTGTCAGCTAGCGAAGGACTTGGAGTCTCAGGGTCGTCTTGGTGTGACGGGAGCTGCAGTGTCTAAGCACGCTCAGGGTGAGCCAGTTGAGAAAAAAGGTTTGTCTCACTTCTATTCCACCAGTGTGCCACACGTCACCTCTTAATTAACATTTTAAAAACTCAAACCAAAACAGGCAAAGCAAATGAGAAACAAAAAACAACAATTATCTCAGAACCAGTTAATTTACCGCCTCCAAAGGCTGTTGCTACTGACTTCACTTGGTTTAGTATGGCACTACAGCAATCAGCAAGAGCTACAGTGGGACTTGTCGATCCAAAATGTCAGCAAAAGGGAACGCAAACCACCCTCAGAAAGAAAGCTCTTGAGGATTTGAGTGCTGCTGCTACGTTTGCTTTAAGAAGTCGAGGAGAAGTTCAAAAGCGGAATCTTATTCAAATTCTTCATTTGTATCATAACTTTGCTCAACCATTTGCTGCAAGTGTAGTATCACGATTCCTTATTCAACAATCACTCACTAGTCTGTTGTCAACCTTCTCTGATAATCCTGTTATTAAGATATCAGATCTTGACGAGGATGACCAAATCAAAGTCCTCGATCTCTACTTGTGTAAAATCCAAACGTGTCGTGACCGTGCCGAGTACCAGATAGGTCTGAAAACCATGCAGCAAGCATTCTCTAGGCTTCCTAGATCACAGCATCGACCGCTGTGGGAAGCAAATGTTCAGTTTCGTTGTAAAATGAACCAACCAGCAGTTCAAATTAGAGATATGTTAAGAGAAGTCAAAGGATACGATATTGCTACACAGTACAGAGCTTGGTTGATGTACAGCAGGTGTGCAAACACTGAAACAGATCAGTTGGATGCTCTTCATCAGACTATTCAAACGGTAGAAAGTGAGCCTGGATTACAAAGTGCTGCATTGTCAGAATTAGCAGTTTGGTTATACACCCATAACCAACCACTTCAAAACTCATTATTAATACTAAAATATGCATGTGATCTTACCAGTAGTAGTTCTGAACAACAACATTCAATGAAAAGACTTGGCAGTCAATCAACAATAGAACGATCTTCAATAGGAGCAATGTCTGTTGAGAGTCAAAGTAAGGCCAGTAGAGCAAGTGTTGTGTCAACAACTAAAATGACAACGAAACCAACAACTGCTCCGACGACATCATCAAGAAGTTCAGACATAACTATTTCACAGTTGTTGACTCTCGCTGGTTCATACACATTACTGGCTGCTCTCATGGGAAGATCAAGTCCTGAATACTCTGTGTACATCCAACTTGCGGTTTCTCAATACGCAAAAATGCTCTTAAACACTTCTACCGAACTCAACTTACGTAAAAAAACTGGATCTAATTCAAGAAGAAAGTCTCACAGAACAGCTGCTGAGGGAATCCCAGAATTACAAATTCCTGAACGAGCAATAAATTGGACGGGATGGACGTTACCAACTGATGTATTAAATTATCTCAAAAGTTGTAAAGGATCATCAAAGATTCTATGTCCTTCTTCGTTAGAGGATGCAAACTTCGCTCTATCCCAATTAAGAATGCTCATTGGAATACTCGAAGAAGAGAAAATGGATTTTCAAATATTAACTTGTTTATGTGTTGAGAGGTGTTTTTTACTTCTTGGATCACTACACAGATCAGCGCTGTCACATGCGCTGTCTCGTAATGCTCATCATTGTATTAGAATTCATCAACAGCTGTCACTTGAACCGATTAGTAGATATTTACATTCTGTTTTCTTTGATGGAGAATCAAAACCTCTCGGAGTGTTAACGGAGGCATGCAGGAGAGAGTTGCTTGAAGATCTGAAAGAAATATTAGCAAACCCACCAGTTCCATCATCACCAGCCATAACTATATCAGTATCAGTAGCTGAGGGTAGACAGAGCGCTGTGTATCACGTCTGGCTTAGTGAAGCTCGACTACTACTACGAGATCATTACGTGAGTCAAGCAAGAGTACTAACTCAAGAAGCATTAATACATGCTGAAGCTTGGAAGGATGGAATAACAGTCGCATTGTGTAACACTACGCTGGCTGATATTTATCAAAGGGAAGGTCGTCTTGATGACGCAGAGAAACTCCTCTCTGAAGTTGGAGAGTTTTCCCAACCAAACTTTCAAGTAAGTCTCCATGCTGAGGAAGTCACTCTTATTCTACTGACCAAAGTAAAGCACCTTTTGAAAACTTCTGCTCCTCCTGAAACTCTCTTATCTGTAGCAGGTACTGCTGAATCAAGACTCTCATGCCCTAGTTCTGCAGCACAGCATGCTCAATTCGTGTCATATAAAGGAATGTTTCTGTGTTCATTTATAGAACTAGTTGCGAGAGATTATTCAAAGAGAGTCTGTACGTCTTTGCCGACTGAGTTGAGAGATTTTTGGTCAGCTGCGACTCAAAAAGCAGCGCAGTGGTTAGGCAACAGAGGAACTGCGTCAATACGACCTCGACTTCTAATGTCGCAGTTACAAGACTTGTCGTTAAATCAAATGCAATTATCGATTTATGAACCTGACGTTCTTCGGACTGCTAAACAAATATTAAGTGACCAACATCAAATACTACTATCCTGTAGTGACATATGTACTTGTGTATCAAATGAAACACTTCCATACCCGTCAATGGATTCGTTTAAGGTAGTTCACAGTGTGAATCTGATTAAGGCTGAAGTTGAACGAAGAATATCAAAAAATATTCTGAGAAGGCACACGATAAATTCACTTTTAAGGAGGAGGCATTTATTAGTACCAGCGGTGATAGAGAGTGATAACCCTGGAGGAGATGAGAAGCTTGATGCTTTCATGAGATCTGGAGTCGGGATAAAGTTTATGACGTTTACTAAGAAGCAGAGAGATGTAAGATCAAAACAACAGTCTACTAGTTATGATTCAGATGACCTGAGTAGCTCTGATTCAGACACAGAAGTGCAAGCACTAGAAGAAGCAAGCTTACACACACCTGGTTGTTCACGAGACTATCACGTTTCACCTCACGATGCTTGCGCGGTAGCTGAGGCTTCTCTTTCAAATCTCTGTCCTGGAACTTCAGATTACTTCAAGTCACTGGGACAAGTCGGAATTTCATTATTATCTGTAATGGAATCGGCTTTGAATACTAAAAAACAAGTCCAACTTGCTAGAAAAGGAATGGAAAGTGATCCCCACAGCACTGCAATAGACGATCTCTGGTCTACAAAGACCCTCGCACAGCTTGGACCTGGAGCAGATGAATTAGATGCTGGGAAAGGTAAAAAAGGAGGTAAGGCAGCTCAAGACATTGACCCAAATAATGAAATGCCAGCATCTGATAAAGACATCCCAAACATATCAAATAATCACATCGCTTCAAGGTGTAGAGATTGTCTTATCCAAGCAGTTGATTTCTTTATGAAAATAGATGATTGGGAATTGGCGTCTACATTCGCTCACTACACAGCTCGCTTTTATATGTCCGTCAATGAAATTGGTCTTGCGGGTAAGTACATCGCCCTCTCTCAAGGACTAAAACTATCAAAGTATTGTATCGCACTATACATGCAAGCAGCACATCCTCGTAGCAAAGAAAAGATTCTCCAGGAGAGACTTGAAGACTTGACATACACAACTCCAGTGATGGCGACCTCTGATCGTTTTGTGAATGCTCAAAGATCAGTCTACGACTCATCGTTAATTTATAGAACGCTGAGAGTATTTAATACCGAAAGTGGAAGTCCGTCGATTCCTCAACTCCCAATGAATAGCATCTGTGTCAGTTTACACATTGGTGACAAACATCAACATCTATATTGTGTTTGTTTTAAATCAGGTGGAGTCATTGGAGTGTCGAGGATTGAAATGAAAGTTCAAAAGATGAAAAGTCTTCAGGAACAGCTGTCTGTGTTAATGTCAGAGTGTTCATCTGGTTTGTCGGGTGACGTTACTTTAGATGAAGCTGCTCATCAAATCGGATTTGAGGAGTTTGTTACGTCTCTCAACGACTTACTCTCTCCAGTATTCGAACCTCTCATTTCAATTATCTCTGATACCTCGATATCGAATATCATTCTCTGCGCATGTGAAGAACTCCTCGCTTTTCCATTAGAACTTTTAACTCCATTCAAATCTCCCAACATCAAAGCAACAACTCGAGACATCTCACCTTGGCACTACGAGGCCAGAATAGAACAAGTATCAGGAGGGTTAAAGGCAGAAGGAATGCATTACGTCTCTGATATTTACAATGAAACAAATGGAAGTATACAAGCAGCCATATCTGGTGAGAAGGGAAGGCCTGGTTCGAATGGTGTTTCTGGAGCTTGTTCTGAAAATCAATGTAAAGTACTAATGGAAAGCTGTACGGGTGTTTGTATAGTTGTGGTTCCTGGTAGGCTGTGTAATGCTATTCGTGTAGAGGTTCTTGCAGGTCTCGATTTATCAAAAACAAGAAGCGCAATTATCAATGATTTATCACTAGACCCACACTCAGCTCGTAGAATTCAACAGCAGGATACAAAAAAATCCGACCACCTCCTTGCGATTGAAGCTCCGCATAACATCTCTCTCCTCCTTCTTTGTAGGGGATTACCGACACTGTTTGGTAACCATTTACCAGTCTCTGTTGTGTGCTCAAATAACTGTACTAAAGCACTCCTAACATGCCTTGAAAAAGGTATTTCAATCCCGGAATACTTACACTCGGGCCGTACATCCGACCCGACCACTGACGAAGCCACCACTAAGAAAGAAAAAGACAGCAGCAAAGACCTTAAACTCCCAACTGCCAGCGGACAGACCCTTTGGGAACGATGTAATCTAATTACTTGGGGGGTGATATAACTGAGTGTAAGTCTTATTGGTTGGCAGTTAGTGTCGTAAGGTCTTTTAGGAGGAGGAAAGGGGAGGTTATTTTTTTCAAAATAAACTCGACAGACTGCCGTGTCACTCAAGAGCATCCTCCCCCCCGTCCTCGTTAAATAATATTTTGTAAGATTATTTTGGTACTGTTTTGAGGCTTTTTTTTTTTTCACTGTTGAAAATAATTTTTTGTAACACTCATTTGATTTCATTACTTAACAGCAGCGACAAAAAAAAAAGAAAACGAGGGAAAAAAAAGATGCCAAATGCCGAGCTAAGCTTCCTTACTGAGATGCAGGATATAGACTTTCTGGGTGAAACTGTTGGTAGCAGTGACTTGTTAATGGTGACCAGCCCTGCAAGGAAGACACCTCATACTAATAAGAAAGGTATTGACAGATGTGTTGTTGTTCATGAACCACAACGACATCACATTACAGAAAATAGTGACAGAGTCATGGAAGACCAGCAGGAGGTTGATGCGGAGTATCAGTCTGTTTTGGAAGGAAGATTTATTGATTTGAGAAAATTATATTATCACACGAAGGAACAAAAACAGGCTTCTCTTAAAAGGGTTCAAACTCTTGAAAAGGATCTTAAAATTCGGGATTCCGAGATAGAGAATCTTAAAGCTCAATTAGCACGTCGATCGTCGACAAGTCGGATTCGTACTTCGTCAATCGGCTCACAGCAGAGCCGAACATCACTTACTTCGTTATCAACAAATAAGTTTGATAATTCTCGCAAATCTTCTGCTACTGATGCGAAGCAAATTCGACTTCTCCAACATGAAAACACTTCCCTCAAGGACAAATTAAGAGCTCTTCAAGACTGGGCACATACTATTAAACCTCCTCCAGCAATGGCAATGAAGTAGCGGATATTTTTTTTTTTTTGTTCTCTTTCCTTCCCTTGACTTGGATATATATTTGATTGCTATCGGAGGGTTAGCAGCTTATCTTTTATCTGTTGGCATCGGTTTGACGTTTTGTTTTATTTGTTTATATTCCTTGTGATTGATGAACACAAATGTACCTTTTTTAGAATAGATGTTATCTTTATTATATTTAAGTGAGTGTGGCTTCCGTAGAGCATGTCGTCATTATCCCCACCCAACAGGTGTATGTAATACGAGTCTGACGTCATGGATTAGATTCGTGTGGTTAGTTTGTTATATTTTTTTTCTCCCCCCCGAAGGTGATTTTACTTTTTCCCACAAAACACAACATGGGACAGGAATACCCAGACCCAGCAGTAGTACCTGAGGGATACTTGCCTAGTGAGGGATACGCACCTCTCCCACAAGAAGCTCCTCAACCACCGATGCCCGTTGTTCCTCTTCCTCCTCCTCCAGCAGTTTTACAAGCGCCACCTCAGACAGAGATGTACGTGCCGCCGCCTCAGACAGAGGCATATGCACCGCAGCCTCAGACAGAGGCATATGCACCGCCGCCTCAGACGGAGGCATACGTACCGCCGCCTCAGACAGAGATGTACGTGCCACCACCTCAGACAGAGGCATATGCAAGGCAAATTCAGGGAGAGGTGTACATGCCGCCGTCAAGCATGCCGTCAGCAGTAGTTCCAGAGATTCAAAGTCAAGATTCTATGGCATCAGGCCCCTACCCATCACCTACAGCACCTACTATTGAAGTGATGCCAACATTATCAGACATGCCAGCAAGAGGACAAGAGGTTCGTGTTAAAGGACTCGTTGGTAACGAATTACTCAACGGTAAACCAGGTATCGTAATTGGTTACAGAAGTGATGGTGCCGTTTTGGTCAACATCCCCACCGCGAATCTATTGTCGGCACCTATCGATCCAAGTAACCTTTCGTGGGGGGAGACCTTCAATGTACCAGAATCCATCAGTAATTTCATGGACCCTATGCTTCCTGTTAGAACCTTTGAAGGTAGAGATATTGTCAGAGTTCGCGCTGAGAAGGTACGTTTTTCCAACGAAGACATGTGCTGTTCCCCAACCTCTGTTACCAATGTGGCGATGTACAAGATGCTTCTCTGGTCCTTCGCAAATTTTATTTTTTCGTGTTTTTCTCTGACCATGGCGTTCCTATCAATATTTCTGATGCCATTCACTGCAGGCTATTCATGTATGCTGAACAGATGGATGGCTCACAGACACTTGCACATGTTACTGATAGCTCATCCTCCTTCTGTTGAATTAGTGTTGTCACATCCAACAGCAATAATTAAGAATGGAAATCTAGTTTCGTACTTCTGTGCAGGACACACCTGGAGATGTCTCTGTTACTGTTTGTTCTTGGCATTTCCATTGGCGGTAGTTTCAGTGGCACTGGCTATGTTCTCGCTCCCTCTTGGGATTGTTGGATCTATTTTTGTATGTTCGCCATTCCTTCGTATTGCTAACGGTATCATCAGAGCGACACTTTGGATTGAGAGATCAACAGCGGTTTGTTTCTTATCTCAGCCTGTCTGTGATGTTAATGAAGTTGTTGCTAACTTAGAGAAGAACGGAAACGGTCCAAGAACCACCACCAGATTAGCAGCAAATGAAGAGGCAACTCCTACTGAAAGAAGTGGACTAGTAGAAGCGTCAGCATATGCTAGAGAATGTCATGAGGGAGAGGCACCACCTTTGTTTGGAGATGGAGCGACCCCACCAAACCCAGGAACTGGAGAACACTCTATGTGGCTATCAAAGAGAGATCGTAATCAGGAAGAGAGTATAGCTATTGAGAAATTCGCCGCTTCATTCTACAAGACTTTCGGCAGATTTCCAAGACTGCAAGACATTCAAGTCCAACCTCCAAGGGAGCCAGGTAAGGGTCCTCGTCATTTCATTACTCTTGCTGATAACGTCGATGATGCAGACCGTCTGAAGTTAGTTAAATCCTACAAACAAGCATTCTCAAACATGTATGTACATATAGTTGATGCTGAGGAAAGACAGCGTCAACAAGGCACTGATTACTCTGCTATGTACTGTTAAAATTGTTTATTAATGTTATTTTGGATTTGTTGATTCGCTCAGTTGGTTACTCTGCAAGGCTCGATGTTTTATATTAATTGTAGCAATCGTACTCCACCCCTAACTTCTTTCAACGAAGATTTCGAGGGGGTGACTCGAAGATTGCTAACTCCTTGGTGGTGGTGCGAATGTTTGGTTACCAGTAACTTTTTTTTTTTTTCCCTTTCTTAGTAATTCTCGTGTAAGAAAAAATTCACAAACATGTCTGCGTTTTGGTCTCCAAACAGTGCCCACCTTTTATTTTTCTTTCATTCTCCCCCCCCGAAATCTTTTTTTTTTTTTTTCTTGCTATTTTTTTCCCCGCCTTTTTATTTTTTTTACTTTTTTTCTTTTTTTTCCTTCGATTTTAATAATAACCAAACTTCTTGCTCAACCTGTGCAGCAAAAAAAAAAAAAAAGAATTGGCTTTATCTTCAACTATAACAGAAAATAATAATATAACAACTGTAATTTTTTGTTTGTGCACGAAACCGTGAACCGACTTAAACTGATAAAGCTAAAGGAGGTTTACGTGTGCTGCCAACATTCTTTTTCGTTCTTACAATACTTGTTAAATGCAAAAAAAAAGTAACGGATACATGTTTACTCAGTGTTGATGATAAGCCATCACAACCTGCTAAGTACCTGTACGACTTGTTACTACCACAGTAATATGTCGGGTGAAAAAAAAAAAAAAAAGAGGCACTTTGAAGCAAGCATCAAACAAAAAACAAGAAGGAAAAAAAAAAAAAAAAACATACTTTTTTTTTTAAAACGAAAAATTGGAAAAAAGCTTTTTCTGTAACGGTTCATGTGATTCCTTGTATTATCCAGGGCATAATAGTAGCCCAGGAAGCAGTGGCTTTTCACAAGTTACGGAAAGGATTATTTTTCTTCATGAATAAACCCACTTCGCCTTTCTCTCCCCCCCCTGCGGGTAGGTGGCGTAGACTGCTGGTCCATGCTTCCTTCTCTTTTACTCTCCGTTTTTTTCCGTCTTTTTATCTTTTTGTTCTAACTCTGCGGGCCCGCATTGCTTATTTTTATTACCCTTACACTACATTCTTGCATCAGGTTTGCCACCCCCCAACCAATTGTTGATTTTCTTATATTGCAACCAGGGTTTGGCCGAACCCTGGTATTCTCGTTTTAGCCAGTTTCAAGTTGCTTTCTATTTAATATTAGTATCAAGTTACCCCCCGTGACATCAAAAGTATTTATAAGGAACTATCAACAGAGGGGAGTAGCTGTAGTTTACTATTTTTATATATAATAGGTCATCTGAATAAGATGAATCAAGAAGAGATAATACGCGATATCAATTCAGTGGTTACTCATTTGGGTAGTAAGCATTCGTTGAAAAAGGGAGAGACGCGAAACAATGCTGAGAGTAGACAGTGCGCAGAACTCGTTGAGCTATTCGGATTGTTACGAATCGAAGAAAAAGAATTTCAAAAGATTGTGTTGAAGTGTGGACAGCGATTGATGAAAAAAGGTTTTTATAGTGCGCTACTGAAGTACGTCGCTCCTGTTTTAAAAGTTTCGTTGGACCGTTCAACTGGTAGTGATCTGGGAATAGCAGCCTCCTACAAATACCTACTACATGTTTCAGGATTCTATGTGGCTTTGGAACACGATAGTGTTCTACACAATCCTCGTACAGCACATCAATGTTTGGAACACTTGCGTGCTATATGCGAAGCTATGATTACCCTTTTTCCCAAAGACGAAGATAACTACCACATTATCTTTAATGGAACAGTTCACCTTTACGGTGCTTGTACCGAACTATTTCAGCGTCGGCATTATAAAGAAGTTGCTCTTTTTCTTGGTTTTGCTGTGCAATCGTGTTCCGCAACGATACTCGCACAGACGAAATATTTTCCATGGAGATGTCGGTATGTATAAACCCCTGTTGTTTATGATCATTTACTTTCTAACAAAATAAAATATATAAAATAAAACAGAATATTTCTTTCCCTGGCACTTGCATACGATATGATAGGTGACGTAGGATCAGGTGAATTAGTTATCGGGAAAGGCTTATCTGAAGTAACTGAGTTGTTTGATTTAGAAATGTCTGACACGGTGTCACCTCCACTGTCAACAATAGAAACATTACAGAACTGCGCTCTTCAACTGCAATCAATCTCTCTTCGATACGCTCTTATAAAGAAGGCTGCTGTTGCTGTGCTTACTTCTGATATTATTACTTCAACAGTTTCTTCTGTTGTTGTTGGTCTAAATTTATCTGACAAAGATCGTCAGTCATTGTCACCTACCCCAAGTAGGTCTGCAGTAATTGAACTTCTCATCACAGCTGCTACGAGTGATGAATATCAAGCTGGTGGGAAGGCAGCTATTCCTTCAGAATCTATATCTGTTATTCTTCGGTAATGTTTTTTTTCTTTTTTTTTTCTCTTTTTTTTTTTTAATTTCCGCTTACTTCTTAGAGGTGTGGGAGTTCGGGGTACCCGTGGACGCGCTCATTTTTATATCGCTCCACATCTACAATAACACCCTGAGCCGATGAAATATCCTTTTGTTTTGTTTGATGGTGGTGGTGTTTGAATGAGTGCCCTAATAACAAAAAACAGACACATCGACGGCCTACTATCAGAAATCATTTCGACAAGTGACTCTACTGAAAGTGATCAAAAATTAGCTGACATCACCCCTCCTGACCTGTTGGTTAGCTTCATATCTTTATGTTACATATCAAAAGATTCAGAGCTACTTCAGCATTGGGTAAATCACGTTGATCAGACTTACAGCGAGTCTAACATACAAACAATAGTACAACAGGAGTTCGATATTTATAAAGCATTAGTGCAGGTTAGTAGTAAGCCGGATTCCTTAGTAAGTTTGCGAGATGCCTTGCGAATTGCATCTGAAAATTCAGAATTTCTCTCAGGTAGAGAAAGTTTCTTAGAAGAAACAGCGACAACTTGTTATACATTATTAACTCAGAATGCTGATTCGGAAGTAATTCGAAAACTACCTGACGATTCTTATCTTACGATTGAGATCATTGTTAATGTGTGGATCTCATGTAACTGTTTTGATTTAGTCAGGTCAGCCCAAGCAGCTTTACTTCTTGCGAAGTGGGCTGCAGCAAAGCAAACGAAGAACAGTATAACACGAGCGCTCAGTGTGATTCAACGGATGTTGATTTTGATAACCTACCGAAGGGAACAGTTTGAGAGAAACACGTCTCTCAGTAAGCAATCAGACTCTTTAATGTATGCGACGGTTGCTGTACAACAGTCGCAGTTGATCTCTTATGATGTTCAATTGCAAATGAGACTAGGTATCTATCAGCTTTATCAAAAGCAATTACGATCACAGAAGAAACGAATAGAAATTCTAACAAAGAGAAAAGAGCAATCTCACATATTCGGTGAACTCAGTGCCAAGGAAAGAGAAATACTACTTCATGAGGAGTGTTCATCAGTTGAGATTCCTTCTATTAATGAAGAGACGCAGCAGAGATTGATATCAGAGAGATCAGATTCCTCAGGACACCTTTCAATTACATTAACAGTTGTCGCTACCTTCTGTCGACAACCACAGCAGCTACAAATTCTATTGAGAGCAAAAGATCAAATATCATCTCAAACCCAAGATGGTGCGTACCTACCTCTAGACATGCAATGGTCTCTGTTCGCTGATGCTGCAATGAAGTGTAAATGTTATGAGTTAGTGTTAGAGTCTGTGGCAATCTTAAAAAATAAATATCTAAAACAGGCTGGAATAGATCATCCAGCAGAGGAAATTTGGAGCAAGTCCCCTGTTGTAGCCGATTACATTGTAGAAGAACTCGTTGTCAAATTACCAACTCCTTTGGTAGAAGCTTTGACTAAGGCTTTTACAGCAGCTGTTGATGCTATGTGTATATCTGAAATTACTCATTGGGAATATAAGGATGATCCTGACCAGTCTTTTGACGTAGGCAGGTTTAAGATGAGTGACATTCAGCACTCACGACTTCGTTCAGCAAACCTCTTGACATCCGCTCTCGCTCTTAATTATGCTTCTGGTAATAATGTGTCAATAGTAGATAGTTGTACTAAGCTTTTTAATTGTCTCCTTCCACTTATCCGGACAAAGTCAAAACCTGTGTGCCTTCTGAGACCATTGTGGCTTATGGCAGTCACACTGACTGGCTTAGAGGGTATTTTCTTAAATACTCCTGCATATCAGTTCTTATTAGTCAAAGTTTTCTCTGAACTGTTTGCATGCCTTCTGGCTGGGAATGCCGGTGAGAATGTGGCTTCTGAAGTTATAAAGTTATTTCATTCAGTTTGGAATGTAATAAAACAAAACCCTACTGATCAATTATTGTACCGGAGGTCAAGTAGAATAGAAAGCCGTTTATTCACAAAGAGTGGGGATGACGCCCCTCAGGAAGTCACTAAAGGTGGTAAAAAAGGAGCACCAGCACCAACAAGTCAGGCACTCAACATGTTACCAGATGTCAATCCGACGATTGAAGATTTAATGCCAATGGAGATGATTGAGTTGTTGGATTTTGTTGTTTTTCAATTTCCTGCTGGAGCATCTCAAATGATTCAGCTTCATGAACAAGAAGCGTGGTTGCCATCTATTTACGCTACCGTGTTGTCGACAGCTCACAGTAATCCTTCACAAGCATTTGAAGAAGTCCAACAGTTACACAGATCTGATACAATGTACCCAAAGATTATGGCTAACCTACTTCCTCTTATTATGAAAGATAAATCTCAGCTATCAACCTGCGGAGATCTGATAGACGTAGTTCTTAAAACTCTAAGTGAGAGATCAGCTGCAATAAGAGCAACTGAAGAAACAATAATAGCACCTCTTGATGAGGTTTTACAGTCAATATCATCAGGTGGGAGTAACACTCAGTCAAGTATCCCAGTAAAGGGAGGCAAACCAGCAAAAGGTAAAGAACCAGCTGCTGACGACTTAGACCCGGAAGCGCAGAGACTTCGAAAGCAGGAAATGCTTACAAAGTATGCTTGCATTACTCTTATAAAGTATAAGAGATCTCGCACACTTCAGGGACTCAGAATACGACAGGCGACTATTGATGTTCCCTACAGAGCAAAACTTAACGAATTGCGTGCTGCTGTCCACCTCAATGAAGCTCTCAGTGACATTAAGAACTACAAAAAGCTCCTCAAAACTCACAACAGATCAAATGATGAACCTCAAGAGATGCCAGAGAAGTCCTGGAAATCAGAAACCAGCTGTATGACGTGTCTCAGTAAGTCACTAGTGCTATACGCTAGACTTCACAGATGGAAACATGTGTACTCAGCAATGGTATCTATGAGTAATTCAATGGCAGTGTTCTTCCCAGGAGAGGAGCTTCCTACGGTTCTACCCATACCAAATTGTGCGAAGCCGAGTGATCCTTCACTGCAAGCTCTAGCAGGATTGCAAGCTGCTGTTACAAATGGAGGAGATAGTAATCAAGTGATACCATATAGTAAAGGTGTTGCGATGTGTAGAACTCAAATTAGATCAGCATTAGAGCAAGTTGTTTGTTTTACTGAGCAGCTATCAGACAACGATCTAGACATTCACTCTTATATCAACAGCATCCATCCTTCTTGTACTGAAGCATCTTTATCATCGGGTAACGACTCCCTTCGTGATACGGTTCTTGCAAAAACAACATCTCTTCGCCTTGCACTCACATCTGATGGCCAGTCAGCGCTAAAGGCACAACTGGCGCCTAAAAAGCTCAACCTGTGGTTCACTTCTCTTGTGTTAGAACCTGAGTTTACTGAGAGAGGGGGAATCGAATTGGAGGAGTCTAATGCGATACAACAGCTAATCAGAGAATCAGCACCTCCTGATGTGAAGGATTTAAACATTGAAGAAAGTACTTCAGAATCACCAGCTGATCATTCAACACAAGAGAGTCCTGTTGATGTTTTAGTAACAGTCGGGTTCATTACTTATACAACAATAGAAAGTATTGAATCGTTGAATTGCCTCTTGCAGTTACAAAAGAAGACTTTTCGATTTGTGACATCTTTTCCTGAAAACATCTACGACGATGCGACAGCCGACTTAATAATAAACATTAGCGGAATCCGAGAACTCTGCATGTCTAAAGAGACCCCAGCAGGTCTTCAAATTGGTATGTGTATAAGTTCATTGGTATTTATTATCACAAAGGCAGAGCCTTAACAATACTCACACAGGGCTTCATACGGTTCCAAGAAAGGTCAGTTTACTTTTGAACAAATTAAAGACAAGCGACAAAGCCATAGATGATTTAAGCAAACAGTTGGTTGGAGCAAAGGAACTACACGCTGCTGACCTCATAAAGTGTGATGGTTATGTATTAGTGCATTATATTCATGATAATAGAGAAGAGAAAATTGATTTACAGCACGTTGCAGCTGCGGGGACACCCGGAGTCAACGTCTACTTCAGACATATGTTAATCATACCTCCTAAGAGAAAGCAGGGATTACTCTCGATGGGGAGAGAAACTGCAGCTGAAGCGCAGAAGGCTCTTCTTCCGATTCCGCCTGCTGATGGAAAGCGGCGGGTAAAAGTACAAGTTTCTGGTTTTCCGATTTCAAAAACAAAACTGGCGGATGTCAACATGAGATATGTTATCGACTTTGCTATTACTTGTATGCGAGCTTTGCAGTTCTCAGATAAACTTTCACCCCATCCGTCTGCTGTTACTTACGGTGAGAAGTTAAACAGGTTTGTCTTTTTCAAATTTTTTTTGCCTTATTAGTTTACCTCGTCGCATGTTAAAGAAGTAATCAGCGCAAGTTCAATCTATCACTTCCCTAGAGGGGAAGTCAGCTGGGTTGTATTTTGTACTCACCCATCTCAACGTAAACACACATTGAGTACTTTTTCACGTACTTTTCTGGGTTGCGTACCCTGATGCCTAATTTTTAGTAGCAGCGTACGTTAAAACTAAAACACAACAGACTAACTCAATGTGCATTTGCAAAGGACATCCTTCCGGTTGTGATGTCTTTTCAGTCTGCAGTAGGTCGTACGATGCAATCAAATCAAATATTAATAACAAATGTTTTTAGAGATATTCCTCGTGCCGAGACTCTAATCTTGTCTGGTGAAGTTGCACTGGAGTCTTACAAATCATCAACGTTGTGGAATGAAGTTCAAGCTGAAGTGCAGGTATGAAATTTATATGTTAATGTAAGACAGTGAGTGTTTTATAACTTTATTGTATTCAATTCAACTCAGCGCCGTAGAGAAGGTGGTGGTGGAGATCGAGTTACCACAGTCGCATCAACTCTTTACAGTCGATCGTCAGGAAAGAAATCACTTCTAAGGAATAGCAGCTATCGAGAGATAGTTTCTCGTTTCAATATTGCTTACAGTTATCTCAGACAGAAGCACTGCACTTTACCAGCTATGAAGATTGTTAGCCAACTTGGACAGCTTCATAAAGATCACAATGCAACTAAAGAAGCTACAAGATCATGGCAAGACGGTGTCGACATTGCTTTCGGTAAGATTAATGCTTGGCAGAGTTGGAGAGATCTAACACGAGATGACCACGAGGGGGGTACATTGTTGAGTAGATTAGGTACTTCAAGGATATTAGTAAGTATAATATTGCTTTATAAATTAGCTTCACTCGGTCTTACCAGTAAACAGGCTGCTGCTGCAGAACACTGCCTGCTGGCTGCGAGATTATCTGCTGCGGTCTTGAGCAGTTGTCTGTCCAATCCTACTAGAGAATACGATTACAGCACAGAAGTACCTGCTGATATTCTGTACGATGCTGATGTCTTTGATGGTCCGCTGGGCGTCGATGCAAAGTCTCTAGTCCATGCTCTGGCTTATACAGCTGACTACTGTCAGAGAATTGGTCACCACTTGATGTCTCTTCCTGCTGCAGCTCTTCTTGAATATGTTTCCAGCAACTTAATTAGAAATACTGAGTACACTGTCCTTGCTCGCCTGCTTAGAGTAAGAGCACTCTCTGAAATTGGAAATCTTGAGCAGGCTGGTGTTATTCTACACCAAGTACTATCAGCTACTGGTTTACCTCATCAGGCTTTAAGTGAAGTTGGGATCATTCCAAAGTCGACTGACTACGCACCAGAGCCATCTGGTGCGGCAGCTGTTGATCCTAAGAAAGGCGGAAAGAAAGCTGGCAATAAGGGTGCTGAAGCAATCCCTGAAGAAGACCCAAACGCCCAAAAAGCCATCCCGAACTCGAGACTGCTCTGCGGTCAGGACAAGACATCCGTTGAGTTCTTTGCTGGAAAACTCCCTCCAGCTGTGGAAGCAATGCTTGGACCAGCTCTAGTGAGATACGTCTACTTGACTCAGGCACAGTTCTTGATGAGGATAACCAAGTCACATCCACTGGATGCCTTGGAAATTGTAAAACCTGTTAACCTCACCGATGAGGAAACATCATCTCGTGAGTTGTACCGAACTGTCATAACCCTCGCTGAACAAATAGCACAGCAGTTAGACAGCAGTCTCGGTCAGGCTGAGCACGTTTCTGAGAGAACACATCGCTGCCATGCGAAGTTTATTTTAGCAAAAGCACACATAGCAAGAGGTTGGTATTCAAAGGCAGACTCACAACTTGATGACCTGCTGTCATACAATGCATCTAGTCATGGGATTCCTTATGATATTGAAGAGTGTGAAACACTTGTTTCTGGAATATCAATTACAGATGTTGCTCAATGGATGACTACTAAAGCTGAAGTACTAATGGAGCAGCGTAAACCAAAAGCCGCACTTGAGGTCTGTCACAAGTGTGAACAACTCTGCAGACAACACGAATATGTTAATGGAGAAAGGTCAGCTCGTCTTATCCGTTCACAAATTAACTTGTTGACAGGAGAGACTAAGGAAGCATTAAGTATCTTAACCATACCTCAGGGTGATGATGGAACTGATAAAGATTGTGAAGACTCAATGCTTGATCTATTAGAAGGCATTGCTCGTGTTGCAGCACCAACAAGACTACGAGAGGAACCAAACAGCAACTCACCACTCACAGTTGGTGGTGGGCTACTTGAAGGAATGACAGTTGAAATCCTTCAAGTTGACACCAACTACACTCTCGTAAAGATGGAAGATGGAGGTCAGGGATTTATGCCAACTAGAGATCTTCGCCCGGTATGTTTTTTCATTTCATTATTTTGTTCCTTCCGACCTGGTGACAATATTTCTATAAAACCTCAACACAGGGTGTGGAACCTCAATCAAAACCATCCCTTCCAGTTCCTCGTCGACTTTCAGTACTCGGGGAAGCAAGAGCAGCAGACATAGACGGTCGGGATATCTTCTACCCGAGGCTGTTGTTGTTTGCTGCGGCTGCTTACTATGAAGACCACTTGGCGGGAAAAGAAAATGTCGATTTCAACAAATTGTATAATCCAACTGACTTTTGGGATGGCGTGTTAGACGCTGCTGAACTATACAAAAAGTATCTTCAACATGTATGTGATTGTTCGAATTCATTTCTAGAGTAGACATCAGTTACATAATAAACTAAACATATTACAACAGGTTGGAGTAGACATACACTTATCAAGTACTTGGAAGGGTCTCTATAACTGTAACGTACCAGAATCAAGAGAAGCCTGCATTGCTTGTGTTAGTGCTGGACATGAATACATGCGAAGGAGTGAATACGAGGTTTGTTTTTGAGTAATTTTAGTCTACAATATCCCTCAAGTTGGTTCAACAACAAAACAAAAACACTAAAACAGAGAGCGATTACACTCTACAGTGAGTCCTGTTTGATATCACAGCAAGGATGTGATGCATTGCCTCACTGCACAGCAGTTGCATTATTTAACTACAGCCGTGCGAGAAGACACGTTGTTTTCCCACCAGAAGTTAAGTGGGGGCTGGTTGAACCGATGCTTGAGCTACCAGCAGTGTCACACACTGATTCTATGTCGTTATTAGGTAATCATACTGAAATAGTAGAAACCCTTATGAAAGCAATCCTTAGTACTACAAAGGGAATTCACGATTACGATTTGATAAAAAACTGCTTAATGGAAATGGCAGCAATCTTTGGCAGCGTCGACTGTGATGATCACCCTGCGAATACAACAGATCAAGAAACACCCTCACCTGTAATTGGGAGAGGTGTTGCAGTTGCTAGTCACCTCGTACAGTTAGCCTGTCGTGTTAGTTCGATGTCGAGAATGTTGCACGAGCCACAAAGTTGTGAGCAGCCTCTTACCGTTGCTGCCTGCAAGTCTCCTGATAAAATCCACAACTTCGGTAAAGACCCTGATACTGACTCTCTGTCTGCATTACTCGTTAGTAAGGTTGAAGAATGCCAGCGTCGTTTAGAAGCCAGTCAGTCTCTCTTTTTAAGAGGATTTCAAGAAGCTGGAGATTCCCCTATTCCGTCTACACCATTAAGGATGTCATCGTTCTTAACGTGGCACAGTCAGGCTATTCGATCATTGAATTCTAATCTAGTTAATCGGAAGACTCTTGAGTTGTGTTTAATGAATTGGGTGCGATACTTACAAAACCAACAGTCAGAATTAGTGTTCTCTCCAACGTCTATTCTCACTGGTGACAAGCTGCTTGAGACAGAAGCGACTGCTGGGTGTGTTTTACGCACCACGTTTTATTCGATATCTGATGAGATTCTTCCTCCGAAGCCTATTGTACCAGGAGAACCCATCAAGCACGTTCAACAGTTGCCGGGTACTTATTGGTTTATCGTTGTTGGAACTACTGGAGAAACATCGACTAAGGATCAAAAAGAAGACGAAAGTGCTGCGAATGAGAGCCGAAATGATGGATCTGTTCCACCAACACCAGCACCTGGAATTCAAGTCGTGAGATTGGTTGCTGATCAGAGAGAAGTACGAGCTGTTTATCAAACAACTTTAAAACTAAAGGGAATCATATCAACGATTATAGAACGCGAAGATGACATAGCTGTAATCGCTTCTCAGAGTGAAGCCGCTGCGGGAGGTCAAACAGGAGGAAAGACTAGTGCGAAGGATAAAAAAGGAGCCGCAGAAGTTGTTACTGCGGCACCTGTGAAGAAGACTCCTGATATTGAACTGCTTGAATCGGAAGCTGATTCTTTGAAAATAGAATTTGCAGAAAGAATGCAGGACCTTCTTGAGACTTCCAATCAATTAGCTGGAAACCTCAGCGAACAGTCCTGCCGCCCTGATATTCGTCCTCTTTACCCGCCGCTCACTTTGAGAGATGGCCGCCTTGCCGACGCATTTGAGACCTGCTTACTGATGTCTCAGTTGTTCTCAATCACTTCTGGGATTAGTATATCTGGGACTACGTCTTCTGCTGCAAAAGATTTAATTGGTTGGGTACACTCACTGATTCAGTTCTCTCTTTCTCCTCCGAGTTCCACCACGTAAAGTTATTACCGTGGGCGGAATCTTCTAAGATGACGGGAAGGATAATTAGTTTTTTATTTGTTAATTTAATTTGATATTTGTTTGGTCTGTTTATCGATACGTTTGGTTCTCACTTCTCGCTTCTGCGGTGAGCGCCACTTTATGTTCTGTAGTACCATCGAGTCTAAGCTCGTTGTTAATATTAAAAAGTATCCTGAGCCAGTCTTTATGCCGGGCAAACAGTTTTTCTACACTTTGATTGCGATCTGTGATGCGAAAAAGTTGTTTATTACATCCCTTTCTTTTTTTTTTTTCAGAAGAAAAATCTTAAATAGAAGCTCGCAACGAACTTTGTTAAGGTGACTAATCTTTTTGTGGTGTGATTATATTTTACTAAACAGATATGAACCATGGCAGCACTGCCAGCATCTACTGGTAGCAAACTAGGGAGAGTAACTTTAATTGGATGTGGTCCTGGAGATAAGGATCTACTCTCTGTGAAAGCTGTCAAAGCAATACGCAACGCAGATGTTTGCCTGGCTGATGCGCTAATTGGAAAAGAAGTACTCGAATGGGCACAAGGCAAAGAAATTGTTTATGTTGGAAAACGCAAAGGAAAACACAGTCTCACACAAGACGAAATTAATAAACTCATAGTTGAATATGCTAACAAAGGGAAACACGTCGCTCGACTAAAAGGAGGAGATCCATTCATCTTTGGTAGGGGAGGTGAAGAAGTACAACACGTTACAAATAATGGAATACAAGTCAATGTCATACCAGGAATTACGGCAGCCTCAGCCGCATCTGCATCCCTGAGAGATTCTTTATCAAAGAGAGGAACACTTAGAAATATTGTACTCGCCACATCGTATACAAAATCTGGAGAAGTATTAACTGACTGGCATCCACTTTTAAAGTCTGGATCTGCTTCAATATGTTTGTATATGGGTACTTCAGTTGTTGATAAAATGGTTAATGATCTGTCGTCAAAGGGAGTCCCGCTATCAACAAAGGCAACCATCGTTTTCGATGCTTCACTCCCAACTGAAACTGTCGTTAGAACGTCTTTGAGAGATCTACCTGCTGAAACAAAGAAATTGAAAGAAAGCATTCCAGAAGGGAAGGGTTTGCTCATATTGGGATCTTAGTTGGAAACTGTTGTACCGGATCAGACTCACAAACTAGTTATATTTATTGTATTACATTACATTATTACTGTTGCTCACCGCTTAACTCTTTCTGCGGTCAAATTACTGACAACCATCATTTGTCGGGAGACCTTCCGTGAGAAGACCCGCCTGCAGCCCCAAATGTGGCTGTGCAGGAGTCCAGGCAAGGCTGTGCAACCACTCCGTAAATTTTCGGCTCGATTTTTGAATCCTAAGAATAGGAAACTCGGGTTTTATTTCAAGTGCGTCACCATTATCATTACAACTACAGGTCCCCTCCTTGAAGATGAATCGAACGGGGGTGCTGATGTTGGGGATCTCACTTTCTGTGTTGGTTTGTGTAGGATTTCGAGAATTTACAGGAGAAGCCCCGACAGATTATGTGGCACCTGACGTCGACCAGAATGTTGTCAAGAAACCGATTTCCGATCACATTCTTAGTGAAGATAACAAGAAGATAGATTTACCAGCTGGTGACGGTTTAGCTGCTACTACTACGATCGGAAGCTCACTGCTTTCGATATTAAATGCAAAACAACAAGTGATTCCCTCACAATTGAGATCACAACCGACAGATGACATCAAACCCGAAGATGTTCCTCCCTATTTGGATTCTTCTTCAGCTCCTCCAGATTTTGTGATCGTCAAGAACTTCTCTTCGTACCACTGCCAAACTGATTTTCCGCAAGGAATCTCACCCGTCATCTTTGACTCTATTAATATGCCTACTCTTGACTGTTTGCAAGAGTGTAGTAAGCGGAAAGATGATTGTTTGTATGCGATATCGTTTTTAAATGGAACTTGTACCCTTATGAACAACTGTCCTGTGTATGTTTCAGGTCCTGTCCCAAACACTATCTATGGACTAAAAGAGAAGATAGTAACCACGGAGAAACATAGATCTGCGAGGGGACTTATCGAACCAGACTTAACGCATCTGTGGAGGTTAAATAAAACCCGGAGTAATTACTATTTCGAAACAAAACCGATTGATCTTCCAGAGTGTGTTAGGAAATTGTTTGACGAATACAGTCGTAATCATCCTTTTGTTGATACTCAGATACCTGAACTAGGAATTGATCATGTGTACATGGTTCACTACACTAAACTTGTAACCCGTCGACAAGTAATAACCGGCCTTCACAAACTTCAAGGCATAACTTCTGATTGGATAACTGAATTTGATCACCAAAATATTACATCAGAAATGCGAGCATGTCTCCACGAAACGTGGGAGCCATCTTCTTATTTCAATGGAATAAAGAAAAAAAGAATTGTACCGTCGGCGTTAACCCCGTCATTTAAAGGAGGAGAACTCTCTGTTAACACTAAACATCATTTTATATATTACGATATTGTTAGAAATAAATATCCTTTCTCTGTCATTTTCGAAGACGATGCGAAGCTACGCACTGGCTTTAGAGAGTGGTTCTCGGAGGCAGTGCGGGCAGTACCTGATAATTTTGATATAATATTTTTTGGGGGATGTCTGAAATTGTACGGATGGAGACAAAAATCAACAGCAACACAAGTAAGCAAACACGTATACCTTAAATCCGGTTCGCGTTGCGCACATGCTTATGCAGTTACATTGTCAGGAGCTGCGAAATTATTAAATGCAATGCCAATGACTGAAGTTATTGATTTTCAAATTAATCGCGCTATCCTTGAGCAGAATATGTCTGTGTATTGGATAGAACCTTGGTTATCTGTTCAAGGTCCTGTTGGTGAAGCAGGTCAGCCACGTGCTACCGCTACCACAGGCGGAGACGGGGAGCCATACAATCCTTCAAACTATGGAGATCCGAAATGGGTAGCTACGTGGCAACAGGGTGTCCCTAATATCCTCCCAGGTAAGATAAAAATCCCAAAAACCTCATCTGCTCCAATTTGCGACAAGGGTAAAAACTGTTGGTGGCTCTGACGTAGCCTTCTAAGAGATTTCAGGAAGAAACTTAACAGAACACGCAGTCTTGTGCATGTGTTCTGCTTTTTAATTATTGTTTTGGTAACTTCTTAAGCAGTTGCTGCTAACCCTTCGTGGGAATGTATTGTTTTATTGCAAATGTGGGTAACTCTCTTCTCAGAAGGTGAAAGTAACATGCCTCGGCGAACTTGAATTACTCTTGGATCGAATTGTGTTGTTTATGTAAATTGTAGTGTTGGTTAGTATTATTATTCACCACAGGCAGCAACACACATTTGGACAGAACGGCGTCTTCGATAACTGCGCTGTCTCACAATAGGAGGGAGAGAATGAACTGGGCCTCCCTCAGCCACGAACATGGAAGACACAGGACGTTTACAGGGTGTGTAAGTTATTATTTAGGAGAGTTATAGATTCGAATTATTTTCAAACACAAAAACACAGGAGGTGGAAAGCCTTACAAAGCGACTCTGTGACACCAGAAGGGCTTGCCGCAGCGGGATTTTATTATAACCCGAGTTATACCTGTCCCGATAGGTGCACTTGTTTTGCTTGCGGAGTGTCATTAATACAGTGGGAAGCAAATGACGACCCTCTGTTGGAACATACGAAACATGCCCCTACTTGTCCCTTCGTAGTGAAGGCGTCATCTGTGGCGGTTACAGCGACATCTCTTCATCCCCAAAAGGCGGCTTCAAAAGAGAGCAAGTCTGCATCGTCTTCTCAACAGGGTTCTTTGCAACAGCAGCAACTTTCTCAACAACTCTCCCAATCTACGAGCGAGGTCTCAACAGCAGGCGTCACACTGAGAGCGGCTCTCTTCGATCCGATCCGGATCACTAATGAGTCCAAAAACTGGAACTGCAGTGACATCGACCTCAGCTGACGCTCTCGAAGCTGCAGTTCGTCAACAAACACCAAGGTATTGACATCGAGTGAATATAATGAAACAGTTCTTATCGTTGAGGATCCATACCGACGACCTCTTATCTGCCTCGCTTTCCAAGGCTGCGAATATGTAGCAGCAGAGAAACCGCAAAGGCCAAGAAAACTGCTGTTCTTTCGTCTTATGTTAAATTAGTTCGTTAAAAGAGTTTAGAAGCACTGTCACCACAATGCAGTGACTTTGCCAAGTCAACCGTTATTATCCTTTTCCTTTTTTTTAAGAATTGTTGTGAATAAGTTATTTGTTAAGTATTAAACACAAATGTCGAAAGAATGCGCGCGACTTGCATAATACAAGTAATTTTACCAGCAAGTAGCAAATAGGTATCATCTGCATGCCTGAGGTTACTGCACCCATTTATATTTCGTTCTCCTCGAAGTCCACACCTGTTTCATTTATTCACTGCTTCATGAAGATTGATTCCTTTTCTTTTTATTTGTCCTGCAAGCACTTTCCTTTTAATAAATTTGTTTCTGGAGATGGGAAACACTATTCACAAGTTTTTCAGAGATTTATTTCTATTTACGCAGATCTAAGATACTAACATGGGCCCTTTGGTTGTAATTAGTTTGTTTTAGTTCTTAAACATGATCATCTACCTCAGCAATAACAAGAAAGTAAATAAAAAATGTCACTTCGCCAAAGAAACCCTGACCCTGCTGGAAATAAAGACAATTCCCCTGAGCCGTCTCCATATCCGTTGGATACTAATCCAATGACTAAGTGGTTACATTCTTATGGGTTTTGGGCTTTGTACATATCCATGATTGCTGTGGCACGTATCTTTTACTGGATGGTTGTGTCAGATCCAGCAATTGGGTGGACGCTGACTTGTGTCACACACGCTGCAATGTCATATGTGCTTTTGCATGTTTTGAAGGGAGCCCCGATTGGAGATATTACCATCCGAGGAAAATATGACCATCTCACCTTTTGGGAGCAAATCGACGGGGAGTACCACGGGACTAAAATCAGGAAGTTATTCAGCAGCGTGCCTGTGTTAATGTATGGTATTGCTTTCATCACATTTTCTTCATTCTTGTATTTGCAACAAATCAACCACAGGCTGGCTATCACATTCAACTGGGTTCGCAACGACTGGCTGTGCCTTCCATGGGTGATTGCATCAACCGCAGTTTGTGTAATTCCAAAGTTACCTGTCATGCATGGGAAGCGTCCATTCGGACTCAATGCATCGGATTCTACCCCGCCGACATCGCCACTTTCTCGCTAGAATTGGCTTCTTCTTGTCCGTGCAATAACAGGTGCGTTTTGTTGACATGAGGACTTCTGTTGCGTCGCATGTGAGACGTGGTCATCTTGGTTAACAATGATAATGATGAAATGCCGCTTGGCCCCGCGAAGACATGCATTGGGGCTTTTGCCAGACCAAACCAATACTTGATTCGTTTATTTCGTTTGAATGAGACCGAAGAAGAATCTGATTTTTTGTTTTTGGTTTATCATGTTTAAAAGTTTACACAGTTGTGAATGAAAACAAAAAAAGGCGACTGAGAGGATCGAACTCTCGACCCTTGGTTTACAAGACCAATGCTCTACCACTGAGCTAAGCCGCCTTCAATGGGAGAAAGAAAGGATGAACAATGGGCCTCTTATGAGGTGGGCAATTGCCCTGGACCCACATTAAATGTACGCGTGTTTTGCGTCAGCCCGTTGCTGTAGAAAAAGAAGAGACAGTTTCAGGTAGTAATGAAAAAAAAAAAAAAAAAATGGGAAAAAACGAAAAAGACAAATGAGACCAACGGGGACCGCGTTTAATGAATTCTGGATTCGCTGTCGAATTTTCCCCATCTAAGTGTCAAATTAATTTTGTTCTCCCTTCAGTTTATTTAATTCACAATGATGAATACCGGCGTCCCTGCGCTTCCGCAACAACTGGTATACATGCCGATGCAAATGCCGTTGGCTTATATGATGAACCCGCAGAGAATTATTCAAATGCCTCTTGCATATGTTGACCCAATCGCAACTGCTGGTAATCAGAGGTTGGTTGCGCAGCAGACAAACGGAATTCCAATTCCCTTTCAGATACCAGTTGCTCCAGTCCAATTGTCAGTTATGGCTGATGTGGTCAAACCTGTCCTCACACCGCCAATTTCAGAGAGTGACGATCGTCCATACCCGAAAATTCTTCGCCCAGGTGCGTGGGTTGATGGACGTAATCTAATTGTTACAAACCTTCCGGACCACGTAACAGAAGACATCCTTATTGATATGTTTTCGCAATTTGGCAAAGTCAGCCGTGTTCATGTTGTGTCTGAAAAGGGAACCAGTAAGTCAAGGGGGTTTGGATTCGTTGAATACACCGACACTGACGCATCGCGAAGAGCTATTGAACAAAAGAGAGTTCTGCGACCCCCACCAGGCCCAGATGGAGTTGAGCCAAACCCAGTATTTATGACATATGGCAAGCGCTCAAAAGAGAATCGCAAGTCGAGTAGCATTTATATTGGCGGGTTTGGTTCTGCTCTGAACCTCGATGATCTGCTACACCTTTGTCGTAAGTTTGGTGATGCTAAGTCTGGTAAAGTTCTCGACGTGCGCAAACACAGTGATGGAGTGGCCTTTATAAGATTCCGCAAGCCAGACACTGCAGAGCTGGTGTGTAATGCCCTTGATGGTTCTGAAGTGATGTGTAAACCAGATGTTGTTAAGGTCCTACGTGTTCGTCTTCCAGATGAAGTTGGTAAACTGGAGCAGAACCGACGTAAATAGTACTGCTGTAGTATTATATCAATTATAACGAATGATACGCCCCTGTTCGTTTTTCTGTGCTATTCTTTTTTTGAACATTTTGATCTACCCCTCTCTTTTTTTTAAAGCTCATTTCTTTTACCATGTTTTTTTTATTGTTCTAATCTCGCTAGTTGTAAATGCAGGAATATTTCCTTGTCGCACCTATTATTTTATTCTATTTTTTTTATATACGCAACTTGGGAGTGTCCTGATTTTAACAAAAAAAACTTTGATTCGAAAAGCCTTTTTTTTGAGCGCGACTTATTATTTAACGTTTTTTGGCTCTTTTTTTTTAAAAAAAACCCTCCTTGCTTCGTGTAGTGTGTGGTTATGAACTGTTTGCTACACGGACATTGTATCTATTACACAATCGACTTTTTCTGTTGTTTTTTTTAACATATTTTTTTTTCACCCACCCTCTTCATTATTTTTTACATAAACTTGTTCTTTGGCGTGACTACTATGTGTTGGGTAACTGAGTTCCACGGGAAAGAGTTAGAAAGGAAGAAGATGCTGAGTACCAAATATTTGGAAAAAAAAAGAAAGTGGTAGACAGACCCAAATAATGCTAACGTTTGTTTTAATAGCGTTTTTCTTTTTTTTGGGGATTGCCTTTTTTTTTTTTCTGATGACTAGGTAACTTTTGCAAATCTTCGCTCTTTTTTTCTTTTATCGTCCGTGCTGTGTTGATTCGGTTCGCTGTTAAAGGTGACTGAATGCGAGGTGGTGTTTGTGTATTGTTCGCTGTGTTCTTACACGAAATTTGATCCCTTTGATTCGTTAAGGGTACTAGTGATGTATGGTACACTTGCACACCATGTCTTACTCAAAATCAGTCAAACCTGTTGTTGTTTCGTTTTATTTTTATTTAGGTTGGCGTTATCAGCCGTCTTTTTCACTGCCTGCGTCGTGTATGCGGTGACCTGGGTAGTCACTTACTTCTGGTTAATGTACGTCTCTTCTCGCCTGTGAGAGTCTCACGTGTGGTGCTGAATTGTATCTCCCGTGGTCTTCCCCAGTAGTTTTGATTTCCCTGACTTTTTGAAAAAGGAAGAAAAAAAAAAAATAAATTAAGAATCTAACTGTGAATTATATATTCCGTTGGGTGATAAAGTTTCCGACTAGGTCTCCATCATCTGTCCTTTTTGAAGTGGTCTCTCACTTTCAAATAGTACATCGCGGATTGTTTTGGTGTTTGGATCTCTTTTTCTATTTCTTTGACATTTCTTTGATGGAATGGAAATGAGAGATTTTAAAGTACATTTCTTTTGTTTGTTTGTTTGTTTGTGTCTGATAAGGTTTCACGTCAATAGTGGAGTCATACAAGATCCCTTCTGAATCAGTCAGCAGTGACTACTTACATATCGTGGTACACGAGTGGTGTTGCCAAACCAAACGATATTGTTTTACTGCTTTTTCTTGTTTTTTGTCGTCCGAACGAGTCGTCGTTTCAATTCTTCTTCTATTTTTTCCTTCGGTTGTCGAATGCTAAAAAAAATTACTAATTTCAGATTATTTTATCTTTTCTTTTTTTTGATAAAATTAGTTCAAGTCCTCACTTAGAGATAAAAGCAAAATCAACAGCTGCACATTAATAGTTTAGGTTTTTTCATTTAGTGCTATGGCTTGAAAGCCTTCGCTTGAGAAGTGATTACCTGCTCAATTTAAAAGCTAACTTTCTGATTTGCTCTGCACAAGCACCACGTCACTGCACTAAGAAACTGGAACCCCCAACCTATTGTTTGTTTATTAGGGCTACCGAAACTGAGAACTTTTCTTGAAGCAGGGGAGCATCGGCAGGAATAAAGATGCTTCACCTTATCCTTGCTGTCGTTGTAGCATATCAATCGTTTGTTCAGTTTCGTTTCTGTGTTTTAATTATTTCTTTAGTTGGCGTTCTTGAGATCGCTTCAATCTTCCTCGAACCTAGTCGCGGATGTTTTTTTTTCCTTTTTTTTTTCATTCTTTCTTTCTCGCTCTTTTTTTTTTTCTCTTTTTTTTATAATTTCGAGAGGGGTGAGTTTGGCGACCTGTTTGTCTTTATTGCACTTGGACAGGGCGGGCTTGTTTTGTTAGTAACGGTGATTTTGAGTGTTCCTCGTTATTGACCTAACGATGTTCGTTCCCTGGTAAGTGCAGTAAGAGAATAAGTCTCTGAAGATCTTCCTTTATATCCTTTGAAACCCACAGTGAGTTCTTAGCTGATTAAACATTAAGGCGTGCTATTCTGACAGCTATTCTGTGCTCAATGGGATTTTTTTTTTTTTTTTTTTTTTTGAGAAAATACTGTTCCTGATGTGTCCATGCATCATCTGTTTGGATCGTTCACAGATCCGTAGTTTGTTTGTGTGTAACGCTGAAGTGTTCTTCAATTTCTAATAGAGTAAGCAAAATAATTGTAGGGACCCCCTCTTGTTTATTTCTATATCCTAACGTTTATCAGGTTGTTTGTGTTTCCGTTGCGCGTGCATGTGAAACATAAAACCGTATGACCCTTAGTCGAACGGGTGGTGTGCATCTGCTTCTTTCAGCAGTCGTGACCAGTTAGTGTTTTATTTGTATCGTTGCGACTTCCGTCTTTCTTCTTCATATTTTGTTCTAAATACCAGTATGTACCATTCAATCGGTTAATAACGCGTACTATGCGACATTTGTTTTAGATTTTCTTCAACGTCTATTGATGTCAAGCTGTCTGTCATGTGCATTGGTGGCAACAAATTATTGATTTGGTACTTTACTTCACTTTATCGCGACAAATATATGTCAGATGTGCTTTTTTTTATCTCAAAAAGAATTATCCATACTAAATATTCTTACCTTAAAAAAATGCTGCGATATTGTCTGCTCTTGCTGTTGGTAGTCTTTTCCGGAGTCAGATGTGATACTTTCTTCTGTCTTAGAAGAACTAAACGTATCAAGCAACCTTATCTCAGATAAGAAAAGATATTCGTCTTCGGTAGCGAGACTACAACAGTCTGATAGACTAGAGAGAAAAAAAAATATATCTTTTTTTTTTTTTTGTAGTTGCTGTCGTTAAATATTTTTCACTACAGTAGTGCTAAAGAGAATATCGGTCGGGTGGGAAGCGTTAACTTGTTTATATTGGTCTCTGTTATCAGCTATTCTTAATCTCTTCACAGGATTCTTGCATCCAAACACAAAGTGAGCAAACTAGGAAATATTTAACTGGGATCAGATCACAGTAAGATGATTCAAATTCCGACTAAGTGGCTCGTGTTGCTCACCGGACTAGTCTCGACATTGGCTTCCTTCTTTGGGGGATACCTGATGTACACGGAAGGGCTTCGTGTTCTGGAGAAGGCTGTTGAGGATGTCGGGAGGGCTGATGTTCAGGCGTTGACTCGAGAAGCGAAACAGGGATTTAAACATAATTCTGAAGTGCTGTCTAAATTTAGAGATATAACGTCAAGATACAACAACTTCGAGAACCTTGATGGTTTTAGGGGTTGGTACCTCACACATGCTCTCCCTGAGCTACACCGAGACAGGTCCCTTGACGGGATTGGTATTAAGTTTGTTCACGAAACAGATTCACAGAGACATTTTGATGAACACGTGTGGGCTGAGCCGTATCGAAATGGTGACTTAGCTTATGCTCACTCCTCGCTGCCCAGTTTGGAGCCTTGCGCTCCCACCTGTCGCGTAGTAACTTTGTATGATCCAATCACTGGTGAGAAGGGAATGAATATCTACAACTTCAGTGAACCTTTCTTCCCTGATGATACCTTGGATATGTACAGAGATCGAAACATACAGGCTGGTGAAACCTGGTGGTTTCCTGCAGTGTTTTGGGCTTCCTTAGATAACACGCCTTACATTTATATAATGCACCGTATGAGGTTGCCTCCTATTGATAACGGAGTATTTGACGGTGGTATTGGGTCAGTTTCTGTTAGCTTATCGACGTTCCCTTTCGAGGAGTTCATGCTTCAGTACAACACCGATGCTGACATGTTTTTAGCACACACGAATGAAGGGCTGCGTAGCTTGGTCATGGCTGCTAACTTTCCTGAAGGACGTCTAGATTTGAATTGCAGTGACAACATTATAAATTCTGTGGATAGTACCGCTTGCATAAAAACCTTATCCAAACTCACAGAGAACCATATCAAAATAACTCTTGAATTGAACAAGACTGTAGACGGGAAGTTCAGACGTCTGAGTGGTTACTGGGGAATGCGCACAACAGTCTTCGAACCTGAGCATCTTGATCTACTCCCTCCACTCTATCTATTCTGGATACGATCTATCCAGAAAGCGAATGATGAAATGAAAGCTGCTCTGTTTTTGTTTGTTGGTTTCTTGGCTGGGGTTTTCATTTTTGACATCATAATTGGATTCGCTGAAATTATACTCGTCGCTGTTCCGTTGGCTGTGTTGACAATGGCGACGCACCGATTGCAGACGATGGACTTGGATGGTTCGCAGTCATTCCTTCTGAAGCGAAGTAAAGTCGTTGAGGTGGAAGAGTACCGACTCGGGCTTTCATTTGCGATTAAGCGCCTGCGGGTGTACAAAAGCTTCTTGCCGACGATGCTCTTCTCTAATGAATCGACAGCGGGGTCAAGTAGGGAAGAATCGAAGTACTCAGGTTCAAAAGGGACAAGCACATCTGTGTCGATAGATGCCACTTCCCTGGGACTTTTAAATACTAGAAAGGCTGGTGCCTTAGTCAGGATCATATCAGACAAGGCAGTGCGAGATGTTCCTGATGTTGCTATCTTCGAACTCATTGAAGATGCAGCAACTCGTAGCAAGGGGCAGCTGCACGGATTCGGTTCTCTTCACTTCGACACGTTCTTTGTAACGTGGATGGGGTTGAACCGCGATGCGCAGTCTCTGGGATTCTGTTTTGCAATCAGGGGGTTGTCACAGTTTCACAAGGCGATATCGATGATGGCGAGTCCGAAATGGATGGCTGGGAATACAGGAACCAATACCTACAGAGGATTCTGTCTGCAGGGAGTTCCTACTGAGAATCTGTTGAAGAGCAATGCGTTCTCGTGTTATGCAAGTCGTCTTGGTCATCAGTCAATTATAACTTCTGCTGACAGTGCGAAAGTAATCTCTGCAGTCAGCGTTACAACACCAGTTGGGAAGGTATTCCACGAGGGTAATTCTACTCTTGTGAATGAAGTATTAGAGATAAAGGAAGGCGACACGGGTGAGTGGATGTACTATTATAGAGAAACTGAAACCCCTTTGAGTGAACTATTTACTAATGGGCGATTTGATCGAAGTGAGTTTGAATCTGCTTCCCCCCTTCAAAAGAAACTCGCGGAGATAGCTGCAGAAATAGACAATCCGGCTGATGCCTTCGTTGTTGATTATTTATTAGATAAGTTTGTACCTTGTCTTGTGGTTATGTTGTGAAGTCTATCTGTTTTGTTTTTATCATTTTGTTGTCGTATCTTGTTTACTATTTTGGTACAAAGATATTAATTTAGAACACTTCATGAAATTATATTTGATTATCTGCACAACGATTTCTTGCATCTTTTCGTTACGAGAACTGGGGTGTTTTTTTTTTTTTTTTTTTTTTTTTTTTTTTCCATTGCATTTTCTCAAAAATTGCCTTCGTTTGCCGCCTGGTCACTATTGTCATTTTAGTAGCTTTTCTATTAAGCAATATTTATTTTTCATCCCTGTTTATTCTTTTCTATCCTCCAACCGCTAACAGAGTCAGTTGAAGTATATAAATAGACTGGCTCTATTAGCAAAGTCCCGTCAATTACGATGACGGTCGATATGTCCTCTTTGGGCATACCGTCATCACCTTTTTTCTTTTGGTGTTTCGAATATATTTATTTTTCATCCCTGTTTATTCCTCTATGTCCTCCAACCGCTAACAAAGTCAGTTGAAGTATATAAATAGACTGGCTCTATTAGCAAAGTCCCGTCAATTACGATGGCGGTCGATATGTCCTCTTTGGGCATACCGCCATCTCCCTTTATTGTTTGGTGTTTCAAATACTATTTTCATCCCTGTTTATTCTTTTCTATCCTCCAACCGCTAACAAAGTCAGTTGAAGTATATAAATAGACTGGCTCTATTAGCAAAGTCCCGTTAACTACGATGGCGGTCGATATGTCCTCTTTGGGCATGCCGTCATCACCTTTTATCTTTTGGTGCTTTTGAAATAAAGGTCGCTCCCTGTTTTTTTGTTATTTTTTATGATTGGTTTTTGAGAAGTAATTTGTAGGACTGAAAAGGTGAATGTTGCTTGTCCATTGGTAAGATTTCACTTGTTT
Organism: Flectonema sp. DT1601; assembly: GCA_964019425.1. Classification (NCBI taxonomy): domain Eukaryota; phylum Euglenozoa; class Diplonemea; order Diplonemida; family Diplonemidae; genus Flectonema; species Flectonema sp. DT1601. The sequence goes on along the minus strand of OZ025810.1, from coordinate 440,443 downwards.
GTCAACTCGTTTTATACCTTATTCATTCCGGGGTTAGCTTACTATATATTTATTGAGAGATGTCTTTACGATTTATTGATTTCTTTTTTTTTTTTTTTTTTTTTTTTTTTCATCTCGACGAGATGTTTTACGAGCTAAAGAGAATTGTGGCAGCGTAACGTTTATACCAGGTTTGTTTCCGGTGCACAAAGAAAAACAAAAAAAAACAGAAGGTGTGAAAATTAATTGGCGCTGATTCTTTTTTTTTTGTTTTTCTTTTGATTTTAGTGCGCTGTTTTTATAACAAGCTTGTATTCTAACTAATAGTAAATTTTTAGTGATTTTTTTTTTGATACTAGATAGTCAGTTCGTGATCATGGTTCCCATATATACTACTAGTGTCCTCAGAGCCAATCCTTTTCCGACTTTCCTTACCTACATTGTTCTGTCGGTCAGAGGCTTTAGGAGACTATAGTGACATGTACGCAATACAGCGTTTTTTTTTTTTTTGTTTGTTGTGGATATGTTATTCCCATCTGACAACACACTATTATTTGTCTTATGTTTGATATGATTTATTATTTTTATTATCTGCCGTTTTTTTGTTCTATTGTTCATATTTCCCGAATGTTAGAATTTTTTATTTACACTTGGGGAGTCTAATTGACTTAGCTATGCGGCATTCTTTTCAGAAAGACTGTTTGTTTGTTTTAACGTCGTTGTAATGGTTGTTTCCTAATACAGGTTAGCGTCAGATGGTGTCGGTGTCGAGAACGGAAGAAGTCTTTGAGCTATTGAGACCGGGTGAGACTCCTCCTCAAGAAGATGATCCTCGTTGTCATCCAATGTTTAGTTTGGTTAATGAGTTAGTTGGTATTGTGAAAAAGGTAGAAAAGGAAACAGAAAACAGCGGGAAAGCAATTCTTAAAATAACTCTTATTGATAATGTTTTAGCTGATAAACAATGTGATGAAATGACATCACGTATCGATAATGCGTCTGCGCAGGTCACAGGATTTGAAAAAAAACTTCATGCTGCTGCTGCTCCGAATGCAACTGCTCATCGGTACTATCTCGAAATCCTCGATATAATAGGAGAGAGATTAAGACTTCTTAAAACTAAATCTAGTAACTTGTCCTGTTATAATCAAGTTATTTACAACTCAGCGAGAACTCATCAGAGGTCATCTGTTCCTGAGGAAGCTCCAAAACAAGAGCAGCAATCCCACAGGGATTTGTTGAAGAAATACCAGCCAAAGGAAAAGCCTGCTCTCACTGGGGCTGAGCCGGCTAGTGAAATTACAGACGGCCACATGTCGAATGAAATGCTTCAAATGTCCCTCAAATCTGACACGACAGCCTACAAAGAATTCGAAAGGGGTCTTCAAATTATTTCTTCATTAAACGAAGCCATCGAATCTGAAGTATCGCAACAAGTGGATTCCATTAAAGATATCGATAAGAAGGCTGAGGAGGCTACGGAACAACTTATTGGTGCTATTACTAATCTGACAGACGCAGAAAAAGTAAAATGGACGATGAAAAAGATACTCACGATGCTAATATTCTTTATAGCAAACTTACTAGTTGTTATTCACACAATACGACCGTAGCGTTTTATCGTACCGATTGCCTCTGAAGTAGGCAGTGTATGTATTCATTGTTTCCCTTGGTCTAGCCTCTATAAGCTGTTTGAAGTATACCTGATGTTGGTTTCAGTTTATTTTATATATAACCATACCTTCCCCAAACGTTTCCAGGTAAGGTAATGTCTTAGTTAGAATCTATTAAAGATCAGAACCTGTGCAGATTTTAATCAGTTTTTTTTATTACAGGCGCTGTGTGTGAAAACGCTCATGCTCCCAACAGCAGCTTCACATGTTATTCATGGTACGAAGGGATTGGTGAGTTATAATTCCGTTTCTGGAGATGTATTATTGTACAGCAGGAAATCTGGAAAGTGGAAAACCTTACAATGCGAAGGAAAGAAACCATCATCAAGAAGAAAGTGTGCATGCACTGTTGTTGACAGTAAGCTAGTGATATACGGAGGTATTGATGAGGATGAGGATATCTGCCTGAATGATTTGTATCTTTTAACATTGAATCAAGATGATGGAAGACGGTGGTTGAAAGTTGCGATCTCTGGAGACAGCATCCCCCTTCAAGGTCATTCCATTACACAAACACACAATGGACTTATCATACTCGGAGGGTATTGTGGGATTGACGACACTTCATTTAACAAATCAATATTTTTATATCCCTACGATGGATCTCCCTGGAGAATTCTTAATATTTCTCTTGGTATTAATGGAAGAGTCGAATCGTTCTCAAATATCTTTACATCTGTTACTCAAAACACTCTAACTGTAGTAAATGGCGATACTAACACCATCCTCACAACGTCTCTAACGAATGATAAAAAGACTACTTCTGTTAGCTTTGAACTCCCTCCTGTAAATAGCAATAGTCCTAACGAACCTTTTTATGTATACAGTCCTGGAGTTCAATTGTTGTATGCAGCAGTTGGGGCTGATTTATACTTACTAAGAGATACTTGGTACCTAATAGGAACTTATCAGTCTACGTGTGGTGATATCATAAAAATAGCGAAGGGAAGATTAGCGAAGTCGGTTTTCTTCATTGCCGATGATGGGTTTGTAGCGGAGGCGTTCCTTCTGGGGAAAGTAACTCATCAGCCATTGACTCCACGTCCTCCGATGTCACCAACGCATACTGATGTTGGTGGTACAATATTACCACCTGTTCGAAAGAGAGTCGTGTCAGCAACTCTTCGAGGACTTCCTTCAAAGCGAGGAAATCATGTACGAGATGCTATTGGTCGTATTGAAAATAGCACTCTTGACCTTCGTGATTTAAACTTAGAATGCGGAGACATTTATTTACTATCAATGTGTATTAATCACAGTAAGGTATGTTATCAAACATGTGTTAAAAACAGTTATCTCAAGAGAGAACTGTTTGAACTAATCTAAAATCAGGTTTCACATATAATGCTTGATGGTAACCCTCCTCTCCCAGCCGTTGCTCTTAAATTACTTTTGCAAATGTTGAGGACGAACCCTTCAATTGTTTCTATTACAATGGGGAAGGCGGAGACTGATTCACCGTCATTACGGAAATTGATAGATCGTCAGCTAGGAGTCAACGCTTCGAAAGTAAATTATGATGTGACGCAGAGAAATGAAAAACGAATGCGAACCCAACTTCGCAAGCAACTCATCCACGACAGACGCCTAAGAGAGTGGACCTGGTTTCAATATTCATCAAGGCTAAGGATCGAAGAAAGATGGTCAATAAAGAAAACAGTTATTGAAGAAGAGTATAGAAGATCTGTTCTACAATTGCAGTGTGAAATGGAACGTGAACGACACTTCATTTGGAAAAATTCTGACTGCAGTCGGATGGAAGAAGCTCGTCAGCTAATCGAAAAGAAGCTCTCCGACAGAACCAAATACATCGACGACGAAGACCCTCCTCGGATGGAAATCTACAAGTTCCAAGAGAAAGCCTGGCTGCTTCTCAATAAAAAACGCTACGAAGATCGACGACGTACAGACGGTCTAATAAAAGAGCGAATGAGAAGAGAAAGAGGAATGAGAGAAGACTTATCACTAATGGAAAAGACACAAAGGACAAACTTAAGAGATCTTGAAACAGAAACCTTTAAACAAGATCTCAAACAGTTTAAAATCACATACTCAAAGTTTGAAGCTGACTGGAAGGCCCGTCTCTACGAGGCCGCTGAATTACAACGTCGGACTCGTGAAGAACAGGCTAAGCTTGCTAAGGAGGAAGAAGCTCGTCTCTCCAGACTTGAGCGCTGGGAAGAACAGAAACGGAAAGATCAGAATTCCCTTTACAAGAAAGAAAACTCGAGTAGATTTGCACTCGGAAACGAAGCCCAAGACGAGCGCAAAGACATGATTCGACTCGAGAAGCAAACCATTACAAAGACTCTACAAAGTGAGAAGGAAGGCAATGCCCGACGAGACCGATCTCTGTGCAACTGGCAATCTCCAACAATCAGACTGAGCGGAACGGAAACTTCTAAAAGTTATATCGGAACAGTCCTTCCTTGTCGATGTCTTGATTCTCTCAGTATTCATCTTGATATCCCTGTACCTTTACACTTATCACAAGGTGTAATGTTCCCTGATGATACGGAAACAACTGATGATTGGATTGCTAGAAAGTCCTCTGTCATTGAAGGGAAGATTACCGTGTTTCTCTCCCCGTCTACATATTACCATCCGCTGTCGGAGATAGATTTCCAGTCTGATTTTGAAACTGATGATGGAAACTTTTATATTAAACAAGACAATCTTTATTACGGGAGTGAGCAAATAGGCAGAATTGCAAAACGACTTACTCCTCGTCAACTGTGGCTGTTAGAAGGAGGTGATACTGAAGAGTGTCCAGCGGGTGTGGCAACTGATCAAAGTTGTTGTGGAATGGAAGTAGAGATGCAAACACACGACATCGCTCTCTTCCAATTAGTTGTCAGAAGAGTCTGCGTTTCCTGTGAAAAACAAACTCCACTTCAGGAGAAGTTACCCCTCGTTGTGAAATTAGATATTTCATTCTCAGCTCCTGTTGTTGGTGAATCCGACAATCGTGAGTATCCTTCTTCTTTAGTTGGCGGTAAAGTTCCAAGTTCACTTTCAGCAGAGTATGGAGTTGGTGTTTTTATTTCACCATTTACGATACCTGCGAACAATCAAAGATTCTCATTCAAAGAAGGAACAAATGACTTACGATTCCTCAAAGGAATTAGCGTCAGAGAGCTACCTGAGACCGTGAGGATACAAATCAAACAGCCAGGCTGTTTAGATAAACTTGGTCTACGACAGCCTTCGTTCATAAGAGATGATATCATAAAGTCTGAAGGTAAGGTTGTTGGTAATGTAATCGAACGAACAGGTTGTGTTATTCAATTTCAAGTAAACAGCGGGACTAGAAGTAATGTAACAACAAAGTTATTGGAAGGACTGCTGGAAAATATTCTATTTGAGAATACGAGTCAAGACCCGGAACCGATGGAAAGATGTGCAGAACTGACATTTTCAATGTCGTGTGGTAGTAATGCGAGAACAGCTACTCTAATTGATGTAGTGCCTGAAGACGATCCAACCGTCATAGAGTTCTCAACTCTATCGATGGCTTACAGAAGGATTAGTGGTCCATTAGCTGAAGGACTAGATGTACCAATACCTCCTCAACATCCCTTAGATTTCGCATCATCATGTAGCGTCACTGATGTAGACACTACTAGCTTTAGTACTGGATATCTGCTTGTTATTACTGCAACCAGTACTCGCGGTGATAATATACTTCTTTCTCCTCCTCAAAAGTCTCACATCACAGTAGACGGTTCACTTGTTCTACATAAAAACCAACGTCTTGGATGGGTGACTGAAGCACCTGGATCCCATCCTGAAGGGATCCAAATAATATTTTCTGAAGAAGACATTTCAACGATCAACAGAGTTGATGCTCTGATGAAATGTTTGGTATTCTCAGCTGAATGTTCTAAAGAGAGTGTTCGAATAGTGGAAGTAACTTTAAAAATAGATGACTGCGATCCAGTCTGTGCAAGTTGTCGAATTAATGTAACAGGACCTTTAATACAAATACCACCAACCTTTCAGAGTATTACTTACAGAGAACAGAGTGGCCCAATGAGAGTTGCTCCCTTTGAAGTGTTAGTTGACGATGGTTGGGACGGAGGATTCATCCACGCAGAGATAATCGAAGGTGCGACTCCCGATGATGTTCTTCGGATCACTCAAGGTGAAGTTACTATTGTAGATCACTTACCAGGTATTGTATTGTTATTATTCATCAGCAGTGCTTTATTGTGTTAGTAAGTTAGCAATAACTCAAAGCAGGAGAACGGGAACAACCCGAAGTCGAAATCGAAGTCAAAAGCAACCCTACTCGGCGTTCCGTAAACGTAGATACCGACTCAGGAAACCCACAATCTTTAAAAGACAAGCTGAAGCTTAGAATCAAAGAGCAAATGGCAGTACGTGCAGAGACAAGACAACAAATGAAATCAAACATCCTCGATGAAGTTAGGAGAAGGGGTTTGACACACAAAGAAAGAGTCAAAGAAATCCAGACACAGGACGGACGGATAATTGGAACTTTCACGCAATTGCCATTTGGAGTACTAATTCACTTTAGTACCAGTCTGGCGATTGCACAACATAAATCCGACTGCGATATCGGCAGAGCTGAGATGTGTTGTATTCGAAAACCAGACGTCCTGACGGTATTAAGACAGCTGACCTACAGCTGTCTTAGTGAGAACCCGAAATCAGTTAGAAAAATTATCAGAGTCACAGCCAACGATGGACTTCCTGCAGAGTCTGTAGCTTACATAGAAATTAATTTACAACCTGTAAACGACATAACACAAGTCATAAGAAAAGTAAACGATCCAGTTCAATTCCGTCAGGGAAGCGCAGCTAGCTATGCAACTCCGCTATTCCAAGACTGTACATTACATGATCCTGATACGTTTGCTTTTAATAGTGGTTACTTAAAAGTTGATTCGATCACTGGTGGTGATCTCAATGGAGATCAGCTTGGGTTTTTATCGTTAGAAGAACAGCAACATTTCTTTAATAGAGATCGGAAGAAGATTCAGTTGATGAGAGAGTACCGTGATCCTGCTGACTCGTTGCAATATAAAAAAAAGAAGAATATTCCTCCGCAATCTCCGAGGAAGGTGAAACTGATAAACGATGCGAAGCAGTGGTGTGCTAATCAACCAGAAAGGAGAAAGTTGATGTCTGAACATGAGGACTTCAGAGAATACATCCGGGTTGAAGATAATGGTAAGCTAATATGGGTACGAGCTGTCAAGAACAAGAAACCAATAACAGTAACAAGTTCTCGTGTGTCGCCAACTGGAATTGTAAATAGCTTATCAAAAATTACATCAATGAGATTGTCACCTCCTTCATCACCAAAACTTAATAGAGGACGAAGTGGATATAGAGCTTCGAAATTAGCTCAAACAGCTGTTGAAATAAAAGAAGAAATTCAAAAAGAACAACCACCACTACCTCTTGATAGCCACCTCTCATCATTACCTCCAGAAGTTCACATCGGATGGGCGTTTCTCGATGAACCGAACCCTTCTGGTATGTCATCTCTGAAGATCGTTTTCTCAGACTTCACGATTCCTGAAACAGAAGACAAACATTCAAAATATCATCGAAACTCCATATCTATTCTGAGAACTGACGGAGCAATCCCACTGGAGGCAGTTGAACTCTGCATGTGGTGTATCAGTTATTCCAACACAGCCACTAAGGTAAAACCTGGCACCATCGTGTACCAATTAAGAGTGAACGGGGGTGACGCAAATACGGATGGCAGGTTTAAGCTGCCGTTGTTGGTGCAACCCCCGTACATATGGGCACCGGAATATTCGAAAAATAAAGGATATATGGATGGTGATGGGTGGATTACAGTTAATAATAAAATTACTACAAATATTGTATCAGGTTGTCTTGCTGAGGCGGCGCTTGTTGTGAGGAGTTCAGGAGATTCCGAACCCGGAGACGAATTAAAATTTGATTTTAGTGATGGAAATTTTATAGTAAAATTAGAAAATTTGTTTCACGGAAAAGAACTTGTCGGAACTGCAATCACAAACGATCCGAGCTGTTTGACGATAAATTTTTGTTCTTCATGTAAATTAGCAAACAAAGCCTTTGCGAGTTTACTTAGATCCGTTTTATTTAGAAATGAGATGACTGGATCAGGTCTACGCTACCGTACAATTGACATGTCTTTTTACGATACTTTGTCTGAAGATCCGTTGACACTATCAACAGGGGTACATAAGATACAAAAAGACTACGCAACTCAAATATCACACAACAACTCAATTTCAAGACAAGTCCAGATGTATGTTCTTTGTACAGGATGGTTTGATATCTGTCCTGCTGCTACTGTCAGTGATCTTGACACCAGCGTATTTAACTTACCCGCAACTCTTTACGTTCAAGTTGTTGGTCCGTTACCTGGTGATGTTGTTGGGTTAAATCCAGAAAAATGTTCATTTTCAAGTAGTTGGGAATCAGGTTCTCGTGTGTCCCTGATTGGACAGGATAATAACATTGGAACTCTGCAGGTAATATCTCCGTCTCAGTTTAGATTAATGTTAGTAAACTGTTCGTTAGCATCTCTTCAATTAGTTATTCAGGCAGTTTCTTATAAAAATAGTACATTAAGACAGCGTAATACAAAGAGAACAGTTTCTCTATATGTAGACACTGGGGGTGAGACACCCCAAGCGACTAACGTTCAAGTTGAGTTACAACCCGCATACTTTGATACGTCGCTAACTAGATCGGTTACGTTTGATCATGTTGCAATTACATCTCCGGCTTTGGCGATTAGAAAGTCGGTTAGTGCGAATAGTCATGTTCATTTATTCCCAAATATCAGAGTGTCTTCTGCTGATCTACCAGCTGCTTTTATTGTTATCAAGTGTAGACCGAGGGGTAATCGATTTCGATTTAGTTTAGCAAAATCAAATGGTCTTCACATTCGACAATCAACTTCCGACTTACCCTGTCCTGAAGGAATGTGGGATAAAGAATCGTTAGATAGCGTAACGAAACAATCGAAATCAGTTGTCGATTCTGAAATCAAAAGAAGGTTGTCGCAGTCACACAATTCTACAATACCTGAAAGACGCAATTCAGACAATGCTTCAGCAACATTCTCTCAGTCAATTGGTAACGATGGCTTTGAAGCTGCTGAAGATCTGACTGCAGTTGTCGTCGAGAGCGCAGACAAAATAAATCAAAATATGGATCAAAAAGAGATGGGAGAAGTTAGCATTCAAATCTCAGAAGAGAGCAGACACTGCAATGAGTCTGATCAGGTTGGTGTTCATTCAATCAAACAAGAGAACGACAATATCGAATCAACACAGCGGGTGGAAGTCACAGAACCAAAACAAGCTAAGGACGAACCTGCTAACAAACAACAAGAAATTAGTTCAGCTGCTGACGTTAATTATGAAATAACAAACACCTCCAACGATTTGGAAGACAAGTCATCGAAGCAGAAGACCGAGAAGAGGACTTCAAAAACAGAGGACGGAAAGCAAACCACCGGAAAAAATAAAACTACAGCTAAGCCAGGTGGAAAACTTGCCCGACCCCCGAATGACAGAACTCTTGGATCGAGGGAGAGGACAAAAGGGAACGGATTTTCAAGAGGAAGGAAAAAGCTATCTGTTTGTGAACCGGCACAGGATAGTGATGTTGGTAAAGATGTGTCAAAACAGCAAGCAGAAACACCTCCGGCGACACCTGCTAAGGACCCCTCAGGAATGTATGAAATAGTTCTTGACGGGAAAACAGTTCTTGCTCTATCTTCAATTCCTTTTGATGGGTCTCCACTATCATCCTGTACGCTGTTGTTATCGGAAGATTCAAAGGCAGCAACAGGTCATCATGTATCAAAGCTCTTGAAGTCTATTCTCATTACAGAGGTTGATGGTGAGTCCTGTACCCACATTGATGCATCTCTGATAGTTAGTAAACAGAAACAATTTTTTACAATTTCTGTTGTTTAAGTTTTTTTTTTTTTAAAAATCTGCCACCTTGTTATTTTGAATGAAAATGCTTTCCAGCTTCACGTTCATTTACACGTCAAATAACAATTGGTTTTTGATCTTTATTTTGATGCTTTTTTTTTTTTTTTTTTTTTTTGACAACCCTCTTTCTGGAGTCGTTGCGTGCAACAGCTGATTATATTTAATTTCATGTTATGGTTGCCCTTTACACTCCGAAATTTGGTAATTTGCTGCGGTCTCCTTTCGCCAAGAGGAGGTTTTTTATAGGATTTGTTGTGTCAGCAGACTTATTAAAATAATATTCTTACAGAACAGTTAACATAATATCTTAAATAGCGTGGTGAGTATCTTAAGAAAACGTTGCGTTGTAAAAGTCGAGATTTCCCCCACTGACCGTTGCCTTTACACTCCAACCTTTTTAGTAATTTGCTTTGAGGAGGCTTGTGTATGATTTGTTGTGTCAGCAGACTGGTAAAATAATATTCTTACAGAGCAGTAACACAATATCTTGAATAGCGTGGTGAGTACCTTAAAGGAAAGCGTTTCACAGTCAATCTGAAGACTATGCCAGCACTCTCTATAACGGGTGGAAACCCTGTAGATGGGTCTGCTAGTAGTAAGTGTGCTACCTACTCATATTACAATAGAGACGCTGGTAGAACAATAGTCCGTTGTCCTGTTGGAAGTCAGATGACTGGAGGAGGAATGAAGAACGAGGCCAGAGGATTTAAAAAGACTTCCGGATTTGAGGAAAGCATGCCCTTTACGAATGGCTGGAGTTGTGATAGTGGATTTGGTTCTGGAAAGCACACTTGTTTTGTTAGATGTTGTCAGTAGCTTTGTTTTGTTAGTCGTGTGAATAATTCTCATCTCCCGAGAAGGAATTATAGTTGTTTTGTTGTTTTAATTTAGAAATCTGTTGATTTACACTTTGTATGAGTAACGCTCTGCGGTAACAGACGAACTTAATATCACTTTTATCAATTCCTTCAGACAATATGAACAAATGATACCACAGAGATCTTCAACTGTGTGGTCAGCTGATTCTTATCAAAGTAATGAAAGTTATGACTCGATTTGTTCATCTGAGACATCAGACCAGGCACCTCTTCCGTTAGGAGATGATGAGTTGGCTTCACTTGCACAGCAGCAACTGACTCAGCTTCATGTCCTCTTCCAACAGGGAGTTCTTGACTTGAATGCATTCTCACATGGAAGACGAAAAGTATTGAAAGCTATCTCTGAAGGAACAGCAGCTATAAATGTTACTCTCGATAAAATAGAACCGTCGCGTCGCACTGAGGGAGCTAGGCAGTCGAGTTTAGCAAGACCACGTCCTTATCAAAATCGACCAGTCTATTCAGTAGCACTTTGTGACGAATTCATAAGTGACGTCCCACCACGTGTCCAGTCAAGAATGAAGTAGTTTTTGTATCTGTTTTCGCAACTACTCTTGTCTAATGGCATTGGTACACCATATTTGTATTTTTTTTTTTTTTTTCTTTCCCAGCTCAAGTCCTTTTTTGAGTATTGTATTTGTATCCTGGCTGTGTCCTTTTCTCAGCAATATTATGTTTTTTTCTTGTTTTTTCGTTTTTTTTTTTTGAGCATTAGTTATATTGCATATTTGGGATGGTTGATAATGTTGAAAAATGATATCTTACTCACTTCACAGGATATTAAAGAAACACAAGAAAACAAATATGTCGCTCCGTAGAACTGCTGTTGCTTGCATGAGACCAACCGCCCCACTTCTTGATGGATGGCGGGAGAAGATGACTTACAGCAGGTGTGTTATTGTTTTCTGTTTTGAGAACATTTTTTAATAATGTTCGTAAAGAAGTCTTCACAACTAAACATAAAAAACAGACAAGTTGCTATCGCTACCAACTACCTCCACCTCGGACTTAAGGAGACTGAGCACGTCAAGTACCACAAGTTCACTATTCAGGTATGTGTTTGCTATTTTAGCAAGGTTAATTATAGCTCTTGTTTTTAAATATCTAACCAATACAGGACTTTGACGCCCAGAAGCCAATTTTGGGAGGAGGATACGAAAAGGTGACCACTGTCCCAAACACCTACGAAACCATGTAAACAGTTGGTTGAGGTTGTGTTATTTTCTTTTCCTTTTTCAAAAGGTTTTTTCTTTTTTTGGTGACGTCCCCCATTTTTTTTTAACTCCTTTGTATTAGTGATGCTTCACTTATTTTTTATTTTTTAGTTTTGGTTTGAATCGTTGTTGGGACAACATTGGGATACTCGGGTTTGGGGGCGTCACGATTTGGGGCGACGCCTCTTTGGCCTTCGCGTAAGTGTAATTTGGATCAAAAAAAAATTTTTTTTTTTGTAATTACTAATTACCTTAATCATTCTCTCCTACAGCTACTTCAACATCTTATTCTTATCAATTGGTTTTATTACTTTAAAGATCATTGATGTGGTTGTATTATTATCTTCTACAGATGTAAACTTTCTGTATGGCCGGGAAGCTAAAAGATGACGAGCGATTGAACCGAGCGCTATGTCAACCCGGAGCTAAGGTATTCTACTTTGATCCAAACTATGCATGGGCTATCGGTACAGTCATTGAGGATTGTGGGAAACACTTCAAGGTTGAAGGAGAAAATCCAAGTGCGTCAGAGGTAACAGAAGGCGGACTAGCAGAATGCGTGAAATTATCAGATGATCAGATATGGCCAGTTAGAGAAGATGTCGTTGATGAAGAGTTTGATGATCTACTCAACCTAACAGTCCTTCATGACGCAACAATTCAAAGGTGTTTATTCATAAGATACATGAAGAATATCGTCTACACTAACATCGGTGCTATTGTCGTCGCATTGAACCCTTGGAATTTTAAAATTCCTCATTACATGGAGGAATACATGCCTAGATATCTTGCTGAAGGAGAAGTAATAAAAGAAAACCGACCACACTCATGGGCCCAAGCCCACAACACCTATTTTGAACTACGTAGAGACAATCACAATCAATGTATATTAATATCTGGTGAGAGCGGAGCTGGTAAAACTGAAGCAGCAAAGATTGTAATGAAATACATGGGTGCTATTTCATGTATGACTGGTTCAGATGAAGCAAAGGAAGCTGCGAGGCAAATCGCTTTTAGTATTGAGCAAGCGAGTCCTATTTTGGAAGGTTTCGGTAATGCGAAAACGGTTCGAAATCCAAACAGTTCTCGTTTTGGTAAATTTATGAAAGTTCAATTCGCACCTGACGGATTCTTGGTAGGGGCTTTTACAATAAAATATCTCCTTGAGAAGTCTAGAATTGTGACTGCATCACCTGGAGAGAGAGTTTATCACGCATTCTACTTACTAGTAAAAGGAAAAGATGCATCCAATTACGGTCTAGCAGCCCCTGAAGCATATCATACCAACGCTGGTAACTGCATCGATATCCCTGGTGTTGATGACCATGAAGATTTTGATATATGCCTCACTGCAATGGATAATTGTGGTTTCTTACAAGAAGATAAAGAAGGTCTTTGGAAAGCTGTAGCTGGCATCATGCATTTACTTCAGGTTAAGTTTGTTCCAATTGACAGTGATAGCTGCAAGGTTGAACCATCAACTGAGAATCTTGTTGATGCTGCTTCTGATATTTGGGGAACGTCATCATCAGAATTAAAAATTGAATTAATAAAAACAACAACTGGATCTGGAGACAGTCAATTCGAAAAACTACTAACAACAGAGAAAGCTGCTGATGTTAGAGACGCGTTAGTTAAGTCTCTTTATGACCAGCTGTTTCAATGGGAGGTTGACGCTATCAACAAAACAACTGACCGTGGAACAGGTGAAAACTGGATTGGGCTACTCGACATCTTTGGATTTGAAGATTTCGAAATCAACACTTTCGAACAGATTTGTATTAACTTAGCGAATGAAACACTTCAAAACCACTACAATGATTTTATATTTACAAAAGACATGGCAGAGTGTAAAGGTGAAGGTATAGATGTCACAGAGGTGGTAAGACCTGATAACCTACCGTGTCTGAACCTTCTTCGATCCCGAACAGGCGTCTTTGGACTTCTGGACGATGAGTGTTCTCTTGGTAAGGGTTCGGATCAGCAATTTTTAGACAAAGTGAAGGATACAAATGGAAAAAATCCATTTTTTTTTGTTAAAAAATTTTCAAAAAATTCATTCGTCATCAACCACTACGCCGCTTCTGTCAACTACACCGTCGAGGGATGGCTCGACAAGAACAGAGATACACTAAAACCCGCAATGAGATTACTAATGCGTGCCAGTAGTATTCCTTTTATTGCAAACCTCATCGAGGCTCCTGATGAAAATGCGAAGAAAGATACTGTTGGAGGATTCTTTAGAAAACAATTGGACTCTTTAATGACGTTAATCAATACAACAAACCCTCATTGGATAAGATGTGTGAAACCACATCCAAACAAGAAACCTCTACAGGTTCATGGAGTGCAAATGATGGTTCAGTTGGAGTCTAGCGGTGTGCTCGGTACGGTTAAAATCCGAAAAGCAGGTTTCCCTGTTCGTCCAACATTCGAAAAGTTCATCTCCCGATTCAGAGTAATCGTCCCTCCAGAGAAATATCCACCCGCAGATGCGGACACCAAAACAAAATCAAAATTTTGTCTGTCAGTTTGCGAAGCTGCTGGTATCGAAAAACTAAAAGCACAAGCTGGTTTAACAAAAATGTTTCTTAAGAATGAAGCCAGTCAGCATCTTGAAGCAGTCCGTGATAAAATACTAAAAGACCACTGCAACACAATAAAGAAAGCAGCGTATTATCAATTGTCAATTTCACTGATTACTTATAAACGAACAGTGTTGGTTTTTCACACAAACGCAAGAGCAATTCAACAGAAATGTCGACAATGGCTACAGCGAAGTGCCGAGATTAGAAAAGTAAGAGAACAAGAACGACTGGAACGAGCAAAAACACTAGAAATGTTCGCTCAGAAGAAACAAGGAGCCATGCTAGAGTTAGACAAACACTCTGAGAACTGGACAGTTCCGGAAGGAGTAAAGGCGTTCTCAGACACTGAAGTTGATCATATTCACAATGCTATAAAGAACACATGGGATGAGACCAGACCTACTGTTGTACAACCAGATATAAAGTTCAGCAATCAAACAATAAACAGAAATGATCTAGAATCATTATGCAGTAAATTATCAGACCTTTGGTTCTCTAAACAGGGTGACGTCCTTACAGAATGGGAACAAAACCTACAAAGCCAATACGACGTCGGATCCATGTTGTGTGAAATATGTGAAGCGGTAATAACCCCAAAGGTTGGAGAACAGAACCCTTCTCGCAATCTGTTAAAGTTGTTGTTATCATTGCGGGGGAATGATGTTAACGTTGCGTTGTTTGGTAACGACAACACACCTATTTGTGAAGAGATATTATCAAATATAAGCTCATCAGCTACTTCTACAGACACTGTTGGTAAATGGGTCAAAACAATTTGTCTCGCTGTTGCGTTGTCAGAAGTGACAGCTTCACCAGTAGAAGGTTTCTGTTGTCCTATCAACGGTGATGTGAATTCCTTAGTAAGTGATCGTGGTGAGGCGACAGTATATGTTCCAGCACCCATCCCGCAGTCAGCAAGCGGAACTCTCGTAGCTGGCGTTAGTCAGGTTTTAGACACTTCTAAAATATCCCCGTATCCGGGATCGAACTTGATCATTCCTCCATTTTGCTCTCTTCATGTCACCCCTGACACCATTGCATTTAAAAATTCATTGGGGAGTTCAAATGTGTTTCTTAAAGAGTTACAACCGTTGGCTTTGTATGATTCGGCGTGTGCGGATAAAAGGTTAGCGAAGCTTCGAGAAAAACTACAACAACGGAAGATTGAACAAGAGAAATTACGAAAGGCTGAAGAAGCAAAGCAATTAGTGCATACGATGAATCGGTTAACCACAACTGATGAAGCTGCAGCAAGAGAAAAGGTTATTGAGAATCACTCAGAAGGTTTGACTGACTTACAAGGAACATTTATTGTAATGTTAGACTTGTTTTATGAAGCTGGTATCCAGTGGATTATTGAAGTACTAGATACACATCACATCAACATCAGAAATGAAGAACACGCTGCTAGACAATTGATCAATAGAAGCTTCTCAACTACCCGCTCTGCTGCGGAAACAATTCTTGTTCAGTCAACAGAAAATAATTTTAGACAAGTTTTAGTTAACTTGGAACATTTAATTTATCGTGAAATGATAAAAAGACTTCAAACCTATCGTCGTGAGCTGTTGTCATTTAATAAACTTCGATCTGTTGTAATGGATGGTTGGAACAAGTTGGGAGTAGCTGCAAATGTTCGTTCAGCAAAAATAAAACATCGAAATAAAGAAATTAAGAAACTTCAGAGACTTCGGGAAGATGAATTCACCAGACTTCGAATGCAATACGAGGATGGTACGCAAACCCCAACTCATAAATATACTCGGCGTTATCATCATGAGGTACAAGTCAGGGAAGTAACTCACACTACGCAGAGCAACGCACTTCATCCATCAGCTTTGTTCTTGTCACCACCACAGTCTGTTACAGTACCTCATCCAATTAGCGTTCCACAAACGCCTTATGAGTCCTTAAGAATAGATCGTGATTCAAATATGAATGGAAATCCTTATCTCAGGGGGATGACAACACCTGTCGGTTCCCCTTCTCGACGTAGTCCAGTTAATTCTCGATATGGTAGTTAGTTTTGTTAATCATGTGGCTTCGTTATCTTTAATTAGAAAAAGTTCCAGCTTTTGTTTTTTTTATTTGTTGGCTGTTTGTCTAAATAGCTCTCCCTTCCCATGTACGACTTTAACTAATATATGTTCCCCATGTAAGCTGTACAACTTCTGTTTACGTTTGTTTTGGAGTTCTGGTGTTTTTAAGTGAATTGTTTTTTAACGACATTTTTATAATTTATTTCAATACTCTTTTCAGATTGCTGCTGCTACCACAAGTTATGTAAAGTGTGTTAGTAACATGGCCGCACTAGGTGTAAGAATACCTCTCTCGGATGACGAGATCATGCCTGTTACTGTTCCAAGTCATCTGAAAAATATTATCGGAATGATGAACAAAATTGACGGATATCAACACTGCATTCAGTCGAACAGTAAAGGTCATTTAAATAAACGAGTCATAATAGTAACCACAAATACCAATCCCCCAACGCTTTTCTTGAGTAGAGAAGATGATACTGCACTTTTAAAAACCAGTAAACCACCTTTAACCAGAGTAGTTCCACTGACTTCTATATCAAGCGCCTACGTTACTAAGGGAAAGAAAGGTGAGAATGTCACATTATTGAACATGGAAGCGGGAGCTAAGGAACCAGGGTTACTCTTTATGGAGTCTCACGACTCCCGAAACAACAGCAATCACCTTGGTAACCACTACATAGTTCGCGTGATAAATTATCTTAAGAATCAAATAAACGGAACAGAACTCCCGCTGTATGACGTGTCAGGTACAAAGATTGATTTGTTTAAGCAAAACTCTTTAAAGCGACCAACTGGATATATCACTCCGGATGTGAAGCTTGCGATGTACCGAAATGCACGAACCGGATCGCCGTTCGTCAGACGACCAAAGGAAGAACCCGAGAAGGAAAAACCACCGCCACCTCCTGTGGAAGTCGTAAAACCAAAGCCGAAACCAAAACCAAAACCAAAAAAGAGAACCGTTGTGAGTCCTCCTCCTCCTCAGGGAAATGGAGCGGACCGACAGGCACTGCGGCACTACCTCAGTTATTACATGAATTCAGGTTTGAAAAGTACTCGGCAACAACCTCAACGTACTTGGGAACCCCCAACTCAAGTACTCCTACCTGAGGAAGAGATATTTGAAGAAGAGTCTGAACCTGTTGAAACTATTCCTAAGAAGACACGACATGTAATGAGACCCAGAGGTGAACCCCCAGCACCAGTCTATGCTGTTCGTCCTACAGTACCGAAAGCAGACATGGGAGTTCAAACAGCAATTGTTTCTCATGAGGATGCTCGAATAGATGCTTCCGCTGAGGAGCTCCCTTTTGAGGAAAAAACTTCTGTCACACCAGATCAGCGTCCGTTGAGAGTCGGCAAGTTCAATGCTAGCTCACCGAACTATTCGCTTTGGAGCTTTGATCTTCCGGTTACCTGTTTAGTCAGACCTACAATAAAAGATCCGGCAAAAGTTAGAATGGCTTGCTAGTTTTATCACCGTACGATATTCTTGTTGATTTGTGACAGGCAGTAGTACGTGTTGTCATGATTATCTGACCCTGTATTTCCTTATTCTTGTTGCCCTCCCTCCCTTATGATATAAAATAACTCTTGGTCTATCCCTGATGTTACTTTTTCCCCATTTTTAACAAAAAAAATTTATCTGCCCGAAGTTCTCCGGTCGTTTTCTTAACTTGTTTGTTTCTATATAAACCTATTTTCGCTGGGTCCTCATAAGAGGGTTCCTGACCAGAGCTCAATCAATCAATCGTTTGTGTTTAAACAGATCCCCAATGTGGTGCTCACAGAACCAATTTCGTTTGTAGTTTCGTAAGAAATTCCGTGGCGATGTATTTCGTTTGCATACAATGGAAGATGTGATACAAAGAGAGAGCCTTGCTGTTGTTCACGTGTTGTATATCGAAGAAGATCAAATCGAAAACAATGAACAGCCAACCATCGGATGAATGTTCTTGGAAGTTTCACCCCCCTTTTTATGATTAACAACTACAAATATTTTAATTTTGTTTTTTACGTTGTCAAAGTTTCACCCCCCTTTTCCCCTCGAGAAACGACGTATGTGAGTTTGGTATCCACAGGCAATTCCTCCGTGAGGAGTTCCCTTCTTAGTTGTTTAAAGTCGTTTCGCCGACACTTTTTGATTGTTGTATTCCTTATGTAGTTTTGGTTTTGCTTGAAAATTGATGTTAAGTGTGTTGTTTAAAAATTATTATTTACATTATTCAGACCTCCCTGTGAGAAGATGAAACTCGCCGGGCTGGTTGCCCTGTGCGCACTGCTGGTATCAGCAGGTGCAAAGAAGGTATCTGGCTCTTTTCACTTATCTGCTGGTGACGAAACGCATGGACCTGAATATGAGATTTCTAAGTATACTTTTGCGGTTGGAAAGTCAATGATTAAAGGAAAGGTCACGTACAGCGCTAGTGATCAGAATTGGATGACATCACCAGCACTTTATCTTTTTAACGACGATAAGTGGGATGAATATCACAAGGCACCAGCATGCATGGACAAAGTACAGGCCGCACACACTGTCGTGCAAATTGGTTCAAAGTCAGGAGAACAACAAGCAGCTAGGTCTAATATCGATTATGGCTACAATCATCTTGCTAAGAATGCCAAGACGTGGACTACTCAGAAGGGTAATAAAATTGAATGGTCCTTCGAATGGGAGATTGAGCACACGGAACGTTCAAAGGGATGGTTTTTAATATCTGCTGACTGCGCTCTCGAGCAATTCAACACCAGAGTCGCTCCAATGGCTTACGAAATTCAGATGCTCAACCCGGGCGGTAATCACCTCCCTGCTGATGAACACTGGCTTCCAACTGTTTACATTTTAGTGTTGACAGCTCTTTGCTTCCATGCTGGTTACTGCTGCTCTGTTCTTTCTCTCACAATGGAACATCACAAAAAGGTTCATCTTGTAGTGAAGCTCTTCGCCATTGCGTACTTCCTGCAGCTGTTGTCACTTGTCTTTGAGTTGGTCCACCAGCTCATTTACAGTCTGAATGGAAGAGGTGTTTTTATTTTAGACTTCTTGTCTGAGTTGTCTGAAGGAATTTGTGCTTTGATAATCTCATTTGTGTTGATTTGTCTTGCGAGTGGTTGGACACTTGTTGAGCAGGGAGCTGATGCTAAACGTGGGCAGTCAGTCGCTACGATATTTAGAAATCCGAGAGGACTTGTTCAGAGTGGTAATTGGTTGGGTAACTTGTTAGCACTTTGTCTTGTTGGTTTAGTATGCTACGTAATGTTCTTAATATTCTTAAACAAACTGTCTGATGATGACTTCACAAAGTTCCACGACTCTGACTCTGAAGCAGGAACTACTTTAATCAGAATTCGATTAATTCTGTTCGCCTTCTTTGGACTGTCAATGTTCGCTACTATCAGAAAGCTTCGTACCAAGAGCACCCAACAAAGCTTAGTTTCATTCTTAATTAAATTGCTTATCTTTGGTTCTCTTTGGTTTGTTACCTTTCCTGTTGCAGTTACTGTCGCCAACTTATCTCCTCACTACCACCGTCATCGTATAGTGGTAATTGGTGTTTTGGTAGTACAAGCAATATGTCTGGCTGTGCTCAGCCATCAGTTTCTTAAGGATGAGTCTGCCTATGCCAAACTCAGTACCGCATGGGAGAGTGGAATGCTTCCGGGAGCTGGTGGTCTAATCAGCGGTAAGAAAATTGTTAAGGAGTAGTTGTGGTGTAACCTACTTTTTTTTTAAAAAAAAAAAATGAAAGAAAAAAAAAATTAGAATAGGAGATTAAAGGAGGAAACAACAACAACAAAGAAAAAAAAAAAAAAAATAAAGATTGAAGGAAAAAAAAAAAGAGAAAATGAAACCAAAAAAAAAAAAAAAAAGAGAAAAAAACAGAAAGAAAGAAAAAGAAAATGGAAGAATACTGACAAAGAGAAGTGATCTAAGCAACGTGAAGCTTGAAGAGAACTTTATTTTATTTGGATATTTTATTATATCAGTTTTATAAAAACACTCTTTTTATTGCGACAAGTCACAACACTTAGTTGTAAATTTGAGTGACAAAAAAAAAAAAAAAAAAAAAAAAAACGTGTTGATTACTCCACGTCAGTGATAGTGACGGTTATATGCGTGTGGTTAGAGTTTCCTTGTTGAGTTGCTTTCTTTCTTTTTTGCAGTCTTCCTCATTTTGTTAGAAGAAATAGTGTTTTCTTTTTTTTTTTTTTTTGAGTTGCAATATTAATATTTTACTTCGATTCATTCACTTCCGCCATGTGATAGGCGGATGCCGTGATAGTGTATACGATTCTTATTAACAAAAAACAAACCTTTTTTTTACACAAAAAAAAAAAATCAATAGATATCACAGAAAGAAAATGAGCTTCACACGTAATTACATAATCACATAAAGAGGGAGGACGTCATTGGATTGCTATTTTGATGAATTTTTTTTTTTTTTTTTCTTCTCAGATTCTTTAAACGACCTTTACTTTTAAAAAAAATAAAATGGGACAATGCTGCTCGGCCGACGCGTCAGCGAGCCCACGCTCCAAGCCAAGAAACATATTTAAGAATCACGCAAACATTCATGTTGAGGGAACTATTGAAGTTGAGCAGGTAATTCCGATGGAGAGAAAAGGATCCTTGGTTCCTGGAACAAGAGTACACGTAAAGAACGGAGATGGCGTGTTGGTTACCTCATCTGGATCTGAAGGAAGATGGGTAATTAAATTAGACAGCGGAAAGAACGTAATGAACAAACCATCTGAAATTGAAGCGTCCCTACCTGACGATGATTTGTTTGAGGACCTACGCACTGTAACATCCTTCAGTGATAATGACTCTCCTCGTCACTTTGCTGATATTGAGGAAGTCGTTAGTGAAGGAAGCGGCTCATTCGGAACCGCCATTTCCCACTAGAAAAATTATAAGTTTTTACGATTCTTAAGACCATTGTAGTCAATAATAAGAAAATAATATTATTATTATTCCAAAGGAATTACCACTTATATTGTAATAGTAGTTTTGTCTCGTTTGTGAAAAAATCTCAATCAATTTTATGTTTTTTTTTTCCCCCTATCTTTAAAACCTTAAACTTGTAATTATCTTACCCCAAGTGATTCCATTCGCTATATTTTTCTGCATTTCACTGGTTTGTTATTCGGCTAAAAAAAAAAAAAACGCCTGCTGCTCCCTTTTCCCTTTTAAATTTTTTCGATGTTTCCTGTTTTACCGTGGTGAGATTCGCAGTTGGTGTTTCACAGTGTTGTAAATCTGTTACTGGCTTTTGTTCAAAAAGTAGCTTACGGAAGTTTAAGAACTAGCTGCGAATTCCTTGCTAAGATTTCATCCACAGACATGTAAACAATGAAAGGAATGAACTTTATTTTCTTTCACTGATCAGTTTAAGTTTTGGTTATATTTTTATTTTTTTTTCCTGCTTGTGCTGTTTTTTTGTGAACCCACACTCCAACTGATCGGGTTAACATAATGGTCCCGATCGTTGGTTGTCGCTCTTCTGAGTGTCGGTATGTTCATTAAAAACAGTTTATTATTGGTACCACGGTGAATTATTATTATTTCTGATGAACTGCTACGGAATAATTCTCTTCCGAGCTACGCTGTTGCAGTACTGCTGCACGGGAAAAGACAACTGGTTTTTCAACTGATTTAAATAACACATAGTTTTCCAAGAAGGAGTACTGTGTGTAATTAAGTAAATCACTTGACAACTGGTAGTCTTTGCCGTAGTCGATATTCGTGTCGGTTCATACAAAGGAATGGTTTTGGTTCATCGTGGAAGGCAATCCCGTGCCTCATCCGATGCTAGCTACTTCATATTCTAACTGCTCTTATTCAGAGTTATGTTTCCTTTACCTTTTTTATTACATCTGAGATTGGATGTGTTTAAGCTCCGAGCTAAAAGCGTTCTGACTACCTACGACGTTTTTTAGAAAAAAAAAAAAAAAAAAAACTTTCTTACTTTAGTTTTAATGCAACAGTTGCGCCAAACAGGTCTGAAATAGCTGGTGTGCTTGAGACAATGAGTCTCAGCGTTGTGCTACAACAGTCTTGTTTGTAATATTCTAATGTTGATAACTTTCTTAGAGATGGTGCTATCTAACGCAAGGCAGCCATCGTTGTGAAGCTGTTTTTAGAATTCGTCGCAATTTCTGTTTCTGTTTCTTTTTTTTTTTTTTTTTTTTTTTTTTTTTTGCATTCACATCTAGTCACTGCAGTTTTTCATCAATTCTATAAAACCCACACACAAAAAAAAAAAAGACCGTATTGGGTTTTTTTTCTCCCTTTGTTTTGTTTTGTTTGCTCTTTCTTAGGCAGCGCGTTGATTTATTTTGAAACGAAAAAAAAAAAAAAAGGAAAACAAACCTTCCCTCCTTTCCCCTTCCCTTAAAGCCTTCCACCTGGAGCTGGGCAAATGTGTTTTAATTTTAGGACAGAATAAAAGAAAGATCAAAAAAGGAGAGAACAGATTATGAATAAGCGGATAGGACAACTAGAAGTCACATGGCACACCAACAAAATCAAAAAGGAACCTTCGCCGTGTGCGTCCCAAAGACAGCACGGCGTTAGGTTTTTAATGTCAACCTAACCTTTTTTTTTTTTTTTTTTTTTCTCTTTTTTCCACGGTACAAGGTGTTCCCTGTTTATGAAGCACTGTCACTAAGACTGGCCTCGTATAACAGGTACGTGTCTCGCACACTATCCACTCTTTAGTGACGTATTTTGCAAAGTCTGTTTGCTCACTGTTGTCGTATTTTTCATTTTTTTGTTGGGTGTTGCTTTTAGAGTTTTCCGCTGCTGTTTAAAAAAAAAAAAAAAAAAAACTCGTTCTCTCCGTTTGGTCGAACTCTATTGTAGTTTTTTAACAAGTTTCAAGTTTGCATTATGGTGAGTACCTCCCAAATCTGAAAAAAGCAAAATAAACAAACGTACTAAGTAACTTCAGCATCGCCACGGCAGCCGATGGCAAGAAATTCTCTTTTCAATAAATAATTTGTTGTTTTTTTTTTTGAAATGAGAATTTTCGTATTTATCTTAAGTGATGGATGCACTACTTTTGCTTTAGGCGGTAGATGAATTCTATCCGCAAGGGTGCCATTTTGATTTATCCGATTTTTTTTTTAAACCAGTTTTTAACGCTGTTTTACGCCGACAGAATACGGTCGCATACGTTGATAGAAAAAAAAAAAAACCCAAGTGCTGGCCACCACTGTTTTCGATCATCGGCAGTTTTTTTTATTTTTTTTTTTTATGACTTCACTCCCATCCGAAAGATAACAAACGAAATAATACTCGCAGTTCTGTTTTTAGGCGTTGCCAATTCACACGCTAAAAAGAATAAAGAGATTATGAAGTTATGTAACAATTTATTACTTGGGATTTTTTTTTTTTTTTTTTTTTTTTTTTGTCGTGCACAAACATCCTCGTCTAGTCTACTTACAGCTGCTAGTGAGAAAAGACGTAATCACACCCTACTTGAGTAGCGATTGAAAGAGAGTAAATAATAACTTCTTTTCTGTTGGTCTGTCCGCGAACATATTCAGCTCGTGGCTGAGATCGCTGAGATCGCAGAAGAATGCTTGTTGTTTACGTGTTCCCCCTTTATGTTTTTCAGTCAAGTTGTTTCTGTTTTTACATTGTCAAAAACTATCCTTTCCATTCAATTTATCCTCGATCTTCTTCTCTACAATAATCCCTAACTCCTCTCGTTGTGTTGGATTCTTTCTGCCAACGAGGATTATACTTTTGACTTTTTCGTGTTTTTTTATTTTTATTTTTTTTTTTGTCACTACTTCTTCCGACAAATAAAGGAAGTTTTTTTTTATTTTATTTTTGCAAGTCTCGAAAGCCCTAAGGCCCTTTTGGCTTGTTATTATTTCCGTTGAGGCGGAATTCGCGTGTTATATTTCTGTTTTTTTTACCCTTTTTGGAACTTAGTCTTCTTTGCAAAGCATTGCTTGATGATTACTGTTACAGAACTTCGTTCGATATGGCTGTGCCGATCTGCACTGTCTTGTTAGTGGGAAGTTAGTATTGTTTTGTGACATGAATATTGTTAACATAACACTTAGGATCCTTGTCGGTAATTGTTATCAGAGAAGACTCTGACCTCTTATTCTTTCCGAGCGCTTCTTTCGCCCTTCAAAGTTAAAACAAGCAATGACATAACAAAGAAACGAAGAGATGCTTTAGAGCGGTCTCACCGCAGGGCACTTTTCAATTATCTTGTTTTAATGTAAAAAGTAACTTTCTTAAAACCCATTTCGTGAAAAAAGAATAATTCCATGATAGAAGGGGATTGTTATTTTGTACAAGCTGTTAACTACTATTTGGAGAGCATTAGAGATTCATTCCAGGCATTATATTTGACGTACTACGGCTTATTAACGAGATGCAGTCCCCGCTTATTTTTTTTTCTTTCTTAAAAAAATAATTTTTAGAGGAGCTGCAGTACTCACGGCTGTCAATTCCTTTAATTTATGTTTTTTTTTTTTTGAAATCTCAGCCCCAAATGGGGTTGTCAGATTATACGAGAAAGGAATAAACAGCTCCCCAAATCTCATTAGTTGGGGGGATTCGTTTTTTTTTCCCTTTTTTTTTTTTTTCTTTTACCTTTATAACACCCCCTTCAAAAACTAAACTAAACTAAAAACACCTTTTTCGGTTTTTTCGTTACCTCTCTCTTCCTCTCATGACCGAAACTTTTTTTCTTTTTTTTAAAAATAAATCCATCCCCCAAGTGGTATCACTAACAGAACAAAAGAACGAAGTTGTCGGTAAGTAGTGTGGAGCAAGAAAAGCATGTTACATACGGAAAACAGAAGAATTATGTGTTTTTTTTTTTTTTTTTTTGAAGAATCAGTAGTGACAGCAACCACTTTTCAGACAACAGACGGGGGGAGTATTCTCCTCGACGAAATGATGTCATAAACTGTGCATCATCCAATTGGTGAGGGTCTCGCGGTACTTTCATGGGAGATTCCCTGACTATGATAAAAATACAATGAAAAAATGTAAAAAAAAAAATTAGTAATATTTTCTCGTTCCTCCTCTTTCAGTTCTTTTTTTTTTTTACACTTTTTCCTCAAAGCCTTTTGGTCGCTCTTATTGAGCCTCAACAAGGAAAGCGTAGGTAAGGGTCTTTCTATGTTTTATGTTTTTTTTTTTTTTTTATGTTTTAAATGAATAATTATTTTGAATCCGTTAAATACTACTATTTCATTACATCAGTTGAAAATAAAAAAAAAAAAAAAAAGTATGGAAAGATGAGTTCAGTGAGAAGTTACTGAAAAAAGGAGATCACGATATTACATTATTTTATTTTAGTGGGTTTAGGTAGTCATTTGTTTCAGGTTATTTTTATGTCTTTTTTTTTTAAGGCTTCGTAAATAAATAAAAATAATTTTAACACGACAAGGTACTGCACTACCTAACAAAATGGAAGAGTTTCAAAAACAAGTCTCACAAATCCGTTCTGGCGTTATTGGAGAGGATGTCACTATCAAAAGTCCTTTACCTTTAGAGAATAAACAACGAAGAGTTCTATACCTTGACTATACTGCTTCTGGAAGAGCGGTAACGCAAATTGAGCAGTACATAACCAACAAGGTACTTCCTATTTATGGAAACACTCACACGGCTTCAACTGCCACATCGAGACAGACTTGTTACTTTAGAGATGAGGCTAGACAGATGGTAAAAAATTATTTTAAATGTGCTCCTGATAAACACGCAGCTATTTTTGTTGGAAGTGGTGCAACTGGAGCATCACAACTACTGGCTGAGTTAATTAAAAAGACTGAAGGGTTTAAGAAGAAATCGATACGAGAAGAAGACAGATGGGGATCGATTAGATGCACCGCATGTCAGACGACAATAAAAAACGACGCTCTCTTTAGAGAACATACAACGTCAGCTGAACATAAAAGTAATCTCGAAACTCATAATAGTGAAAATAGTTTTCGGTCTACAAAATCAATCAAACTGATTGTTGATCCGATGGCACACCACTCGAGCATACTTCCTTTCAGAGAGTTGTCATCGGAAATGGACATACCAATTGAAACAGCGGAAATCGATATGGAAACAGGCGGTATTTGCATACCGAAATTAGAAGATCTCCTCAAACAGACAAAATCACAAAATTTACGCCCGGTGGCGATTCTCAGCGCCGCGAGCAACGTCACGGGTGTTGCACAAGACCTTCTTTCGATAACTTCTTTGGTCCATAAATATGATGGACTTTGTGGTTTCGACTGCGCAGCTGTAGCAGGTCACCGTCACATTAATATGTCACCCATCCCTGACTCTCCACTTCAAGATCCGACAGTAGACTTTGCCTTTGTTAGTCCTCATAAGATGTTGGGAGGTCCAGGAACACCTGGTGTTTTATTAATAAAAAAAAATTTATTATCAAATGACAGTCCGTGTTCTACTGGTGGAGGTGTCGTTTACTTCGTCACAGATAAACGTCATGACTATGTTAGTCACCATGAAGATAGAGAAGAAGCTGGGACCCCAGATATCTTGGGATCTATTCGAGCAGGTTTGGTGTATCGTCTTCATGGTTTGGTTGATCAAGAATTGATTGAAAAAACTGAAAATTCAATGATTCAGAAACTCGCAGATTCCATCCGATCAGACGTCCATATCTTGGGAGACGTACCAGTTAGTTCAAAGGTAGGAATTCTTTCATTCAATATTCCTTACATAAGCAATACTGATAAAACTATATACCTCCACCATTGCTTTGTTACTTCACTTTTAAACGACTTATTTGGTATCCAAGCACGCGGTGGATGTGCCTGTGCTGGACCATACGCACAATGGCTACTGGGTATGACAGATGAAGTAACATGTGCCATAAATGATATTCTTAATCACACTGGTCATATAATTCTGAGACCTGGATTTGTGAGGATTGGAGTCCACTACACCATGACTATGGATGAGGTTGATTATGTAGTTAAAGCCATAAAATGGATAGCAAGCAACGGTTGGAAGCTATTAGGAGCCTATAAATATATTGAAAAAACTGGTGAGTGGGAATACAGAAATGGAACATACGAATCAGAGAGGAGTTGGCTATCAGATTTCAACCTAACAAGTAGCAGTAACAATACTAATAGTGTTATTGACAGCAAGTCAGTCAACGCATTTGATGAAGCTGATAAACTGCTTCACACGGTTTACACAGCTGGAAACGTCGTTCTAAATGAGTCATCCTACCCTGAGTTACCTGACAAGTACAAAAGACATATCTGGTTCGCAACTCATGAGGATTTCTTATTGTCCGTCTCCAGTCTTTTAAAGGGAAATCATACGTTGCATGACTTAACAAACACTGTTCCAAAACTGTCTAGCATCCCAAATCGCATAACTTTCACAGTCCGAAAACTCGGTGAAGAAAAAGTAAAAAGAAAGATTACAGCTATTGACGAAGACGTGCAGCCTGCTAAATCTACGAAAAGGTCTAAAAAAGACAAGAAAAACAGCATAAATGGCGTCACCATACCAAAGTCTCTCAGATCACAAGTTGGAGAAGCAATTAAAGACTACGACATGATAAAGGAAGGAGATAAGATTCTAGTTGGATTGTCTGGTGGTAAAGACAGCCTAGCATTACTTCACGTTCTTTGTATGCTTCAACGTGTCAGTCCCGTCAAATTCGAAATTGGTGCTGCGACTGTCAATCCCCTAACACCTGAGTATGACCCGACACCATTAAAACCCTACATGGAATCTATTGGTGTTCCTTTTTCAATATTAAGTCAGCCGTTGATTGAACTGGCAAAGACAAAAATGGATAAGAAAAGACCTTCAATTTGCTCATTCTGCTCTCGTATGAAAAGAGGAATGCTCTACTCACACATGAGAAAAGAAGGGTACAACGTGTTGGCACTCGGACAGCATCTTGATGACTTGGTGGAATCGTTTGTTATGTCGCTCTTTAGAAATGGAACGCTCTCAACAATGAAAGCAAACTACACAATCCAACAAGGCGATATCCGAGTGATTCGTCCTTTAGTTTATGTTCGTGAAACAGTAACATCTCACCTCGCGACTGATAACAATCTTCCTATTATTGCTGACAACTGTCCTGCTTGTTTCTCTGCTCCAAAAGAACGCCATCGTATAAAACTATTGTTGGCTGCTCAGGAAGTTGAATTTCCGAATGTATTCCCAACTGTGTTGAGATCAATCAAACCACTGATAGCTATTAATAAAACTGATCAAGGAGGTAAGGGTGACGATGAGGATGAGGATTTAGCCTTGGAGGAGTCTATGTTACCATGTGCTACTGACAGCTGTCCATTGTGAGATCTGTCTAACTGGAACTAACCAACTCCTCGACGAGGAGCTATTAGCGTAATGCCAGAATGAGATAAGAAATACTCCCAGGACTCGCAGAATAATGTCTCCGCTGAGCGGGGTGTTGTCTTATCAAAATTATTTTAGGAACCACCTAGCCATTCAATCATCAGTATATTTAAACCCCCCACACACAACGGTAGTTGTTTTTTTTTTCTTGAGCAGCGTTACTGCCCTCACGTAAATGAGAAAAAAGTTATAATTAGTATTTTACAGGTTGGGCACAAAAACTAAAAAGACAAAAAAAGAAAAATGATTGACAAAGTTCACATCGCTGCGGGGATCTCCTTCCTAGTATTGAACATCCTGGGGCAGTTTATGTTCTCTGAGATGAGAGGAGGGTTCGGATCACTTCAAATTATTGGATTGATACTTCACATCATTGCTGGACTCCTCCTTATTGTATCGATGTTAATGTTAGTACAAACAGTATGCCAGGGATACGTTATGAACAATAGAGTAAAGGGACAGGTCGATGTGGATATGTTGATTGCTTACACTCTCTTTTCTTTCACTGGATTTGCCATTACTTGTGCTGCTGTGTACCTCCGCAGTGGATCTCATTGGTGGAACATGTTTACGATCTTAGTAGGAGGCGCTGCGTCTGTTGCAGCTGATCCTTACATCCGTTCGAAGTTTTTTAAAAAGTCCCCTCTCGGAAGCTCTGAGGTATGTTTCCTCTTGATAAGACACATTTCTTGTAAATTCACTTTTTTTTCCTCATAAAAATTAAAACAGCCGGCGGAAACCTGGAGTGTTCCGAACCCAAACCCTGCATCCCCTACAATGAGACAGCGATTCTAAAAACCTCTTCCTCGTTGATACCAGGCTATTAAGCTACTTTAATCCTTCTGCAATAAAAATAAAAGAGGAGTAAAAAGAAATGATAAAGAAAAAGTGTTGCTCTTTGTAAAGAGAAACAGGCCTTGCCTCTGTTTGTCCATAACCGGTGGAACGTCAGGAAGTTTTTTTATTAAAAAGTAACATCGGATGTTGGTTGACAGTATTTATATACAGCATGTTGAAAAACTTAATTTTAAAAAAAAAAAAAAAAAAATGGAGAGAAGAAAACTGGGCAAACGTACACCCGAATTTCATAGCTTTTCAAAGTATACATGGAAAATTATTTATTACGTCACCCCTTCCACCTTTACAGAGAGAAAGAGAGAGAGTATTTTTTTTTTATTTAACAAGATGAGATTCGTGATAGCCTTAGTGTCTCTATTCATAGTTGCTATCTACGCAGACGATACGGATGATGAACTCGAAAGTAGACTCGACGTTCTAACAAAAGAACTGGAAGGAATGCACGACGATGATAGAAGAGGTAATCTAAAGGGAATGCAATTGGGTAAAAAAGGAGCTGCCTCTTACGATGTATGTTCAGTTTTTTTTTTTTTTTTGATGTAGTAAAAAAAATCCAGTCGAAAAATGCTTAAATTCCAAGAAATGCTATTCCCGGTCGTCCTCTATGCTAGCCGGGTCTTCCCTGCTGCTGTATGTCGAGACAACGATCAGAGTCGGAGGAGTTTATATTAATTTACTTCGTGACAAGGAGAGGAGTTTCCATTTTAACTTCCCGAAAAAAGAAAATGAATAAATAAAAAAATAAAAAAAACAGTACACCGTAGGCCAAAAAATTGTGATTTCAAAAGAAATTACGTTCAAACGCGCAAAGGGAAAGACTGGACGCAAAATACCTGCTGGTACCGTCGGTAAGATTTCATCTGTACCGGGAGACAGTGAGGGATCTGTGGCTGAAGTAAAGATTGAAAACACCGTATTCGATGCCAAAGACAACCAAATCGTCCCTCAAGAAGTATGGGAGATCCGCGAAAAGGAACGTCTGGCAGAAATTGAACGCAATATTAACTGGGGAGATCGCATTAAAGGTTTGCTTACCAAGCATGCTCCAAAAAAACTAAAAAAATTACCTAACGTACTAAAGGCTTGGGCAGGAAAGGAAAAACAACTATACCAAAAACTTGAGGCTGAGCACGCTCCAAAAACAGATGAGTTGTAAGTGGAAAAACACGCAAGCGTGAAAAATTCAATTTTATTTTTATTATTTCTTTTTTTTTTTTTTTATTAAAGATGACTACAACTCACCCATACCTGACCATTATAAGATGTTCAGACGGTTTTTCCTTTTTTTTTTTTTTTTTTTTGATGGATCTGAGAAATATGATCCACCCCATTCGCATGACGGCGGGGTTAGTTGCAGAAAGAAGAAACGAAAGTTAAAAAGAAACAATCCAGAACCTGGACAACACATCCACAATGTAGGTACTAAACGATGAGGGAGGGGAGCATTTTTTTGTTCCGTTGTATTATTCCTCTCACTGTCAGTGTACCCTCCTGATGTCGTTATGCTTTTGTTAGCTATTGCCATGGAGAGGATCTGCGTGTGGGTTCAACAACACGTCGTTTTTTTCGTTTTCCAGGTTCAGTTTATATGTGTAAATACTTATTAATATTTTAAAGAAACTTTTTATCAAAAAAAAAAAAAAAAAAAAAAAAAAACTATTATTATTCACAGTACTCACCTAAAATGATTGTATTGTGGTGGGCTCTAATTGTTATATGTTTGCCATTGGTGGATTGCGGTGCACCAACCGCTACGGAATCTCTGAGTCTTTCTGTGTCGATTACACTAACACCTTCAGTGTCTGATAGTATTTCTAAGACGTTGACAAATTCGATGTCTTTGAGTGAAAGTGTGAGTCAGACTGATTCAATATCGCTGAGTAAAACTATTTCCTCAAGTCTTACGGACACCGTATCAAAGACTCTAACAGTCTCATTGACTGACACCGACACGTTGTCTTCTACTCTTACAGACACGTTATCCAAGACTCTAACATTCTCATTGACTGACACCATTTCCTCAAGTCTTACGGACACGCTATCAAAGACTCTGACGTACTCATTGACTGACACCTTGTCTTCCAGTCTTACGGACTCGTTGTCAAATACATTGACGTTTTCGTTGACGAAAACCATTTCAACTTCCCTCACTGATACTTTTTCGTTGACTGAGACTTACAGTTTATCGGAGACAATATCCAGGTCTCTCACATTTACGGAGTCGTTGACGCAGACTATTTCTCCGTCGCTCACTGACTCGTTGACTAACACGAAAAGTGAAAGTCTGACTGACACAATATCACCTTCTCTGACAATATCACCGTCCCCAACACTGACACAATCATTAACTGCAACAATCAGTTTGACTAAGACGCAAACGGTGTCACCAACGGATACCTTTTCGTTGACTAAAACCATATCTGAGACTTTGAGTGTAACTGATACGCCCTCAAAAACATTCTCTTTGACGATAAGTGTGACATCAACACCTTCATTGACATTCTCTTTAACGAATACTGTATCGTTGTCAAAAAGTATAACCGTGACACCGACTGACTCGGTAACGCCTACTGAAACAAGGTCTTTAACCAACACGATCTCAGTCACTCCAACTGATACTCCGTCACCCACTAACACGGTAACACCATCTGCGACTTTTACTGACTCGCTGACCAAGACTACTACTCTTTCGAAGACTTTTACTGAGTCTTTGACGCCGACTGACAGTTTAACTCCAACGTTTTCATTGTCAAACACGATAACTGATTCGTTGACTGAGACATTTTCGTTGACAAAGACGGTATCGCCAACGAATACAATTACTGCTAGTTTAACTAAGACGTTCAGTTTGACGGAGACTTTCACTCCGTCGTTGACTTTTACAGTTACCCCATCACTGACGGATTCATTAACGGGAACGATTTCAGAGTCGCTTACGATATCAGTTACGCCCACCGATACTATTTCACCGACTCCTACATTCAGTTTCTCGTTGACGTTGACTGAGAGTTTGACTAAAACGTTCTCGCTCACCAATACGATAACTGTTTCTCCGACAATTTCTGTTACTCCAACTAAGACATTTACTGTAACCCCTACTGATTCACCAAGTGTAACTTTAACTATTAGTAAGACACAAACAATAAGTGTAACACCGACATTCACTATTACTCCAACAGACACTTTTTCACTGACTAACACTATTTCAGTGACACCAACGGATACGATGAGTCCGACGTTAACGTTTTCATTGACTAACACTATCTCAGTGACGCCGACAGATACGTTTTCGAAAACGATAACGGAAAGTGTAACTCCGACGGACACATTAACAAAGACTGTGACTGTAACACCGACAGACACGATGACTAAGACAAATACTATTTCAGTAACGCCAACCGACACTTTCACCCCATCGATTACGAGTTCGTTGTCTGAAACATTCACACCATCAATTACTGATTCTTTAAGTAACACAATATCCATGTCATTGTCAATCACTGATACCTTAACGTTGCGTACTCCAACAGTCACATTTTCGTTAACTTTGAGTGAGACGATGAGTCTGTCGTCTTCAATCACATTGTCTATTACGCAAACTATTTCGAACACTGTAAGTAAGACTTTCACATTGCGAACTCCGACAGTAACGTCCACTGAGACTTTTAGTAATTCGATTAGTTTAACAGAGTCTTTGACTTATTCAAGTACTTTAACATTACCGACTCCAACTGTGTCACCCACCTTTTCGACCTCAGTTACTGTATCGGTTACGGTTACACCGACATTCTCAGTTACGCCAACGTTGCCGACTCCAACCGAAACTTTCACTCCAAGTTTAACAATGGCAACCCTTACGAATACTGTTTCGTATTCAATCACACAGTCAAAATCTCTTACGCTGTCGCTCCCAACTGTGACAAAGACACTTGGAACTCCAACACAGACATTTACGGGTATGTATTGTTATTAAATGTAATTTTCTGTTGTATTCTTTCAATTCAACTTAACAACTACCACACCACAGACACTGACACGTTACCAACGGATTCTGTGACCCTCAGTGACAGTAAGTCTCTTTCGTTGTCCACTAGTGCTTCACTTTCTGAGAGTGTTATCGGTCATTTCTCAGTGCGTCTTCGGGTAATCCGTACTAGCGATACCATCGGAACAATCGTATCGGTCGGGAAAATTTCTTTTTTTGCACCGGAGTCGTCAGCACCAAATAGTCGTATGGAACTCGATACGAGAGATGCGAGGGCGAGTTGTAGTCCGACAATCTCATCCCAGGGAACGTGTGCTGGTTGGCCTACTGATTCACCACAAGAAGCAATCGATCCCACCCCAAACACACAATGGACTGATGCTAATATGGGAATACTTGTTGTTGACTTTGGAAGACAACAAGAAATCTGTGAATACAGTTGGACAACTGGTAGTGGGCCTACTGCACGTGATCCAGTTACCTGGGTACTCGAGGGAACTTCTGATAACGGTGTGACTTGGCAGCAACTTCATCGACGAACTGATTTCACTCCGCCATCTGCGAGAGGTGTTTCAACACAAAGATTTAATATCTGTAGACCAGAAGGAGAGTGTGTATTTAATGCTAATTTTTGCACATCAGTTGGTCAGCGATGTGTAGATCCAAACCCAAACCCAAACAATTCGGGTGACTGGTACTGCGAATGCATAGCTCCAGCAGCTGGAAGACAGGCCGTTGGAGCATTGGCAGACTGTAAACTCGATGAATGTAAGCTTGCAGCCAACAGAGCGATTTGTACATCAGCAGGTCAGGAATGTTTGGATGCGGACCAGTCCCGTATTAACAACTGGCAATGTCGCTGTCCATCCCCTGCGACGGGATTTGATGTTATGGTATGTTTTATTCTTTGCGAAAGATGAACATCATCCCTTGAGATGATAAATAAAAACTTCAAACAGCGTGCCGCTACATGTGTATACCTGGGGGAGTGTGCAACTATAACAACATGCAGGAACTCGGGGTTCGGATGTATTGACCAGACAACAGGTAACACTGGAGATACGATGTGTACGTGTTTGGCCCCGTCGGTGAAAACCTCAGGAACGCCGAGTAATCCAGTTTGTGAAGTTGATGAATGCATCGAAAATTCTTTTACTTGTTCAGCAGTTGGACAAACCTGCAGAGACAGGGACAAGGGCTCAACTTCACTTGGCAATTGGTTTTGCCATTGCGCAAATGGCATCGGAGAGCATCGAATGGGACCTGTACCCGGCTGCATTCGAACAGACGCGTGTGCCCGGACCGGAGATGCACTTTGCGCAGCTCAGGGTCAGACATGCGTCGTGCCTTCCGGACAGACTACTGATTGGCAATGTGAATGTGTTTATCCATCAATTGGTGTACCCACTTCATTAGCTCCAACAACATGCTCATATGATGAATGTCTTGTGAAGGGTGTACTTTGTCAAGAAGCAGGTCAGAGTTGTTTCGATAGAAATAAAACACTCGCGTCAACAGATGATTGGGTTTGTCAGTGTGGTCCAGGTCAGAGTGGAGAAACGCGAGCAGCTGTCACTCAAACCTGTACAGAAACAAATGACTGCGTTAATTTTGCAGGCAGGTGTCAAGCGGGTGGTCAAAGCTGCTTTGATGTTGATCAGTCGAATGATTCGAACTACGTGTGTCAATGTGTAACCCCGTATGTCACCTCACCTAACACGGGTGCGAACCAACTTGCTACTTGCACTCTGGATGAGTGCATTTTATTTGGATCAGTTTGTACAGCAAAGGGTCAGCAGTGCATTGATAGAAATCAAGCAGCACCTGATAACTGGGAATGTGCCTGTATCTTACCCAGTATTGGTGCAAATGCTATAGCAGCTGCGGCAACCTGCACCTACGCGACTGGCGAATGTCAGGAGGCAAGTATTATTTCGATTTGTAGAGCAAAAGGTCAACACTGTATTGATCCTAATCCATCAGCAACAAGTGTTGGAGACTGGATGTGTGGATGCACACCTCCCTACGTAGGAGATTCAGTTTTGGGAGGTGTAGCAAATTGCAGGCTGGATGAGTGTATTGTTAACGGTCAGACTTGTCTCTCTGAGGGGCAAATTTGCTTTGACCCTTCAGACAACGTTCTAAACAACTGGATGTGTAGGTGCACTCAATCTCCATCAAACACGTCAGCAGTGGGACAGCCTGCTACATGTGTAATAGACAGCACATCCGCCTGCTTTGCTAATAGCAGACGTTGTGAAGTAGTATCGCAGCGTTGTGTTGAGACCAATAGCACTTGGGGATGTGCGTGCATCTCACCATACAGTGGAGATGTGGCATCGCAAGGAGTGACACAATGTACACTTGATGAATGTAATTTATATCGTGGCGTTTGTAATTCATTGGGTCAAACATGTGTCGACACGGACTTAAACACGAACAACAATTGGGAGTGCAGATGTGCTGGCAACAGCACAGGTACCCGTTCAA
Organism: Flectonema sp. DT1601; assembly: GCA_964019425.1. Taxonomy (NCBI): domain Eukaryota; phylum Euglenozoa; class Diplonemea; order Diplonemida; family Diplonemidae; genus Flectonema; species Flectonema sp. DT1601. The sequence goes on along the minus strand of OZ025810.1, from coordinate 404,366 downwards.
TGGCACCTGCTGATTGTGTTCATACTGGTGAGTGTGCGACATTTGCAAGTACTTGCACACGTGCGGGGCAGACGTGTTTCGATCCGTCAACTGCTGCGGGTGATTGGACTTGTTTATGTCCGGATCCGCAGACTGGGCGAGGACAACCGCAGATGATTGCAGTCTGTGCACTCGACGAGTGCAAGGGAACTAATAGTGAATATTGCGCAGCGACGGGAGAAGAATGCGTCGATGAAGATACAGGTAGGACGTCATCTGGTAACTGGAGGTGTAGAAGTGCTGCTCTACTCCAACAGTGTGCCGCTGCACCAGCAAAGATTTGCAGCGATGCTGCTCAAGATTGCGTTCCTAACCCTCAAGTGGCGTCACAATTCAATTGTACATGTAGAAGTCCTAGCACAGGAACACCTGGAATCAATGTGATAGCAACTTGTAAGACCAATGACGATGATGGATTTACTTGCACTTGGTGGTGCATATTGTTGCTGATTGGTGCCATCCTTCTTTGCCTGGTGTGCTGCTTTATTTTAATTGCGGCTCTCAGAAAGAAGAATAAACAAGAAAAGAAGTACGTCAATGACGCTACTGACACTATTGGTGTACCTCCAGGCGGGCCAATAGAGGATGTTGAATCACCCTTTGAGATGGATCATAAGTACACGCCACCAAGTCTTAGTAACCAGATGTTTGAAGCACCCAGATCGATTAGCTCGCCTGTGATGCCTCCTCTTCCAATCAGAGATGCTGCCATTGGACTTCGGGGAGGTCCTGCAACCCCACCTATTAATCCACTTTTCGGAAAGGATCTTATGTCTGTTCCAGAGATAGATCTCGGGGCCACTCCTAAAATGGGTGGAGTCTTACTCGATGAATTGTATGTAGCGTTGCTTTACTAATTCCAGATAACTGAAAAAAATTGTGTAATAAATTTATAATTATAAAAAAAAAAAAAAACTCAAAACAGCAACGCTGGTGGGTTTGGACGAGGCCGCTTAGGCGATCCACCACCACTGACTGGCCCTATGGGACCTATCACGTCGCCTCGGAGGTTATTGAGACCGTCGATGTATGTAAAATAAATAAGTTTTTTTGTGATGAAACAAAACTATTTGACAGATAACTAAAAAACCATAATAAACAAACAGGTCTCCTCCAGAACGGTCAATTTCTCCTGGCTTCCGGCACCTTGCGATATAGTTCGGTAATTCTTTGTGTTCTTTGTCATAATCAACCTCAGCACTAATTGTGTTGTGAAATATATGAATTTGCTTTTTTTTGGCAGAAGTAGTTAGAATCGGCGCCTCGCGTCTAATTTATAAGGATCAGCCCGCTGATTTCATTTCAGTCGTATCAAAGTGAGATCACTCGTTAAACTTAGTCATTTAGTTGGCATAGGTTATAAGTTGAAGAGAAAATATACTGCGTGAAGCAGGAAGAAAAGACAACACTTATATATTAAAATATTTTTGGAGTGTTAATTACTAATAAGAACCAACAAGCATCGAATTGTGATTGCAAAGTATTTTAAAGCAGTTCGTTCGTTTTTTTTTTTTTTTTTTTTCTCAAAACCCCCCCATTCTGTTTCAGAGGATTATTGTCAAACATACCCCCTTACTTGTAGTTGTATTTAGTTAGTCCCATTTTTTGTCCCAAATAATTCACTATGAAAGTGTGCGTCTTTTTTTTTTGTGTCTTTTTACTTGTTACATCATTATGTTATTCCAGCCTCTCTTTCTCAGTTATTTTGTTCACGCTGTAAGCAAAAGGTGAACCTGTTTATTTTATTTTGATAGTAACCGAACGGCACACTGAATAATTGGCAACGAGTACTGCGTTCGTTATTTATTTTTTTTTTTTTTTTGTCCTTTATTTTTGCAGGTTCAGATTTTGTGCAGTCCGTTTATGCTCCTTTGTTCCCTTCGTTAGAAGTTTGTTTTTTCTTTGTTTCACAGTAGCTTGTATCTTGATTCGAGTTAATCTCGTTGTTTATTATAAAAACGCAGATCGTGATCCTGTCGCGTGATCTGTTTGTGAACCGTCGACAATAGCTGAAATAGATTTTACCTCTGTTGAAGCTGTATAATCGTTACAAGTTGACAATGACAATCCTGAGATTGATTTTCCTTCGAAGCTCAGAACGCTTCCTCATAGCGCCCTTTGATTCCTTAATTGCTTTCAGGGGGCCCCTTTTGAGGTTTGTTTTTTTTTTCCCTCATACTTTTCTTTTCGGTACTTCAGGACTCAGATCCCTCGTTCAATTTGCATGAAGCAGAATATGAAAGGTTCTTTTAACACTCCGTGCATTTTTTTTTTAGGTTAGTTAGATAATAAATCTTCCAGATTGGCAGTCAGTTGCTGATCAGTTCTATTCTATTTGTGAAAATTCATAGTTCTTGGTTGAGTGCAAGATTTTTTAGTGCGACGTGCAAAAAAAGATTTCTGTTGTGCACACAACAAGCTTATATGCGATTTAATCCCCAAAAAATCCTCCGGAATCGAACAAAGATTCAAGAACCCCTTAGTTTGTTTAGTCAGTTATTATGTTTTTTTTAGTTTTGTGTAAACCGTGTTCGAACAGCCGCTGCGAAAATTATCCTCAGAGATTTCGCGAATTTAAGTGGTCACCGTAATTTATTTATCTGCGGGTTTTGTGGTGACTGTTTAGTTTAGATTGCTACAGGTAACTCATCGCAGCCCTTTTTGCTTGCATAGCCTTGCAGTTCAAACTATGATTCTTAATAAATGAATTATTTAATGCGAACCCGATTCCAATTTGTAGTTTCCAATTTGTAGTTGACTTTAACCTCTTTATGTGTGAGTCTTCAGTGGAACTTGCATTGCCCGTTGCCATTGTTTTGTCTTTATTTTATTTCAACTTGTGTAAGCAATGTCATTTATTTTCACTCCTTCCGCAGGTGATACACAGGGGATTAAGTCAGGTTAGCCCAAGCAGGTGGAAGGTCTCAGAGACATTCACCACATCCCACATAAATAATGGATTAGCTATTGAACCTCTGGCTCCTCATCCCGAGTCATCTTCTCCACGGGCTTCCAAGGCTTCAATTCAAAACAGGACCGGTATACCCCACTTGCAATTAATGGTAATTAGAATTTAAAATCAAACGGAAGTTCTGACTGATAATTATTAATACTAACTACCTGAAGGAATGAATGAGATACACAAGTAGTTCTAACTCTTCATTCCGATGAGTAAGAAAAAGAAAAATCTCCCCCTGTTGGGTTCGAACCAACGACCTGCAGGTTAACAGCCTGACGCGCTACCGACTGCGCCAAGGGGGATCTGAAAATCCGCCACTTTTTTTTTTTTTTTTTTTTTAGTCACATCCCCCCTGTCTTTCCACTTTATTTTTCTTCATTCTGAGCATTCTTGCCCTTCTTATTTTTTGATAGAGTAAACAAGTAAAAACAAGCGCAACTGTCCTGAGTCCGTTGGAGGACTTCCCCGGATAGGAATCTCAAGACACAGTTAATATAAAGCGAAGGATCAGTACAGGGACGGTGGCCAAAGACCACTGGGTTACCTACGAGCCATGAAGCTCTGCGGATGTCCTCAGAGAAATTAGGAGATGATTAAGGAGTGTGATAAGGGAGAATGATACTAATGAATTAGCTACTACCAATCAGTTAACAGTTTGATAAGCCTGTTCGTTGTTCCAAATGCCATAAGTAGCCGGCTAGGGCGTGAAGATTTCTCGTCGCAAACATTATTGAAAGATTTAGTTTGGTCTCGGAGATTCTCGCTTCCTGAATGTTTGATCTAATTGTTCCTTCTCTAATGCGGACCACGTCACCATCCTCGCAATCAAATATTAGATGTCTGGCAGTAGAGTCTGTTCTTTTGCAGAAGGGGCACTTTATCGGTAGTTCATTTACCCTGAGCAGGGGGTGAGAGCCCGTTCTGAACCTGGCTATCCTTATCTCTGATTCTCTCAGCATGTCCTTGGGGTATCGAGCCGCTCTCAGGCCTCCGGTAGCATCAAGATATTGCCTAAGCATCACCCGTTTGATCGGTGGTTTCGCCCTTGTTGAACCCTCCATAATCTTACCAAACAGCTTTCTGTTAGCTTCCCTCGCTATCCTTGACTTGTGTGCGAAGAAGTCCATAGTCGTTGACACCGGCTTGCTCTTAACATCTTTTGAAATCTTTTTCGCCAGTTCATCTGCCTTGTCATGCGGTTCAATTCCCACGTGAGCTGGGATGAATTGAAGGTGTACGAATGAGTCTAATTTTCTTATCCCTTCTAGTATCGAGAGAGAGTTCAGCTTCCTCTGAGCCGCAATTCCACCACGCAGCTCATCCAGATTGGATTTAGAATCACTGAAGACTCTCGTGATTCCAGATCTGGGACCCAAGACAGAGGTTGCTTTTCCAAATTCACTTATTAACAGCTTCAGAGTTACCTGTTCAGCTTTATAACTACTTTCCGTTGCAACAAGTCTCGATGCCATGGTCCGTTCACACGGCGTGATCTGCACTGCTGCTGCGCCTGCCGTGTAGTTGACAGGGTCGTGGGATCCGTCAACAAAAATTGACGAGGTACAAGGCCTAAGTTCGCTGCAGTACTCCTCGAACTTGGCCTTGTCCACTTCAGCAACACCGGTCTTCGAATGTCCATATCCGCAAGATATCTCCAGGTTCGGAACATCTATCCATGGCTCGATGCTGTCAGGCATGACAATCCCCTGTATCTCCATATTTCGGTCCTCGGCCGGTAAAGTTGAACTCCAAGTTCCACTAGCGATTCCCTTCGTAGAAGGAACCCAATCCAGTGACCGATACCTAAATAAGGCAATCCTGGCTTGCTTCTCAATCTGCAGTCTCATCGGGAGTATGTTCGCCTCCCACAGTAACGGAAGGGACCTTGTGTTGAAGCCGCAGCCGGTGATCTTTCTAGCTATCTTCCTCAGATTCAGGTCAATAGGTTTTAGCTGTTCATCTGTCAAGAAAGGTCCATAGCTCTCAAGCCCATACAGAATCCTTGAGAGAATGTATAAGTTCTTGATCATGTTCAGCGTTTTGAAATCAAAGTTGAATTGCTCCAACTTTCGAAGCAGTACAAGTCCCTTCCTCGTCTCATCCATTAGTTTATCCACTTGTGTACCATATGTAAGGTCATCGTCAATATGGACACCCAAGTACTTAACACTATCAACCATCGGCATGAGTACGGCAGTCAGCAACTTCACCCAGGTCGGATCCGGACCCACTGGCATCAGTTCTAGAAGTTCACTTGCCTTCGTAACCTCCGTGTCACCCAGCTTGAGGATCATCGCCCCATTTCCAAGTAATGGCCTACCTTCTTCATTTGACCGAATCATCCCAGCCAGTTCCCCCCTACTGATCCGAAAGAGGTTCTCTCCTGACGTTCTGGGGAATCCCAGTCTCCAATACATATTCCTAGGACAGTCCACCGGCATCCCGCAGGTCTTCGAAACCGACAGTGCCATGTCATTATCTTTGCACCAACGATCTACTAACCCGAGGACTAATTGCGCCATTCGGTAAGTTACTTTAAAATCCTTATTCGAGACCACACAAGCTGTGTCGTCTGCGTAGAGTGCTGAAACACATCCAGTCTTCTCAAGTTTCTTAGCCAGGTCGTCGACATATATCAGATAAAGGAGAGGTCCAACAATCGACCCTTGCGGAACACCTTTCGTCACAGTTCTGTATGCGCTCAGATTGCCATTGACACTAACCTTTGCCTTCCTTCGCGTCAGAAAGTTAGCGACCCATCCGATGAATGGTGAAGGAATCCCCATCGCCACCATTTTAGCAATCAGTTTAACATGATTTATCCTATCAAATGCCTCAGTGAAGTCGAAAGAGAGCAGTATCGAACTCTTACCACCTTTTCTCGCACCATGAAGCGCATTGACCAGCAGTGAGATTTGCTCGCAAGTATTCCTACCCCTTCTGAAACCTGCCTGGATGGAGGACAAGGCATTATTTGACGTCAACCAATACATTAGCCTGTCGTAAATTATCCGTTCAAGCATTTTGCCGACTACAGATGTCAACGTGATCGGCCTGTAGCTGGATAGCTTTTCTTTGGGTTTACCCGGTTTGTATACCGGTTTAATCATACCCTCTTTCCAAACTTTTGGTACCTTAGCCGCGAGCCAGGAGTCGTTAAACACCGATAAGAGAAATCTTCTACCGGTTGCGGAAAGGTTCTTGAGCATCGCCCCGTGGATTCCATCAGGACCAGGGGCCTTTCCTGACTTTATTTTCTTGATTGCACGCTCAAGCTCAGACATTACTAGAGGTCCACAAACACCCACGTAATCATTCGGCTTCAGCTTAGGAGATTTCAATCGTTTCCTGACAGAGGTCTTCACGAATTGCTCAAGGAATTTAATAGGGAGTTGGTCCTCACTGAATTCAGGGATTTGAATCTCCTGACCCCCATCGGCATCCAGGTCTTTAATTTTCTTAAAAGCAAACGCAAATCCTTCACCCTGAGCCAATTTCTCGGCAACGAATTTTCCCTTCGCTTGTTTAGTCTCTGGAGTCGAAGCATTCCACATTCGCCTCCTCTTACCCTGGATCCTAAGCCGTCTTCGGATGTTTTTCTTCGCCACATGAAGCAGGATACGGTTAAATGTTGCTGCCCTGATACCCACCTTCGGCATACTGTTCACCTTGCTTAGTCGGTAGTCCAGATCGCATCGGAACGAAAGCCAATCAGCTGTATTGAAGTCCCAGACCACTTTTTTTTTCTTCTTTTTTTTTTGGTTACACTCGTCTGTGCTTCCAGACTCTTTGTTTTGGTTCTTTTCACTTCTATGTTTTGTCTTTCTTTTATACTTTCTTTTGGTTTAAGTCTGACAAATTGGAAAACACGGGAAACATAGGTAGGCTCCGCCTGAGGACGTAAGAAGAGCGGCAACGGAAAAAATAAATGGTCACGCGTCCTTGAAATTGGACACATGAAGCTAATTCGGTTACCATTCCTACCATCGATAAGGAAAACAAAGAATCGAGCATATAACTAGAGCGGTGGTCAAAGACCACTTGAACAGCCCGAAGGCCTGCCCTCAAGAGAAATTTAAAGGAGAATAGGAGAAGAAGGAGACAGGAGTGTTGGATGAGACACTGCGACAACACCGAAGGTGATGTGCAGTTACCCAACCAGGAGATGATTGATAATGATGAAAATACTAAAATAATAACAAATTGATATTGGCGACTACATGTCACCTACTTTACTTCCAAAGTCTAAGGTTAGATGTCTGTTCCATCCACCTTATGATCAACGCGAGTGATGGAAGCCACGCCAAAGTGAAGAGGGCTTCAAGGTTAGGAATTTCGTTGGCAATAATAAGTTCCCGGTCGCGATCCCACTTGCCGGTCAGTGTTGAGAAGCCCAGGATTTTGAACCTGGCCGAGTCGAGTTTGGGAGATTGACATCCCTGCAGCAGGTGAACCTGTGAGGACGGTTCGCCACAAAATGGGCAGTCGATCGTCTTGCGCCAGTTCTGAATTAGCGGGTGACATCCTGTCCGGAAGTTCGCTATCCGTATCTCGTCGGCTCTTTCCAACCCAGGAGGGTATTTAACGGAACGGCCTCTGATGAGGTGTTTGTAGCAGGTGTAACCACTCACGTTAAGCAGATCCTTTTTGATGCAGCGCTTCACATGTGATGATCGCGAGAAGTACGTGCCTTTGACTAGCACAGGTCGGATGTTCTTGTTGTGCGCTGCTTCTTTTGCAAGCGTGTCAACTTCATCGTGAAACTCGATTCCAATGTGCGAGGGGATGAATTGCAAATGCACTTTCATCTCACACATGCGCAGGTATTCCAGTATCTTCAAGGACTCAGTGTTCTTCTGTCTGCACCTTCCACCCAGCAGTTCATCCAGAAGGGATTTTGAGTCCGTGAATATCCTCACAGATCTCATTGAAGGATCTTTGCTAAACACTGTTCTCAGATGTCTAGCCGCGTTCTTCAGAGCATGTTGTTCAGCCCTGTAGCTGCAGTCAGCTTGATAAAGCCTAGACGCGTAAGCAGATCGAAGGCCGCTACGTGACTTGGCAATATGAGCCGCACCGGCCGCGCCGGAAGCAGAGTAGGAGCCATCGCAGTTGATTACCATGTCGACAGGAGGTAACGTTCCAATGTACGACATGAACTTTTCTTTGTCCACCGCAGGGTTAGCGGACTTCGGAAATCCGCAGCTGTTGCTAATCCTAAGGTTCGTCGGAGATATCCAGGGTTCCATCGAGTCAGGCTGCACAAGGCACTGGCTTTCTCGCTGACTATCAGTGCCAGGGATTAGGCCAGCCCAGTAGCTTTGTGTTGAGGCGAGTCTGTTTGTATTAGGTATCCAAGTCATGGCTTTATACCTGTAGTACGCAATTTTTGTCTGCTTTTCAATCTGACGTTTAAAAGGATACATGTCAGACTCCCACAACAGTAACTCTCTTGGCGTACACTTGCTGCATCCAGTAACCAGTCTGGCGACCTTCCTCAGTTCGAAGTCGATGCTGTCAACGCTGCTGCTTATCAGCCAACCAAAACTGTCAAGCGCATACGAGATTCTCGCGGTTACATAAAGGTTCTTAACCATGTTAAGAGTCTTGTAGTCCAGTTCGTACGGCTGGAGGCACTGCAGAAGTGATATCCCCCTCTTTAATTCTTCGTGAATCTTGCCTACTTGTTTGTGGAATGTGAGCCTGTCGTCGATGTGAACCCCGAGGTATTTTACTGAGTCGACTATCGGTAACAGAAAGGCAGTTTTGAATATTGCTCTCACAACCATAATGCTGTCCTCACGAACGACGTATTGCAGCATCAAGTTGTCGAGTTCTTCTTGTGTCTTGATTGGGATTCCTCCAATTTCAAGAATCGTTTCGCCACTTTGAAGCATGGGTCTGGGTGATTTGAGATTGATATGCTTCTCGATGTCGCCATAGTCAAGTTTAAGCATGCGTTCCTCAACAGATCTAGAGAAAAGCAGTTCGCGATTACACGTATCGTTTAGTACTATGCCCTTCGAGCGAACATTCATCTTAAGCGCACAGGTTTTGGAGACTGATAAGGCCATGTCGTTTTCAAAACACCATTGATCCACTTTGTCGAGTACTAACTGAGCATTCGAAAGAGCTTCTTCCATGTTTGATCCTGACACCACACATGCTGTATCATCCGCATACAGAGCAGACGTCGTTGTTTCCTTCTCCAGTTCCAAAATCTTGCAGAGGTCATCAACGTAGATAAGATAGAGAAGAGGACCCAGGATCGATCCCTGGGGAACCCCCTTAGCCAGAGTACGGAATTCGCTAAAATACCCATTCGCTTCAACTCTAACCTTCCTGTTTGTAAGAAAGTCTGTGATCCATCTGATAATAACATTCGGAACACCCATCTTTACTAATTTTAATAAAAGTATCTTATGGTTGATCCTGTCAAACGCAGCAGTAAAGTCGAATGACAAGAACACTGATCTCTTTTCTTCCATGTGGCTCCTTACGATAGCATCTACTAGAACGGTGATCTGCTCACAGGTATTTCTCCCCTTTCTGAATCCAGCCTGTAGTGGACTGAGCGACGAATGTTTTGTGAGCCAGTGCATGAGTCGGTCATACACGAGCCTCTCCGCAAGTTTCCCAACAACCGATGTGAGCGTTATTGGTCTGAAACTCTTTAGTTCATTACGAGGTTTCCCTGCCTTGAACATGGGCTTGATTAGTCCCTGTTTCCATTGGTACGGTACTTTTGAAGTCTTCCAGGAAGTGTTAATAATTCTCAGGAGGTATTCCACTGTTGCCGGAGTGAAGTTTTTGATCATCTCATTGTGAACTCCATCAGGTCCTGCAGCCTTGCGGGTCTTCAGGTTCTTAATCGCAGCTTTAATTTCAGCCATTGTGAAATCACAGCAAATATCTATTTCATTATCACCTTCTGAGAGTGCGGGGGCCTCTAGCGATAATATTTCCGATTTCGAGACAAACAGGTCCAAGAATGCTGATGGTAGATCGCAGTCAGAGATGTTGTTGACACTGATATCTTTACCAGCATCTTGCTGCAGTTCTTTGATCTTCTTAAACGCAAAGGCAAAGTTGTTACCCTTGTCAAGTTGATCACGTAGGTGGACACCCTTCGATTTGGTAGAATCAGGGGTTGACGTCTTCCACTTCCGTCTCCGTTTCCCTTTGAAAAGGAGACGTCGACGAATGAATTTAGCCGCCACTTCATGCAGTATGTTGTTAAAGAGCTTGGCATTCGCAGTTGCATCATCGGAGAGTCTTGATTTTCTAATTCTCTTTTCGAGCATGGTCCCAAAGCAGTTCCAGTCCGTAGACTTGAAGTCCCATACAACGCGTTTCTTCGAACCTATCGTGGCCCGTGCAAGTTGGCACATGGGATCCAGTACGGTGTAGAGTGGTCGATGATCTGACCCATGTTTATTATCTTCTTCAATTGCACTAAATTCTTCAAGAACCATCGAGTTTGAAAAGAATACTACATCTGCCGCCACTTTATTTATTTTTCTTTTTTCGCCACTTTGTTTATTTATTAAATCCGCCACTTTTTCTTGTTCGTGGCGGATTTTTTTTGGTTACACTCGTCTGTGCTTCCAGACTCTTTGTTTTTGTTCTTTTCACTTCTATGTTTTGTCTTTCTTTTATACTTTCTTTTGGTTTAAGTCTGACAAATTGGAAAACACGGGAAAACATAGGTAGGCTCCGCCTGAGGACGTAAGAAGAGCGGCAACGGAAAAAATAAATGGTCACGCGTCCTTGAAATTGGACACATGAAGCTAATTCGGTTACCATTCCTACCATCGAGGAAAAACAAAGAATCGAGCATATAACTAGAGCGGTGGTCAAAGACCACTTGAACAGCCCGCCCTCAAGAGAAATTTATAAGGAGAATAGGAGAAGAAGGAGACAGGAGTGTTGGATGAGACACTGCGACAACACCGAAGGTGATGTGCAGTTACCCAACCAGGAGATGATTGATAATGATGAAAATACTAAAATAATAACAAATTGATATTGGCGACTACATGTCACCTACTTTACTTCCAAAGTCTAAGGTTAGATGTTTGTTCCATCCACCTTATGATCAACGCGAGTGATGGAAGCCACGCCAAAGTAAAGAGAGCTTCAAGGTTAGGAATTTCGTTGGCAATAATAAGTTCTCGATCGCGATCCCACTTGCCGGTCAGTGTTGAGAAGCCCAGGATTTTGAACCTGGCCGAGTCGAGTTTGGGAGATTGACATCCCTGCAGCAGGTGAACCTGTGAGGACGGTTCGCCACAAAATGGGCAGTCGATCGTCTTGCGCCAGTTCTGAATTAGCGGGTGACATCCTGTCCGGAAGTTCGCTATCCGTATCTCGTCGGCTCTTTCCATCCCAGGAGGGTATTTAACGGAACGGCCTCTGATGAGGTGTTTGTAGCAGGTGTAACCACTCACGTTAAGCAGATCCTTCTTGATGCAGCGCTTAACATGTGATGATCGCGAGAAGTAAGTGCCTTTGACTAGCACAGGTCGGATGTTCTTGTTGTGCGCTGCTTCCTTTGCAAGCGCGTCAACTTCATCGTGAAACTCGATTCCAATGTGCGAGGGGATGAATTGCAAATGCACTTTCATTTCACACATGCGCAGGTATTCCAGTATCTTGAGGGACTCGGTATTTCTCTGTCTGCACCTTCCACCCAGCAGTTCATCCAGAAGGGATTTTGAGTCCGTGAATATCCTCACAGATCTCATTGAAGGATCTTTGCTAAACACTGTTTTCAGATGTCTAGCCGCGTTCTTCAGAGCATGTTGTTCAGTCCTGTAGCTGCAGTCAGCTTGATAAAGCCTAGACGCGTATGCAGATCGAAGGCCGCTACGTGACTTGGCAATATGAGCCGCACCGGCCGCGCCGGAAGCAGAGTAAGAACCATCGCAGTTGATTACCATGTCGACAGGAGGCAACGTTCCAATGTACGACATGAATTTTTCTTTTCTTTTTTTATTTTCTTTCCCGGGAAGATAAAATGGAAACTACTTTCTTTGTCCTTTTTCATTATACAGTAAATTAGTACAATCTTTCTACTGACTCTGATCGTTGTCTCGACATACAGCGACAGGGAAAACCCGCGAGCTGGGGACGACAGTCTTCTTTAGCATTTAAGCATTCAGCAGGCTAACCTGAAAGATAAACAGCAGCTACTCCAACATCTTCTGTACTTTATTGATTTCGCAACCAAATATTGGTAAGAATCAGTGGGTACGTTTCACAGGAAAAAGCAATTATGAGAGACAACCTGAAGAGGTTGGTGTCGGAGGCTATAAACCTCCTGAAGATGGTGGGAAGACGGGATCCCGGAGCAAGAGAAGGAAAGAAGGGTGGCAAATCTCCTAATGGAGATCGTTCAATTTGTGGCTGGGTCAGAAGGTGGGAACCCGGAGATGAAGAGGAGGAGACCGGGCACACTCGATGGGAGTGGTGGGACGGAAGCGACCGCGACGACGGCGGCAGAAGCGACGACACCCTCAACCACAGGTGTCAACCAACCAACTACAGGAGCATCTACAGCTTCTAATCAACAAACGAGTACGAAGCCGTTCTCATTGCCAATACCGACAGCAATGAAGGACAATCAAACCACGCAGGGAAAAGCAAAAGCAAGCTACCCGGGGTGGCACATTCACGGTGCATGGGCAGGCACTGTGGCCACCATCAGTTACGACGTAGCAGCTAATGCTACAAACAACCTTACCTCTGGTCTTGTTTTAGTTCGTTCGAAGCTAGACTTAGAAGCACTCCGCCAAACAAAGAAGAGCGGCCGTTGGGCTGCTATCAGCAAAATCCCGCTCACAAAGAGCACCGTTCCAGTAGCAATACTGGTGATAAAAAAGGGTGGCGTCTGCGAGATCAGGCGCGTATTTTACACGCACGTATTTGGTGACGACTTTTGTAAAGCAGCAACTAGCCACCAGATTCCAACTCCCGACCCAGTTCTATTCATCCAAGACTGGGGAAAATCAGCTGAGAAAGAATTGACCGTCAAAACGACCGATATTCTAAAGAAATTGAAGATAAAGGCGGACCCTTTAGCTACAGAAAGAACGAGTCCCACACCTCGATGGCATTCAGAGTCCCCAGAAGGCTGATTTCGAAGCACTGAAGCAAACGCGAACGAAGGGCGACTGGGCTGCCGTCTCAAAATCAAACGACTGGGACTGTTGTTTTAAGTCCCAGTCGCACTTCCAGTCGCAAAGAAATGCGGAACCTGCGCACCTGGAAATAAACACAGCCGTGTGTACCCATATACCAGCGGCCTATGAAAGCCTCTATCAACTCATACTGAAGTCTGAACCCGAGCATGACACTACGTCTGATGGAACAGGAAGTGAAGAAGGGCGTTGGCAGGCCGAAGAAGACTCGCATCCGCAGCGCAGGTGAGACAATACTGAAAGATGTGGCCATTGAAAGAAAGAGGAAGAGCGTCGGCATCATTATCTTCAAGCAATCTGATTCCATTAGATGATTACAGGCTACTTTGTATGTTTTCTTGGGATTTTTTCTTCTATTCTCACTATAGTGTCTTGCGAGTTTCCTTAAAATGAGATAATTAATTTATGATATCATCTTATGATTTGTTATCTTCTTCAGCATGTTGAAATGAATATCAATGTTGGCCAGGGGAATTACGGGCCGAAGGATGAAGTTCGAGCGTATGCCCAAGACAAGGCAATATTAAAACTTATTGATGATCTCGTTGATGAGTTGTTGAAGTCAAGACCTAACCTTCCAGAAGAGCACTTAGCGCAGTTTTTGTCGGGAAGGAGCAAGGAGTCAACCCCGGCAGGGGCCAGCACCACAGGAGCAAACACTAACGGTGCGAATAGCAACGCATACCAGCCTCCAGATCCTGAAAAAGGATTGGAAACGGCCATAAAAAGGTTTTGGGATCACCTCAGCAGCTCCAACGCGCCTCAGGCCAAGCTCACTATCCTCCAAAACAAAGTAACCCAAATTTCGCAGCCACTTCTTCCCCAAACAGATTCTCCGGATTCTTCCAAACCTGTCCCTTGTCCGCCTTCACACAGCAAACCCAAACAAACTAGAGAGTCATCAACACCTTCTCCTCAAAAAACATCAGAAGCTTCACGGGATACTGAAAGGCCACAGAGTGCCCAAAATGGTTCTTCGGTTTCTGAAAAAGTACCGGAAGTAAAACCTCCAAGGGTATGGAGTGATGATGAAAGAGCCGCGGCGGAAAATGGCACTTCTTCTGCGAATGGGGAAAAAACATCTCAACCTGAGCAACGGGATCATGAATCGGAAGACGTTGGCAAAGAATCTACGGAGAAGAACTCAGAAGTGCCTCGGGAGTCGGAGGCCGACTCCAAAACCGATGAGAAAAACGCAAATACTTCTGAATCAAAACAAGGAGCAGAAAGGCCGAACATCGAAGATGATAAGGAAGTAGTTACCGAAAATACTACTGACGAGAAAGCCTCGGAGGAAGAAAAAAATGCCGCTTCTGACGAGAAAGCCTCGGAGGAGGAGGCAAAAGATGCTGGGGCAGAGGAAAAGGCCAAGAACACTTCGGAGTCGCAGCAAGAAGCCAAAAAGCCAAAGGACTCAGAAGCTACGAAAGAGGAAGGAACCGCCGGCGTTGATGAGCCACCACTATCACGAAACAACTCGCAAGATACAATGCAGGGCAGAAGACTTAGCACAGCCGTCAGCGTGGTCGATGAGACGGAAGCCAGGAAGGAATACCAGTCCAGTTCTGCTACTGAAACCGCTCCATCGAAGTTCGATGGTAGTGGCGGGGCATCCCGCGGTGAGCGAATAACTACAACGGAATTATGGAGTTCAGATTACAAACCCCGCAGGGACGTTTTTGAAGTAAGCCGTAACCTATCAACGTGGCATACTGTAGGGAAGAAGTTATGGCCGAGCTACATAATTGACGATTTATCGGCCAATTGTCGGATGATGACGGAGAAGCACAACTACGGAGAGGCGTGGGAAATTGTGGTTCCCCTTTATATTTATAGTGTTACAATATTTCGTAAAATTACCTGGGCCGTCTGGGTTCCCTACCCAAAAGAGACGAAACGCAACGAAGAAGCAGATGATGAAGAAGAGGACGACGCAGGCGAATGGGTACGAATCGGTGGGATAGAAGGCATCGAGAACATTAAGCGTGAGAACGACAAAAGAAGCGAGAGCGAGGGGAACGAACTACAAGTTGATCAGAAAACAAGACACACCATAATAAAGGAAGTCAACAACATGGGGCTTAGAAGTGGCAGATCTGACGATTCAGAGACCCTCACAGTTCAGTGGACGTCTGAGCATCTCGTATCGGTATTTGTTAACGGCCGATTTCTTGAGAGTGAGGGAAGAGATTCTGAGTATCTCAAAGGGTGGGAAGGTCTCACACTGTTTGCCGCAGACAATCTGAAGATCAAACTTGCTCGCTATGATATCTCTAATGACGTGCTTCAAAATAACAGAGAGTACTTCCCAATTCTAGATGCGATATTGTGGCTTCCCAAGTATGGTCTCTTTAACCGAAAGAATGATGCTCTTCTTAGGAAGATTCCTCCACCGGGGATTATAGAATATGCGAGTTGTCGTAGCTACAGTGAAAAGCTCACTCTTAATTCTTTTGAGAAAGAAAAAGATTTTTACATGAAATCTGAACCTTTTAGTTGGCCAACATCTGTTAAATCAGATGTCACTAAACTCATCAAACAGTGCATAGGAATTAAAAACCAAAAAGTTTGTTGTTTTTTTTTTTTCTTTCTTTTGTTTTTTTATCTTACCGTACCGGACCTACGCAAACACTAATATTATACAAAAGTGGTGTGGGGGTTAAAAGAAAAAAAAAGAAGAACGACACGGAATTTTCATCATATGCAAAATCAAATTTCCTTTGAGAGAGAAAAATAAAGCAAAAATAACACACTACAGGTATTTAATCCTTTTCTGTTTAATGAGCTGCAGAAGTTTCTAGCATCGGATGCCATGAAGGATAATTTTATCAAGGAGTTAATCAATGAGAAGATACGTGCGGAATCGGGCGTGGATTCCAAAAAACCGATCCCGTTAACCATAGCACACTCACTGCAAATTCAGACCATAACCTGGAGACAAGAGAGTCTGTATGCTTGCTTGTCAGGGGATCATTTTCTATTGGCTTTCAACAATGGTAGTTCCTTAAAGACTCTTGTCATGCAGCGAACCACTCATCTATACCCAGACCAGCCTTACTGGCATCTTAATAACGGGGTTCGAAAATTTCAGAGCGGTGAGCAAGATTCATATCTGCATTTAAGAGAGAAGGGAGAGAAAATTAAATACGTTGCTAGGAAGAATCCAGGTCGAGGATTAAAAATGTTGTATGAGTGCAATACTGGTTTTGAAAAAAGAAAAATGAAAGAAATAAGATCGATGTGTGAGAAATCTTGGATCACAGCGCTTTTTCCCGAAAAAGAATCTGTGTATCAGTGTATTCGTTGGGATTGCGCAAGCGACTGTTTCTGCTCAAACGAAGATCATTTTAAGAAGGCTCACCCGGCTAGCTCAATGGATAGGGATTACTTAGATCCGTATACACATAAAGAAGTCGGATGGTATGCAACAAAAGCTAATAGAACAACTCTACTTCCTAGCGTTGATCATCACTTTCAATTAGGTACTTATATTTTACATCAAGCAAAGGACTTACTCTTCTATATTGACAACGCATTAAGAAACGTTCCAGCCCGTGTGAGCGAACTGGGTATTAAATGTCGGCCCCCTTGTGTTATTTCTCCCTTAAAAAACAAGGGCTACCAGAAGTGCTATCGTGGAGTGGGAGCTCAAATGGACCAAAAGCTGTACAGTCGAGGGAACGTTGTCCTGTGGTCTCAGTTCTCTTCAACGTCATTAGATCAAGGTATCTCTCAAGCTTATGCGAAGAGTTCTTCGAGCGCGTCCGTTTTCATCGTTCAGGGCTTCTCTTGTCGTAAGATTTCTCCTTGGTCTCGTTTTGCCAGAGAGGAAGAATGGACATATCCTCTGAACTCTATGTTCGAGGTACTCGATGTCTTGTCTGAGGAATCGCAACACATTCTCGGAAAGGAAGGTATGCACACTTTGACACTTATAATAGTATATAAAACTTATTTTTGTATTAGCAAACACAAACACAAATCGACAGGTTTCCAGTTATTTCAGCTTTCGGAGGTAAATCTCGTCCAAGCTGAGATCATTCAGGTAAAGAAGTCCTTAATGAATGCAGACAGGCAGACTGCAAGAATAATATTCTCAGCCTGTAGCGCTATCAAGAGCGGACATGGAGTGTTGGACTTATCGAGAGCTGGTGCACCACCCGCGCCACCTGTTGAGGAGGAAGCTGGGTGGTCCAGCACTGTAACTGTATTGTTCAACGCTGAAGGTCTAGCGCCACTTAGAACAAACAACTCCATGATGAAATGTGACATAGATTTTGCAAAAGCGTGTACCGGGTTGGCTTCACGTATGTCGTTTTTACAATCTTAAGCCTCTTTAGGTAATGGAAATCACAATCAAAGAAAACAGGTACCTACGCGTCTTCAGGGGAGGGCAAGCTATTCCAAGAGGTTAACGGCTTAATGAAGGTATCTTCCACCGAGGGTGCTAAGTTCATAAATGTGGAGGGATTTCCTGCTGGGTCGGCACAGCGAACATCACTGGCATTGACGTGCAAGAATCCAGCGTCGAAGTGGGAAATTTTGATCGAACTGACACGGGATTTACACAGAGAAAGCGACGACATTAGAGATATCGGTGTTCCAGTTCTTCATGAGATCTTACTCCGGACTTCCACATTACGAAAAATAGATCTAAGAGGAAACGGCATAACACATGCTGGGGCAGCTTTGCTATTGGAAGGACTTCGTCTTAACAGTAATATCCTACAGCTTTCGATACAAGATGAAGACGAAACCGATGATTTCATAAAGGAAGCTCGTAGACATGAGAAAGATATACAACACTTCGAAGTTGGCCAAGACGGTTCGATATTATACTCCACTCTCAAGAGAAAGCCTGGGGTAACGTTTTGTACGGTAATCACTTGCTTAGCCGCATGTGTAATGATCAATGGACAAGAATACATAACTTCGCCCGAGCCAGGTAATGCGAAGGCCTTATTAGAAAAGCAGGCCTTAATAGATAGGCGGGCCTTGTTAGATGTAATACAGGTTATAAATATTCGCTGCCTGTTCAACCGCTCCGGGGCTGTTAAGGCGATCCCACCAATAAGGAATTGGCCGTATTACGCTGCTATTGCGCTCTGGGATAAAGATGAAATTAATATCCCGTTCGCGACCATATTCGACGAGCAAATTGAAAATGCTACTAAGTTCATCAACTACTTAATGACTATTATGATTGGTATTAATAAGAATACTCATCCAAAGAAGCCAAAATTGCCTGGGGCACTGATCGCTGCTGCACGCCACGGAAAAGGAGTACTTACAGCGTGTTTGATTAATCATTTAGGTTGTGAACAGGAACCAGATGAGTTCGGGGAACTCCCAGCATTGAAGTTTTTACGAAGGGCTTCTGAAGATGGCCTTGATAAGCCATTCTATGTTTGGGTAACGAATAATAACATGATAGCCAATCCCAGCGACGACAGAACGCTTCGACAAGCTGTAGAAAATGCAAGATTAAATCCCCGATCATGGTGGCTCCGAAGTGCTACATTGACTGATAATGTCAGCTGGTGGTCACCCAAACCCCGCTCAGATGTTTATTGGAAACTCAAGAACTTCGGGCTTGAAATGGTCCGTCTTACGGAATTCAAGCCCGGAAGCTTCATTGACGAAGTAATCAGTTCTGCCGCAATGAGACGTAAAGATACTATTACGTGTGTAACAGATAAGGTCCTCTGTGATTTAGCTACTCAACTCGTCACCTGTGTGACTGAAGGCAACACGGAGTTGAGAACTACTCCCGTGTGGAGAATACGTACAACTCTATTAGCTTACAAATTGTTTGTCAGCACCCCATTGGAACTCGATTCATGGATTCGAAGTGTTTCCGAGATTGATGAAAATATTAATGACAAGGAAGATAGTGTTAGTAAAAATGAGGATGAAAATATTAATGACAAGGAGGATTGTGTTAGTAAAAATGAGGATGAAAATGAGGGGAAAGTAGAAGAAGACAAGAAAAGTGAGACTGATAAAGACTGTGAGGAGAACAACATTTTGCCGCATTTGTCAAAGAATATTGCGAGAAATAGGAAGGGACTTGCTGCAGAATCCCGTTTTACAGGCAGAAGGTTTTTCAAAGATATTGTCAATTTTGTGTATGATCTCCTGCCGACGCATGAAGATACAAAATTGAGATGTAAGGAGGATGAAATCGAACATATAAAAGGCAAAAGAGCCCTTCGTAAAATTATGGAAGAGGCAGGGATCCAAGTCGAAGGGCAGGTGCCACTGATCGAGGAGGAGTGCAATTACCTCTGCAATGAAGTGTTGTGGAAGTGGTTGCCAAAAGTGGGTTGCATGAAAAAATTCTGGTCGCATAAAGCATTCGAAGTAGTCTCAGGGACTGAAAAACAAGACTCTGGTTGTTACGACATAGATATGGAAAGCAAGCAGCTGCGGTGCGGCAATTATGAAGCCCGAATTATTACTAAGGGAGAAGAACTTCGAATAATAACAAAATTTATTTTTGCAAAAGAAACTTGGCAATCCTTGGAGAGCGAAGAACCGCGGGGAGCGCAGCGCACTGACAAATACGAGAACCTCCTCTTCTCTGACGAGTGGAACGAAGAAGAAGACGGCAAGTGGGATGACAAGAACACAGCACAGGTATACAACTTACATTCTAATGAAATTAACTTGATAATTGTATTGTATTAGTACTTTGTAATTTATATTTTCTTTTTACTGTTTCACATGTAACTTAAATCCAAAAACAGATATCATATTCTGCTGCAGTAGAACGGACTATGCTACAGTCAGCGGGGCTGCTCTACCACTCGAGAGAAGTTCTAAATATCCACGAACTGAATGATACGAGTAAACGAGCGTCGCAATTTTGTCACTTGTACGCTATTCTCGCTGCAGCCTTAACGTCACTTGATACGAGGGAGCGAACTCTGTACAGGACTATTACTAACGTACATCAGAGTGTAATGTTTCAACATATGAACATAGAAATTGGAGAACTATATGGAATACCCGAAATCAGTGTATGGCAATTAGAACGTCGTCAAGATATCAAACACAGTAGGACAGAAGAAGAATTTCGCGAAACATACGGCGATCAGGGCGTGCAATGGAATCGCTCAAATGTTGTAGGCATGAAACATCCAATTCCGGAAGCTGGAAAAGCAAGTTGCATCCGCTTCGTTGCCAAGGGGAAGATGTCAGGGGCAACGGTATCTATACTCAACGAGAAGTCAAGCAAAGAGAATAAAGGAATGAAAGCGGATTGGATCTTGGCACCTCTTGAAACGTTTCTAGTAGAAAAGGTTTTCATTGATGACGATGATGGTATTCTAACAATTCATCTCGCATCAAGAGGTACTCTACTACACACCGACAACGAGTTAGTACAGTGGAGGCAACGTGTTGAAAAACAACAAGTCACATTATGTGAATCCTGGTTCACTGACCGCATCTCGGGCAAAGAAAGCAAAACCCAGGCACCAGAAAGGTTCTTCGAACCCTCAGACATTGCTTATAAACAAACGAGGATTAACCCTCCCATGTCTTGTGAGTATTCTGAAGAAAGTTATATTTATGTCCCTCGTGAGTTGATTGAGAATAGCTCTAACAATTGTTCAAACTGCACAGCAAGCATCGGAAAAATTCTCGAGAAGGTCAGCGATTTTCATGAAATGAAATGTGGTGAGTACTCCCCTCATGCATTGTTTGAGCAAAATGATAAGACAGTAAAACCGTTTCCATTCACAATGCGACTTGCAATGACATTCTTACATCAGTTGGGTAGAATTGACTGTAAGGAAGAAGAGATCACGTTGATCCCAAGTATGATTTCCCTATTTGTTTTTTGTACATAACATTCTGGTAGTTTGTCGAGAGTATAGGGGCGCTCATGTTTTTTATTCATCATTTACAAGTACTTTATAAAACCGCAACACAGGAATCTTACTTGAAGATTGCAAGTCAGCGGTCATTACTATTTCACACGAAAAAGTCAAATCTTATCACGAGAGGTTCCGGGAGAAGGATTCTTACTACAAAGAGTCAACCATGTCCAAAACTGAGGACGAAATAACTGTGAGTGACATCTACGGTGACAAGTCGTTTAACATAGCCTTGACTGAATTACGGCAATTAATCAGAACGAGGGAAATTGTAACCAGTCAGGTACTTCCAAAACAGTTTTACAAGTCCTTGCTGACGAAATTTACTTCCAAGTTCCTGCTTTTTTTTAATATCTTCAGAGCCGTCCCTCTGAAAGCAATCGCCTACGAGTGGGAGTCCACTAAGGCATCTATGTTAAATGTACTACGTAGTAGTCTACGGAGGGGACCGGACAGTTCGATGCAGGGATCAGATTACACTAAAACAATTAGTAAGGATGAGTTAATTGAAAAGGTACAATATCTCTGGTCACAAAACGAGGAGTTAGAAGTGGTCACAAGTTGCCTGAGAGGTTGGTTTGACTATCTGGGTGATGATAACAACTTTACAATTGCTGGATTTAAATCATTACCACACTTCAAGATGGTACTCAGCAAGTCTCTTGTTGAGTTGGCGACTAACGTTTGTTTATCACAGAAGGGTTATTTTTTCACTGAGGGTAAAAGGGATATCAAGGAGGAGGGAGAGGAGGGAAAAGAGGGGGAAAATGAGAGAAAAGAAGGTCAATTTGACAACCGCATTATAGAGCGGAAAGCATTTAGTGATGGGTTTCATGAATCGAAAGTGAATCCAGTAACCTTTCTGTCTTGTACTTTTGTTAATTTTGGAGATATTGAGGCAACACTAAGGGAAGCTCCGAAGTACTTTGTTAGGGTTCCAGTTCAATCAAGTAAACTACAGGAATCACAATCTCACAGGGGATGGAAATACTTCCAGGACGGAAAGGAAGACGAGCTTGAGAATCGAATCTCTCTCCTCTACCAAGCGGTCTTTGATGCTGCTGAATCGCAGGTATGATTACATTCATCCTCTTTAGATCATATTTTTCTTAAAACGAGTGGTATCAGGCTGTCATTTTCCCTTTTGATCAGCGTGTTATGAATAGTAAACAAGTCTGTATAATCTTAAAACAAACAGCGTGTTGACGTAATGGTTTCTAGATCACTGGGGGTTGGCCTCGCCTTGAGGAACTTAGACCCTTCATTGCGAGCTCAAGTAGCTAGAATTTATTTCAGGGCCCAGTTTGAGCTTTTATATAAAAAAGATTGGGGATTTAAATTCGTATGTTTTATCATCATGTGAAGTTGGCTGTGAGTTAGTTCACTTGTTATTTTGTTGTTTCAAAAAAACACAAACACCAAACAGTACTACATCAATCCAACTCCTCAATGGATGGACCTAGGAAGAGAGGTACTAGAGGAATGTATAAGAGAAGTAGGCGCGAGAACATGTCCCGTAATATTCCATTCCCGTGATACGAAATTCTTAGCAAACGAACTCGCAGCTAATGGCTTACGACCCGGTTTTATTACAAATTCAGACTCAAGATCGATAATGCAAGGATGTACTGGAATGTACTGGGAAAAGAGTAGATCGTTGTTGTATAGTGGTGAAGAAGACTGGGCCTCAACGAGTACGGGTTTGCTGGGTTCCTATTCGATTACAAAATTTGACGACTTTAAAGCCGCTATGGATGAAGGGCTCACACTAGATTCGGATCCTGTTGAGGTTTTGACAGCAATATTTAGTCTCCAAAATTCCGAAGGATTTTGGTCTTCAGAAGTACGCTTACGAAGTTTCCTTAAAACAGATTATTCTGGTGACAAACTCTATGTTACTGTTCTGAACGTTATTGAGAGTTTACTTACCAAATTAACATGCGAGGGATGGAACAAGGAATGGTTTACGTACTTTTATAACAAGGGAAAAGCTTATCAAGCAAAAGATAAAAACGCATCATAGTACATCGTCACCCCACGATCTGTGGAAAGCCACAGATTTGGGGTTCTTTTTTTTTATTTTTTTTATTCTTATTTTTGAATAAGTTGTTGCAAGTTGCGATTTGTTTTTAAGATCGTTTCTTTTGATTTTTATATCAAAATTTCACAACTAAAAATTCAGAAACATTTTATTTTGTAAGAAAGAATACGTTTTTTTTAAGTAAACAGGTCTTGTATGCCATTATGTTGTTGGCCCACTTTTATCTCTCTCTTTTTGTTCTTTCCTTCTGAAAAGAAGGAAGTTCACTCATACCTTTTTGTTCTGATCTGCGCAGCCAACAATTCTTTGTTATGTCTTTTTATGATTCTTTTGCTTATTTAAGAATTGTTTAAAATTTAACTTTATGTTTGTCGCTGTACTTAATTTTAAATATAAAAGAGCGTAACGTTATACCCAATTGCACGCGAATGAACAAAATGATATCAGTGTGCGACTTATTTATTGCATGTGAAAGTGTCGTTTCTCTTCTTTTTTTTTCCCCTTCTTGTGTGATTGCGGATTGTATTTCTGTGTATCTTCTGCTTTGCTGTCATGCATTCTGTTGTAAGTGAGTGATACTCACTCTTGCGACTTGTCTTGTTTGCGGCTATCCACCAGGGCCGTTAAAAGTGTGTTTTCTTTCCGCTTATTCGATAGCTGAAATGAGGATTATCATTCTATGTTTTGTGTGCGTCACCTCCGTGACTTATAATGATGTTTTTTTGGGTTGTTCCTATTTGCGTACTTTCCTCCCACAGGACTCGAGGAAAAAAACACACCTCCCGAACCAAAAAAAAGATAAAAAAGTAGAATGAATTCAACGCAGTTAGCAGCACTCGTAATGCTGCTGCTTGCAGTGGGAACAGAAAGTATGCAGGTAACGTGTACGAGAGCTGGGAATAATCCTAATAATTTGAAATTATTGGCACCACTGAATTCAAATACAGTGCAGCAGACTAATGAGGATGCGGCGACAACGTTAAAGAGAGTACCCTCATCAGGAACTCAAACATCTCCCTCGATCTGGTTATACGTTGCAGAAGCTATTTCGTGCACTATAACCACGCCGACAGGTCTGAATCCAGCTACATCTGTGTACTCTGTAGCCGTGACATCCCACTCCCTCCGAAGATGGCAAGGAAACCAATTAACACTTTTCTCAATAACAAACTGGCAAGCCACAATCAAAGACAGCAGCAACAGGGAACACAGGGTTCCAATGGGAGTTAATTTAATAACGGGATCTACGTTTTCAATTATTTATCCTTGCGCGGAACTGGGCCTCTTGCGGTCTAAATTGACACTTGACCTCCGTGTAACGGTTGTTGACGGGGGCACAAGTGTCAATATGATTCACCCTATAGTAGCGCAATATTTTTATGGTTACCCAGATTCGATGGCTTTGTCATGTCCTACTGATGTGGACAGAGTTCACGCATGGTCGGCAACTGATGCCAACGCTCAAAATAGCCCTACCACCTTTGGTCCCACGGGAAGTACAATTTACCAAGCGGAAATGCTTTACTGCAGTATTACAAGTCGTGATGTTGATGGTGAAATAGTAATCCCTGACCCAAACTACAATACAAATCTTGAGGGTACCTTTGCTGTAACCATGACTCAAGAATTGTGTCCAACTACTGGTTGTCGCATATCGAAAGGGCGTCCTCAGCAAGCAGGCAGCACATTAGTAGACATTCCCTTCATTAGCAATGTTATTAGAAATAAGGAATTCCCTTATACTCAATTGGCGTGGGAACCGAAGGACTTTGCGAGGGTTTTAATATCTGTGTCACTCGTGGATAAGAGATCATTCCCGGCACAAACAGCGATTACGAACATTGGAGGACCATTGACAAGTGAGACAACAGCGTCTTGTACACCGACTACACTCGACTTATCAACACCTACCATACCTGTCATCTGTACTATTACTCCAAGAGCTAATGGAATTCCAACTGCTGCATTTACTGATGACTTATTCATTAGCGATACCAGTGGTGGTCCTGCAACCGCTGAATTGTCGAAATTTATTACTATGAAACCACTGGTCAAGAGTGCTTCTGCGGCATACAAGAGTTGGAATTCCCCGACAGCACCGGGGTTTTCATTCACATTAGAACTTGAAGCAATACCTCAGCCAGCTGATTTTGATGGAAAAGCAATCGTATTATACGTGCACTGGAGGAAGAAATCTACTGCTCCGGCGGACTTTCCTTACGACTCTTGTAAGCGTACGATAGGAACTACTGAGGATCTGATTTTGTTCACGAATACGATTAGAGTTACTATTGCTTACGTCCCAAAACCAGTGGTATCTCTAAGTTGTAATGACAGAATATGTTCAGAGCAGAAACCTGCTGTCATTGGTCACATGCATGTAGGAAATACTGTAACCCAGAATCCACTTACAATTGTTCCTTTTATCAGCGGATCAGGTACTAACACTCGAGCATTTGGTGAGGGTTCTATCAACAGCTGTTGGACTATGGATGCTCAAACTACATGTTTTGAGTCAACAACTGCAGCTTGGAGAGCTACTTCTACAAGAGGAGTTTTAGTAATAATAGGAGAACCGGGGACGCCATTAAAGCCTGAGGGTTACCTGTTTAAGGTAAAGTTGACATTTTCATTCTCGATAATGGATGCTGCGTTGAGTGCTGAAGTGACTGTGGCGGTGAGGATATTTTTCAACTCGTTTGATACAACTGGATTCACCAGAATTACAGACTCAGTGTCATCGACCGTTGAAAGCCTTCCAATCTACTGCCAAGACTTTGCCGATGTAGATCCCCCATACACAGCATGGCTGTCCAGCAGAGAGGTCGATGTCAACGGAAACGACATATCCAGTGAAAAAATTGCCACCACTATCCAAGAGAACTTCGAATTAAAAAGTAAATCAACTGCCGCGCAGTTAACTGAAATTGGGTTTTCTCACTCATTCGGAGGTCCTAAGAACTCTTTAAAGGTTGTCTCAACATCAACTGCTGTCATTACACAAGAAGGATCAAGTAACCCACTCTCTGGTAATGGAGAGGCAAGCAACGCATTGGATTCGAATTTAGACACGGAATGGATTGATTATAATAAAAAGTCAATTATAATATCATTTCGTAATCCTGCTGTTATCGATCAGTTCACGATGACTACGGGGTTGTCCAATCCTGAGAATGATATAATGCAATGGCAACTGTCTGGTTCATATGACGGGACTAGTTGGTCTGTGCTGCATAGTCAGACAAGTAACTATCCAGTGCCTCTGGGTAGAAAGGAACAACTTCCTTGGTTTCCTCTTGATGTCTGGAAGGTCTATCAGAATGGTGGAATGTGCACAGGATGTAGAACCATCATCCCAGATGACCAGACAACAATCTCTTCTGAAGTGGAATGTCGATGGTTGTGCGGAAGATCAAAAGATTGTAATTTCATTAACTTCGAATCGACTAATAAAACATGTCAGATCCTTTCATGCAACAGTCCCCCAGTTGCCATCACTGCAAACACATACAAGTGTAGTTCCTTAGGTATGACGTCAACCTTTTTTATTAATTACTTGCAACTTAGCATAATCCAACAAAAAAAAAAAATCCCCCACAGCTATGGAGTTTCGGTACTTACAATTCACCCCAATTAGAATGAGGGAAACCCCAATTAACTTCTGGCCTGTAAGTAATGGCAGCACCGCAATTAATACGTATCACAGGGTTTGTTTATTTATCTCATTGTGTGATGTAACATAAACAAAAATTCAATGTTAGCACATCTAAAAACAGGTAACTTGCTTCGTTCGAGATGCAAAAGGTTCTGTTGCTACCGCATCCAACAGTGTTACTGTAACGGCTGCTCCACTTTTACCTCCGCTTCCAACTATTGCTTCGTATGTTTAGAATTTCTTTTTTTCAAAACGATAATTGAGAGGGCTGGTAGAATAAGTAAATCACTTAAATACAAACAGAGATGCCATCGCTAATGTTCGGGCCCGACAGACTGATATGGCTTCAAGAGAGACCAGTTTGACTTTGGATGAAATCGAAGCCCAGACAGCTACTGTCCAGCTTCTCAAAAATGCTGACGGAAATAGTCGGTTGAGCTTCGCGGATTACTGTTTATCAGTAATTGAAGGAAGGGTAGCTGCAGAGGTTTCAAAAGATTGGGTCTCCCCTTGGCAAATCGAAAGAATAATCGAAATTGTAAAGACTCTAACGGAACTCATTAACGTTGGTATTGGTTATCGAGATCCTACTGTCGTACTTACGATGAGAGCAACGTCAAACACGAGAATAACATCAATTCTTGAAAAGATTTCTGACATCACTAACAACGTTGTTTTATCAACGAAATCTCTCAGCGCCGCTTCTTCAGTTGTTTCTCTACTTTTAGATGGAATCGTACATGAGTCTGCTGTCTTGGGAGTCAACCTCGCTAGACAACCAAGAACTCTAGAAACAGACTCTGCTAAGCTCCGTGTTGATTCAATTATGAAAATCATGTGCAGCCTTGGAGTGGCATCTCTTCATGAGAAGCCATTAGATTCTTGTATCACGTGTGATAGTTGTGTTAGTGCAGGTGTGTTATTTTATTCTTTAAACAAGTTGTCTTCAGTGAAGCAGGAACAAATAAAAAATTCCCAACAGGTGGCATCTCAATGAAATCTTGTCTTAGCACAGCGTTCGGTATCAGAGGGCAAATAGCCAATCCAACAACTTCTGTTTCTGGGGTGTTCCCTATTGAGTACCCTGCGGGACAGACACCCGTCAGTCCGCAGTTTATTCATAGTACGTCTGGTAGGGTCCCGTTGAGTTCGCACGTTGGTTTTATTGGGTTTTCTCTTCCCAAAAATCCTAGGCTTTACGACAGTGATTTTTTTCTTTTACGTGGAAATGTTTCAAACTTTTGTTTGGTTGACGTATCTCAAGATCATGGTCGAAGATCTCTAATCACTGTAGCCCCAACAACAGTAATGTCTGTCACGTCTCCAATTGTTGCAACGAATACAGCTAAACAACCTTTAATGATGTCTCGTAGAGGTGACACTTCGTGGGGAACAGGTCCTTGTAGTACAGCGACACCTGTTGTTGGTCAAACAACTATTACACAATTTTGTAACGGTTCTGCTAATGGTTTACCGAGTGAATACGCAGCCGTATCAGAGATTATGTATTCGAGATGCACACCTGGAGATATCTCAGGATGTATTGCTGTTACTAATGAGAATAAGTATTTTGAAGACTGCACGTGTACAATATGCAGCAGTGCATCATCTACTGCAGCACCGAATGGGTACTTTAGAGACCCAGTAGCTAATGGAAAGTTTTGTGTTCCATTTCAGTCATTCACATGTAACACAGCCACTCAAAGTTACACTGCTGCAATTAGTGATCAGTGCAAGGGTGGTTCTATTCTTGTTGGAGGAGCCTGTGTTTGTGATACTCACAAAACATGTGCATCTGGTTTCTGCCAAGGGGAAGGTCGCTGCAGTCGTGCCGGGGGGCAGGCTGAATGTGCTGCTTCTGGTCTGTTGTTCAATGAAAGTACTCTTTTGTGTGAATGTCCTTCAACCCAATACTGTGAGTCGAATGCTGCCGTTCCAACATGTGTTCAGAATTTAGATTGCACTGTTAACCGAACAACTGAATATAGCTCTGCCTGTACTGGAGGGTCAACACGTGATCCTGAGACACGCAAGTGTGTGTGTGGTAATACAGAATTTTGCAACACAATATCCAAGAGTTGCAATCTCAGAGCAAAATGTGGAACGATCCCATTTCAGTCAGAGAAGAAATCCATGTATTGTTGGCCAGCTGAGTTAGGGCAGCCTAAACTAGTAGCCGCTGATAACTATCGACCAGTTGGCGACTATGCTGGAACGATCGTCCCTGAGCAGGTGTATTGTCAGTGCCCTGTAAATATTACATGCGACGGCAGTATATACGGTGGAACTTGTACTTGTCCTCTTTGCCTAAACGGAGGTACCTGCATGTACAACACTGATACAACTGAGTGGGTAGCACTTGGTCATGCTTGTAGATGTCAAGAAGGATTTACTGGAGCTAACTGTGGCATCAAAGAGGTGAAGAGATCACAATTTATATTCGTAACATACCCAGGAGGTAACTTTACAGCATATGACGCTCTATCAAGTAGCGATAAACAACTTGTAATGGATTCAGTAAATTCTACGACTGCAACTCAAGCCGCAACCTCGACTGTGTCGATGACAAACGTCTTAGCAGTAGTGATTGAGGCTGGATCATTGATAATAAGAATAGAATTACATGTGTATCCTTCATCTTGGGGGAGAGGAGTTTCTTGGAGATTACAACAGGCGGAGTTTTTTAACCAGATATCCAACGGTATTCAGACTACTTTGGGAGCTACGAAGTTTGCAACTCTCGGGGGTCTTGATGGTACCGCAGCATTAGTACAACAGGTTGTGTCAGTGTGTGCACCAATACCAAACTGCTTAGCATCTGCTTCTCAGTGGGGAGAGGTGCAGTGTCAATGCCTTGCTTGTGTTGAGGGATACTTTGTTATTAATGGTGCTTGTCAATCAATTCTTTCCTGCAATAATCTTCAAAATTGCAACGGACGAGGAATCGCTTCCCTCAACGAAGCTAAAACTGTTTGTGAATGCAATTGCACTACAGAGTTTATTGGAAGACAATGCGAAACAGATCTTTGCCTTGAAAGTAACTTGGTCTGGACGACTAACCCTAACTGCGGACCACTCAGATGCTCTCAACGTATTGATGACAGAAAGACAGCTGGTTCCACAATAGGTTCTTGTGTCTCTGATTCGGGTGCAGATCTCAGTGGTAAGGATATCTTTGCGATGATTATGTTGTTAGCACTTTGTGCTTTTAGTTCTTTTCATTGTGCCTTCTACTGGATTTACAATGAGTGTGTTTGGGATCATTCGAATGATGACGCTCCTAAGAAAACCGACGATGAAGATGATGAAGAAGAACAGCTTCGACCTCAAGAAGAGCACTCGCCTCATCTTCAACCCGATGATGAGCCTTTTGGTGGGTCTGTTATGTCAGCCATGGACGATACTGAAGATAGTCTTGGTTAGGAAATCAACTTTGGTTTGGTTTAAGAAAATACAAGTGGTCAACTTCTTTTATTGTAATATCAATTTTTATTATTATTATTTTCTCAACTGATTCTCCCCCCCGTATAATGAATTTTCGATTCTAAACAACAAAGCCATTATAGTTGTAGTTTTCGTTGCTTAAAAACGACCCATGAAACGTCATGTTTTAAAAAAAAAAAAAAAAAAAAAAAAAATCGATCAAATTTAATCCCTCTGTAAGATATTTTATCTAACTGAAAATGGCCAGGGCAGAGGGGTCCCACTTATTTTTTTTTTTTTTTTTCAATCACAGCAAGGTATTGTCATTTCATTCTTGTTGTGGAATAAGTAGATATTTTAGCTAAGCATCGTAATTCGGTTACTATGGCGCTGTATCCCCCCTTGAAGAAGAGGGCAGAGTTTTAGAGATCAGGGGAATAGAGGGGGAAAAAAAAAAAAAAAAAAAAAAAGTTTAGTTATATGTTGTCAGGTTCGATCCCCTCCCCAACCCTCACCCGACCTTCGTTTTTAGCCCTCATTATATTATTACGAACTTCATGGTTAGTTTTTTTTTTTTTTTTTGAGCAATTTAAAAAAAACTCTTTGCTGAAGATTTCTTCAGTTGTAAGTTCTACTTAATAATGACATCCTTTGATCGAGATGAATGTATTGCCTTATTGTTCTATATCTAAAAAGAGATATTTAATATTTTCGGTTTTCGGTGTATTAGCGCTGCACAACTGAAAAAGGAACAAGCCCGTTCTTTCTTTTTATTTTTATTTTTACGTTATGTTATAATATTTTGGTACAATACAAACAGCGGCTGAGGTGTTTGCTGTCAACCTTTTAGCGTGCCTAATACAGAGAAGTCATTTCCTTCTCGGTACTGTCCTCCTGTTTAAACTTTATTCAAAAGTTTATGTACTTTTAGCAAAATGATATAATAATCTATGTTATGGTTGCAAAATACAGAACGCTGGTTGTTGTTTTTTTTTTTTTTTTTTTTTTTCTTTGAAGAAAAAGTCAAGAAGCGTCCTCTCTGTCACGCACATCTTTCAGAACACAACTTAAGTGATGGTATGGTGCGTGGATGATGCATTGGCTGTTGTGAAATTGTCTGTAGAAGTTACTTTCCCTCTTTTTTTTTTTTTAATATTTTCATTCACTCTCCTCCTCCAACAGCAGAAAAGTACAATAAAAAAAAGAAATCTAGCAGAATGCTAATGCGATCAGCTGTGAGTCAGTCTGTGAAAAGTTTGTCGTCAATCACAAGTTGTCAAAAAAGATGGAAACCATTTAAAGCATTAAAGTGGCAAAACGATAGGACAATGAGAGACGGATTAAAACAAGTTAACAAACCTTGGGAGTTAAGAAATGATTGTGATTTTGTAAAGGGTCATTTTGGATTAGTCACGAAGAGGGGTGGACATCTAACAGAGAAGCAATTTGAAAACGCGGTTCTCTATATAAAACAACATTATAGAACAAAGGATTATAAGATAACAGTCAATGATGAACATCAAATTCACCCTTTATCAAGAAGACCCCAGGGATCAAAGCTGGGTAAAGGTCTAGGTGATCACCTCCATTGGGTTCTCAGAGTCCGACCAGGAACTGTGATTCTCGACATTGAGACAAGGTTTCCTGAGATAATGGATGACCATCGTATTACAAAATTCTTCAAAGGAATAAAACCACTTTTCGGAGTAGAAACTTTCTGGCAACGGAAAGGAATGGTTAACGGAATCGACGATATTGACTACGCCTCTTCACAACCCTTCATCGACAGAAATGTCTCTCGACGTCTTCAAGATGCCTACCCCGGTGAGGCTTACAAAATGCACTACTATTCATTTGCAGAAAACGAAAAAGAATCTCAGGTCTGGAACCCAAGGAAGCAAAGTCGTCAAAACTATCCTGTGTTTCAAGGAAGAAAGTTCCCTCATCTCAGAGCACGTTTTATGGGAAGTCGTTTCGAGCGTTAGAACCTGTCAGGCGTTGTATACGATTCCAGATGAGCAAAATATTTCTCAACACGACACAGAAACGAGTACTCCTGACGACGTCGGAAGTATCTCTGATGGGATCTGACGAACCCATCTCGAAGAAGATACGGAGACTTGCGGATACCAATCTACTGTTGAATAGCAAAACTATTGCTGGCCAAGTTGATTTTTTCTTTTTTTGGAAAAAAACGCGTGTGAAGCTCGTGGTTTCTTTTTTCACGGCATCCAGATTTCTGAAAACCGCCAGCTTCATACCTTCAAAAAAAAAAAAAAAAAAAAGGTGCTATCGTGTTTGTGGTAAATCGGATTACCCTACAAAACTGACATGTAAGTATGAGCTCATCATTTACTTCACATTTAGATCTTCTGACCCATCGTCTCGAACACTCCTTTGTTGGGAAGAGAGGAGAGGAGAGGGGAAGAAATAAAAAAAAAAAAAAAAAAAAAAAAAAAAAAAAATTACTTTCGTTTATTTATTATTGCAAGTGTTATATTCCATTCAAAAGAGTGAAGAAATGATGAAAAAAAGAAGAACGGAAAAAAAAAATAAAATAAAAAATAAACATAGTGAGGGGAGAATTAAACTTTTTTTTATGTTACTTCTGATCCGTGAGTTTCCGTCTCGCTTAACAAATTTAGTTTGCGCATGACCGCAACTGGTTTGTCACTGTTATTACTGTTTTTACATTTGTCAAAGTTTCACCCCCCTGTTAGTTTTGATAGACAACTATGTCGCTACCACTGGATTACTTTGAATGTTTAGATCGTGATTTCCTCGTTACTGACAGAGGTCTCGACTTGCCTCGTACAAAATGGTGTGAAATAATAGAAATAAATATAAACGGAACTGTAGACGACAGCATAGCAAGAATATGTATGCTAAAGAATCAATCTGATTTTTCAATAGCACAGTGGTATTGGGATTCCAGAGGTGTGAACTCATCTGTAGAAGTTGCCTGCTCAGATGAACAATGGTTGGCATGGACACCCGGGGCCGTAATCGCTTTTATTGTAGTTGGGTTACTAGCTATATTACCAATCATTGCTTGGTTGTATGCAGTTTACAGAGAGAAACAGTCGAGATCAGATACCTCATTTTCAGAGAGTTTATTCCTCTCATTCGATATTAGAAAAAGCTACAACGACTTAGCCACCGTCAGAGCTGGAGGAGGAACTCAATTCTTAGATGCGTTCCGCGTAGTTAGCATGACTTGGATTATTCTAGGTCACTGTGATGCTCTATTCGGACTTCTCTACACTAATCACACTTACTGGTTACATAATATTGTTGGCAAGGAAAGAGTTTTAAATTCTTCTTACGTCATTGCAGTTAATACTTTTTTCTGGACTGGAGCATATTTAGGCGCTGGGGGGATGTTGAAGAAACTATCTTCTCCAGGTATGTGAAACTTGACAAGTCTGTTGAACTTTTTTTTTCCCTTCCAAGTCTCGAATTGAGAAACATAAAAAACAAACAACAAAAACAAAGGTGCCCCGGAAAGAAACGAAATCTCAAAGATTACCCGACTTGTGACCAAAGGATACTTTCTCAGGTACTTGAGAGTGGTACCAATGCTGACGTACTCCATAGTAGTTGCTTGGGTTATAATTCCTCGAATGGGAAGTGGACTAAACTGGAGACATTTCTACTCAACAATGACTCTGAATGAGAATTATGACTGCTTACGTTACTGGTGGACTAATCTTCTGTTCATCAACACTTACAAAATGGGTTTTTGCCTTCCTTGGTCGTGGTACATCACAACCGATTTTCATTTTTTTCTCCTCCTTCCATTTCTCGTATTACCAATCGTCTATTTCGGTGGAAAAGTTGGTTTGTTCGTAAACTTTTGTGCGATGGCAATCACGTTATCGTTTGTATCAGAAATGGACTCTTACGTGAAAGCAAATTCACGTGCGGCACCTTTCATAATAGGTGTAGTGTCCTCATACTACATTAGCGTGGTGATGACAAAAGATAACAAACCGGAACAAGTGGAGAACAAGGCTTCAGAACCCAGTCCGACTGAAATGACCACAGCCAATTCTGGAACATATGTTGAAATTGGAACTCTCGATAATCAGTCGGAAGTTTCGTTTTTTTTTTCAAAAAAAACATACGATAAGCCATGGTTTAGATACATGATGTATGTAGCAAGTGCGACATGTCTTATTTATGTGATTGAGGAATTTTATAGAATGTCGAGGGTTGACTTTGGTGATTCTTGGTCGGAAGGCGAACTCAAGCGATTTCGACTAACCAAAGAAGTCCTCTGGGCGGCAGGGATATCATTCATTAGTATTCCTTTTGTAATGGGTCACGGAGGATTTGTTAAGAAGTGTTTATCTCTTCCGATATGGACTGTTTTGGGAAAACTAACATTTGGTGCCTACTTAGTTCATCCACTTTTGGTTGTTATCTTTGCTTGCAGTTCAGAAAAACTTGTTTATGCTACTTCAGAGTCATATCTGTTATGGGTGGGTATCGCTGCATTGGCGTATATATCGGCATTCTTAATGTGGTGTATGATCGAATGTCCATTCTCTGCTGTTGTCTTCATCATAAGTAACGAAATTAAATTCCGGACAGGGGCGATAATCGCGTTCAGTTTCTTCTCGTTTCTTGTCTTTTATGGAGCGGTGATCAGTCCACATGTGTCTGATCCTCTCCCTATTAGGGAAACAGTTATTCATTATCCTGCGCTCTTCTATTGATTCAGAGGTGATTCTTATCGCTATTGCAGTTTACCATTGTGAACTACTCATAAAGAGAGCAGGACACGTTGTTTTTTTCTTCTCTTCTCTTCTCTTTTTTTTTTTTTTATGCCGGGAAGAAAAGAGAAGAAACCACATGCAAAAACAGTTCTTTTACTTTTCTTTGTCTGCTGGAATTCTATTTTTTTTTTTTTCTCTCTCCGTTGTTCCTTTATAGCAATTATCTGTTGTTGCTTTATTGCTCGCAATTTTATTGGATTTTTTTTTCATCTCGAAGACATGTTTTACGAGCGAAAGAGAATTGTGGCAGCGTAACGTTAACACCCTTACTTTATAGGCTTGTTTCCGGTTGCGCACAAACAAAATATATGGCACACACTAACAATGTTGAAACCTTATCTCGTCACGATTGTGATGTGACGAAGGTTAGCTGGGGTGTTTCCGGTTGCGCACAAACAAAAACAAAGTGTGAGAATTATTTAGTGAGGTGCCGATTCTTTTTTTACGATCTATTACCTTAGTGGCTTACAATAACCTGTTGCCATCATTGGGAATAATCATACCTGTTAAAAGTAGATGTCAGAATTAGGGTACCATTGCATATTTTTTTTCTTTTTGCTTGTGGCCCTGTTGCGGGACATGACGGGTCGCAGTTTACTGCTACCAGAATGGTACCTTAATACTGACACGTCTTCTTATCTTTAATTATATGTTTTGTTTTTCTTTTTTCGTGTTTAAACGCAAATCAAATCGTTGGTTTACTCAAATCTGAAAGAAAAAAAAAAAAAAAAAAACCAAAAAAAATACTCAAAATACGCATCGAGTGTGTAACGTTTGTTCATAAAATATTCTTTCCTTCTTTGGGAAACTAACTGATTCTACGAAGAAAATAAAAATAAAGAAAAGAAAAAAAATTTCCGGCATACTATAGTAAGTTTGTTGACTATTTGTAATTATCTCATGGTACTAATGAACTAGTAGTGAGTCTGGTTGGTGGTAATAGAACGTGTTGTTATTTATTTTATTTTATTTTATTAAAAATATTTTTGATGACACACTAATATTTCATAACAAAGACTTTAACATTCTAACTGTCTGTAAAGTTTTAGGGAAAAAAAAAGTGCTTTTTGAATCACTCAACTGGATTGGTATCTTATTTGTTGAACTTTTGAGTTCCCAAACAAGCTCATCTTCAAAACTCAAGCAACATTCCCCCCTCCCAGAAAATAGAGGTAAGAGGTATATGGATTACTCTCGAAACCTAAATAAGTTAAGCATCACCATAGTTCACTGTATCCTCAACGGACGTTATGTTAATGTGATACAAAAACAGTTGTATTTTACATTCAAACATTCAAACCCCCCTCCTTCCCAGTTTTCTTTTTTTTTAAATTTTCATTTAATATTTATTTGCCCTTGAAGTGTAAAGGAATACCATTTAAGCTGTAACGGGCTACACGCTCAACCTGTAGTACGTGGTCCCCATATTTAATAGCACACATGGGATTCTTTTATTGATACCAATTGATATTGCAACAAGTTTCAAGTTGCTTTTCCATTTAATATTAGTATCAAGTTACTTCCCTTATAGTTACCTCCCACATATGAGTGGTGGAAGTATTTGTCATCGCATAACATAATTCAGCACTACTCATATGTGGTTGGTATTGTTTTTTTAATGACTGGGTAAGGAGTATAGTCGGAAGATAGAATTCTTTTACCGTCAGT
Source organism: Flectonema sp. DT1601 (assembly GCA_964019425.1). Classification (NCBI taxonomy): domain Eukaryota; phylum Euglenozoa; class Diplonemea; order Diplonemida; family Diplonemidae; genus Flectonema; species Flectonema sp. DT1601. Next base: position 367,715 of record OZ025810.1, on the reverse strand, counting down.
CTGAAAAACTAAAAAAAAAAAAAAACCCCCGTTATTATTTTTTTTTTTTTTGATTTATTTTTTGCATTTAACAAGTATTGTAAGAACGAAAAAGAATGTTGGCAGCACACGTAAACCTCCTTTAGCTTTATCAGTTTAAGTCGGTTCACGGTTTCGTGCACAAACAAAAAATCACAGTGTTATATCATTATTTTCTGTATAGTTGAAGTTAAAGCCAATTCTTTTTTTGATTTATTTTCATCACAACTCTAATATTGTCGTAACCTAACTTTTGTCCTTCGCAAAAAAAGAAAAAAAAAAAAAAAAACGAAAAAGCTTTTCTTTCCCAAAATACTTTCCTCAAGCAGAGGGCAGCATTAGCTTTTGTTCTTGTTTCCTTTTTTTAATGCCCCTATGTGGTATTAATAAAGTACTCTTACGTTAGGTCTACCTAACCGATACTCGGGTGGTCTGATGGATGTTATTCAATAGAAACGACACGCAATTGGATCCTGAGGACGCACGTCTTCAGCGTGTCATTATAATCGAGTCCCACGAATCAGCTAGTAATCTTTCTTATAAGATTAAGGACAGAAGCTACGTGTTCCAGTGCTTTTATAGAACAGCACTTTTTTTTTTTTTTTTTTTTTTAAAAACCCAAATTCGACTTGTAACACAAAGGAAGTCCTCCTGTGGTGTCGTTGTTAGTTACGATTATTTACCTCAAATGTCAGCACTTGTCTATATCGGTTTGGCATACTGTGTTGTAGATACAAATAGCTACAAAGGCAATGCGTCGATATCGTGTACTCACGTTTGATGGCTTTGTAAACATTTATGTTTGTGTCCTTTTGTTTATTCCCCTGGGTTCTTCTATGCACATACGCCATTGTTTTATTTCATATTATCCCCTCCTTTGACGAAAATTGGCGTCGTCAGCCGCTTCTAACGCTGTCTGCTCACTGGCGGTGGGTTTAGGTAGTCATTTGTTTCAGGTTATGGACAAGTAGTATAAGATTAAGGCTCCTGAAAACTACGTATTCCACAAAACAGCAGAACAATTGTGTTTTCATATTTTTTTTTCTTTTTTTTATGTATTTTAATTTTAGTGCTACTTTTTTTATAATAAACTCACATTCTATCTTAAAGCTATTGTTAATATGAAATTACCAGCACCATGTTAGAGTTAGACAAAAAAAAAAAAAAAAAAAAAAAAACTTAATTTATGCTGACCCTGTCCTGACGAACTCCGATCCGATCATGCTATTATCAGTTCCTACACTTTTGATTTACAAAAGAAATTTGTAATAAAATCCTCTTGAACTTACTGACGAATGCCTATACGGAATATTTTTTTTTTCCAAAGGTATTTATTCGGAGCAGCAGAACAATTTATTTAATGTTTTTCGCTTATGTCATTTTTTCACTTCTCAGTGCAACGGTTTCTGGAGACGTGGGCTCGCTTAGTGTCTACCAGTCCTCTGTGTCTTCGTAATGATTATCTTTGGAATACCATCTGAGCAATGAGTGGAAACTTTTTTAAATTTTTTTTTTTTTTTCTTTATTCATCACCCCATAAACATAAATCTTATTTTGCGGAGAAGGTGGAAGTCACTCCGGACTTTCTGATGACAGCATACCTCAGTGCGTTCGGCGAAGAGATAGACAGTCACCTGGTGTGGCCATCAAAACAGAGGGAAACCTCTAATAAAATTAGAACGGTGAACATGCGAATTCCGTGTACGCGCGTTCACAAGCTGTCGTTTGAGGTCATCAGTGTAATTGTTCTATCCCGTTTTAATTTTGTTGATTTTTATTTATTTATTATTTTTTTTTTTTCTTGATTTTGTTTTTATTTTAGTTCGATAGTTTAATAAGCTACGGCGAGGCGGAAAGCTGGAGATTGGTATTTATTAATCTTTCAGTTGATGCTACTTCAACAATCCATGCGAAATCTTCGGATATGGCTACGGATTGGGTCCTCTGTTACTGTGAGTTACCTAGCACTCATAATATACAGTAACGTTGGATTAAATAACTAGCAGTACCACTCATTAGTTGGTATCCCGTATTCACTGATGTTTATATAGGAACTGTTGTTAAAAAATGATAAAATAATTAATCAGTCCCTTTTGCCGAGAAGGGCAAACGCGATGAGTAGGACAGGCTTGACACCGCAGTGTCCCTCCTACTCTCAAGAAAACTTTTTTTAATTTTAGTCCGAAACCCAGCCATAATTTGTTTGTTTTTTGACCTTCGATTTTTTTTTTTGCGTTCAGTTTGTTTTTTGATTAACTGAAAGCTATTAAAACTTGACAAACATTTTATGGATATTTGTTTTTAACCCTTACACCACCGGAGCTGATATATCAGTCTGAAAAAAAAATTTTTTTTTGCTAAGTGAAAATTTTGCATTTCTGAGTACAACGATTTCACGGGAGAGGTATTATTGCGATGTCTTTTATGTTCCTTACGTGTTGAGCCGCAATAGTTTTTATTAAATGGTAAATTTTCCATTTGCTAAAGCTGGCCAAAATCAACTTGGGAAATATGTCGGTCCACAGTTCTGATGAGGATGCAACAGTAATTGTTAATCCATCGTCGGTGTGCTCCGATTCGTGACTTGACGAAGTATCTGACTCCAAATGGGGAGGGGAGGTAACAAGGGTTACCAAGAATAAAAACGCGTTTCCAAGAAACGTTAAAGATTAGAGTTGCACGCAAGTCGGAGCTGCAGGTTTTTGAGTTTTTCTTCGGATAGTCAGTTTTCCAGCTGATGAAGAAAAACTCTGAGGTCTATGCCTCACAGAGGGGAAGAAAATTTAAAACCAGTACGCAGGAGCGAAGGGCCCTTGTTGGCACAACACTACTGACGCGCCTCCCAATAAAATCTAACCTGGGGGATTCCTGGGGTTTGAATGACATGCTGTTGACCCCCCTGTTGTTCTTTCCGCAAGTGTTTTCACGTAATCGCTTTGCCAAAATACTGAGGAACTTACACTTCTCTGCGATATTACCTGCTCCCGAGCATGAGAATCCGAAGTGGAGACGTGTATTTTGAATTCCTTTATCCTGATGCGACGTGGGCATGGTGGAATTTGGACGGATAGTAGTGAATCTGGCTGGAGAAGCAAGAGATTCTTATCCCTCAAATTGGCTTTGTTTTGGGCAGCTTATAGGTACATTTAAACGTACCAGAGCGGCATCAACACTATTAATAACACCATCAGTACCGCCTTCTCCACAATCAGTATCGATCCCTGATCGCCTCAAGCCAGCTTACCCCGAAAAGATGGAAAAGGCTCGTCGGTGTGCAGTTCGCACAAAGCGCGCACAATCACTAGATTACTGTGAGCGATGCAACCAAGCGCTTTGTGCTTACCCATATTTCAAAAGGTATCACATCCTCCAAAACTACAAAATTCCTTGTGATGTTCCTAAACCGCAAACTTCCCAAAAATCCAGTATGCCAGGCTGGTGGGGTAAAGAGGTGGAAGTTTATAGATCCAGCCCAACACGGTCTGATCTGAGTAGCTGCACTGTTACTAATGAAGTTCCATGATCTGGGATCGATGTTATTTATATTTTTCGAGCTTATCAACCCCGATGCGGTAATCCTCCTGTGTCTGAACCTGCTGTGCCATGATGCGGGTTGTTTGTGTATTTTCCGCTACCACAGCTTTTACAAGCTCAAAAAACAGGGAAAAAATCTGATTTTTCGATTTAATATCGGCCGTGATTTGGCATTCTCTTTACTTGGGCTCCTTCTGACATGATGTTGCGCAGAAACATCATCCCTTTCAAAATACGGGAAGGGAATAACATGCAGCTGCTATGAATGGAAACCGTTGAGCACGTTATTGCGACACTGCCGACTTTGTTAGTTCTGCTGAATGTGCAACAACGCACCAAGGTACGCACCGTTAGGTGTGTGGGTGACAGGTGCTATTGACCCGCAGGAGTAGTTGTGTCCGGTTTGGTACATAGGTTTTCTGGGGGGGTACCTTTTCTCTTTTTGAAAAAACAGTAAAATTTTGGACCCGGGGTTCTTACGGTGGTGTAAGGGTTAATATTATTTTGGCTATGTTCTGGGGTGGTAATGCATTTATCTGTATAGCTTTCCCAGCATTGTTTCTACATTGTCAAACAATCACCTCCTCTTTCTCTTCTAATAATGAGCCACGATTGCATAGCGAAACACGATTAACACTGAAGATAATAAAAAAAAATATATATATGTGGCAACTCAACTTTTAGCAACGATTTTTCAGATTGTAATCCATCTATTCTGAAATTAAGCTGAAAATCTTCCGTCATATTTCTCAGTCATTGTTTCGATACTCTCAGCCCATCACCCTGATTTTCTTCTTATGTTTATACTGCAATAAAATTATAATTTTTTTTTTTTTATATTATTTTTTTTCACAGGTAAAAAAAAAAAAAAAAAAAAAAAAAATTCAACAATGAATACAACGAGAAATAAGTTATTATTCGTATGCATTTTGATAGCAGTAATATTATATTTGTTTGGTGGTCATTCTTATTCAGCAAACCATCACAAAACCATCACAACAAAAGGAAGAGTACTCATAATAGGCGACATCCACGGAATGAATAAGGCTTTCATGAAACTATTGAAGGCGGCGCGGTTGTCAACACATGACACAGTAATATGCACTGGTGACTTGGGCAATAAGGGTCCTGAATCTGAAAAAGTTGTCGAATGGCTTAGAAAGAATAAAGGATATTCTGTAAAAGGAAACCATGATCCCTACGTCAGCCTTCATAATTCGGAGAATCGTGATTGGTTTTCGAGGTTACCGTATTCGATTTATATTTCTAATTATGATGTAGTGATAGTTCATGCTGGCATTATTCCTGGTGTTGAACTTGAAAAACAAAGTACCACATGGATGACTACCCTTCGGACTATTACTAGCGGTAAACCGTCATCCTCCATTAGTGGAACCCCATGGGTAAAGGGTTTAATTCATTCTAGTTTTCATGTTGTCTTCGGACACGATGCCCGTTCTGGTTTGCAACTTTCAACTCACGCAACTGGCATTGACACTGGTTGTGTGTACGGAGGAAACCTAACAGCTGTTGTCCTCCCTTCTTGGGAGAGACTTTCTGTACCGTGTGAGAAATATAAATAACTGAGCAGCGAGTGTCTACCGACTTTCCGAATTAATTACAAAAAGTGAAGTCCTAAAACATTAGTACTCATGTAATTGTAACGACCTACTAATTAGATTACTGTTTGAAGTGAGATAGAACGATCCGTCACAACTTCGAAGCTCTCTTTGAGTTACTGTTATTTCAATGAGTGTGCGTGATTACAAAACTTACTTACCTTCCAGCTGAAAAGTAATAAGCATGAAAAAATGTTTGTAACATGGAGTGAAATACTCGGCTGGTTGTTGATATCGGGAACGTGTAGCGTGGCTGCCAGTGCTGGAGTTGGAGGTGGATCGATGCTGCTTCCGATATTTATTGTGTTGATGGGTTTTTCTGAATCAACAGCCATACCGCTAGTCAGTTGCACTGTGTTGGGAGGTGCATGTGCAAGCTGCTGGAACAATGGAAGGAAAGACCAGAAGGGACTCATGAATATAGACATAGCACTACTAATGGAACCTTTAACTATTATGGGAGCCTTACTGGGCAACAGTCTTGGAAGGAATATTAACGTGGAGGCTTTAAAAGGGTTACTCGTACTTCTGCTATTGACATTAGGAACTCGACTCCTCCACAACATGCACACTGAACCGACTACATCAGAGGAACAGATGCCACTAATAACAGTACCTCTGTCGCTTAATGTGTGTAATGCAGAATGTAAGAAGCGATCTGTTGATAATTTCTTTTATAAATTAAGATTACTCGCTATGTTGACGTCTGGTTGTTTGATTGTTGAGTTTGTGATTCCAAAGAGATTTTGTGTTTGGCAATTGAAATCGATTCTTCAGTGTTGTTGGTGCGTCATATTCTCGTTTTGTGTTCTACCAAAATCCGGAATAGCTGTTGACTTTGACAGTACGTCAACACACGTGTCAAAGAGAGCATTCTTATTTAGTAGTATGATGGCGGGTGTCATGGCTGGACTTTTCGGTATTGGAGGTGGTGTAGTAAAAGGTCCGCTTCTTATTGAACTCGGGCTGTCGGCAGCATCTACCGCTGCGACTGCTTCCCTGATGATTATGTTTACGACGTTAGTGTGTGTGGTGTCTTCTTATTATTATAATCAATTAAATGCTGGTTTTGGTCTTCTTTGTTGTATCGTTGGGTTCCTATCTACATTGCTGTCGCTGACTGTTACTTCATCACGATTTCCTTCAGCAGTCAAATACTCAATCGCTGTAACGATTCTTCTGTCAGCATTCTTTGTTGGATTTCATAGTTTGTTTGAGTACTTCAATCCTCCGATTGTTGTTGATGTTCCGTTCACTTGTTAAAATTTATTCTCGTTTATTGTTTCTTCTCTCAGCATTCCCTAAGTGAACTTAGTGACTGCCTGCTGTTCTTTCTTCCATCAGTTACACTGTTTTTTTCTCTTTTCTTCGAACGAAAGTATTTCTTTTCTTTTTTCTTTTTTTTTTTTTAATTCATTTACAACTTATTATTTAACTTAAATTATTCCTTGTCGTTTATTGCTATGGTCAGATGTTTACTTTATTATGAGGTACACAGAAAGAAGTAAAAAAAAAAAATGGGATTGTTCAACTCTCGTCTCCCGACAGTAAGCGAAGCAACTGTTGCAAAGGAAATAGTCAGAGATACGTCCATCGCTGTGGTTGCGGAAGAACATGAGCAACTGCTAAGAGAACTGTTTGATAATATGCAACGGATTGATCCTTGCGGTGAAGAGTTTGATGTAAGTTCTGTAGTATGGAAGAGATGGGGATTTCAAAGCCGGGATCCTTGCTCAGATTTTAGAGGTGGTGGAATTGCAACCCTCCGATGGTTTATTTGGTTATCACACAAAGAACCAATAATTCTATCTCGAGTCTGTCGAGAACAACGAGAGTTAAGAGCAAGCAGGAACGCTGAGCTTGGATTTCCTGTTTTCGTCGCGGCGATTAATATATTTCGGAGTTCGTTAGTGTCTCAGGGAATTCTTTCGATTGGTCCGAACCATCCAGATCCTGACAAGACTTCACTCCCTTCTTGGGGAGTTCATCCGTACGAATGCGCTGTCACATTACTCGACTTGACTTCACAAATTACAATCAGAGAGAGATCTGAATACATGGCATTCAACTCAACCCTAAAGGAAGCACAGCAGATCCTCAATGACGCATTGAAGAGAGGACCAAAAAATGTATTGGAATTGCGTTCCTTTTGTAAACTGGAATAAGCAGACATTAAGAAGTAGCGTGTGATATTTTTAGATTTCTAGTTGGATCTTCGTCGATTCTTGTTGTAATCAAAACGTCCAAAAAAAAAAAAAAAAAAAAAAATCTAACCAGATGTGGATATTACTTCGCCCACTAACCCTGCGAAAATATATTATTAAAAGTACACGTTTACCACCCCTTAAGTTTAGTAAGAAATAAAATATAAGTCTACTTCTTTTTCCCAGAACAACAACAACAAAAAAAAAAAAAAGAAACCAAACGTGTATTTTCTTTAAAATATTTATCCCCGCACTGGCAGTTTAAAAAAAAAATGAGATTGTTGTTAGCCTTTTCATTGGTGGTGGTAATAACATCGCCAGTCTCAGCGATCTGTGAGGTGGTATTTTCAGCTAAGAACGCTACAGCGTATTGGAGCAACTCAGAGTGTCTACAGGTGATGACTCCTGAGATGTTCAGATCTATTAGTGGAAGTGAATTAATTGGTATCACATCAGAGATGATTTCGTTGATCAGATCTGATCACATTAGAATGTTGTCAATAAAAACTTGTTCTGCATTACCAATTGACTTCGTAGCTTTACTTAGGAGACAGTGTAATGGATTTCGATCAGAATGTGTGTCTCACTTACCAGTTGAAGTGTTTAAGGTGATGTCATTGCAATGCATTTCTTCACTTTCTGTTGAGGGAATTCGATCTATGACTGGTCAGCAGATTTCTTATATTAGTGATCGTAATATTCGTGGACTCAATACTGTTCAGAACTCCGTCTTATCAGCGGAGCAGTGTTATACTCTGACTCAGGGTCAGGTTCAGAATCTACGAAGTTGCAGTCGTCTTCAGAAGAGTTGTTTTAGTTTGTTAAAATTAAATTCATTAACAAACAGTTGTTGGATTGATATCCCTCCAGAAACGATTAGGGGAATGGGAGTCAAGAGGTTTTCCTTAGTAAATGATGACTGTTTTCCTTCATCAACAAAACCAGAACAAGTCGCTGTGCTGACATCAGAATGCTCAGCAATAACTGGAGAAGAAGCAGAAGCACTATCTCCACCACAATGTAGTAGTCTAACTCCGATATGCGCATCACTACTGGGATTACAGTCAGTTCAGTTAACTCCTGAATGTGTTTTGTCTATGTCACCTGAAGTCTTTGGAGCGCTATCACCTACATCTTTATCATTACTACCATGTGATGCATTCTGTAGAGTTAATGGAGATATGCTTGCTGCACTGACTCCCACAGCATGTTCTAAACTTGGTAAGAATCAAGTGATGAAGTTAACTCACCCAGCCTGCCTATCAATGTCACGTGAGTGTCTACAACAGTTATGGGAACCTGCTAGGGCTCTACTTGTTGAGGGATGTGATGTTAAATATGACTCTCCGGGTTCGGTTATAAGGAGGCGGTCACCTGCCCCAAAGATGCCATCACCGTGTGATCATCAAAACTGGGATCAGATTAGAGAAAACAACAAAGCTGCTGCGGACAAGTCCACAGAATTGAACAAGAAAAAGAACACCGGAATACATAAACTCCACACCATACAAGAGAAGGAACCATCTGCATCATACGCTATATTTTGGTACCTTCCCTTAGCAGCTGCTGTGTTCTGTTTGGTATACAGGAGAAGACATTGGCATTACAATGAGCTGCCATGAGTGTTTTGTATATTCTCACCCTCTTTTATGATAATGGATAGCCGCGAATAAACTATATTGTTACAAGTATAACGAAATCCTTATGAAAATTTTAAACGTCCTCCTTATTATGTTTTTTTGGGATCGAAAACGAATAACTGAATTACTTAACAATCATTTACACTTTAAAATCTGATTCTTCTTGTGTTCTTTTTTCTAATTGTTTGAACTAATCGCTCTCTTTCTAGACAGGGATGCTATATAAGGAACCATTATTAGCATGTGGGACTTTAATGGTGTTTTTCGTCCTCCATTTTGATACGCTATTTACAACACAGCATACAACAAACCAACTCGTTTAGCAATTATGTAAAAACCCGAACATGGAAACGTTCGCAGTGATTGGACTGCTGTCTGGTATTGTGTTGCTACTAATCGTCTTGATAACAATACTAACTGTAAAGCTGAGTAAAGCAGCCATGGAAACTGATAACCAGCTGAATAGCGATGTTACCAACATAAGACTTCAGAACCCTCTTTTAGAAGAAACTGAAAGCTCTATGAGGCTGAGGGAAGTACTTAGAAATAACCCAGACTGGAGTGTCGATGATGTATTTCTAAGAGTCCCGAACGCCATAGCGATATTCTCAGCAGAACATGTCCGCCATTTAATATCTCAGGAAGGGGGAAAGTTACAGCAAACGATTCCACAAGAAGATGACACGAGATACCACTCAGGATCTTTTCTTCGTAAACAAGGAGCACAGTACCCATATGTTCCTGAAAAATGGCAGAAAGGTCAACTACTTGGATGTGGATCTTTTGGTGAAGTTTGGAAGGGAATCCGACTCGACGGAACATTCTTCGCTGTTAAGATTATCGCCCTCCGACATGATATGATTTCTACTGAGGTTACCAAGTTAGTCTCAGAGGTAAAGACAATGTCTGACTTACAACATCCTCATGTCGTTGAGTACTATGGATGTACCTTTGACGCTGACAGCTTCAAGCTTAATATATTTATGGAATACCTTGAAGGTGGATCTTTAGGTGCCCTCGTCAGACTGCTACAGGAGCCCTTGTGTCTACCTACTGCCAAGAATTACATCTCACAAATCCTTAATGGTGTCTCTTTCTTACACTCCAAGAAGATCATTCACAGAGATTTGAAAGGAGATAATATATTGATCTCTGCTGAGGGGGTGAAGTTGTGTGATTTCGGAACGTGTAAAAAACTTAAAAACTTAACGGGACCAGACGAACAACAATCTGGAGAAAGTATTGCCGCCAAGACACTTGTTGGAACTCCTCTATGGATGGCTCCAGAAGTAATTTGTTCTCTTGATGATGAGTCCGATGGCTACGGTACATCAGCGGACATTTGGTCTGTTGGGTGTGTGGCTGTGGAGGTACTAAATAGAGGTGTTCCCCCATGGCATCCTTTCGTAAATAATTGGTCCGCCATCCTAACAATAGGACAGTGGAAGAAACCTCTGCCGCCTAATATCCCGTCGGGTTTACCTGATGCCTGTATGGACTTTTTAAGGAAATGCTTTTGTCCCAGACCGGCTGAGCGACACAATGCGAACCAACTGATGCGTCATGAGTTTGTGAACGATTGTGAAGTTAGGAAGAAGGAGCCGAGGCTGTTGATCGAAATTGAGGATAGTTCGGAAGGCATTTCTAAAAACACAACTGTACCTCCTCTACTATCAACAATAACAAGCACTAGAAGTAGTGTTGTTCGTCGTCGTCATAATCTTTCAATTACTTTAGATCGGAGTTCCTTAACTCCGTTATCAACTGATTCGCCTCTAACAACGTTAACCCCAACTCGTGTCAGTTCTAGTACATTTCTTCCTCTTTTCTCAATTCAATCCTCGCCGTTGTCACTAACTCCAGAAAGTTCTGCATCACCACTCGGACCTAATGTGAGAAGGCCGTTTACTGATCTCCCGCCGTTATGCCCACTCTCAAGTAGCTCCAATTTGAGAAAGGACACTTCCGTTTCGTCACTCTAGAAGCTGCCTGTTGTTGGACTAATTCTCTTCGATATTTAACATACGAGAGTATGTTAGTTGGAGTAAGAAACCGAGTTCCCTCTGAGGTCGTAGTCTAGATAATGTTTAATTAACACTTTGGACCCATTCCCGGAACCATGTTCTATTGCCTTGAGTATACCGGCTGCTGCATTTTCTTAAACTGTCCCGCTGTCCCTGTCTCTCCCCCCAAAAAATAGACTTGACTCTGGCAATGACCGGTGTGTGCGTATGAAAAATTCCAAGCAAAAAAAAAAAGAAGAAAAAAAAAAAAAAGGTTGGTGAAGATCCTTTCTTTTTTTTTTTTTTTTTTTTTTTTCTCTTTGTAATTGGTTGCAACCAACTCTCATCAAAAAAAAAAAAAAAAAAAAAGCTTGGTTTTGCTGTAAAAAAAATTATTTTTCGTGAATTCAGACTCGTAACTTTTTAGCCCCAACACCTGTTTCTTTTATCTACTTGTTCGGGGTTAAATGGTGTTTTTTTTTTTTTTTTTTTTTTTTTAATCGTGGTTTAATATAAATAAATATTCCAAACAGATTTAAATTATCATTCCAACTGTTTCGAGTGTGCTGGACCCTTAAGTGGATTGGTTCTGCTGTGAGAATTTCGTTCTGTAAAAATGAAAAGCATTGGTGAGATGTGCTCTAAAATGCAATCGTGTTTAAAGATGTTTTGGTACACTAATTAAGTTTACTTCTACAATTATAGGAATCTCTGATGCACTTTGTGTTGACCGCTTAGTGTAGATTTTCCTTTTTGTCTATTCGCAGAAAAAGTGTGGGGCAGTTTTTTTTTTTCCTTTTTCCCCCGTTCTTTTTGTTGTTCATTTGTTTCGTTTTTTTTGTTTGGCTTTGCGATCTAATTTACAGCTCGTAAATACGATCACATGGAAAGCATTTTTTTTTTTTTTTTTTTTTCGCAGGCAACTTCATGGTTGCTGCTTAATCTGTCACCCCCCTGGTGTGGTTTTTTTTTCTGAAAGTTGGGACTGAAATAGAAAGTCTTGTTGTTTTGGAATGATTACTCCTCCATTGATGTTTGATTTGTTTTTTTTTTTTTTTTTTTAATTTTTTTTTTTAATGATCTTGTAAGTGAGTTAGTAGATAACCTCAGTCAGTTGAAAAATTTTTTTTTTTTTTTGTTGCGTACTCGCTTCAAGAAAAACTTTCAATAATTTCTGTGTTTTGTCAGTAGTTGTGGACTCGGTGGATCATAAATAAACAAATCGTAAAAAAAACATATTTTTTTTTTCTTTTCCTTTTTTTTCCAAGAAAAACGTGACAAGTGCGAGTTAGATATCCTGTGGAATCAAGTTCATTTCGGGATTGACTGCTCGAGTAATCACTTGTGCACAACCAACTATAGGGAATCTTTTTATTCCCACCTTTTTTTAGTTTTTTTTGTGTGAAAAAAAAAAATGTTACTTCTCGTTTAACCTCCTCCCAACCAAAAAAATTAGTTCTTTTCATTCTGTCCCCTCCTGTTATCTCCCTACTTGCTTTTTGCTTGAAGATGTGATGCAGTAATTTACTGTGTTTTGATGTAGCAATTTCTCTTTTTTTTTCCCCCCCCGATTCTTTTTCACCCATTATCACACCTATTCTTGACAGCACGTTATCCGCATCTTAAGTAAAGTGTTACTCCCCTTAGGCAAGTCGATTTGATTCGAAGGATGGAACAGGCGTTTTTTTTTTTTTTTTTTAAATTTTTTTATTCTTTTTTTTCTAATTAACTGAAGCTGAATTGAAGGGCATGGAGAGAGAGGTTGCTTTGCACTTTTTAAAACTGAAAGTAACTTCTCTTTGTTGTTATTTGTGTGGTTATCAGCCATTGTTGATAGCTTTTTGCACAACCCCCCCTAATTGCTTCATTTTTTAACTTCCATAACTCTCTTTGGTCAATAGTGTTGACTCACGGATTTCAGAGTCTCACGGGGTGCTCGTTATCGTTATTTTATCTCCTCTATTGAGTCTTTTTTTCTATTACTATAAATGCAATTAAAAAAAAAAAACTCTTCAAAAAATGTTGACAGGGACACCGCATTATCTCTGTTTTTTTCAAATAATCTCTTTTCATATGTTTTTCTTTTTTTAAACGAGTTGAAGTTTCAAGTGATGTGTTTTCTTCTAAGGCTCCAAAACTGACACTCGTGCCAGCGAGGACCTTGCCCAGCGGGATCAATTGCGACTGCCGGGGTATCTAGAGTCAACTTCATCTGGCTTACACAAAAACAAAAAAAAAAAAAAAAGGGAGGAAGACAGGGAATAATAAACTGAGGGATTGGTCTTTTTTCCCCCGCTCTTTCTTTTTTTTTTTTTTTTGAAATCATTTTTCTTGCAATGACTACAAAGTATCAGGGGATTTAGATTCCCCGTTCTTTATTTCTGAGGGCCTTTGCAGTGCAGGACAGGTTTTGCTTCCATTTCCTTTTCCAAATATTACGTGTCAACTAATACATCCCTGGTGTGAATTGGGAAACGACGTCGGTATGTCCTTGTATAGGGGATTTCTTTTTTTCCTCCTCTCCTTTTTTTTTTTTTCTTTGGAATATCTTTTTTTTAAATTTTTAATTTTTATTTATTTTTTTTTTTTTTTATGTTCATCTTTTAATACCGGTCCTGAAACATTTTTTCAAAATAAAAAATAAAAATAAAAAAAACAAATTAATTTCCCTGTAACTGTTTTGAGCTAGTCACTTAACTGTAGCTTGATGAGCTTAACGGAAAACTAGACTAATAAAATCAATCAACCACGAGCGGCCAATAAGATCCTGAGTCGGAGTAGTGGATTACGACTATTGATCGCTCGCTTAGTTTTTTTTTAACCTGGACTTTATGGTAAAAAAAAAAATCGAAAAAAAAAATAATTCGTTCACAAAAACGGATAAATAATATCCCTCGCGTGTTCGTAATTAATGCTCTTCAAAGGAAGCAATCTCTCTACTTGAGAGAAAAAGGAACTTCTATTCTTATGTGTTTTTTATGTTTTTTTATTTTTTTTTATTTATTCTTACTGACGACCGTTCTCTATGTTTTAGCCCATTGGCTGCCTTGTCTTGCTCCTAGCAGTCAACAGTCATGCGGCTTAAGCGTAAAAACTTATTCAAATTGTTGTTATGTTTTGTTGTCACCACGGACCCGGTGCTTCGAATACTGTGAGGTCCGTCTCTTCCTACACCTTAACCTTAGAATTAGTAGTGATACTTGCGGCTATAAGGTTACTGAAAAAAAAAAAAAAAAAAAAACTTTTTTTTTTTTTTTAAACGTATTTTGTTAATATTTATTTATTGGTACAGCGTTGAGAATCCTTTGTTTGTGACCACAAAGTCTACATTACCTCTTTTGATTATCCTACAGCGACACAGTTCGGTAAACATGGAACTCGAAATGAAGATTGAGAAGCTAATAGAAACAGACAGTGACAACATAACTGAGATTGAAAAGAGAGTAAAACTTCTACCTGGTAGATACCCAGCATCGTGTAATCCCCTTCCAAGCAGCGGTCTCAGTGCCTATGAATTAGCATCTAGCAAGAAGCTAAATGATTTAGTCTACTTGTTCTTGTGTGGGAACATTGCTGACGTCGACATGCGCATTGGATGGAAGTGCACAGTACTTTGTAAGACTTGTTATTCAATGCCAGATAATATTGAACTTATAAAACTTTTACTCTACAAGGGTGCTGATCCAAATGCCAGGATTGTACAGAACAGCGACAGCGCAAGTTGTTTAATATCAGCTGTGATACATGGAAGGAAAGACATCGTTGATCTTCTTCTGTCATACGATGCGGATGTTTTATATGAATGGAGAGGTCAAAATTCATTATCGATGGCTATTGACTTTCGACATGTCGATATCATCACAGCTATTGAAAACCATGAACTGTCACGTGCGATGAACAACCGAATTCGGAGATACACAAAAGATGATAATTCAAAGCAATTCCATAAAGTACAACCACCACAAACTAACACAATTCTAACCAATACATTCGTTCAAGATCTTCAAACCATTGATTGGTTACACGACTCGGTTGATGTCACTCTCGGTAGGTCTCTTGGAAGTGGTTCATTCTGTAATGTCTACAAAGCAACCCTTGAAACTACTGGAGATATCGTCGCATGTAAATGTCTTAATACAAAACCTGATGACACTTTTTGCATTAGGTCATTCAGAAGTGAGCTCACTCTGATGTCAAAGTTCCGCCATGCTAATATAATAACATTTTATGGAGCGGTTATCGAACCTCCGAATAAGTTATATATCCTGACTGAGTTGATGGCGCGTAATTTATATCAACGAATCCACGCGGTCGATCATATTTCATGGGAAGTTCGTCTGCAATGGGCGAAGGGTATTGCAGCTGGGATGACGTATTTACACTCAAGAAATCCTTCTGTTATCCACATGGATCTTAAGTCATTAAATATTTTATTGGGAAGTAGCGATAGTGATAAAGTAAAAGTTTGTGATTTTGGAATGTCTTGTCAAACACTAAACACATTTGTTAATACTCAGCATATCCAGGGATCTCCCGCGTGGATGGCTCCAGAAGTACTTCGAGGTGAAGATTTTAATGATCAGTCGGATATTTATTCTTTTTCTGTAATCTTGTGGGAGCTCTTAACCAGGAAAACTCCTTGGCCTGAGAAGAGTCTTCCACAGCTGGTTGGTCTCGTTGGGTTTTCAAAAAAACACCTTCAAATATCTGAGTCAACCCCTGTCGAATTTATTAATCTCATTAAGCAATGTCGAGCTGACGTTCCTGAAAATCGACCAGCCTTCAAACAAATTGTTAAGACGCTGACAAATATATCATCGTCTGACCAGTAGCTTTTTATTTTATTAGTACTCTTCTATCTAACTTCCTCTCTTGACTGGTTTCATTTATTTTATTGAAAAAAAAAAAAAAAAAAAAAAACCCTTATTTTGTTTCTTGTTAACTACAACAACTAACCCGAGTGAGAGAGCAGTGCGAACTGTCTTGACTTTTCTGTTTATTGTTAAGCCGTCCTTCTGGATGATTGCTGTCCTTTTCATTTCTTTCCTCTTGTTTTTTTTTATTTTTTATTTTTTTTACCCTACTTGTTGTTTCCTTTTTAAGCTTGATAATACAACAATATCAATTTACCCTGCGCGCTGCAACAGTTATTATTTATTATATTTAGTAATTTTATTCATTGAAGAAGATGATCATACTTATACCACAGAGAGGTAAAAACAAAAATGGAAAGGAAGAAGGTAATGAGAAACATAAGGATATCTCGCACCAGTTGGGTGCGGGTAACTGCAGAGGTTAAGCTAAAGATGGAAGATGGAGTTCCTATTTTCAGTCTCATAGAAACTGATGACACACTGGGAGCTTTACCTGCTAAAAATGTAAAAGATATCGTTGCTGCGGCAGAAGCATTCCTGGCTTACGAAAGTTATCGAAAACAGCAACAGGACAGACAACAAAAGCGTCACAACATCATGTCGATGATGGCAAACAGCGCAGAGCATTATTTGAACAGATGGAATAACCTCCAGGAACGTCGCAATAATCCAAACAACACGGAAGATGAAAATGCCGAGATCGATGCTGAAATAGCTCCTCTAAACGCTCGTTTAGAAGAACGCGCAAATTGTGAAGAAATGCTTCGAGCGGAAGCCGCCGCAGATGCAGACGAGGACAGCTCATTAAAATCAAACCTCAAGCGTCTAAACAATATCGCATTTCCTAAAATAACAGATGTAAAAAAACCAGCTCCTGTCAACCGATTACAGATAGCTAAAAGTATATTCAGAAAAGCTGGTGAAAATGTTGGGAAAAAACGTCCCCTCCATTACAACGCTCCGGTGGCTGAATCATTTTCGTCGAGCAGCTCAAGTGAGACATCATCGGAGCATGACATGTCGTATATGGTTTTCAATGCGATGAATCAACAGGCAGCATATGTCGATGTAGAAAAGGAGTCGGCTCACTCTAAAGAATCGGATGCGTCAATTGATCCTCCGTCTGATATCTGTGGGGAGTATTGTGGACTATTTAGAAATATGCATGGATGGTGGCCAGCAAAAGTATCACGAACTCGTGTAGAAACCGACAAGTTTGATCCCACCGTTGGACGCAGACTCGGTTGTAACCCCTGTTTCCGAAGACCCAGACATGGTAACCCATCGATTCCATTTTTTCACTTCTTAAAACAGCCGGAGAGGGAAAAAATAGCTCCTCAGGGATTCGAACCCACGACCGATCCAAACACTACAATCGGAAGTACCTTATTTCCGAGAGTTCCTGATTCTCAGTCTTGTAATTACGGTAATGGCATTCCACCTGCTACTGCTCGTGTTAATAATAAAGCCGATCGGTGTGACATGTTTCAAACGACTAAGGGAGTTATTTATCACGTTGGTCGCCTCCGATTGCAGTCATCTTCCCGGT
This sequence comes from Flectonema sp. DT1601, assembly GCA_964019425.1. Lineage (NCBI taxonomy): Eukaryota > Euglenozoa > Diplonemea > Diplonemida > Diplonemidae > Flectonema > Flectonema sp. DT1601. Next base: position 350,274 of record OZ025810.1, on the reverse strand, counting down.
TGAATGGACAGCGGACGGGGCGATCTGTTAGCCACTCGCGGGTGTTTGAAGCCCCTCTTCGACCTCCACCCCGTGGTCGGATACTTACCGGCAGGAGCTACCCTGAACCAGATAGATGTCAACATCAGGTACTGAATTGTAGTCTGGAGGGTGCTGGTTGTAGTTTACAATCCTTAGCAACTCCATGGGCAGGTGGATTCGGTGACTTTCCTCCTCTTGTTCGACTGGTTGCGTAATCGTTGTTTCATCTTTATTGTTCTTGTACTCTATTTTAGTTTGTCTTGCGGTTTCTACTGAAGACGAGATATTTACACATTCGTATTATTGATCTGTTATATTAGACTCACTCTCTTGTGATATGATTTGATTAACTTACCTCATCAGGGAGTCACACAATAGTGATGTCGAATAGAGATGGATCTAGACAGCTGATATTGGCAGCTGTGCAGAAGTGTTCGAGAAACACTCCAAAAGAAGGATGTAGCAGTGATAAGACGCTATTTGATGATGCGTTGAAGCTGTTGACGGATTTAAGTAGTGACAAAGAAGAGGCGTTTAACAATGTCATTGAAATATATCATCCGATGTTCCCAGAACTTCTTGAACTGTTACCAGACCCGATTGGATACGTTAAGATAGCCGGATGTATAAAAGATAACTATAAAATGGATCACTTTATCCAACAGCGAATAGAAGAAATAGTTGACAGTACATTAGACGACTTGAATCCAAAAATGAAGACCATCACCTGCGCGAATATTGTTGCTCGCATTACCCGAGCTGTGAATAATCGGAGACGGGAAACTGCAGATGGGGAAGTGAATCCTTCAACCGACTTGGAGGGTGTTATTGAGAAAGCAATTCTCGTGTCAGATACGATTATCGAAATAGAGGACTTTTTACATGTAAGAATCCCTCTGTACCACCCCTCAGTTTGTAACATTTTAGGACAACGAAGCACCGCTCAATTCCTGCAGTTAAAGTTGTCAGAATCATTTACTGACCTTACACCTGAAACCTTCTCGAAAAACTACCCCACAATTCTAGAAAACTGTCCCATGTATGAAGAAGAAGCGAGAACTTCTGTTCTTACGGGATCTTGGGACCGACAAGGCACTTTATTAAAAATCGCCAAACTGGTTTTGCGAGCCGCTTCTGAAAAGCGTGGTCGAGACGATGACGGGGCTTTGGAAAAAGATCATCAGGTAAAAGCAATGAAAATAGCAGATCGAGAATTGGGAATATCTGACCAAGATTTTAAGAAATTGAGGTCCAAGTGGACTCCAAGAAACAAATTAATAAAAGGAAGGCAATCTGTCGATAGTACAATTAAACTCTCAAGCATGATTCATGGGAGAATAGTAAGGGTAACAACTTCTTCTACTACATACGATGTTGCAATGGTTGAAAGATGGGTGACAGAGAAATCCATCCCGACATCAGGTCAACAAATCGCTGTAAACTTTGGAAGCAAAACCATAACAATTCCTGTTAGTAAAATTTCAAACAGTCTTTTTACACCTAAAGAAGTTACAGCTGCGTTCTTACAATACTATTCTCTTAATGACAGTCCTTTGGTGGTAGACGAAGGTGATGAATTCATCCCAGCTGTGTATACCAGTAATGTAATAAAACTAGCAAAGCCAACCACTCCCAAAGAATCTAACCCAATCCCATACCCAAGAGGTATGTTAGTACACGCTGCTAGACTAGTTGCTGCTCCAGAATTAAATGGTAAGCGGGCACGAGTTAGTGGGACAAAGAACGATCGCGTTGTAGTTTACTTTCTGGACTCAAAGAAAGAAAAAGCCTTGAAGGCTATTAACATTGATCCGGTACCTCCTGAAGAGGACCCTCTCTGCTTTAACAAATTTCTCCCAAAAGAGAGAGATCCGTACTACGTATGATTTGTTATTTATTTATTTTTTTTTGAAAAAAAAAATTGCAATCCCGTTGTTAGAAAACAAAACAATAACCATAACAACCACAGAGTACTTCAGACAAGCAACTCCGCTCGTGGTGTGGCCGCGTTGGTTGCTCGATACCCGAGGGACTGAGTACCGATCAAGTGGCAGATGTGTTGATTGAATTTCTTGGAGTATTGTCAACACAAAAGACCTAACGAGCACACTACACCAAAGCAGCTGGGCTGAGCGGAAGCTATTCTTGTCCCGTTATGCAAGACATGTCTCTTTAATAAAAGTTGTGCAGTGTTCATTATATTTCTTACCAGGTGAGTCGAATGTCACAAGATGGCGAATTTTGCAAATCTACTGAGTAATGATTTGGGTGAGGAACGGGAGGGACAACTGTTCCCGATGCGTTCAATGCTGACTATGCGATCTTTTCGAAGTTGCCGCAGCATTCCACATTACCATGAAGATCAGTTGGGAGGCGAAGAGCTTCGAGAAGGGGCGATGTTCCCGTACCGCTCTGCGAGAAGCTTGAGGAGCTTTGCACGCATGAGAAGTGCTACGAAAAGCAGAATTGCCCTAAAGTCTCATGACATAGTAAGCGATAACAAGGTGTGTCTAAAATCTTGATAGCCTTTCCGTGTTAAATTGAAGCCTCTAAAAATAATATAAACAGGTCAAACTAACAGATTCAGAAACAGAGCAATGCACGAAGTTCGTGCAGCTACTGTCAGAGAGTGAAGTACTCTTCACAAAGAGCGAATTGGTAGCTACAATACGACTGCTGGACTTACCTCTCACTTTATGTGCTGTTGATAGGATGTTTGAGTTAGAACTGGACGTTAAAGGTATTGAAGAACCGATTCTACCTAACGAGTTCGTATCATTAATGGAACACGTAAAGGGAACAGTTGATGAAGAAACTTGGATATCAACTGTTTCTAAACTAGAGCACATGGTAACCGAATCATTCAGAGATACAGACAAGGACGCATTCCGAATCCTTATGAAAAGAGAAGAAGGTTCCCTTTTGTCATGTCAAAACATCCTTCAGATTTGTACTTTTATCAGTATACTTTATTATCTTATTGTTGCACCACTTCATATCCCAGCTACAAGGTTGTATGGTGATCATCAGCATATTTTTATCGGTTGTGAAATTATGTTGACGATTGTTGCCACACTCGATTTCCAAGTTAAATACCGAGCTTACCAAATTGGGTTCATAGAGAACGACTGCTGTCTGACTAAACAACGGAATGCTGTACTGGTGGCGATCCTTTCGGCATTCCCTCTTGACATTGCTGGATATCTGTCTAGTTCACCAGTCATAGAAAAGTTGGGATACTGTCTTCGAATCGCTAATGGTTTTAAACTGCGATCGTTCTTCTCCCTTGACAGTGTACGAATGGTGTCCAGAGCGACAGTTCAATCGGCTTTTGGGTGGTTTCCTATGGTGAGATTCTTCCTCATGACTTCTTTTGGGATTCACTTTTTTGCCTGCTTACACGTGGCTGTCAATTCACAAGACGACAAAGATTTCTTTCATGGGTATGACATAAGTTTATATTGGACTCTCTACACTCTGAGTAGTGTTGGTTACGGAGACGTGGCTGTAAGCGGGTTAGAATCTCGCCTTCTTGCAAACGTTTGTTGTGTTGCTGCCATCATGTGGAATGGTATTCTGGTTGGGAAAATAGCCAGTCTTATGATGGTTGACACTGCGGGTGAGCATCGGCAACTCATGTACCGCACAATGCAAGTAATCCAGCATTATCACTTACCAGATGATGTTACTGAAGATGTGTTGTCCTTACAACATCATTTGCTTTCAGAAAAAATACGTCTTCGATCTGCTGTTGAGGTTGTGAATCTGCTTCCTCCAACAGTACAAGAAACGATGGCCATCTACATTAGAGTTGAATGTCTGAATAGGTTGCCAATATTCAGAGCGTCGACAACGAAATGCAAGGTACGCATCTTATTCTTTACTGTAAGTGATAACGACATCACATACTAATCAAATCAATAAAACAGGTTGCACTTGCTGAGTGTCTCAAGGATCGAATCGTCAACAGAGACTTTGCCATCGTACAAGAAGGTGAAGAGGGGAGTGCGATGTTTTTCATAGCTCACGGGTTCGCAGGTGTTACGATAGGTGATGTACATGTTGCTACGATCTCAACTGGATCGTTCTTTGGAGAGTTAAGTTTACTCGCTCCGGGGAACAAGCGCGCTGCTACCGTACGCTCGGGTACACTTTGTGAACTTCTTATTTTAGAAGCGGATGATTTCCAAGTCATAACAAAAACATTTCCCTGCCTAAAGTGGAACATCGAGTGTGAAGTTCATAGACGAATGGGTTCCCTCCCAGACCTGTCGAAGCCAACGGAAGACACCAAGAAGCACCACGAGCAGCACGATCACGAGGAAGAGGTTTGTATTCCGTCTGTGTATAAACTCTTTAACTCTCGCATTTAATTGTATTTCTAAAATCCATTGACGTGTTTGATATTAAAAATGACCAACAACAACAGCAGTCGCCATCCCATTCTTCGGTTGACAGGAAGGTTTTGTTTAATGCGTATCCGTTTGATATAGCAGCTGACGATGTAGATATGGGGGGTCTCGGTATGCTATCGGTTTCCGAATGGCACCAGTCGTGCAACAATTCAGTTATCCAACAAAACAACCTGACTCCTAATGATGTCACCGCAGCTGAAGACTTAAGTATTATCGCCATGCAGCTTAGGAATATATTTCAAAAACACGTCTTACCCGCCTGTGAGAGCAAAATTCACCTTGAGAAAACACCTGATGTCGAGGAAGGCGACACAGAGTCAGGTATTAGCCCAGTCAAGCACAAAAAGGATAAAAAGAAAAAAAAAAGATCCAAGGCCACCAAGAGAGAAAAAGACGAGGAGGACAACAAACACGATGGGGAGGAAGACGAAGCCGACGACTCTCCAAGTAATAGTCAGGTGGTTTTTGTTGTTTAGATAGCTTAGTGGTCACTTTAATTCTGTTTTAATTATTCTTTTACTTACTTGGTTCACCACAAGTATAAGTTCTTAAGTTAAAGCCATGTACCAACAACAAACTGGTGCCTTGATTGCACAACGCAAGCTGGATCGTGGTTCTTTTTTTAACTTTTTTAACAATCTCTTTTATAACCTTTTTTATCTGTTTTGGTAAGTACGGTTAACCGTTTCATTATTGTTCATTTACACTCATCGTGTTGCTCTCTTTGTGTTAAAAAAGCCTGTATAATTATTTTCAACGACTCAGCATAACACAACCGAAAAATGAAGACAGCATCTGCAGCATTGCTCTTGGCCTCTGCGTCGGCCTTCGAGGACGCTTGGCGCACTGGATTGAAATTAGGAGATGGTGGTGACATGATTCTTGAAATGATGCCTGACTCTGTCGAATCTGGAGCTGTTTGCATTGATGGTTCTCCTTCAGGATTTTACTACCAACCGGCTGCTTCTGGCAATACCAACAACTGGCAAATCTACTTTCAGGGGGGTGGTTGGTGTTACGACACCAGAGACTGTTGGCAACGAAGCAAGGTTTGTAATTAATATACTATTCAATATATTAGGACAAGAGTTAAATAATAAATAACTCAGGGAGGCCTCGGTTCATCCAAGTCGTGGGCCAATACGTCATCAATTGGAGGAATTATGTCAAGCGACTGCGAAACCAATCCGGACTTTTGCAACTTCAACAGAGTTCACATTCCATACTGTGATGGAAACTCTTTTTCAGGTAATGTAGACGAACCTGTTGAGTATGAGGGAGAAAAGCTTTACTTTAGAGGAAAGAGAATCATCGATGAAGTACTAAAGACGTTGACGGTGAAGTACAACTTACATAACGCTGAAAACGTCCTTCTCACCGGGTGTTCCGCAGGGGGGCTGGCGACATACATCCACACTAACTATGTTGGTGATTACTTTCATCACAATGCCCACTTTTTACGCAAATTTAAAGCTGCATCCATCAGCGGATTCTTTCTCATGCATGACACCGTTGCAAAGCAACCAGTTTACCCAGTAGAAATGAAGAACATCTTCGAATTGTCTAATGCCACTCACGGAGTCAACGCCGACTGCATCGCCGCCATGCAACCGCAAGACCAGTGGAAATGCAACTTTGCTCAGTACTCATACCAACACACCAGGTTTGTCTCCGAAGTAACGAGTTTTTCCTAGACATGACAAACAAAAAAAATGTAAAAACAGGTACCCAATCATGGCCTTAAACAGTGGACTTGACTCATGGCAAACTAATTGTATCTACACATCGGCTCTTCCAGAGAAATTCCCAAACCAGACAGGAACAGAAAATGGACTGTGCGCTGCTATTGTTCCTTACCAGAAATGCTCGCAGAATCCAGAGAACTGCAATTCTACTCAGATGGTGGTGATGAACCAATACATAACCGATTTCGAAACCATCATTGCAAATGAAAGCGCTGCAAGCTACAACAAAGCCGGCAATGGTGCCTTCATCCACAGCTGTCACACTCACTGTGAGGCTCAGAGTGACGCCTTTTGGAATCAATTCACAGTTGATGGAATGAGCATTAGGCTTGCAACAATGAAGTGGTGGGAGAGCAAAACAGACACTCCAGCATCCGAAAACACTTACACACCTTGCCACTACAACACAAACTCTGAACCAAGAAAATGCAATCCAACTTGCTAATTGATTCATTTGCGCAAGGGATGCAGCGAACCACGAGCGCTCCATACTTTAAAAAAGCTTTTCTAGTTTTTTATCGCAATATAGAGGATCCATGCACTTTCCAAAAGAAACGGATCTGTGAAATGGTTTCCAGTCAATCTGGATTGTTTTTTTTGATCTTTTTTGACCTTTTTGATATTAACACGTTCGCATTAACTGTGCCATGAAAGAATAATCTTCTTGAATCTAAGATAATATTGTGAAAGAATTGTTTTATTTGCATGTTCCCAACCAAACGTTTTCTGTTCAAAAGTTAAATAACATTCCTTTCAGATAAAAAATTCCGCTGCGGGGAATTGAACCCCGGTTTCCTGGGTGAGGGCCAGGTGTTCTAACCACTATACTACAGCGGATCTGTAGAGAATCGAATTTATTTATTTATCGAAATTTTGAATTCTTGGTCAGTTCCAGAAAGAACAGATTTTTTCTTTTCCTGAGAAATTTTCAGGAAAAGTTCAAAAATTCCTAAAAAATGCTTTTACGTTTTTTGTTAATTTCGACACGTCCTGCACCACTTTTCGATTCAGATACCAAAACATGCGGGGGGTTCTATGCACCTTGCTTTTGATAGTTTCCGGGGGACGATGTCAGTGTTTGTACAATACGCTAGCCGCCGCAGTGACTCCTGCAGTAGGGGATGGTTTGAATGGATGTGTTGCGGGTGGCACAGTTGTTGATGGTGGGAGCTGTTCGCTGTCGAGAGCATCTCACACATGCTCAACCGCTGTGTGCACTGGCATTACGTGGAATAATCCATTATGCATTGGGTACTGTGAGTTTAATTCTCTTGTGATAGCACCGGCAACAGCGAGTGGTGCTAACTGCAACGCTGGAGGACAAGTTTCAGATGGTCAAAGTTGTACAATAACTCGTACTGGCTACACATGCTCAACCGCTGTGTGCACCGGCATTACGTGGAATAATCCATTATGCATTGGGTACTGTGAGTTTGATTCTCTTGTGATAGCACCAGCAACAGCGAGTGGTGCTAACTGCAACGCTGGAGGACAAGTTTCAGATGGTCAAAGTTGTACAATAACTCGTACTGGCTACACATGCTCAACCGCTGTGTGCACCGGCATTACGTGGAATAATCCATTATGCATTGGGTACTGTGAGTTTAATTCTCTTGTGATAGCACCAGCAACAGCGAGTGGTGCTAACTGCAACGCTGGAGGACAAGTTTCAGATGGTCAAAGTTGTACAATAACTCGTACTGGCTACACATGCGCCAATGCTGTTTGTTCGGGAACCACTTGGAATACCCCGACGTGCACCGGCAATCCTTGCAATGGAGTCCCTTCCGCGGTTCCCACACACACAAATAGCACCAACTACGCTGCCTGTAACACACTGATCTCTGGAGCTACTTGCTCGACGTACATATGCGATATTTATTATCATCCAACCCCGTTGATGATGTTATGTGATACAAGTGGGAATTATGATGCTTCTGTCGCTCCATGTGACCCAAATCCGTGCAATGGCGGACCTTACGGATACCCTGATGAGGGATACCCTATTGAATATCATCAAACAACTCAAACAATGCAGAGTGGATTTGAGCAGGGCCCACCAACACCGATTGCTAGTGCGAACTGGGCAGGTTGTAATTCTCTTGCCACAGGCGGGGTGTGTGACGCCGCGTCATCGGGGTTTACTTGCTCTACTGGATGGACTGGTATAGGGAGCATTACTTTGTATTGTGATGGAAGCGGTAACTTCAATGCCTCAGGTCTTACTTGCGAACCTAATACTTGCCAGGGTGGACCAGTTGCTGGTATTGCGTCTCACGCTACTGCAACTGATTACACTTATTGTAATTCATTATGGAGTGGTGTCATATGTGAGCAGACTGAAATAAACCTCGCTAGTCAGGGCTACGTCTGTGAGCCAGGTTACCGCCCGCAAGGCGATTTTGAGCTACTCTGTGAAATGGGAGGAACTTATGACGCAACAGGAAGCGATTGTGCAATTCAGAATTGCATGCAAGGTCCGACACCACAAACAGTACCAAACAATACCGTCGCTTCCGCATTTGCAGCTTGCAACCCAATGGAAACTGGTGATGTCTGTACAGCAGGTAGTTGGACGTGTGATGCGGGCTACACTCCCCAGGGGGATATAACTCTCCTATGTGAAGGCTACTACAACGTTACCGGAGCTATTTGTGTTCCCAATACTTGCACAACACCGAACTCTGGGGTGCCTGCTAATACTAATGCGGGTCAGTTTTCTGGATGTAGCGGTCGTACTACAGGAGCATTGTGTGCTGCTGCTGGTGGTTACACTTGTGATGCAATGTTTACACCTGTGGGTGATATTACTTTAATTTGTGACGCATCAGGTAACTACGATGCAATCGGAAGTAGTTGTCTGCGGAGCCCCTGCGACTTGGGACCAAACTTACCATTGGCAGACTACACTTCTCTGCAGTCGTACGGTAGTTGTTCAATTTTAGAAGACGGTGATACTTGCAATACTATAATATGTGATTCTGGTTATACTTTATCAGGAACCTTATCAATGAGCTGTACCAACCGTCGGTATGATGTTACGGGTATTTCATGCGATCCTAACCCTTGCACTGGTGGACCAGATCCAAGTACCCTTCCAGCCAACAGCACTGCTGCTTCATTTACGTCATGTAATTCTGGTACAACAGGTGTCCTGTGTTCAGGTTGGACTTGTGATACAGGTTATGTAGCAACGACTCCGTTTAATCTTTTTTGTAACTCATCAAACATGTATTCGGTGGCAAATGCACGTTGTGTTCCAGAGTCTCCGTGTAATAGAGGAGCATTTCACTTTCCTGAGAATGCTACTACTGGAGGCCGGTCCAACTTCGTAATGTGTGAGAATCTTCTTTCTGGAGATACCTGCACTAGTGACATGTACACATGTGATTCTGGTTACAGAAGTACTACTGATTTTGTTATAGAATGTATCAATGGGTTTTTCAACACGAGTGAAGCAGTATGTGAACCGAATGCTTGCAGCGGTATGACAGCCTTTCCAGAATGTACCGGATTCAAAACTGGTGATAAATGTAACATAACTTCGTGTCCTATGGGGTATGAAGCTTCTCTGCAACAAGGTGAAACTTTGTCCTGCACTGAAAATGGTACGTCTGTTGAAAATATTACATGTTTACCTGCGGTATGCTCTTCTGGACCAGTCTTCTCATCACTTCCGCAATATACATCAATAGACAGATTTAGTAGCTGCAATCGTTTAACAACGGGTGACTCATGTGTATTTTCTTGTCAAACAGGGTTTCAAAGCAGTGGAGCTTTCACATTAGAGTGTGTGAACGGAAGTTACACGATACCTAACACCGTTACATGTATTGAAAAGCAATGTACTATTTCAAGTGACTGTACTGGAGCGAGATATGCTTCGGGTGTGCGTCTGGACCAGATCACGGGGGAATGTGTTTGTACTTGTAAAAACGGATTTAGTGGTGGTAGATGTGGGAATTGTGATGCTGAACTATTTAGTGGTACTGATTGTGATCGTTGTTCTACTAACGCTGTTGGGTATCCAAGTTGTCGACTGTGTTCAGTATCGACAGATTGCAATAGTAACGCTGCTTCTGTGATTCCTGTTAACGGTAATTGTGTTTGTAATTGTAGAGACCAATGGTCATCTACATCTGATTGTCAAACATGTCCATCACCATTCGGGGGACTAGCCTGTAATGAATGTGATCCTTCGAACTATTTCACTGGCTACCCAAACTGTAACATCCTTTGCACTGATTCCTCATTTTGTAATTCTCACGGAACTGCTCAGCAACAACAACAGTCAGATTCTTGTTCCTGCAGCTGCTCAGATAATTGGAGTGGTGACAACTGTGATGTCTGTCCAAGTATTTATCACAATGTTAATCAAGATACTTGTAATTCATGTTCTTCTGGAGGAATAAATTATCCACTCTGTAGGAATTGTACTACGATATGTAATATTGATAATACTATTCAGATTAATAACAACGCCACTCACTGCATGTGTCAATGTAAAGAAAGATTTACTGGTCAAGACTGTTCAGAATGTGCCGAGAGATATGCTGGAAGTCGGTGTGAGATATGTGCTGCAGGGTTCATTGGATCGAATTGTGAATCTCAATGTACAATAATAGCACACTGTAGAGGGAATGCTATCAGAGTCACTACTGACGGAAACAGCTGTAGTTGTACTTGCGCTGGTCACTGGACTGGTTCAGATTGCAGTAGCTGCCCTGAAAGGTTTGGAGGAGTTTTGTGTGACCAATGCTCAACACAAGGAACTGGATATGTAAACTACCCCACATGTACACCTTGTTCTGTAGGAGTTCATTGCAGTAATCGTGCAGCAACAGTTCATGCTTCTCTTAATCAAACTATGTGTATCTGCGTCTCTTGTGATAACAACTGGTCTGGTTCTCAGTGTGAACTCTGTACAGAACCATATGGTGGGATTAACTGTGATGAATGCTTACCTGGATACATTAACTACCCAACTTGCATAAAGTGTACTTCTGAATCTCACTGCAATTCAAGAGGTAGTAGACTAACTGCTGATGCAAATCAAACAAAGTGCATATGTACAGAATGTGAACAACCTTTTACTGGTGAGGGTTGCAATATTCAATGTGACTCTAGTGTGCACTGTTCAAATCATGCAACTGCTGTAGTAGCACAGAGTACAGGTTGTATGTGTCAGTGTGAGAATGGTTGGGAAGGGGATACCTGTGAGACACCAATATGTTTAGTTAGTACTCACTGTGGAGGAACCTCACATTCATCTGGTGTTACTGTAGAAGATAATACTTGTAGATGTCAGTGTTTATCTCCTTGGTCAGGATCAGACTGCTCAACTCATCAATGCACTGTTGCCGACCACTGTACTTCAGTTAGTCACGCTTCTGCTGTCACAGAGCAAAACAACAACTGCATATGCAGCTGTACACCCCCTTGGACAGGAAGTTCATGCTCTGCGCACAGTTGTAGTATTGTGGAACATTGCAATTCACGAGCAAGTTCAGCAGAACCGAACTTGTCGACTAATCAGTGTGAGTGCACATGTGTACCTCCTTGGAGTGGAGTAGATTGTAGTGTTAGAGGATGCACTGTTCAAGATCATTGTAATGGAAGAGCTGAATCAGTTGATTTAGTAGGAGATAGCTGTATGTGTGTCTGCATTAGTACTTATGAAGGTAATCAGTGTCAGACTGCAAAGATAATTGAGAAGACTTGTAGTACTACTACAGACTGTAACAACCATGCGACCTCTGTACAACTTGTTAATAATTTATGTGTTTGTGAATGTATTGATCCATACGCTGGTACGTCTTGTTCTATACCAATCTGTAGTGTTAGTTCACATTGTAACGGAAGAGGTATTTCATCAGAATTCGATCAAACCCTACAGCGATGTACATGTGTGTGTAATCCTCCTTATGAAGGGAATTCTTGTGAGGATTCGAAATGTACTGGAGTAGTATGTGATAGCCCACCAACAAGCTGTCAAGTATCACCGGGTGAGTGTAATGTGTTTAGTCTAAAGTGTGATTATATAAATAAACCTAGTAACGTAGTATGCGATCTGAACAGTCAGAGTAGTGGAATATGTATATCTGGAAGGTGTGTTGCAGAAGATGAGGCTACCTGTGGAAACTGTGCCATCACAACATCATGTGAGTCAATATCAAGTTGTGGTACTTCCTCATGTGAAGTAAACAAATTATCTAACGTAGAATGTGATGACAATTTATCATTCACATCATCAGACAGGTGTGTTAATGGTGTTTGTATTGGAACTGATATTCATTGTACTGAAACACCACAGATACTTCACGTCGTATTAAATTGTAACTCTGCTTCATCATTTGGACAAACCTGTACCGTTACAGCTGAGACTGGATACACTTGTCAGGGAACAGCGTTATGCACTAGACAAAGTACTCCACAGTACGAAAGTAACATCCAGTGCGTAAAGCAATGTCGAGTATCAGACATTCCTAAACCATACGTAGCTGTTTGTGGTGGGGAGTTCTTTTCAAGTGAATGTGGTGTAACATGTCTTGGTCAAGGGGAACCTTTATTTGCAAACTGTTTGCAGGGTGTTGTTGATGTTCCGAGACCATGTGAGAATTGTCTCATATCAACATTTGATAAACTCAGATCATTAGCCAGCATCACATGCACAGATAACAACTTCCAGTGCACACTAAGAGGACTTAATGGAAGTATTGTTTGTGACTCTTCTTCAGGTTCATGTAGTCAGCTGTCGGGATCAACATGCTCAGTGTCGGTATCTGTTGGGTCGGAGTTGTGTAGCAGTTACTCTCTTCAAAATGGAAATATTGCTTTATGCAACCAACAACAGAATACTATTTGTATAACTCCAATCTCTGGGTATCGCTGTTCTGCTTTAGAAGTCACTGCTTGTCAACAGCTAGAAACAATAATCTGTGAACCTTTGACGTGTAATGAACCAAATATGCGTGTTGTTAATATGGTTTGTGTTGATTGTCCAAATGGTGAGATCAAGAATTCTGTATCGACAAGACCGATGGATGGAGATACCAGTTGTGACTTAGAAAGTAATTGGAAACAAATCAAAAGCCGTAGTGATGCTGTATGCAATATGATACAGTCATTATTGACTATTCGTATTAGTAAGAATGGTTGGTCTGAGTACGCAAGATTATCAATGAGATCTCTGTGTGAATTCATTGAGGGAAAAGTACCACCGAATGAAATATTATATGCTCCAACTCAAAGCGGTCAATGGCAACAATTACAACCGAGTACCAGCGACACATCATCTATAGGTGCGATGATATTACCACAAAACTGGTTAAGCTATGATCCACGTTCTCAGACTAATAGCTGGAGTGATAATTGGGTTGGTACTGATAGCAGTGTTCAATTTGAATATATTTCAGAAAATACGCCACCTCCGGTGAAGGACGTCCTTCGTGTCTTAGTCTCCGGCCTCGTCGCTAATTTCCGAAAGCAGCCTTTCACATCAGAAATATTTCGATTACTTTCTGCTTCAAGATCTCCAACAATCAAAACGGTTACTATTTTATTTGTTTGTCCATTCAACGCTTGTCCAGGGAGGGTGTGTCCAGGAGTTGCTGTACAGAGATTGACATCGGGTTGCATTCGTGGAGATGAAGTGCTTGACAGAGATATACAGATCTTACAGAATAGTAGTTCAGGTGTTTGGATCGATTTCACACTTGACACACACGAAGGAACTGTAAACTCTCGAGAGGTTGCTACTGAAGTATTGAAAGAAAAAATAAATGCCGTCCAAGGAATTGTGAACGGAGGCCCTGGGACACCTGTTTTCATCTCCCCTGTGACTGATGAAGACTTAGTGATGGAGTCTCCAGAGGCGGCTGATACTACCGCTACTCCTGTGGTGGCGTCTGGAAGTTCTGATTCGTTCCCTGTCTGGTTAATAGTTCTTATTGCTGGAGGTTCTCTGCTTTTTGTTTGTCTCGTCTGTCTCATTGGTTATTGTTGTTTTAGAAAGAAGAAGCCATCTGAGAAAGACAACACTCCAAAACGTCTTGAGAGTATTCCGTCATCGACAAGCTTTCCAAGTACTGCGGGACCTTCCATAAGTCAAACAAATGAACACAAACCTGTTGAACAGAATCCGATTGCAGAGGCATTTCCTCATCAGCTAAGTAGCGAACAGCAATCCCAGCAACCTCATCTGTACTACTAGGTAATGGCAGAGTACTTTTGGTAGTATGAACTTTTCAAACGTATTTTTATTTCAGCCTTATCATCTGATAAATTTATTCTGTTGCCTATTTGTCATTGTGATGACTTGATTCGGTTTCTTATTTATCAAGTGACTCACGTGATTGAATTAAATTGTGGCTCCACGGGCATTATAGATCCCACCTTGACAAGCTTTATAATATCCGAGTATTCTGTATTAAACTTACTGTGTGGTTGGTATTGGTTTTTTTTCTTTTCTTTTTTTTGTGGCGTATAAGATGCGTCTATTTTGCTACTCATTTTTTTAACGTTTTCGTAGTTTTCTCGTTGTTTGTTGAGTTAGAGTTATCTGCTGCAGGTTCATAAAAACAGGCTGGTCGCAGTTTCGTAAAGTTCTTGTTCTTTGCTGCTGACTAGTTGCTTCTTCGTAGAAGACAACGTGACTCTATTCTCTATAACTCTCTGGTGTCGTATCTTGATGTTGCCTGCGCGTTTACAAGCGCTACAACTCTGTTGTCTTTTTTTTTTTCTTTCTTTTATAAACTTGTAACCTTTCCCTTTCTAAATAAAATTAATGACGAGGGAAGGTTGTGAGGTAGGACACGCGTTAAGTATATTGCTTCATGATAGTAATCCGTGAGTTTGTTTTTACTTTTTATGTTCGTCCTGTCAATTTATCAACGACTTCTAAACCACAACTACACCACTTGCAGAGTATGCCAATAATTGCGCGGCCTGCAAAAAAAAAAAAAAAAAATGCGCGTTTTCCCCTAAATTTCTACTCTCGTTTTGGAAATACTGGGGAAATGAACGCGCTAAAAATCCAAGTTTTTTCTTTTTTTTTTTTTTTCTTACCTTCTTACCCTTCCTGGGTTGATTTGTTTCGGTTTCTAGTTTTTTTTTTTTTTTTTTCATTCCTTTGAAGGGTCTTTCTTTTTTTCAAAAAAAAAAAAAAAGATTTTGTGCAAAAATTGACTCGTTCTTGTCGCTTGCTTATATTGGATGACTTGTTCTGAGGGATTTGTTTTTTTGTGTTTTTTTTTTATATAACACAACCTTAACCGAGATATCCCCTTGTTTCGAACAATTCATAATATAATGCGGTGACAAGCTTCCAAGGGAGAGTTATAAAACTGTTTTTTTTTGACGAAATTAGTGAATCATTATATTGTTTTTATTTTTTAATTTTTAATTTTTAAAAAAAGTAAAGGTCCCTATTTGAGATACATCTCACTTTACTACTTCAACAGTAACAAAAAAAAAGGAAACTCCTGATGGTTTGCTTTTGTAACTGATAGTTTTTTTTGTGAATTTCGCTTTTTTTTTTTTTTGCTTCTGAATTATTGGTTCATATTTTTTATTAGTAGTAATTTTATATAACTACTAAATAATTTAAAAAGACCCTGCTTGTGATTGCTGTGTACATACACACCCAAAATCCAATAAAAAAAAAAAAAAAAAAATAACGCAGAGGTTTACCCTCAATGAACCGATTTAGAATACCAACATTTAATTGCTGGTTTACAAGCGTAGTCTATAATATCTCTCTTTGACGAAAATTGGCGTTATCAGCCGTCTCTAACACTGTCTGCTCGCGTGAACGGTGGGTTTAGGTAGTCATTTGTTCCAGGTTATTCTACGTCTCTTATCGTCTGTGAGAGTCTCACGGTTGCTGGTAGCGATATAACTGTTACTCTGTGAGCTTTTCCTGGCTTTTGGCTTCCTAGGCTTCGTAAATAAATAAATAAATAAATAAAATAAACTTTGAAGTTGCTTTTAGTTTCCTACTGTGATATGATGTTCGGGGCGTTCTTTATTGGCTGCCCTTAAAAAACGTGTTTGGCATTGCGTTATTCCTCATGTCTCTCACGTGTTTTTTTTTCTTCTCTTTAGTAAGTTTATCAAAAAAAAACCAGTTTTTTTTTTTGATTTTTTAATTTCTGCTTCTATAACTTCAGAACAAACAAATGTTTGGTGTGATCTTACTGGCGACAGTCGCATCACTGAGAGAAGAATGGTACGGAGAATCTATTGAAGCTGAACTGCTATCTGACGGAAGAGCACATGTCTCTCTCACGATGGAGATGCAAACAAATCTTAATGAAGGAGGATACGCTGAACTATTCCCTGAAGACTTTCGTAGACTCGCAACAAGTCTCGAATTGGAGGAAATGAAATTAAGTTTTACGAGAGGCGCCTGGAGAAACAGTTGGGGACGGCAAAAGGTTTCAGCACCACCAGCGACTTCTATCACTGCAGTCCTACCGGAGAGAAATTGGGGTACCTTAGTAACACAGTTGGGTGGGTTATTCTCATGTTCTCTTCATCATCTCGGGAATACACACGAGATCCCTCACGTCATCTCTGGTGTCGTTAAGTGTAATCAAACTATAAGAGGATATCTTCCTTCTGAAGAAACATTCTGCACCGAAAATTTCAGTCCTGTCCTCGACTTGACTCCCAACAAGGGGTCTGGATTCCCTACTTCCCCAATGACATTCTTCAGGACCCGTTATCACGCTATTCATGTTTTATATTCATCAGCAGTGAAACCAACTCTTAAAGTAATAATAGAATACGTCGATGAACCTGGAATATCCGGGTCTTATAAAATAAAGGTTCCAGAACGATGTGAGCTGTGCACAGATAATAAAATAAAAGCAACAATAAACGTACCACCTGGAGTTGATACACTAAGTACTATTGATAATGGTCAAGCAGAGTACGGATGGGAATCAACATATGAAGCTGATGTGGCTTTCTTTGAGTCAAGGCTACGAGTTCCACAAGTTAGTATGTACAGTAGTGAACACAGTGATGGTTCTGGTACTCTTATTTGGGAGATTTCAAATATTCCGTCGACTGCGGAGGGGGTTTTGTTGAATGTTTTATTGCCTTCGAAACTTCTTTCTGCTCATGTTTCTCGTATGGCTCCGGGTGAGTTTCCTTTTAGTGTTAATAAGTTGGAATCGGTATTTCTAGTTCAGGTCGATTGTAGTAACCGAAAGGACAGTAGTTTTCATATCTCAGTTCCTTTTGATAAACACATCCTTCCTTTGGATTGTTATCCACCAGATGCTAATCGACTCTACCTCCTTCCACCTTCTTTTCTTATTATTACAACTGGTGGTCATGAAGACGTTATCTACCCACCTAAACCAGCTGCCATCACATTGCCAGTTCCTGATTTCTCAATGCCTTTTCATATAATTACTCTTTCTTGTACTGCTATTGCGTTACTGCTGGGTACAATCTTTACTCATGTTACGAAAGATGTTAATTCGTGAGAAGGTTGCTAAAACAGGAATATATTACTTTTCAAGTAGCTACTTGTAGTCGTAATCTAACTACTGCTTTTATCTCTTTCGTTTTAATATTACAAATAACCAGATGACGATTTGTTGTTTTTGGAGTTGATTGTCATTTCAATTTTCTTTTTGTCAGTTTTTAAATAAATATGCGGCGTATCAAACGAGTTATTTTACTATTATCACTTGCTTTGATAATAAATGCGACAGAGATGTTAAGCAGCCACCACACATTTAGTGAAGGTGAAGATCATTTTGATATCAAACCATGTGAGATATGTACACCAGATCCTTACCCTGTTGTACTCGAGCAACTTCATCAAATGTTTAGTAGCAGCAAGATGGGTGATCACCTGCCTGACGGACCATACTCTCCTATGAGTTTCACTTTCAGTAAAGACAAAGCAGAGGGTCACATTGAAGCTCCTGAATTCCACATTCCTGTTTACCAGTTCCCTGCTGAACACACACCGGATGACAATGGACGCACTATGCACGACGGTAAGGGACCTCTTCCTATGCCTGAGATGACTGACGAGGAGAAGGAACACTACGGCATGCCGAAGATGGGTGGAGAGTATCCGAAGATCTATCTTCCTATTTCACCATTCCCGACGGAAGATATTCACTACGGAATGGACCACTCTGGGATGAAGGAAGGTGATGATAGTCACAGTGGAATGGGTTACAAGATGGACCATTCTGGGATGAAGGAAGGTGATGATAGTCACAGTGGAATGGGTTACAAGATGGACCACTCTGGAATGAAGGAAGGTGATGATAGTCACAGTGGAATGGGTTACAAGATGGGCCACCCTGAGATGGATGGAAGTTACAAGAGAATGGAATACATGAGAGAGCAAGAGAGACGCCCGTTGTTCTACATTCCAATCTACCCGCACCCTGACATGGAGAAGACCAAGCACAACAACGAAGGTCCATCTGTTGGCATGCCTCCAATTAATGGAATGGACATGTCGAAATACTTCATTCCTGTTATTCCATTTGAAGAAGGGCAACATGAAGTAAAGATTTCAGAAAAGCCTGAGACTGTAGTTGAAGAGAAGGATGGATCAGTGCCGCCTATGAAGAGTAATTATTCAGACCTGAAGCCTGCCCCTATGAATGAGAGTGGTGAACATGCTACTGTCGATGGTGAATATAAGTATGCTGAAGATTCAAGCAGCCATGCGATGCCGGAAATGAAGAAGCCGAAGTTCTTCATCCCTGTTCTCGAAATTCAGATGGAGGGTGAGGTTAAGAATAGCAACGGTTCTGCCGAGCACTTGGATGATATGTCAATGGACAAGCGTGTCTTTTACATTCCTGTCTTGCCTTTCACTCACATGAAGGAAAGTAGTTCTGATGATCATCCGATGGGAGAGATGAAGCACGAAGCGGGCCATTCGAATTCAGGAAGTGAGCCATCCGACCAGAAAGCTGATAACGGAGAGCCAGCCGACCACAAATTTTCAGGAGGTGAACACGGGAGTGAAATGTTTTTGGAGAAGTATTTCATTCCTGTTCTTCCGTACCCTTCAGAAGATAGACCACATCCAGAACATGACAGAGATGTTCCATCAGACAGCACTCCAGTTGATGGTACCCCAGATGATGAAAGTTATGAAGTTCCTGTTTACAACATGCGTCAGCCTCAATTCTTTCTTCCTGTCCTTCCATTTCCTGTCCACGAAATGCCAGAGAGCAGTAGACCACATGACAAGGCTCCGGAAGATTCATCACCGATGGATGAGGATTCTGATGAGCATTTGGTCAGATTCTTCGTTCCAGTTCACCACTTCGAATTCAGTGGTGAAAGTGATCACCATGAGTTCCCACCTCTGCACGTTTCCGTTCTAAAGCTTCCTTCAATGGAAAACGATCATTCGAAGTCGGCTGAAGAAAAACACGGAGAAGCCAAGGCGCTCGATTCACTTGAATCTTTGTTTTATATTTCTGTTCTTCCTTTTAATAAATTAGCGACGATGAGTCCTTCAGACTCGGATTTTAGCGAACACTCCAACAACGACGACGCACCGAATGACTCACCTGCAGACAAGCCTGACTACTTGCATGATCATTATGAACATCCCATGCTGCCTCCAATGTTTGTTCCAGTATTTAAAGTGAGTAGTCCTGTTTGTCAACCATATGTTAAGCCTTGTGATGTGCCTCAGCCATGCCGTCATTGTGTTGTGAATCCTTACCATGTAATGCTGGAGCAACTTCATCACATGTTCGGCGACCGTAAGTTGCAACCGGAAGCGCATCCTGAGCCATCGTTCCACACGGAGAGGATTGAAGAAGCTGACGTGCCGGAGTTCCAAATCCCTGTTTACCAGTTCCCTGCTGAACACAAACTGGATGACAATGGACGCACTATGCACGACGGTAAGGGACCTCTTCCTATGCCTGAGATGACTGACGAGGAGAAGGAACACTACGGCATGCCGAAGATGGGTGGAGAGTATCCGAAGTTCTATCTTCCTATTTCACCATTCCCGACGGAAGATATTCACTACGGAATGGACCACTCTGGGATGAAGGAAGGTGATGATAGTCACAGTGGAATGGGTTACAAGATGGACCACTCTGGGATGAAGGAAGGTGATGATAGTCACAGTGGAATGGGTTACAAGATGGACCATTCTGGAATGAAGGAAGGTGATGATGGTCACAGTGAAATGGGTTACAAGATGGACCACTCTGGAATGAAGGAAGGTGATGATAGTCACAGTGGAATGGGTTACAAGATGGACCACTCTGGAGTGAAGGAAGGTGATGATAGTCACAGTGGAATGGGTTACAAGATGGACCATTCTGGGATGAAGGAAGGTGATGATAGTCACAGTGGAATGGGTTACAAGATGGACCATTCTGGGATGGATGGAAGTTACAAGAGAATGGAATACATGAGAGAGCAAGAGAGACGCCCGTTGTTCTACATTCCAATCTACCCGCACCCTGACATGGAGAAGACCAAGCACAACAACGAAGGTCCATCTGTTGGCATGCCTCCAATTAATGGAATGGACATGTCGAAATACTTCATTCCTGTTATTCCATTTGAAGAAGTGCAACATGAAGAAAAGACTTCAGAAAAGCCTGAGACTGTAGTTGAAGAGAAGGATGGATCAGTGCCGCCTATGAAGAGTAATTATTCAGACCTGAAGCCTGCCCCTATGAATGAGAGTGGTGAACATACTACTGTCAATGGTGAATATAAGTATGCTGAAGATTCAAGCAGCCATGCGATGCCGGAAATGAAGAAGCCGAAGTTCTTCATCCCTGTTCTCGAAATCAAGCGCGACGACGCGCCTGCTGACCACTTGGATGAAATGCCAATGGAGAAGCGTGTCTTTTACATTCCTGTCTTGCCTTTCACTCACATGAAGGAAAGTAGTTCTGATGATCATCCGATGGGAGAGATGAAGCACGAAGCGGGCCATTCGAATTCAGGAAGTGAGCCATCCGGCCAGAAAGTTGAAGACGGAGAGCCAACCAACAAGAAGATCGAAGACCTTGCACTCGAGAACTACTTTATCCCTGTACTTCCACATCATTCTAAGTATAGTAACTCAGACAGCATTAACAAACGATTCTCAATTCACATGAGTCAGCCACCATTTTATCTTCCAGCATTTCAGTTTCCTGATTTCCATACGATGCCGTCTGGAGGAAAACCATCAGATGGTTCCCCTGCTGATGGCCCAGTTGATGGACCAGAAGATCATTCAAAAGATGACAACCACGTTCCAGATTACAAGTTACTATCAGAGTTCTTCATTCCAGTTCACCCATTTAGTGAGGAATCTAAAGAGACGGATTCGGAATTGCCACCGCTCCACGTTGTTGTACTTAAGTTCCAGTCAGTACTTATACCAGACGGAAGCAGTAGTTCTGACAGCAGCCGCAGTTTTGACAGCAGCAGTAGCTTTGACAACAACAGCAGTTCCGAAAGCAGCAGTAGTTATGACAGCAGCCGCAGTTTTGACGGCAGTAGCTCTGACAACAACAGCAGCAGTGGTTCTGACAGCAGCAGTAGCTTTGACAACAACAGTAGTTCCGACAGCAGCAGTAGTTATGACAGCAGCCGCAGTTTTGACGGCAGTAGCTCTGACAACAACAGCAGCAGTGGTTCTGACAGCAGCAGTAGCTTTGACAACAACAGTAGTTCTGACAGCAACAGCAGCAGTGGTTCTGACAGCAGCAGTAGTTTTGAAAACAACAGTAGTTCTGACAACAACAGCAGCAGTGGTTCCGACAGCGGCAGCAGCTTTGAAAACAACAGTAGTTCTGACGGCAGCTACTATACTGAAAGCAGGTCGCAAACTGAATACAAGCTTACACAAGTAGTTTTCGATTCTTTATTCTTCATTCCTGTTCTTCATGGTAATTCTTTGATAAACGATGCTCAATCAAGTGAGTCCGTACTTTCAACTTCACGGGAATCCTATGATGAGATATTAAGGAAGCCATCATTATTTGTTCCCGTCTTCACAGTTCAAAGTGTCGATTTTTGTCTTGCAGGAGAGCAACCTTGTGAACCTCAGCCACCACAGCCTCCACAGACACCACAGCCACCGCAGCCACCGCAGCCTCCTACTTGTCCATACGAGAATTGTGTCGTTGATCCTTATCCTATCATTCTTGAGCAGCTCAGTAGATTATTCGGCGATAAGAGTTGGGGAGAAGAATCATACGGTGAGTTATCAGCACCCCCAATGAGCTTCAGCTTCGGTAAAGACAAAGCAGAGGGTCACATTGAAGCTCCTGAATTCCACATCCCTGTTTACCAGTTCCCTGCTGAACACACACCGGATGACAATGGACGCACTATGCACGACGGTAAGGGACCTCTTCCTATGCCTGAGATGACTGACGAGGAGAAGGAACACTACGGCATGCCGAAGATGGGTGGAGAGTATCCGAAGTTCTATCTTCCTATTTCACCATTCCCGACGGAAGATATTCACTACGGAATGGACCACTCTGGGATGAAGGAAGGTGATGATAGTCACAGTGGAATGGGTTACAAGATGGACCATTCTGGGATGAAGGAAGGTGATGATAGTCACAGTGGAATGGGTTACAAGATGGACCACTCTGGAATGAAGGAAGGTGATGATAGTCACAGTGGAATGGGTTACAAGTCTGGGATGAAGGAAAGTGATGATAGTCACAGTGGAATGGGTTACAAGATGGACCATTCTGGAATGAAGGAAGGTGATGATAGTCACAGTGGAATGGGTTACAAGTCTGGGATGAAGGAAAGTGATGATAGTCACAGTGGAATGGGTTACAAGATGGACCATTCTGGAATGAAGGAAGGTGATGATAGTCACAGTGGAATGGGTTACAAGATGGACCACTCTGGAATGAAGGAAGGTGATGATAGTCACAGTGGAATGGGTTACAAGATGGACCACTCTGGAATGAAGGAAGGTGATGATAGTCACAGTGGAATGGGTTACAAGATGGGCCACCCTGAGATGGATGGAAGTTACAAGAGAATGGAATACATGAGAGAGCAAGAGAGACGCCCGTTGTTCTACATTCCAATCTACCCGCACCCTGACATGGAGAAGACCAAGCACAACAACGAAGGTCCATCTGTTGGCATGCCTCCAATTAATGGAATGGACATGTCGAAATACTTCATTCCTGTTATTCCATTTGAAGAAGTGCAACATGAAGAAAAGACTTCAGAGAAGCCTGAGACTGTAGTTGAAGAGAAGGATGGATCAGTGCCGCCTATGAAGAGTAATTATTCAGACCTGAAGCCTGCCCCTATGAATGAGAGTGGTGAACATGCTACTGTCAATGGTGAATATAAGAATGCTGAAGATTCAAGCAGCCATGCGATGCCGGAAATGAAAAAGCCGAAGTTCTTCATCCCTGTTCTCGAAATTCAGATGGAGGGTGAGGTTAAGAATAGCAACGGTTCTGCCGAGCACTTGGATGATATGTCAATAGACAAGCGTGTCTTTTACATTCCTGTCTTGCCTTTCACTCACATGAAGGAAAGTAGTTCTGATGATCATCCGATGGGAGAGATGAAGCACGAAGCGGGCCATTCGAATTCAGGAAGTGAGCCATCCGACCAGAAAGCTGATAACGGAGAGCCGGCCGACCACAAATTTCCAGGAGGTGAACACGGGAGTGAAATGTTTTTGGAGAAGTATTTCATTCCTGTCCTCAGCTACCCTGAGTTACTTTTGGAAGGTCCTCATCGCATGTCGGAAGTTGACGCATCTAATGATGACAAAATGAGTGGCAGCACCGACTACAAGAATTCGGAAGATAGTCTCGTGTACAACATGAACGAACCTCCTTTCTTCCTTCCTGTCTTGCCGTTCCCTGTTCGTGAGATGCCGCATGATAAGAAGCCGGGAGAAGAGGCTCCACATGATGAGAGTCCGAAAGACGCTGCATCTGAAGACATGTCTCATCCGGATGTAGAGAAAAGCCTACCAAATTACTGCGTTCCTGTTGTTGCATTCCAAAAGTCCGACGAGCCGAAGAATGAAGATGCCCACAACGTGCACATCGACGTGCACATGCCTCAACTCTACGTACCTTTGTACAAGGTCCCGTCAATGCACGGTCAAGATCACAGCGGATCCGAGTCAATGGACATGAATGCCGAACACATGGAGCACATGAGTAGTAATGAGAAAGCAATTCCTGAGAAATCGGACTACAAATCTGAACAAATGGGTAGTGGAATTGGAAGTGGCAGCAACTCCTTGGGTGGTGATAAGGGAAACTTCGAAGAAGTAATGGAATCTATGTTCTTCATTCCTGTTATTGGAACTTATGAACTATTGAAGAAGGAGATGCCAATGGATGAGGATCATCAATTAAAGTCTGATGATAAATTATCTGAAGGTGTGATAGTTGAACATATGACGATGCATCCTGACATGTTTGTTCCTGTCTTCAAAGTCAATACGCTGAATTTCTGCCCTGTTGGTGTAGTAGATCCGTGTGATCCACATCCTCCACAGCCTCCACAGCCACCACAGCCACCGCAGCCACCGCAGCCTCCTACTTGTCCATACGAGAATTGTGTCGTTGATCCTTATCCTATCATTCTTGAGCAGCTCAGTAGATTATTCGGCGATAAGAGTTGGGGAGAAGAATCATACGGTGAGTTATCAGCACCCCCAATGAGCTTCAGATTCGGTAAAGACAAAGCAGAGGGTCACATTGAAGCTCCTGAATTCCACATCCCTGTTTACCAGTTCCCTGCTGAACACACACCGGATGACAATGGACGCACTATGCACGACGGTAAGGGACCTCTTCCTATGCCTGAGATGACTGACGAGGAGAAGGAACACTACGGCATGCCGAAGATGGGTGGAGAGTATCCGAAGTTCTATCTTCCTATTTCACCATTCCCGACGGAAGATATTCACTACGGAATGGACCACTCTGGGATGAAGGAAGGTGATGATAGTCACAGTGGAATGGGTTACAAGATGGACCATTCTGGAATGAAGGAAGGTGATGATAGTCACAGTGGAATGGGTTACAAGATGGACCATTCTGGAATGAAGGAAGGTGATGATAGTCACAGTGGAATGGGTTACAAGATGGACCACTCTGGAATGAAGGAGGGTGATGATAGTCACAGTGGAATGGGTTACAAGATGGACCACTCTGGAATGAAGGAAGGTGATGATAGTCACAGTGGAATGGGTTACAAGATGGACCACTCTGGAATGAAGGAAGGTGATGATAGTCACAGTGGAATGGGTTACAAGATGGACCACTCTGGAATGAAGGAAGGTGATGATAGTCACAGTGGAATGGGTTACAAGATGGACCATTCTGGAATGAAGGAAGGTGATGATAGTCACAGTGGAATGGGTTACAAGATGGACCACTCTGGAATGAAGGAAGGTGATGATAGTCACAGTGGAATGGGTTACAAGATGGACCACTCTGGAATGAAGGAAGGTGATGATAGTCACAGTGGAATGGGTTACAAGATGGACCATTCTGGAATGAAGGAAGGTGATGATAGTCACAGTGGAATGGGTTACAAGATGGACCACTCTGGAATGAAGGAAGGTGATGATAGTCACAGTGGAATGGGTTACAAGATGGACCACTCTGGAATGAAGGAAGGTGATGATAGTCACAGTGGAATGGGTTACAAGATGGACCACTCTGGAATGAAGGAAGGTGATGATAGTCACAGTGGAATGGGTTACAAGATGGACCACTCTGGAATGAAGGAAGGTGATGATAGTCACAGTGGAATGGGTTACAAGATGGACCACTCTGGAATGAAGGAAGGTGATGATAGTCACAGTGGAATGGGTTACAAGATGGGCCACTCTGAGATGGATGGAAGTTACAAGAGAATGGAATACATGAGAGAGCAAGAGAGACGCCCGTTGTTCTACATTCCAATCTACCCGCACCCTGACATGGAGAAGACCAAGCACAACAACGAAGGTCCATCTGTTGGCATGCCTCCAATTAATGGAATGGACATGTCGAAATACTTCATTCCTGTTATTCCATTTGAAGAAGTGCAACATGAAGAAAAGACTTCAGAGAAGCCTGAGACTGTAGTTGAAGAGAAGGATGGATCAGTGCCGCCTATGAAGAGTAATTATTCAGACCTGAAGCCTGCCCCTATGAATGAGAGTGGTGAACATACTACTGTCAATGGTGAATATAAGAATGCTGAAGATTCAAGCAGCCATGCGATGCCGGAAATGAAGAAGCCGAAGTTCTTCATCCCTGTTCTCGAAATTCAGATGGAGGGTGAGGTTAAGAATAGCGACGGTTCTGCCGAGCACTTGGATGATATGTCATTGGACAAGCGTGTCCTTTACATTCCTGTCTTGCCTTTCACTCACATGAAGGAAAGTAGTTCTGATGATCATCCGATGGGAGAGATGAAGCACGAAGCGGGCCATTCGAATTCAGGAAGTGAGCCATCCGACCAGAAAGCTGATAACGGAGAGCCGGCCGACCACAAATTTCCAGGAGGTGAACACGGGAGTGAAATGTTTTTGGAGAAGTATTTCATTCCTGTCCTCAGCTACCCTGAGTTACTTTTGGAAGGTCCTCATCGCATGTCGGAAGTTGACGCATCTAATGATGACAAAATGAGTGGCAGCACCGACTACAAGAATTCGGAAGATAGTCTCGTGTACAACATGAACGAACCTCCTTTCTTCCTTCCTGTCTTGCCGTTCCCTGTTCGTGAGATGCCGCATGATAAGAAGCCGGGAGAAGAGGCTCCACATGATGAGAGTCCGAAAGACGCTGCATCTGAAGACATGTCTCATCCGGATGTAGAGAAAAGCCTACCAAATTACTGCGTTCCTGTTGTTGCATTCCAAAAGTCCGACGAGCCGAAGAATGAAGATGCCCACAACGTGCACATCGACGTGCACATGCCTCAACTCTACGTACCTTTGTACAAGGTCCCGTCAATGCACGGTCAAGATCACAGCGGATCCGAGTCAATGGACATGAATGCCGAACACATGGAGCACATGAGTAGTAATGAGAAAGCAATTCCTGAGAAATCGGACTACAAATCTGAACAAATGGGTAGTGGAATTGGAAGTGGCAGCAACTCCTTGGGTGGTGATAAGGGAAACTTCGAAGAAGTAATGGAATCTATGTTCTTCATTCCTGTTATTGGAACTTATGAACTATTGAAGAAGGAGATGCCAATGGATGAGGATCATCAATTAAAGTCTGATGATAAATTATCTGAAGGTGTGATAGTTGAACATATGATGATGCATCCTGACATGTTTGTTCCTGTCTTCAAAGTCAATACGCTGAATTTCTGCCCTGTTGGTGTAGTAGATCCGTGTGATCCACATCCTCCACAGCCTCCACAGCCTCCACAGACACCACAGCCTCACCAGCCACCGCAGCCACCGCAGCCTCCTACTTGTCCATACGAGAATTGTGTAGTTGATCCTTATCCTATCATTCTTGAGCAGCTCAGTAGATTATTCGGCGATAAGAGTTGGGGAGAAGAATCATACGGTGAGTTATCAGCACCCCCAATGAGCTTTAGATTCGGTAAAGACAAAGCAGAGGGTCACATTGAAGCTCCTGAATTCCACATCCCTGTTTACCAGTTCCCTGCTGAACACACACCGGATGACAATGGACGCACTATGCACGACGGTAAGGGACCTCTTCCTATGCCTGAGATGACTGACGAGGAGAAGGAACACTACGGCATGCCGAAGATGGGTGGAGAGTATCCGAAGTTCTATCTTCCTATTTCACCATTCCCGACGGAAGATATTCACTACGGAATGGACCACTCTGGGATGAAGGAGGGTGATGATAGTCTCAGTGGAATGGGTTACAAGATGGACCACTCTGGGATGAAGGAAGGTGATGATAGTCACAGTGGAATGGGTTACAAGATGGACCATTCTGGGATGAAGGAAGGTGATGATAGTCACAGTGGAATGGGTTACAAGATGGACCACTCTGGGATGAAGGAAGGTGATGATAGTCACAGTGAAATGGGTTACAAGATGGACCATTCTGGGATGAAGGAAGGTGATGATAGTCACAGTGGAATGGGTTACAAGATGGACCATTCTGGAATGAAGGAAGGTGATGATAGTCACAGTGGAATGGGTTACAAGATGGACCACTCTGGGATGAAGGAAGGTGATGATAGTCACAGTGGAATGGGTTACAAGATGGACCATTCTGGAGTGAAGGAAGGTGATGATAGTCACAGTGGAATGGGTTACAAGATGGACCACTCTGGAATGAAGGAAGGTGATGATAGTCACAGTGGAATGGGTTACAAGATGGACCACTCTGGAATGAAGGAAGGTGATGATAGTCACAGTGGAATGGGTTACAAGATGGGCCACCCTGAGATGGATGGAAGTTACAAGAGAATGGAATACATGAGAGAGCAAGAGAGACGCCCGTTGTTCTACATTCCAATCTACCCGCACCCTGACATGGAGAAGACCAAGCACAACAACGAAGGTCCATCTGTTGGCATGCCTCCAATTAATGGAATGGACATGTCGAAATACTTCATTCCTGTTATTCCATTTGAAGAAGTGCAACATGAAGAAAAGACTTCAGAGAAGCCTGAGACTGTAGTTGAAGAGAAGGATGGATCAGTGCCGCCTATGAAGAGTAATTATTCAGACCTGAAGCCTGCCCCTATGAATGAGAGTGGTGAACATACTACTGTCAATGGTGAATATAAGAATGCTGAAGATTCAAGCAGCCATGCGATGCCGGAAATGAAAAAGCCGAAGTTCTTCATCCCTGTTCTCGAAATTCAGATGGAGGGTGAGGTTAAGAATAGCAACGGTTCTGCCGAGCACTTGGATGATATGTCAATGGACAAGCGTGTCTTTTACATTCCTGTCTTGCCTTTCACTCACATGAAGGAAAGTAGTTCTGATGATCATCCGATGGGAGAGATGAAGCACGAAGCGGGCCATTCGAATTCAGGAAGTGAGCCATCCGACCAGAAAGCTGATAACGGAGAGCCGGCCGACCACAAATTTCCAGGAGGTGAACACGGGAGTGAAATGTTTTTGGAGAAGTATTTCATTCCTGTCCTCAGCTACCCTGAGTTACTTTTGGAAGGTCCTCATCGCATGTCGGAAGTTGACGCATCTAATGATGACAAAATGAGTGGCAGCACCGACTACAAGAATTCGGAAGATAGTCTCGTGTACAACATGAACGAACCTCCTTTCTTCCTTCCTGTCTTGCCGTTCCCTGTTCGTGAGATGCCGCATGATAAGAAGCCGGGAGAAGAGGCTCCACATGATGAGAGTCCGAAAGACGCTGCATCTGAAGACATGTCTCATCCGGATGTAGAGAAAAGCCTACCAAATTACTGCGTTCCTGTTGTTGCATTCCAAAAGTCCGACGAGCCGAAGAATGAAGATGCCCACAACGTGCACATCGACGTGCACATGCCTCAACTCTACGTACCTTTGTACAAGGTCCCGTCAATGCACGGTCAAGATCACAGCAGATCCGAGTCAATGGACATGAATGCCGAACACATGGAGCACATGAGTGGTAATGAGAAAGCAATTCCTGAGAAATCGGACTACAAATCTGAACAAATGGGTAGTGGAATTGGAAGTGGCAGCAACTCCTTGGGTGGTGATAAGGGAAACTTCGAAGAAGTAATGGAATCTATGTTCTTCATTCCTGTTATTGGAACTTATGAACTATTGAAGAAGGAGATGCCAATGGATGAGGATCATCAATTAAAGTCTGATGATAAATTATCTGAAGGTGTGATAGTTGAACATATGATGATGCATCCTGACATGTTTGTTCCTGTCTTCAAAGTCAATACGCTGAATTTCTGCCCTGTTGGTGTAGTAGATCCGTGTGATCCACATCCTCCACAGCCTCCACAGCCTCCACAGACACCACAGCCTCCACAGCCACCGCAGCCACCGCAGCCTCCTACTTGTCCATACGAGAATTGTGTAGTTGATCCTTATCCTATCATTCTTGAGCAGCTCAGTAGATTATTCGGCGATAAGAGTTGGGGAGAAGAATCATACGGTGAGTTATCAGCACCCCCAATGAGCTTTAGATTCGGTAAAGACAAAGCAGAGGGTCACATTGAAGCTCCTGAATTCCACATCCCTGTTTACCAGTTCCCTGCTGAACACACACCGGATGACAATGGACGCACTATGCACGACGGTAAGGGACCTCTTCCTATGCCTGAGATGACTGACGAGGAGAAGGAACACTACGGCATGCCGAAGATGGGTGGAGAGTATCCGAAGTTCTATCTTCCTATTTCACCATTCCCGACGGAAGATATTCACTACGGAATGGACCACTCTGGGATGAAGGAGGGTGATGATAGTCTCAGTGGAATGGGTTACAAGATGGACCACTCTGGGATGAAGGAAGGTGATGATAGTCACAGTGAAATGGGTTACAAGATGGACCATTCTGGGATGAAGGAAGGTGATGATAGTCACAGTGGAATGGGTTACAAGATGGACCATTCTGGAATGAAGGAAGGTGATGATAGTCACAGTGGAATGGGTTACAAGATGGACCACTCTGGGATGAAGGAAGGTGATGATAGTCACAGTGGAATGGGTTACAAGATGGACCATTCTGGAGTGAAGGAAGGTGATGATAGTCACAGTGGAATGGGTTACAAGATGGACCACTCTGGAATGAAGGAAGGTGATGATAGTCACAGTGGAATGGGTTACAAGATGGACCACTCTGGAATGAAGGAAGGTGATGATAGTCACAGTGGAATGGGTTACAAGATGGGCCACCCTGAGATGGATGGAAGTTACAAGAGAATGGAATACATGAGAGAGCAAGAGAGACGCCCGTTGTTCTACATTCCAATCTACCCGCACCCTGACATGGAGAAGACCAAGCACAACAACGAAGATCCATCTGTTGGCATGCCTCCAATTAATGGAATGGACATGTCGAAATACTTCATTCCTGTTATTCCATTTGAAGAAGTGCAACATGAAGAAAAGACTTCAGAGAAGCCTGAGACTGTAGTTGAAGAGAAGGATGGATCAGTGCCGCCTATGAAGAGTAATTATTCAGACCTGAAGCCTGCCCCTATGAATGAGAGTGGTGAACATACTACTGTCAATGGTGAATATAAGAATGCTGAAGATTCAAGCAGCCATGCGATGCCGGAAATGAAAAAGCCGAAGTTCTTCATCCCTGTTCTCGAAATTCAGATGGAGGGTGAGGTTAAGAATAGCGACGGTTCTGCCGAGCACTTGGATGATATGTCAATAGACAAGCGTGTCTTTTACATTCCTGTCTTGCCTTTCACTCACATGAAGGAAAGTAGTTCTGATGATCATCCGATGGGAGAGATGAAGCACGAAGCGGGCCATTCGAATTCAGGAAGTGAGCCATCCGACCAGAAAGCTGATAACGGAGAGCCGGCCGACCACAAATTTCCAGGAGGTGAACACGGGAGTGAAATGTTTTTGGAGAAGTATTTCATTCCTGTCCTCAGCTACCCTGAGTTACTTTTGGAAGGTCCTCATCGCATGTCGGAAGTTGACGCATCTAATGATGACAAAATGAGTGGCAGCACCGACTACAAGAATTCGGAAGATAGTCTCGTGTACAACATGAACGAACCTCCTTTCTTCCTTCCTGTCTTGCCGTTCCCTGTTCGTGAGATGCCGCATGATAAGAAGCCGGGAGAAGAGGCTCCACATGATGAGAGTCCGAAAGACGCTGCATCTGAAGACATGTCTCATCCGGATGTAGAGAAAAGCCTACCAAATTACTGCGTTCCTGTTGTTGCATTCCAAAAGTCCGACGAGCCGAAGAATGAAGATGCCCACAACGTGCACATCGACGTGCACATGCCTCAACTCTACGTACCTTTGTACAAGGTCCCGTCAATGCACGGTCAAGATCACAGCAGATCCGAGTCAATGGACATGAATGCCGAACACATGGAGCACATGAGTGGTAATGAGAAAGCAATTCCTGAGAAATCGGACTACAAATCTGAACAAATGGGTAGTGGAATTGGAAGTGGCAGCAACTCCTTGGGTGGTGATAAGGGAAACTTCGAAGAAGTAATGGAATCTATGTTCTTCATTCCTGTTATTGGAACTTATGAACTATTGAAGAAGGAGATGCCAATGGATGAGGATCATCAATTAAAGTCTGATGATAAATTATCTGAAGGTGTGATAGTTGAACATATGATGATGCATCCTGACATGTTTGTTCCAATCTTCAAAGTCAATACGCTGAATTTCTGCCCTGTTGGTGTAGTAGATCCGTGTGATCCACATCCTCCACAGCCTCCACAGCCACCACAGCCACCGCAGCCTCCTACTTGTCCATACGAGAATTGTGTCGTTGATCCTTATCCTATCATTCTTGAGCAGCTCAGTAGATTATTCGGCGATAAGAGTTGGGGAGAAGAATCATACGGTGAGTTATCAGCACCCCCAATGAGCTTCAGCTTCGGTAAAGACAAAGCAGAGGGTCACATTGAAGCTCCTGAATTCCACATCCCTGTTTACCAGTTCCCTGCTGAACACACACCGGATGACAATGGACGCACTATGCACGACGGTAAGGGACCTCTTCCTATGCCTGAGATGACTGACGAGGAGAAGGAACACTACGGCATGCCGAAGATGGGTGGAGAGTATCCGAAGTTCTATCTTCCTATTTCACCATTCCCGACGGAAGATATTCACTACGGAATGGACCACTCTGGGATGAAGGAAGGTGATGATAGTCACAGTGGAATGGGTTACAAGATGGACCACTCTGGAATGAAGGAAGGTGATGATAGTCACAGTGGAATGGGTTACAAGATGGACCACTCTGGGATGAAGGAAGGTGATGATAGTCACAGTGGAATGGGTTACAAGATGGACCATTCTGGGATGAAGGAAGGTGATGATAGTCACAGTGGAATGGGTTACAAGATGGACCACTCTGGAATGAAGGAAGGTGATGATAGTCACAGTGGAATGGGTTACAAGATGGACCACTCTGGGATGAAGGAAGGTGATGATAGTCACAGTGAAATGGGTTACAAGATGGACCATTCTGGGATGAAGGAAGGTGATGATAGTCACAGTGGAATGGGTTACAAGATGGACCATTCTGGAATGAAGGAAGGTGATGATAGTCACAGTGGAATGGGTTACAAGATGGACCACTCTGGGATGAAGGAAGGTGATGATAGTCACAGTGGAATGGGTTACAAGATGGACCATTCTGGAGTGAAGGAAGGTGATGATAGTCACAGTGGAATGGGTTACAAGATGGACCACTCTGGAATGAAGGAAGGTGATGATAGTCACAGTGGAATGGGTTACAAGATGGACCACTCTGGAATGAAGGAAGGTGATGATAGTCACAGTGGAATGGGTTACAAGATGGGCCACTCTGAGATGGATGGAAGTTACAAGAGAATGGAATACATGAGAGAGCAAGAGAGACGCCCGTTGTTCTACATTCCAATCTACCCGCAACCTGACATGGAGAAGACCAAGCACAACAACGAAGGTCCATCTGTTGGCATGCCTCCAATTAATGGAATGGACATGTCGAAATACTTCATTCCTGTTATTCCATTTGAAGAAGGGCAACATGAAGTAAAGATTTCAGAAAAGCATGAGACTGTAGTTGAAGAGAAGGATGGATCAGTGCCGCCTATGAAGAGTAATTATTCAGACCTGAAGCCTGCCCCTATGAATGAGAGTGGTGAACATACTACTGTCAATGGTGAATATAAGTATGCTGAAGATTCAAGCAGCCATGCGATGCCGGAAATGAAGAAGCCGAAGTTCTTCATCCCTGTTCTCGAAATTCAGATGGAGGGTGAGGTTAAGAATAGCGACGGTTCTGCCGAGCACTTGGATGATATGTCATTGGACAAGCGTGTCCTTTACATTCCTGTCTTGCCTTTCACTCACATGAAGGAAAGTAGTTCTGATGATCATCCGATGGGAGAGATGAAGCACGAAGCGGGCCATTCGAATTCAGGAAGTGAGCCATCCGACCAGAAAGCTGATAACGGAGAGCCGGCCGACCACAAATTTCCAGGAGGTGAACACGGGAGTGAAATGTTTTTGGAGAAGTATTTCATTCCTGTCCTCAGCTACCCTGAGTTACTTTTGGAAGGTCCTCATCGCATGTCGGAAGTTGACGCATCTAATGATGACAAAATGAGTGGCAGCACCGACTACAAGAATTCGGAAGATAGTCTCGTGTACAACATGAACGAACCTCCTTTCTTCCTTCCTGTCTTGCCGTTCCCTGTTCGTGAGATGCCGCATGATAAGAAGCCGGGAGAAGAGGCTCCACATGATGAGAGTCCGAAAGACGCTGCATCTGAAGACATGTCTCATCCGGATGTAGAGAAAAGCCTACCAAATTACTGCGTTCCTGTTGTTGCATTCCAAAAGTCCGACGAGCCGAAGAATGAAGATGCCCACAACGTGCACATCGACGTGCACATGCCTCAACTCTACGTACCTTTGTACAAGGTCCCGTCAATGCACGGTCAAGATCACAGCAGATCCGAGTCAATGGACATGAATGCCGAACACATGGAGCACATGAGTGGTAATGAGAAAGCAATTCCTGAGAAATCGGACTACAAATCTGAACAAATGGGTAGTGGAATTGGAAGTGGCAGCAACTCCTTGGGTGGTGATAAGGGAAACTTCGAAGAAGTAATGGAATCTATGTTCTTCATTCCTGTTATTGGAACTTATGAACTATTGAAGAAGGAGATGCCAATGGATGAGGATCATCAATTAAAGTCTGATGATAAATTATCTGAAGGTGTGATAGTTGAACATATGATGATGCATCCTGACATGTTTGTTCCTGTCTTCAAAGTCAATACGCTGAATTTCTGCCCTGTTGGTGTAGTAGATCCGTGTGATCCACATCCTCCACAGCCTCCACAGCCTCCACAGCCACCACAGCCACCGCAGCCACCGCAGCCTCCTACTTGTCCATACGAGAATTGTGTCGTTGATCCTTATCCTATCATTCTTGAGCAGCTCAGTAGATTATTCGGCGATAAGAGTTGGGGAGAAGAATCATACGGTGAGTTATCAGCACCCCCAATGAGCTTCAGATTCGGTAAAGACAAAGCAGAGGGTCACATTGAAGCTCCTGAATTCCACATCCCTGTTTACCAGTTCCCTGCTGAACACACACCGGATGACAATGGACGCACTATGCACGACGGTAAGGGACCTCTTCCTATGCCTGAGATGACTGACGAGGAGAAGGAACACTACGGCATGCCGAAGATGGGTGGAGAGTATCCGAAGTTCTATCTTCCTATTTCACCATTCCCGACGGAAGATATTCACTACGGAATGGACCACTCTGGGATGAAGGAAGGTGATGATAGTCACAGTGGAATGGGTTACAAGATGGACCACTCTGGAATGAAGGAAGGTGATGATAGTCACAGTGGAATGGGTTACAAGATGGACCATTCTGGGATGAAGGAAGGTGATGATAGTCACAGTGGAATGGGTTACAAGATGGACCATTCTGGAATGAAGGAAGGTGATGATAGTCACAGTGAAATGGGTTACAAGATGGACCACTCTGGAATGAAGGAAGGTGATGATAGTCACAGTGGAATGGGTTACAAGATGGACCACTCTGGGATGAAGGAAGGTGATGATAGTCACAGTGGAATGGGTTACAAGATGGACCACTCTGGAATGAAGGAAGGTGATGATAGTCACAGTGGAATGGGTTACAAGATGGACCACTCTGGGATGAAGGAAGGTGATGATAGTCACAGTGGAATGGGTTACAAGATGGACCACTCTGGAATGAAGGAAGGTGATGATAGTCACAGTGGAATGGGTTACAAGATGGACCACTCTGGGATGAAAGAAGGTGATGATAGTCACAGTGGAATGGGTTACAAGATGGACCACTCTGGAATGAAGGAAGGTGATGATAGTCACAGTGGAATGGGTTACAAGATGGGCCACCCTGAGATGGATGGAAGTTACAAGAGAATGGAATACATGAGAGAGCAAGAGAGACGCCCGTTGTTCTACATTCCAATCTACCCGGACCCTGACATGGAGAAGACCAAGCACAACAACGAAGATCCATCTGTTGGCATGCCTCCAATTAATGGAATGGACATGTCGAAATACTTCATTCCTGTTATTCCATTTGAAGAAGGGCAACATGAAGTAAAGATTTCAGAAGAGCATGAGACTGTAGTTGAAGAGAAGGATGGATCAGTGCCGCCTATGAAGAGTAATTATTCAGACCTGAAGCCTGCCCCTATGAATGAGAGTGGTGAACATGCTACTGTCAATGGTGAATATAAGTATGCTGAAGATTCAAGCAGCCATGCGATGCCGGAAATGAAGAAGCCGAAGTTCTTCATCCCTGTTCTCGAAATTCAGATGGAGGGTGAGGTTAAGAATAGCGACGGTTCTGCCGAGCACTTGGATGATATGTCAATGGACAAGCGTGTCCTTTACATTCCTGTCTTGCCTTTCACTCACATGAAGGAAAGTAGTTCTGATGATCATCCGATGGGAGAGATGAAGCACGAAGCGGGCCATTCGAATTCAGGAAGTGAGCCATCCGACCAGAAAGCTGATAACGGAGAGCCGGCCGACCACAAATTTCCAGGAGGTGAACACGGGAGTGAAATGTTTTTGGAGAAGTATTTCATTCCTGTCCTCAGCTACCCTGAGTTACTTTTGGAAGGTCCTCATCGCATGTCGGAAGTTGACGCATCTAATGATGACAAAATGAGTGGCAGCACCGACTACAAGAATTCGGAAGATAGTCTCGTGTACAACATGAACGAACCTCCTTTCTTCCTTCCTGTCTTGCCGTTCCCTGTTCGTGAGATGCCGCATGATAAGAAGCCGGGAGAAGAGGCTCCACATGATGAGAGTCCGAAAGACGCTGCATCTGAAGACATGTCTCATCCGGATGTAGAGAAAAGCCTACCAAATTACTGCGTTCCTGTTGTTGCATTCCAAAAGTCCGACGAGCCGAAGAATGAAGATGCCCACAACGTGCACATCGACGTGCACATGCCTCAACTCTACGTACC
The DNA here is from genome assembly GCA_964019425.1 of Flectonema sp. DT1601. NCBI lineage: Eukaryota > Euglenozoa > Diplonemea > Diplonemida > Diplonemidae > Flectonema > Flectonema sp. DT1601. The sequence goes on along the minus strand of OZ025810.1, from coordinate 312,944 downwards.
TTTGTACAAGGTCCCGTCAATGCACGGTCAAGATCACAGCAGATCCGAGTCAATGGACATGAATGCCGAACACATGGAGCACATGAGTGGTAATGAGAAAGCAATTCCTGAGAAATCGGACTACAAATCTGAACAAATGGGTAGTGGAATTGGAAGTGGCAGCAACTCCTTGGGTGGTGATAAGGGAAACTTCGAAGAAGTAATGGAATCTATGTTCTTCATTCCTGTTATTGGAACTTATGAACTATTGAAGAAGGAGATGCCAATGGATGAGGATCATCAATTAAAGTCTGATGATAAATTATCTGAAGGTGTGATAGTTGAACATATGATGATGCATCCTGACATGTTTGTTCCAGTCTTCAAAGTCAATACGCCGAATTTCTGCCCTGTTGGTGTGGTAGATCCGTGTGATCCACATCCTCCACAGCCTCCACAGCCTCCAAAGACACCACAGCCTCCACAGCCACCACAGCCACCGCAGCCACCGCAGCCTCCTACTTGTCCATACGAGAATTGTGTCGTTGATCCTTATCCTATCATTCTTGAGCAGCTCAGTAGATTATTCGGCGATAAGAGTTGGGGAGAAGAATCATACGGTGAGTTATCAGCACCCCCAATGAGCTTCAGATTCGGTAAAGACAAAGCAGAGGGTCACATTGAAGCTCCTGAATTCCACATCCCTGTTTACCAGTTCCCTGCTGAACACACACCGGATGACAATGGACGCACTATGCACGACGGTAAGGGACCTCTTCCTATGCCTGAGATGACTGACGAGGAGAAGGAACACTACGGCATGCCGAAGATGGGTGGAGAGTATCCGAAGTTCTATCTTCCTATTTCACCATTCCCGACGGAAGATATTCACTACGGAATGGACCACTCTGGGATGAAGGAAGGTGATGATAGTCACAGTGGAATGGGTTACAAGATGGACCATTCTGGAATGAAGGAAGGTGATGATAGTCACAGTGGAATGGGTTACAAGATGGACCATTCTGGAATGAAGGAAGGTGATGATAGTCACAGTGGAATGGGTTACAAGATGGACCACTCTGGAATGAAGGAAGGTGATGATAGTCACAGTGGAATGGGTTACAAGATGGACCACTCTGGAATGAAAGAAGGTGATGATAGTCACAGTGGAATGGGTTACAAGATGGACCACTCTGGAATGAAGGAAGGTGATGATAGTCACAGTGGAATGGGTTACAAGATGGACCACTCTGGAATGAAGGAAGGTGATGATAGTCACAGTGGAATGGGTTACAAGATGGGCCACCCTGAGATGGATGGAAGTTACAAGAGAATGGAATACATGAGAGAGCAAGAGAGACGCCCGTTGTTCTACATTCCAATCTACCCGCACCCTGACATGGAGAAGGCCAAGCACAACAACGAAGGTCCATCTGTTGGCATGCCTCCAATTAATGGAATGGACATGTCGAAATACTTCATTCCTGTTATTCCATTTGAAGAAGTGCAACATGAAGAAAAGACTTCAGAGAAGCCTGAGACTGTAGTTGAAGAGAAGGATGGATCAGTGCCGCCTATGAAGAGTAATTATTCAGACCTGAAGCCTGCCCCTATGAATGAGAGTGGTGAACATGCTACTGTCAATGGTGAATATAAGTATGCTGAAGATTCAAGCAGCCATGCGATGCCGGAAATGAAGAAGCCGAAGTTCTTCATCCCTGTTCTCGAAATTCAGATGGAGGGTGAGGTTAAGAATAGCGACGGTTCTGCCGAGCACTTGGATGATATGTCAATGGACAAGCGTGTCCTTTACATTCCTGTCTTGCCTTTCACTCACATGAAGGAAAGTAGTTCTGATGATCATCCGATGGGAGAGATGAAGCACGAAGCGGGCCATTCGAATTCAGGAAGTGAGCCATCCGACCAGAAAGCTGATAACGGAGAGCCGGCCGACCACAAATTTCCAGGAGGTGAACACGGGAGTGAAATGTTTTTGGAGAAGTATTTCATTCCTGTCCTCAGCTACCCTGAGTTACTTTTGGAAGGTCCTCATCGCATGTCGGAAGTTGACGCATCTAATGATGACAAAATGAGTGGCAGCACCGACTACAAGAATTCGGAAGATAGTCTCGTGTACAACATGAACGAACCTCCTTTCTTCCTTCCTGTCTTGCCGTTCCCTGTTCGTGAGATGCCGCATGATAAGAAGCCGGGAGAAGAGGCTCCACATGATGAGAGTCCGAAAGACGCTGCATCTGAAGACATGTCTCATCCGGATGTAGAGAAAAGCCTACCAAATTACTGCGTTCCTGTTGTTGCATTCCAAAAGTCCGACGAGCCGAAGAATGAAGATGCCCACAACGTGCACATCGACGTGCACATGCCTCAACTCTACGTACCTTTGTACAAGGTCCCGTCAATGCACGGTCAAGATCACAGCGGATCCGAGTCAATGGACATGAATGCCGAACACATGGAGCACATGAGTGGTAATGAGAAAGCAATTCCTGAGAAATCGGCTCGTCATTTGAAGCAGACTGATGAAAGCAGTGAACATAGTCATGCAATGCATGAAATTCACGTCGTGTGGGAATCGGTATTCTTTATGCCAATTGTTGAGACTCAGATGTTGATGAAGAGCCGCATGACTGCAGTTGAGAAATCTTCAGCTCATTCAGACGTTGATCATTTGATTATTGAATTGGTTGAAATGATTGTTCCAGTTTTTGAGGTTGAGAGTTTAGATTTTTGTCCTGCTGGTACAAAATTTGGTGAGTCACCTTGTAATGATAATAGTGACAGCAGAAGTGATAGTGACAGTGATAGTAATATGAATGATTCTCCTAATGATAGTCCTGTAGAAGAGTACAGTCCTATTGATGTTAGTACTCCAAGTGATGATATGACTCCTTTAGATACACCACTTGATGATTCTCCGGTAGATGATACTGTTATCTCTACAGCCAGCCCTACAGCAGTGCCGACTGTTGTACCAGCGACTGTGCCTACGATCGTTCCGACTGCTGTGCCTACTGCCTTTCCGACGGCCGAGCCTACTACCATCCCGACTGCTGTCCCGACTACCGTCCCAACTGTCGCGCCGACTACCGCGCCGACTATCGCACCGACTGCCGCGCCAACAGCTGCGCCGACTGCATCGCCGACTGCCGCACCGACTGCCGCGCCAACAGCAGCGCCGACTGCATCGCCGACTGCCGCACCGACTGCCGCACCGACTGCCGCACCGACTGCCGCACCGACTGCCGCACCGACTGCCGCACCGACTGCCGCACCGACTGCCGCACCGACTGCCGCACCGACTGCCGCACCGACTGCCGCACCGACTGCCGCACCGACTGCCGCACCGACTGCCGCACCGACTGCCGCACCGACTGCCGCACCGACTGCCGCACCAACTGCCGCGTCGACTGCCGCGCCGACTGCCGCGCCGACTGCCGCGCCGACTGCCGCGCCGACTGCCGCGCCGACTGCCGCGCCGACTGCCGCGCCGACTGCCGCGCCGACTGCCGCGCCGACTGCCGCCCCAACTACAGTCCCAACCGCCATCCCTACTGCCATCCCAACTGCCGTCCCTACTGCCGCCCCAACTACCGTGCCGACTGTAATCCCAACTGCCGAACCGACAGCCGTACCGACTGCTGTTCCTCCTGCTTCAACTGATGGACAAAACGTTGGTATGGTGAACTTCAATATCGATTCCTCGGAGATACAGTATGACGCTGTTGGACAACGGTTGAGAGCTGCTGGAGGAGATAACGTTCAGACTATTACTGTACTGTTCGGGTGTCCAGTAGCTGCTTGTCCTTCGAATGCATGTCCAAACACTGTTGCTGAAAGATTAGCTGCTGGATGTGTTGAATCTAATGTGATGGCTTCAAGAGGAGTAGCTGTACTTCAGAATTCTACAACTGTTTCTCACTACATTCTGATAGTGAAAACTGGAGCTGATCCGCAAGCAATTTTTGATTTGATTGATGCAGAGGTAGCAAAGGGAAGTGGAGGTACATTCGCAGGAACTGGAGCAACCTCTGCCGGGGTGGTGAAGCTTAATGCCGTAGCGACTCCTGTTCCAATTGTAACCAAAGACAATGATTCGTCTTGTGATGATACTTGCAAGGTTATTATTGCAACCTTAGCCTCCCTTTTCGGTCTTATTGTTATTTCTGTACTAGTGTACTGCTTCTACTGCAACAAAAAAGTGGTTGAAAATGACGTAGAGAACGGCAATTCCAGATCCCTAGAAATGAACCCGAAGATGGATACTGAGCGTGTTATTTAAGTTAGTTTGTGACATCGGAATGTTTTGTTTTTTCTCAATGAATCTAAATGAATCTAAATGCGGTTGAAAACAGCGGTTTTCCCGCTTTTTTTTTTTAAATTTTTTTTTAATTTATATATTCAGATATCTATTATTCGGGGGTCTATAATTGTATCTTTCCCAATCAGTGAAAATTTTATTGTCGATCCTACCAATACCCCTCTTCGCAGCTAACTGCCTGTTTTCAACTGAAATAGTAATTAGTACTTTTTTATTTCTTTTTTTTTTTTTTTTTTTTTTTAATGTTCCGACGAAGTCGGAGAAAAAATTATTCAGATTGAAAGCCGATATTTCTTATGGTCATGATTTTCCCCCACGTGCGACATTTTTGTCTGCGTTCAACGAAAAAACTATGCCAGGAGAACGAAATATAAGGCTAATCTGAATGGTTCTTTTTTTGTACCGATGAAGTCGTAGGAGAAATTATTCAGATTGAAAAGCCTTGTATTTCTTTACTTTTCCCTGAGCGACAGGATTCTGTCTGCGTTCAAACGAAATATAAAGCTAATTTTGAATAGTTTTTCTTTTCCTAATTATAATGAACTGCTTCTTCAGAAGTATTTAAGGTTTTCGGCGGGCGAGGTGGTAGCGTCACAGGATTCGTTTCTTCGAAGATATCTGTCTTAATGCATCTGAACATTTAAAAAAAAAAAAAAATAATGGAAAGAAAGAAAAAAAAGAAAGAAAGCAAAAAAAAAAAAAAAAAAAAAAAATAGAATAGAATAACATACATGAAAACAGTCTGAACAAATCTAACTCCTCAAATATATGCAAAAGATCCTTTTTTTTTTTCATTTCGTTTAATTATATAATTTTTATTTATTTATCTATTTATTTAGTTATTTTTTGTTTGTTTGTTTGTTTGTTTGTTTTTTTTTTTTTTTTTTTTTCTTCTTTTTTTTTCGTATCAAAAAGGGGGGGGGGGGGGGGGGGTGTGGTTTAAAGTGTTCACCAACCGAAAATAACCACCGACGTGTTCGTAATACACCTGCTTTGTAGAAGGAAACGAAGAAAAATAAATTTAAATTAAGAAAGGGATTGCGGTGGAGATGAACATCTCTGGCTGATAGTTGCTCAATTTAAGTGATTAGTCCAAGTTGCAAGCTTCCCCATTTTCCTTTCTGCTCATTTTACTGTTTCTGGATTGTTAGACAATCACCCCTCCCATTTCCTCACCATCTGCAATATTCATTGTGGGCACCAAAATCATCTTTTTTTGATTCTAACTTCCAAGTAGTCAGTAGCTATAGCACTTTTTTTTTGTATTTCTTGTTTAATTTATTCCCGCTTATTGGGGAGTTTTTCTTGGTGATTAATGCAGTTTTCTTTGAGAAAAAGAAAATACACATTCCTCTCTCTTTTTTATGCCTCCGCGCAAACTCGTTATCTCAAAGCGACCTTGTGCTCCCCCAGAGGTCTAAGAAAAAAAAAAAAGTGAATTATATGCAATATTCCCTCTTCAGGACTTTTTGACTGTTGCTAATTCTCTTTTCGAAGAAGGAGAATGCGAACCCAAATACCCATACTGCGTTGTGAATTTATCACGGTGCGAACCCAAGTTGGGGTCCATACAACAGTCTGCAAAAAAAAATTGATTTTACTTTTTTTTTTTTAATTTTATTTATTTTATTTTTCCTTTTCTACCAAAGCACTTTGATTATACCTCAGTAACATACTTACTAGTTATAACGGGTAGTGATTGCTGTTGCTAAGTAGAACCACTTCTAACCTGAAGAAATCAGTGAATCTCCTGCCTTGGAGGAGACAACGAGAAAGCATGTCTCGTGTCAGATACGATCATCGAAATAGAGGACTTTTTACATGTAAGAATCCCTCTGTACCACCCCTCAGTTTGCAACATTTTAAAACAGCGATTCCTGCAGTTAAAGTTGTCATTCATTTACCATTCTCAACACCTGAAGCTGGAAACCAATACCGTTGTAGTCTACTTTTTTACCAGGTGAGTCGTTTATCACAAGATTGCAAAGCCCCTTTCAATGAGAGTACGTATGAGAATCAACGTGAGGAGAGAGAATCGCTAGAAATGGCAGAAAGCGCTGAAGAGAAATATTACTTTTTCAAGTAGCTACTTGTAGTCGTAATCTAACTACTGCTTTTATCTTTTTCGTTTTAATATTACAAATATCCAAATGATGATTTGTTGTTTTCGGAGTTGATTGTCATTTCGTTCAAAGGAATTACTCATTTCTATTATGTATCAGTTTCTAAATAAATATGCGGCGTTTCCAACGAGTTATTTCACTATTATCACTTGCTTTGATAATTGATGGGATCCATGTTGAGGGTCCAGAGATGTTAAGCAGCCACCACACATTTAGTGAAGGTGAAGATCATTTTGATATCAAACCATGTGAGATATGTACACCAGATCCTTACCCTGTTGTACTCGAGCAACTTCATCAAATGTTTAGTAGCAGCAAGATGGGTGATCACCTGCCTGACGGACCATACTCTCCTATGAGTTTCACTTTCAGTAAAGACAAAGCAGAGGGTCACATTGAAGCTCCTGAATTCCACATCCCTGTTTACCAGTTCCCTGCTGAACACAAACCAGATGACAATGGACGCACTATGCACGACGGTAAGGGACCTCTTCCTATGCCTGAGATGACTGACGAGGAGAAGGAACACTACGGCATGCCGAAGATGGGTGGAGAGTATCCGAAGTTCTATCTTCCTATTTCACCATTCCCGACGGAGGATATTCACCACGGAATGGGCCATCATGATCACCATGGAATGGATTACAAGATGGGCCACTCTGAAGGAATGGATTCTAAGATGGGCCACTCTGAAGGAATGGATTCCAAGACGGGCCACCCTGAGATGGATGGAAGTTACAAGAGAATGGAATACATGAGAGAGCAAGAGAGACGCCCGTTGTTCTACATTCCAATCTACCCGCACCCTGACATGGAGAAGACCAAGCACAACAACGAAGGTCCATCTGTTGGCATGCCTCCAATTAATGGAATGGACATGTCGAAATACTTCATTCCTGTTATTCCATTTGAAGAAGTGCAACATGAAGAAAAGACTTCAGAGAAGCCTGAGACTGTAGTTGAAGAGAAGGATGGGTCAGTGCCGACTATGAAGAAGCCGAAGTTCTTCATCCCTGTTCTCGAAATCCAGATGGAGGTTGAAGCTAAGCACGGCGAAGAACCTGCTGACCACTTGGATGATATGTCAATGGACAAGCGTGTCTTTTACATTCCTGTCTTGCCTTTCACTCACATGAAGGAAGGTAGTTCTGATGATCATCCGATGGGAGAGATGAAGCACGAAGCGGGCCATTCGAATTCAGGAAGTGAGCCATCCGACCAGAAAGCTGATAACGGGGAGCCGGCCGACCACAAATTTCCAGGAGGTGAACACGGGAGTGAAATGTTTTTGGAGAAGTATTTCATTCCTGTTCTTCCGTACCCTTCAGAAGATAGACCGCATCCAGAACATGACAGAGATGTTCCATCAGACAGCACTCCAGTTGATGGTACCCCAGATGATGAAAGTTATGAAGTTCCTGTTTACAACATGCGTCAGCCTCAATTCTTTCTTCCTGTCCTTCCATTTCCTGTCCACGAAATGCCAGAGAGCAGTAGACCACATGACAAGGCTCCGGAAGATTCATCACCGATGGATGAGGATTCTGATGAGCATTTGGTCGGATTCTTCGTTCCAGTTCACCACTTCGAATTCAGTGGTGAAAGTGATCACCATGAGTTCCCACCTCTGCACGTTTCCGTTCTAAAGCTTCCTTCAATGGAAAACGATCATTCGAAGTCGGCTGAAGAAAAACACGGAGAAGCCAAGGCACTCGATTCACTTGAATCTATATTTTATATTTCTGTTCTTCCTTTTAATAAATTAGCGACGATGAGTCCTTCAGACTCGGATTCTAGCGAACACTCCAACAACGACGACGCACCGAATGACTCACCTGCAGACAAGCCTGACTACTTGCATGATCATTATGAACATCCCATGCTGCCTCCAATGTTTGTTCCAGTATTTAAAGTGAGTAGTCCTGTTTGTCAACCATATGTTAAGCCTTGTGATGTGCCTCAGCCATGCCGTCATTGTGTTGTGAATCCTTACCATGTAATGCTGGAGCAACTTCATCACATGTTCGGCGACCGTAAGTTGCAACCGGAAGCGCATCCTGAGCCATCGTTCCACACGGAGAGGATTGAAGAGGCTGACGTGCCGGAGTTCCAAATCCCTGTTTACCAGTTCCCTGCTGAACACAAACTGGATGACAATGGACGCACTATGCACGACGGTAAGGGACCTCTTCCTATGCCTGAGATGACTGACGAGGAGAAGGAACACTACGGCATGCCGAAGATGGGTGGAGAGTATCCGAAGTTCTATCTTCCTATTTCACCATTCCCGACGGAGGATAGTCACCACGGAATGGGCCATCATGATCACCATGGAATGGATTCCAAGACGGGCCACCCTGAGATGGATGGAAGTTACAAGAGAATGGAATACATGAGAGAGCAAGAGAGACGCCCGTTGTTCTACATTCCAATCTACCCGCACCCTGACATGGAGAAGGCCAAGCACAACAACGAAGGTCCATCTGTTGGCATGCCTCCAATTAATGGAATGGACATGTCGAAATACTTCATTCCTGTTATTCCATTTGAAGAAGTGCAACATGAAGAAAAGACTTCAGAAAAGCCTGAGACTGTAGTTGAAGAGAAGGATGGATCAGTGCCGACTATGAAGGGTGGTGAACATACTACTGTCAATGGTGAAGGGAAGCGTGTTGAAGATTCAAGCAGCCATGCGATGGCGGAAATGAAGAAGCCGAAGTTCTTCATCCCTGTTCTCGAAATCAAGCACGACGACGCGCCTGCTGACCACGGCGACGAACCTGCGGACCACTTGGATGAAATGCCAATGGACAAGCGTGTCTTTTACATTCCTGTCTTGCCTTTCACTCACATGAAGGAAAGTAGTTCTGATGATCATCCGATGGGAGAGATGAAGCACGAAGCGGGCCATTCGAATTCAGGAAGTGAGCCATCCGACCAGAAAGATGAAGACGGAGAGCCAACCAACAAGAAGATTGAAGACCTTGCACTCGAGAACTACTTTATCCCTGTACTTCCACATCATTCTAAGTATAGTAACTCAGACAGCATTAACAAACGATTCTCATTTCACATGAGTCAGCCACCATTTTATCTTCCAGCATTTCCGTTTCCTGATATCCATACGATGCCGTCTGGAGGAAAACCATCAGATGGTTCCCCTGCTGATGGCCCAGTTGATGGACCAGAAGATCATTCAAAAGATGACAACCACGTTCCAGATTACAAGTTACTATCAGAGTTCTTCATTCCAGTTCACCCATTTAGTGAGGAATCTAAAGAGACGGATTCGGAATTGCCACCGCTCCACGTTGTTGTACTTAAGTTCCAGTCAGTACTTATACCAGACGGAAGCAGTAGTTCTGACAGCAGCTATTATTCTGAAAGCAGGTCGCAAACTGAATACAAGCCTACACAAGTAGTTTTCGATTCTTTATTCTTCATTCCTGTTCTTCATGGTAATTCTTTGATAAACAATGCTCAATCAGGTGAGTCCGAACTTTCACCTTCACGGGAATCCTATGATGAGATATTAAGGAAGCCATCATTGTTTGTTCCCGTCTTCACAGTTCAAAGTGTCGACTTTTGTCTTGCAGGAGAGCAACCTTGCGAACGCAGCCGCAGTTTTGACAGCAGTAGTAGCTCTGACAACAACAGTAGTTCCGACAGCAGCAGTAGTTATGACAGCAGCAGTAGTTCCGACAGCAGCAGCAGCTTTGAAAACAACAGTAGTTCTGACAGTAGTAGTTCTGACAACAGCTACTATACTGAAAGCAGCTTGCAAACTCCTTTAGATACACCACTTGATGATTCTCCGGTAGATGAAACTGTTATCCCTACAGCCGGCCCTGCAGTAGTACCAACTGCTGTGCCTACTGCTGTTCCGACGGCCGTGCCTACTGCTGTACCAACTGCTGTGCCTATTGCTGCACCAACTGCTGTACCGACTTCTGTATCAACTGCTGTGCCTATTGCTGCACCAACTGCTGTACCAACTGCTGTGCTTACTGCTGTACCGACTTCTGTATCAACTGCTGTGCCTACTACTGTACCGACTGCTGTACCGACTTCTGTACCGACTGCTGTACCGACTGCTGTACCAACTGCTGTACCGACTGTTGTGCCTACTGCTGTGCTTACTGCTGTGCCTACTGCCGTTCCGACTGCTGTGCTAACTACTGTGCCTACTACTGTACCGACTGCTGTACCAACTGCTGTGCCTACTGCTGTACCAACTGCTGTGCCTACTGCCGTTCCGACTGCTGTACCAACTGCTGTGCCTACTACTGTGCCTACTGCTGTACCGACTGCTGTACCAACTGCTGTGCCTACTGCTGTACCGACTGCTGTACCAACTGTTGTGCCAACTGCTGCACCAACTGCTGTACCAACTGCTGTGCCTACTGCCGTTCCGACTGCAGTACCAACTGCTGTGCCTACTGCTGTGCCGACTGCTGTGCCTACTACTGTGCCTACTGCTGTACCAACTGCTGTACCAACTGCTGTTCCGACGGCCGTGCCGACTGCTGTTCCTGGTGCTCCTCCTTCAACTGATGGACAAAACGTTGGTATGATCAACTTCAATATCGGTACCTCACAGTTACAGCATGGAACTATTAGTCAAAGGTTGAAAACTGCTGGAGGAGATAACGTTCAGAATATTGTTGTACTGTTCGGGTGTCCAGTAGCTGCTTGTCCTTCGAATGCGTGTCCAAGCACTGTTGCTGAAAGATTAGCTGCTGGATGTGTTGAATCTAATGTGATGGCTTCAAGAGGAGTAGCTGTACTTCAGAATTCTGCAACTGTTTCTCACTACATTCTGATAGTGAAAACTGGAGCTGATCCTCAGGTAGTTTTCGATTTGATTGCCGCAGAAGTAGCAAAGGGAAGTGGAGGTACATTTGCAGGAACTGGAGCAACCTCTGCCGGGGTGGTGAAGGTTAATGCTTTAGCGACTCCTGTTCCAATTGTAACCAAAGACAATGATTCGTCTTGTGATGATACTTGCAAGATTCTTATTGCAACCTTAGTCAGTGGTTTCGGTCTTATTGTTATTTCTGTACTAGTGTACTGCTGCTACTGCAACAAAAAAGCCGATGAAACCGACGTAGAGAATGGCAAGGCTGATCAAATCTCAAACCTGGGTCCAGATAGGGACAGTATTGTTTAAGTGTACTGGTTCGCGATATAGTGACTTTGGTTATTTCTTTCTTTTTTTTTTTTTTTTGCATTTAACAAGTATTGTAAGAATGTTGGGCAGCACACGTAAACCTCCTTTAGCTTTATCAGTTTAAGTCGGTTCACGGGGTTTCGTGACACAAACATAAAAATCACAGTTGTTATATTATTATTATTATACAGAAAATAGTTGAAGATAAAGCCAATTCTTTTTTTGTATTTATTCGGGTTTGCGACTAATATCTGCCCCAATTCCTTTATATTGTTATCAGACATTACAGCGACACCTATTTCGAAACTATCTGCCTATTTTAATCTCTTTTTCTAACTCCACGTGCAGAAAAAACGGTTTTGCTGCATTGAATTCATAAGCGTAAAACCCATGCTATTAATTTCTATGGTAAACGCGTTGTTTCTATTTTTTGTTTTTTTTTTTTTAATACTTTTTTATCCTTTTCCTGTTAAAGGGAGAATAATTCTTTTGAGGAAAAAAAAAAAAAAAAAAAAAAAATCCCGAAGTAGTTCTGACAACAGCTACTATACTGAAAGCAGCTCGCAAACTGAATACAAGCCTACACAAGTAGTTTTAGATTCTTTGTTCTTCATTCCTGTTCTTCATGGTAATTCTTTGATAAACGATGCTCAATCAAGTGAGTCCGTACTTTCAACTTCACGGGAATCCTATGATGAGATATTAAGGAAGCCATCATTGTTTGTTCCCGTCTTCACAGTTCAAAGTGTCGACTTTTGTCTTGCAGGAGAGCAACCTTGTGAACCTCAGCCTCCGCAGCCACCGCAGCCTCCTACTTGTCCATACGAGAATTGTGTAGTTGATCCTTATCCTATCATTCTTGAGCAGCTCAGTAGATTATTCGGCGATAAGAGTTGGGGAGAAAAATCATACGGTGAGTTATCAGCACCCCCCAATGAGCTTCAGATTCGGTAAAGACAAAGCAGAGGGTCACATTGAAGCTCCTGAATTCCACATCCCTGTTTACCAGTTCCCTGCTGAACACAAACCGGATGACAATGGACGCACTATGCACGACGGTAAGGGACCTCTTCCTATGCCTGAGATGACTGACGAGGAGAAGGAACACTACGGCATGCCGAAGATGGGTGGAGAGTATCCGAAGTTCTATCTTCCTATTTCACCATTCCCGACGGAGGATAGTCACCACGGAATGGGCCATTCTGGGATGAAGGAAGGTGATGATGGTCACAGTGGAATGGGTTACAAGATGGGCCACTCTGAAGGAATGGATTCTAATTATCCCTACAGCAGTACCAACTGCTGTAGGGATGTGCTGTGCCTTCTGCTGTGCCTACTGCTGTGCCTACTGCTGTGCCTACTGCTGTGCCTACTGCTGTGCCTACTGCTGTGCCTACTGCTGTGCCTACTGCTGTGCCTACTGCTGTGCCTACTGCTGTGCCTACTGCTGTGCCTACTGCTGTACCGACTGCTGTACTAACTGCTGTTCCGACGGCCGTGCCGACTGCTGTTCCTGGTGCTCCTCCTTCAACTGATGGACAAAACGTTGGTATGATCAACTTCAATATCGGTACCTCACAGATACAGTATGGAACTATTAGTCAAAGGTTGAAAACTGCTGGAGGAGATAACGTTCAGAATATTGTTGTACTGTTCGGGTGTCCAGTAGCTGCTTGTCCTTCGAATGCGTGTCCAAACACTCTTGCCACAAGATTAGCTGCTGGATGTGTTGAATCTAATGTGATGGCTTCAAGAGGAGTAGCTGTACTTCAGAATTCTGCAACTGTTTCTCACTACATTCTGATAGTGAAAACTGGAGCTGATCCTCAGGTAGTTTTCGATTTGATTGCCGCAGAAGTAGCAAAGGGAAGTGGAGGTACATTCGCAGGAACTGGAGCAACCTCTGCCGGGGTGGTGAAGGTTAATGCTTTAGCGACTCCTGTTCCAATTGTAACCAAAGACAATGATTCGTCTTGTGATGATACTTGCAAGATTCTTATTGCAACCTTAGTCAGTGGTTTCGGTCTTATTGTTATTTCTGTACTAGTGTACTGCTGAAACCGACGTAGAGAATGGCAAGGCTGATCAAATCTCAAACCTGGGTCCAGATAGGGACAGTATTGTTTAAGTGTACTGGTTCGCGATATAGTGACTTTGGTTATTTCTTTTTTTTTTTTTTTTTTGTTTTTGCATTTAACATGTATTGTAAGAATGTTGGGCAGCACACGTAAACCTCCTTTAGCTTTATCAGTTTAAGTCGGTTCACGGGGTTTCGTGACACAAACATAAAAATCACAGTTGTTATATCATTATTTTCTGTGTAGTTGAAGATAAAGCCAATTCTTTTTTTGTATTTATTCGGGTTTGCGACTAATATCTGCCCCAATTCCTTTATATTGTTATCAGATATTACAGCGACACCTATTTCGAAACTATCTGCCTATTTTAATCTCTTTTTCTAACTCCACGTGCAGAAAATACGCTTTTGCTGCATTGAATTCATAAGCGTAAAACCCATGCTATTAATTTCTATGGTATTGGTAAACGCGTTGTTTCTATTTTTTTATTTTTTTTTGGGAAAACCTCTAATTCAACAAAAATAGTTTGCGAAATCGCCAACTCCCTACAAAAAAAAGTTGTCCACCAGGACTCGAACTTGACCCAAAAATTTGGCCTGCGGCGGTTTTTTCAGGTTGGACAAAGTCCAACCTGAAAAAACAAATTTGCACTGATGACTCTCTTAAGGTAGCCAAATGCCGCATGAATGGACCAATGAGATTCCTTCTGTCCCTACCTACTATCTGGCGAAACAGCAGTCAAGGGAACGGACTTGAAACTGTCAGCGGGGAAAGAAGACCCTGTTGAGTTTGACTCTAGTCTGACTTTGTGCAGTGACATAGGGGGTGTAGTTACCAACAATGAAATACCACTACTCTTATCGTCGCTTTACTTATCCAATGATGGGGGATTTCGCAAACTATTTTTGTGGAATTAGGGGTTTTCCCTTTTTTTTTTTTTACTTTTTTTTCCTTTTCCTGTTAAAGGGAGAATAATTCTTTTGAGGAAAAAAAAAAAAATTCCGATTTGAAAAATTACGGAAACCTTCTTATTACGTAGAGGATCACACTGCTAATGAACACACGTCTCGAAGGTATCTTTCCAACATTACAGAAAGTACTCGACGGAGGTGCAAAACAGTTGATTTGATGAGATCCTTTTACCCAAACCCTCCACGTCTTGGATCGTGGACACCAAATCATCCTTTTTTTTTTTAACTTTTCTAGCTTCCCAGGTAGTACATATTTAGCACCTCTTGTTCCTCTTGTTATCTTCATTCCCGCTTGAGTACTTCAGATGATTTTTTTTTTTCTTTCTTTTTCGAACGAAAAATCATATTCCTCTCTATTTGTGCCCTCTGCGCAAACTCGTAATCTCAAGCGACGTAGTGCTTACTTAGTTAGTAACGCATCCATACTAAAAGTGTTCGTACATTACTACCACTAGGAAATATTTTTCATTTTTATATATTTTTGTGTTCTTTGCATTTCCAAAGCCATGTTAACATAAGTACTAAGTTAATGGGCTGGTGATTACAAACTGCTAAATAGAACTCATTCTGAGAAAAAATAGTTATTGACGAGAATCTTCTATTGTATTTCTTCAATAAAAGCACCCCCTTCAAATAAATATGTAAAAACATTGACGGCATGCTGTTTGTTGTCTTCCACACAAGGAAGTTGTCGTAGCTTTTCCTTGTTGCTGACATGGTCTTTTTTTTCTTCTCTTTTTCTTGTTTTTAGAAATTATAAGTAAAATTACCAAAAAAAAAATGAGAGTACGTATGAGAGTCAACGTGAGGAGAGAGAATCGCTAAAAATGGCAGAAAGTGCTGAAGAGAAATATTACTTTTTCAAGTAGCTACTTGTAGTCGTAATCTAACTACTGCTTTTATCTCTTTCGTTTTAATATTACAAATATCCAGATGATGATTTGTTGTTTTTGGAGTTGATTGTCATTTCGTTCAAAGGAATTACTCATTTCTATTATGTATCAGTTTCTAAATAAATATGCGGCGTTTCCAACGAGTTATTTCACTATTATCACTTGCTTTGATAATTGATGGGATCCATGTTGAGGGTCCAGAGATGTTAAGCAGCCACCACACATTTAGTGAAGGTGAAGATCATTTTGATATCAAACCATGTGAGATATGTACACCGGATCCTTACCCTGTTGTACTCGAGCAACTTCATCAAATGTTTAGTAGCAGCAAGATGGGTGATCACCTGCCTGACGGACCATACTCTCCTATGAGTTTCACTTTCAGTAAAGACAAAGCAGAGGGTCACATTGAAGCTCCTGAATTCCACATCCCTGTTTACCAGTTCCCTGCTGAACACAAACCGGATGACAATGGACGCACTATGCACGACGGTAAGGGACCTCTTCCTATGCCTGAGATGACTGACGAGGAGAAGGAACACTACGGCATGCCGAAGATGGGTGGAGAGTATCCGAAGTTCTATCTTCCTATTTCACCATTCCCGACGGAGGATAGTCACCACGGGATGGGTCATCATGATCACCATGGAATGGATTCCAAGATGGGCCACTCTGAAGGAATGGATTCCAAGATGGGCCACCCTGAGATGGATGGAAGTTACAAGAGAATGGAATACATGAGAGAGCAAGAGAGACGCCCGTTGTTCTACATTCCAATCTACCCGCACCCTGACATGGAGAAGGCCAAGCACAACAACGAAGGTCCATCTGTTGGCATGCCTCCAATTAATGGAATGGACATGTCGAAATACTTCATTCCTGTTATTCCATTTGAAGAAGTGCAACATGAAGAAAAGACTTCAGAGAAGCCTGAGACTGTAGTTGAAGAGAAGGATGGGTCAGTGCCGACCATGAAGAAGCCGAAGTTCTTCATCCCTGTTCTCGAAATCCAGATGGAGGTTGAAGCTAAGCACGGCGACGAACCTGCTGACCACTTGGATGATATGCCAATGGACAAGCGTGTCTTTTACATTCCTGTCTTGCCTTTCACTCACATGAAGGAAAGTAGTTCTGATGATCATCCGATGGGAGAGATGAAGCACGAAGCGGGCCATTCGAATTCAGGAAGTGAGCCATCCGACCAGAAAGCTGATAACGGAGAGCCAGCCGACCACAAATTTCCAGGAGGTGAACACGGGAGTGAAATGTTTTTAGAGAAGTATTTCATTCCTGTTCTTCCGTACCCTTCAGAAGATAGACCGCATCCAGAACATGACAGAGATGTTCCATCAGACAGCACTCCAGTTGATAGTACCCCAGATGATGAAAGTTATGAAGTTCCTGTTTACAACATGCGTCAGCCTCAATTCTTTCTTCCTGTCCTTCCATTTCCTGTCCACGAAATGCCAGAGAGCAGTAGACCACATGACAAGGCTCCGGAAGATTCATCACCGATGGATGAGGATTCTGATGAGCATTTGGTCGGATTCTTCGTTCCAGTTCACCACTTCGAATTCAGTGGTGAAAGTGATCACCATGAGTTCCCACCTCTGCACGTTTCCGTTCTAAAGCTTCCTTCAATGGAAAACGATCATTCGAAGTCGGCTGAAGAAAAACACGGAGAAGCCAAGGCGCTCGATTCACTTGAATCTATGTTTTATATTTCTGTTCTTCCTTTTAATAAATTAGCGACGATGAGTCCTTCAGACTCGGATTTTAGCGAACACTCCAACAACGACGACGCACCGAATGACTCACCTGCAGACAAGCCTGACTACTTGCATGATCATTATGAACATCCCATGCTGCCTCCAATGTTTGTTCCAGTATTTAAAGTGAGTAGTCCTGTTTGTCAACCATATGTTAAGCCTTGTGATGTGCCTCAGCCATGCCGTCATTGTGTTGTGAATCCTTACCATGTAATGCTGGAGCAACTTCATCACATGTTCGGCGACCGTAAGTTGCAACCGGAAGCGCATCCTGAGCCATCGTTCCACACGGAGAGGATTGAAGAGGCTGACGTGCCGGAGTTCCAAATCCCTGTTTACCAGTTCCCTGCTGAACACAAACTGGATGACAATGGACGCACTATGCACGACGGTAAGGGACCTCTTCCTATGCCTGAGATGACTGACGAGGAGAAGGAACACTACGGCATGCCGAAGATGGGTGGAGAGTATCCGAAGTTCTATCTTCCTATTTCACCATTCCCGACGGAGGATAGTCACCACGGGATGGGTCATCATGATCACCATGGAATGGATTCCAAGATGGGCCACTCTGAAGGAATGGATTCCAAGATGGGCCACCCTGAGATGGATGGAAGTTACAAGAGAATGGAATACATGAGAGAGCAAGAGAGACGCCCGTTGTTCTACATTCCAATCTACCCGCACCCTGACATGGAGAAGGCCAAGCACAACAACGAAGGTCCATCTGTTGGCATGCCTCCAATTAATGGAATGGACATGTCGAAATACTTCATTCCTGTTATTCCATTTGAAGAAGTGCAACATGAAGAAAAGACTTCAGAGAAGCCTGAGACTGTAGTTGAAGAGAAGGATGGGTCAGTGCCGACCATGAAGAAGCCGAAGTTCTTCATCCCTGTTCTCGAAATCCAGATGGAGGTTGAAGCTAAGCACGGCGACGAACCTGCTGACCACTTGGATGAAATGCCAATGGACAAGCGTGTCTTTTACATTCCTGTCTTGCCTTTCACTCACATGAAGGAAAGTAGTTCTGATGATCATCCGATGGGAGAGATGAAGCACGAAGCGGGCCATTCGAATTCAGGAAGTGAGCCATCCGACCAGAAAGATGAAGACGGAGAGCCAACCAACAAGAAGATTGAAGACCTTGCACTCGAGAACTACTTTATCCCTGTACTTCCACATCATTCTAAGTATAGTAACTCAGACAGCATTAACAAACGATTCTCATTTCACATGAGTCAGCCACCATTTTATCTTCCAGCATTTCCGTTTCCTGATATCCATACGATGCCGTCTGGAGGAAAACCATCAGATGGTTCCCCTGCTGATGGCCCAGTTGATGGACCAGAAGATCATTCAAAAGATGACAACCACGTTCCAGATTACAAGTTACTATCAGAGTTCTTCATTCCAGTTCACCCATTTAGTGAGGAATCTAAAGAGACGGATTCGGAATTGCCACCGCTCCACGTTGTTGTACTTAAGTTCCAGTCAGTACTTATACCAGACGGAAGCAGTAGTTCTGACAGCAGCTATTATTCTGAAAGCAGGTCGCAAACTGAATACAAGCCTACACAAGTAGTTTTCGATTCTTTATTCTTCATTCCTGTTCTTCATGGTAATTCTTTGATAAACAATGCTCAATCAGGTGAGTCCGAACTTTCACCTTCACGGGAATCCTATGATGAGATATTAAGGAAGCCATCATTGTTTGTTCCCGTCTTCACAGTTCAAAGTGTCGACTTTTGTCTTGCAGGAGAGCAACCTTGTGAACCTCAGCCACCACAGCCTCCGCAGTCTCCACAGCCAACACAGCCTCCGCAGCCTCCACAGTCCCCACAGCCAACACAGCCACCGCAGCCTCCTACTTGTCTATACGAAAATTGTGTCGTTGATCCTTATCCTATCATTCTTGAGCAGCTCAGTAGATTATTCGGCGATAAGAGTTGGGGAGAAGAATCATACGGTGAGTTATCAGCATCCCCAATGAGCTTCAGCTTCGGTAAAGACAAAGCAGAGGGTCACATTGAAGCTCCTGAATTCCACATCCCTGTTTACCAATTCCCTGCTGAACACACACCGGATGACAATGGACGCACTATGCACGACGGTAAGGGACCTCTTCCTATGCCTGAGATGACTGACGAGGAGAAGGAACACTACGGCATGCCGAAGATGGGTGGAGAGTATCCGAAGTTCTATCTTCCTATTTCACCATTCCCGACGGAAGATATTCACTACGGAATGGACCACTCTGGGATGAAGGAAGGTGATGATAGTCACAGTGGCATGGGTTACAAGATGGACCACTCTGGAATGAAGGAAGGTGATGATAGTCACAGTGGCATGGGTTACAAGATGGACCATTCTGGGATGAAGGAAGGTGATGATAGTCACAGTGGAATGGGTTACAAGATGGACCACTCTGGGATGAAGGAAGGTGATGATAGTCACAGTGGAATGGGTTACAAGATGGGCCACCCTGAGGATGGAATTTACAAGAGAATGGAATACATGAGAGAGCAAGAGAGACGCCCGTTGTTCTACATTCCAATCTACCCGCACCCTGACATGGAGAAGGCCAAGCACAACAACGAAGGTCCATCTGTTGGCATGCCTCCAATTAATGGAATGGACATGTCGAAATACTTCATTCCTGTTATTCCATTTGAAGAAGTGCAACATGAAGAAAAGACTTCAGAGAAGCCTGAGACTGTAGTTGAAGAGAAGGATGGGTCAGTGCCGACCATGAAGAAGCCGAAATTCTTCATCCCTGTTCTCGAAATCCAGATGGAGGTTGAAGCTAAGCACGGCGACGAACCTGCTGACCACTTGGATGAAATGCCAATGGACAAGCGTGTCTTTTACATTCCTGTCTTGCCTTTCACTCACATGAAGGAAAGTAGTTCTGATGATCATCCGATTGGAGAGATGAAGCACGAAGCGGGCCATTCGAATTCAGGAAGTGAGCCATCCGACCAGAAAGCTGATAACGGAGAGCCGGCCGACCACAAATTTCCAGGAGGTGAACACGGGAGTGAAATGTTTTTGGAGAAGTATTTCATTCCTGTCCTCAGCTACCCTGAGTTACTTTTGGAAGGTCCTCATCGCATGTCGGAAGTTGACGCATCTAATGATGACAAAATGAGTGGCAGCACTGAGTACAAGAATTCGGAAGATAGTCTCGTGTACAACATGAACGAACCTCCTTTCTTCCTTCCTGTCTTGCCGTTCCCTGTTCGTGAGATGCCGCATGATAAGAAGCCGGGAGAAGAGGCTCCACATGATGAGAGTCCGAAAGACGCTGCATCTGAAGACATGTCTCATCCGGTTGTAGAGAAAAGCCTACCAAATTACTGCGTTCCTGTTGTTGCATTCCAAAAGTCCGACGAGCCGAAGAATGAAGATGCACACAACGTGCACATCGACGTGCACATGCCTCAACTCTACGTACCTTTGTACAAGGTCCCGTCAATGCACGGTCAAGATCACAGGGGATCCGAGTCAATGGACATGAATGCCGAACACATGGAGCACATGAGTGGTAATGAGAAAGCAATTCCTGAGAAATCGGACCACAAATCTGAACAAATGGGTAGTGGAATTGGAAGTGGCAGCAACTCCTTGGGTGGTGATAAGGGAAACTTCGAAGAATCAATGGAATCTATGTTCTTCATTCCTGTTATTGGAACTTATGAACTATTGAAGAAGGAGATGCCAATGGATGAGGATCATCAATTAAAGTCTGATGATAAATTATCTGAAGGTGTGATAGTTGAACATATGATGATGCATCCTGACATGTTTGTTCCTGTCTTCAAAGTCAATACGCTGAATTTCTGCCCTGTTGGTGTAGTAGATCCGTGTGATCCACATCCTCCACAGCCTCCACAGACACCACAGCCACCACAGCCACCGCAGCCTCCTACTTGTCCATACGAGAATTGTGTCGTTGATCCTTATCCTATCATTCTTGAGCAGCTCAGTAGATTATTCGGCGATAAGAGTTGGGGAGAAGAATCATACGGTGAGTTATCAGCACCCCCAATGAGCTTCAGCTTCGGTAAAGACAAAGCAGAGGGTCACATTGAAGCTCCTGAATTCCACATCCCTGTTTACCAGTTCCCTGCTGAACACACACCGGATGACAATGGACGCACTATGCACGACGGTAAGGGACCTCTTCCTATGCCTGAGATGACTGACGAGGAGAAGGAACACTACGGCATGCCGAAGATGGGTGGAGAGTATCCGAAGTTCTATCTTCCTATTTCACCATTCCCGACGGAAGATATTCACTACGGAATGGACCACTCTGGGATGAAGGAAGGTGATGATAGTCACAGTGGAATGGGTTACAAGATGGACCACTCTGGGATGAAGGAAGGTGATGATAGTCACAGTGGAATGGGTTACAAGATGGACCATTCTGGAATGAAGGAAGGTGATGATAGTCACAGTGAAATGGGTTACAAGATGGACCATTCTGGAATGAAGGAAGGTGATGATAGTCACAGTGGAATGGGTTACAAGATGGACCATTCTGGAATGAAGGAAGGTGATGATAGTCACAGCGGAATGGGTTACAAGATGGACCATTCTGGAATGAAGGAAGGTGATGATAGTCACAGTGAAATGGGTTACAAGATGGACCATTCTGGAATGAAGGAAGGTGATGATAGTCACAGTGGAATGGGTTACAAGATGGACCATTCTGGAATGAAGGAAGGTGATGATAGTCACAGTGGAATGGGTTACAAGATGGACCATTCTGGGATGAAGGAAGGTGATGATAGTCACAGTGAAATGGGTTACAAGATGGACCATTCTGGGATGAAGGAAGGTGATGATAGTCACAGTGAAATGGGTTACAAGATGGATCATTCTGGAATGAAGGAAGGTGATGATAGTCACAGTGGAATGGGTTACAAGATGGACCACCCTGAGATGGATGGAAGTTACAAGAGAATGGAATACATGAGAGAGCAAGAGAGACGCCCGTTGTTCTACATTCCAATCTACCCGCACCCTGACATGGAGAAGGCCAAGCACAACAACGAAGGTCCATCTGTTGGCATGCCTCCAATTAATGGAATGGACATGTCGAAATACTTCATTCCTGTTATTCCATTTGAAGAAGTGCAACATGAAGAAAAGACTTCAGAGAAGCCTGAGACTGTAGTTGAAGAGAAGGATGGGTCAGTGCCGACCATGAAGAAGCCGAAATTCTTCATCCCTGTTCTCGAAATCCAGATGGAGGTTGAAGCTAAGCACGGCTACGAACCAGCTGACCACTTGGATGAAATGCCAATGGACAAGCGTGTCTTTTACATTCCTGTCTTGCCTTTCACTCACATGAAGGAAAGTAGTTCTGATGATCATCCGATGGGAGAGATGAAGCACGAAGCGGGCCATTCGAATTCAGGAAGTGAGCCATCCGACCAGAAAGCTGATAACGGAGAGCCGGCCGACCACAAATTTCCAGGAGGTGAACACGGGAGTGAAATGTTTTTGGAGAAGTATTTCATTCCTGTCCTCAGCTACCCTGAGTTACTTTTGGAAGGTCCTCATCGCATGTCGGAAGTTGACGCATCTAATGATGACAAAATGAGTGGCAGCACCGACTACAAGAATTCGGAAGATAGTCTCGTGTACAACATGAACGAACCTCCTTTCTTCCTTCCTGTCTTGCCGTTCCCTGTTCGTGAGATGCCGCATGATAAGAAGCCGGGAGAAGAGGCTCCACATGATGAGAGTCCGAAAGACGCTGCATCTGAAGACATGTCTCATCCGGATGTAGAGAAAAGCCTACCAAATTACTGCGTTCCTGTTGTTGCATTCCAAAAGTCCGACGAGCCGAAGAATGAAGATGCCCACAACGTGCACATCGACGTGCACATGCCTCAACTCTACGTACCTTTGTACAAGGTCCCGTCAATGCACGGTCAAGATCACAGCGGATCCGAGTCAATGGACATGAATGCCGAACACATGGAGCACATGAGTGGTAATGAGAAAGCATTTCCTGAGAAATCGGACCACAAATCTGAACAAATGGGTAGTGGAATTGGAAGTGGCAGCAACTCCTTGGGTGGTGATAAGGGAAACTTCGAAGAATCAATGGAATCTGTGTTCTTCATTCCTATTATTGGAACTTATGAACTATTGAAGAAGGAGATGCCAATGGATGAGGATCATCAATTAAAGTCTGATGATAAATTATCTGAAGATGTGATAGTTGAACATATGATGATGCATCCTGACATGTTTGTTCCTGTCTTCAAAGTCAATACGCTGAATTTCTGCCCTGTTGGTGTAGTAGATCCGTGTGATCCACATCCTCCACAGCCTCCACAGCCACCACAGCCACCGCAGCCACCGCAGCCTCCTACTTGTCCATACGAGAATTGTGTCGTTGATCCTTATCCTATCATTCTTGAGCAGCTCAGTAGATTATTCGGCGATAAGAGTTGGGGAGAAGAATCATACGGTGAGTTATCAGCATCCCCAATGAGCTTCAGCTTCGGTAAAGACAAAGCAGAGGGTCACATTGAAGCTCCTGAATTCCACATCCCTGTTTACCAGTTCCCTGCTGAACACACACCGGATGACAATGGACGCACTATGCACGACGGTAAGGGACCTCTTCCTATGCCTGAGATGACTGACGAGGAGAAGGAACACTACGGCATGCCGAAGATGGGTGGAGAGTATCCGAAGTTCTATCTTCCTATTTCACCATTCCCGACGGAAGATATTCACTACGGAATGGACCACTCTGGGATGAAGGAAGGTGATGATAGTCACAGTGGAATGGGTTACAAGATGGACCACTCTGGAATGAAGGAAGGTGATGATAGTCACAGTGGAATGGGTTACAAGATGGACCATTCTGGAATGAAGGAAGGTGATGATAGTCACAGTGAAATGGGTTACAAGATGGACCATTCTGGAATGAAGGAAGGTGATGATAGTCACAGTGGAATGGGTTACAAGATGGACCATTCTGGAATGAAGGAAGGTGATGATAGTCACAGCGGAATGGGTTACAAGATGGACCATTCTGGAATGAAGGAAGGTGATGATAGTCACAGTGGAATGGGTTACAAGATGGACCATTCTGGAATGAAGGAAGGTGATGATAGTCACAGTGGAATGGGTTACAAGATGGACCATTCTGGGATGAAGGAAGGTGATGATAGTCACAGTGAAATGGGTTACAAGATGGATCATTCTGGAATGAAGGAAGGTGATGATAGTCACAGTGGAATGGGTTACAAGATGGACCATTCTGGGATGATGGAAGGTGATGATAGTCACAGTGAAATGGGTTACAAGATGGACCATTCTGGAATGAAGGAAGGTGATGATAGTCACAGTGGAATGGGTTACAAGATGGACCATTCTGGGATGAAGGAAGGTGATGATAGTCACAGTGAAATGGGTTACAAGATGGACCATTCTGGAATGAAGGAAGGTGATGATAGTCACAGTGGAATGGGTTACAAGATGGACCATTCTGGGATGATGGAAGGTGATGATAGTCACAGTGAAATGGGTTACAAGATGGACCATTCTGGAATGAAGGAAGGTGATGATAGTCACAGTGGAATGGGTTACAAGATGGACCACCCTGAGATGGATGGAAGTTACAAGAGAATGGAATACATGAGAGAGCAAGAGAGACGCCCGTTGTTCTACATTCCAATCTACCCGCACCCTGACATGGAGAAGGCCAAGCACAACAACGAAGGTCCATCTGTTGGCATGCCTCCAATTAATGGAATGGACATGTCGAAATACTTCATTCCTGTTATTCCATTTGAAGAAGTGCAACATGAAGAAAAGACTTCAGAGAAGCCTGAGACTGTAGTTGAAGAGAAGGATGGGTCAGTGCCGACCATGAAGAAGCCGAAATTCTTCATCCCTGTTCTCGAAATCCAGATGGAGGTTGAAGCTAAGCACGGCTACGAACCAGCTGACCACTTGGATGAAATGCCAATGGACAAGCGTGTCTTTTACATTCCTGTCTTGCCTTTCACTCACATGAAGGAAAGTAGTTCTGATGATCATCCGATGGGAGAGATGAAGCACGAAGCGGGCCATTCGAATTCAGGAAGTGAGCCATCCGACCAGAAAGCTGATAACGGAGAGCCGGCCGACCACAAATTTCCAGGAGGTGAACACGGGAGTGAAATGTTTTTGGAGAAGTATTTCATTCCTGTCCTCAGCTACCCTGAGTTACTTTTGGAAGGTCCTCATCGCATGTCGGAAGTTGACGCATCTAATGATGACAAAATGAGTGGCAGCACCGACTACAAGAATTCGGAAGATAGTCTCGTGTACAACATGAACGAACCTCCTTTCTTCCTTCCTGTCTTGCCGTTCCCTGTTCGTGAGATGCCGCATGATAAGAAGCCGGGAGAAGAGGCTCCACATGATGAGAGTCCGAAAGACGCTGCATCTGAAGACATGTCTCATCCGGATGTAGAGAAAAGCCTACCAAATTACTGCGTTCCTGTTGTTGCATTCCAAAAATCCGACGAGCCGAAGAATGAAGATGCCCACAACGTGCACATCGACGTGCACATGCCTCAACTCTACGTACCTTTGTACAAGGTCCCGTCAATGCACGGTCAAGATCACAGGGGATCCGAGTCAATGGACATGAATGCCGAACACATGGAGCACATGAGTGGTAATGAGAAAGCAATTCCTGAGAAATCGGACCACAAATCTGAACAAATGGGTAGTGGAATTGGAAGTGGCAGCAACTCCTTGGGTGGTGATAAGGGAAACTTCGAAGAATCAATGGAATCTGTGTTCTTCATTCCTATTATTGGAACTTATGAACTATTGAAGAAGGAGATGCCAATGGATGAGGATCATCAATTAAAGTCTGATGATAAATTATCTGAAGATGTGATAGTTGAACATATGATGATGCATCCTGACATGTTTGTTCCTGTCTTCAAAGTCAATACGCTGAATTTCTGCCCTGTTGGTGTAGTAGATCCGTGTGATCCACATCCTCCACAGCCTCCACAGCCACCACAGCCTCCACAGACACCACAGCCACCGCAGCCTCCTGCTTGTCCATACGAGAATTGTGTCGTTGATCCTTATCCTATCATTCTTGAGCAGCTCAGTAGATTATTCGGCGATAAGAGTTGGGGAGAAGAATCATACGGTGAGTTATCAGCACCCCCAATGAGCTTCAGCTTCGGTAAAGACAAAGCAGAGGGTCACATTGAAGCTCCTGAATTCCACATCCCTGTTTACCAGTTCCCTGCTGAACACACACCGGATGACAATGGACGCACTATGCACGACGGTAAGGGACCTCTTCCTATGCCTGAGATGACTGACGAGGAGAAGGAACACTACGGCATGCCGAAGATGGGTGGAGAGTATCCGAAGTTCTATCTTCCTATTTCACCATTCCCGACGGAAGATATTCACTACGGAATGGACCACTCTGGGATGAAGGAAGGTGATGATAGTCACAGTGGAATGGGTTACAAGATGGACCACTCTGGGATGAAGGAAGGTGATGATAGTCACAGTGGAATGGGTTACAAGATGGACCATTCTGGGATGAAGGAAGGTGATGATAGTCACAGTGGAATGGGTTACAAGATGGACCACTCTGGAATGAAGGAAGGTGATGATAGTCACAGTGGAATGGGTTACAAGATGGACCACTCTGGAATGAAGGAAGGTGATGATAGTCACAGTGAAATGGGTTACAAGATGGGCCACTCTGAGATGGATGGAAGTTACAAGAGAATGGAATACATGAGAGAGCAAGAGAGACGCCCGTTGTTCTACATTCCAATCTACCCGCACCCTGACATGGAGAAGGCCAAGCACAGCAACGAAGGTCCATCTGTTGGCATGCCTCCAATTAATGGAATGGACATGTCGAAATACTTCATTCCTGTTATTCCATTTGAAGAAGTGCAACATGAAGAAAAGACTTCAGAGAAGCCTGAGACTGTAGTTGAAGAGAAGGATGGGTCAGTGCCGACCATGAAGAAGCCGAAGTTCTTCATCCCTGTTCTCGATATCCAGATGGAGGTTGAAGCTAAGCACGGCGACGAACCTGCTGACCACTTGGATGAAATGCCAATGGACAAGCATGTCTTTTACATTCCTGTCTTGCCTTTCACTCACATGAAGGAAAGTAGTTCTGATGATCATCCGATAGGAGAGATGAAGCACGAAGCGGGCCATTCGAATTCAAGAAGTGAGCCATCCGACCAGAAAGCTGATAACGGAGAGCCAGCCGACCACAAATTTCCAGGAGGTGAACACGGGAGTGAAATGTTTTTGGAGAAGTATTTCATTCCTGTCCTCAGCTACCCTGAGTTACTTTTGGAAGGTCCTCATCGCATGTCGGAAGTTGACGCATCTAATGATGACAAAATGAGTGGCAGCACCGACTACAAGAATTCGGAAGATAGTCTCGTGTACAACATGAACGAACCTCCTTTCTTCCTTCCTGTCTTGCCGTTCCCTGTTCGTGAGATGCCGCATGATAAGAAGCCGGGAGAAGAGGCTCCACATGATGAGAGTCCGAAAGACGCTGCATCTGAAGACATGTCTCATCCGGATGTAGAGAAAAGCCTACCAAATTACTGCGTTCCTGTTGTTGCATTCCAAAAATCCGACGAGCCGAAGAATGAAGATGCCCACAACGTGCACATCGACGTGCACATGCCTCAACTCTACGTACCTTTGTACAAGGTCCCGTCAATGCACGGTCAAGATCACAGCGGATCCGAGTCAATGGACATGAATGCCGAACACATGGAGCGCATGAGTGGTAATGAGAAAGCAATTCCTGAGAAATCGGCTCGTCATTTGAAGCAGGCTGATGAAAGCAGTGAACATAGTCATGCAATGCGTGAAATTCACGTCGTGTGGGAATCGGTATTCTTTATGCCAGTTGTTGAGACTCAGATGTTGATGAAGAGCCACATGACTGCAGTTGAGAAATCTTCAGCTCATTCAGACGTTGATCATTTGATTATTGAATTGGTTGAAATGATTGTTCCGGTTTTGAAGGTTGAGAGTTTCGATTTTTGTCCTGCTGGTACAAAATTTGGTGAGTCACCTTGTAATGATAATAGTGACAGCAGTAGTGATAGTGACAGTGATAGTAATATGAATGATTCTCCTAATGATAGTCCTGTAGAAGAGTACAGTCCTATTGATGTTAGTACTCCAAGTGATGATACGACTCCTTTAGATACACCACTTGATGATTCTCCGGTAGATGAAACTGTTATCCCAACTGCCAGCCCTTCAGCAGTACCAACTGCTGTACCAACTGCTGTACCAACTGCTGTACCAACTGCTGTACCAACTGCTGTACCAACTGCTGTACCAACTGCTGTACCAACTGCTGTACCAACTGCTGTACCAACTGCTGTACCAACTGCTGTGCCTACTGCTGTACCAACTGCTGTTCCGACGGCCGTGCCTACTGCTGTACCAACTGCTGTGCCTACTGCTGTGCCTACTGCTGTGCCTACTGCTGTGCCTACTGCTGTGCCAACTGCTGTGCCTACTGCTGTGCCTACTGCTGTGCCAACTGCTGTGCCTACTGTTGTGCCAACTGCTGTTCCGACGGCCGTGCCGACTGCTGTTCCTACTGCTGTGCCGACTGCTGTACCGACTGCTGTACCGACTGCTGTACCGACTGCTGTGCCTACTGCTGTGCCTACTGCTGTGCCTACTGCTGTGCCGACGGCCGTGCCGACTGCTGTTCCTGGTGCTCCTCCTTCAACTGATGGACAAAACGTTGGTATGATCAACTTCAATATCGGTACCTCACAGATACAGTATGGAACTATTAGTCAAAGGTTGAAAACTGCTGGAGGAGATAACGTTCAGAATATTGTTGTACTGTTCGGGTGTCCAGTAGCTGCTTGTCCTTCGAATGCGTGTCCAAACACTCTTGCCACAAGATTAGCTGCTGGATGTGTTGAATCTAATGTGATGGCTTCAAGAGGAGTAGCTGTACTTCAGAATTCTGCAACTGTTTCTCACTACATTCTGATAGTGAAAACTGGAGCTGATCCGCAAGCAATTTTTGATTTGATTGCCGCAGAAGTAGCAAAGGGAAGTGGAGGTACATTCGCAGGAACTGGAGCAACCTCTGCCGGGGTGGTGAAGGTTAATGCTTTAGCGACTCCTGTTCCAATTGTAACCAAAGACAATGATTCGTCTTGTGATGATACTTGCAAGATTCTTATTGCAACCTTAGTCAGTGGTTTCGGTCTTATTGTTATTTCTGTACTAGTGTACTGCTGCTACTGCAACAAAAAAGCCGATGAAACCGACGTAGAGAATGGCAAGGCTGATCAAATCTCAAACCAGGGTCCAGATAGGGACAGTATTGTTTAAGTGTACTGGTTCGCGATATAGTGACTTTGGTTATTTCTTTTTTTTTTTTTTTTTTTGTTTTTGCATTTAACAAGTATTGTAAGAATGTTGGGCAGCACACGTAAACCTCCTTTAGCTTTATCAGTTTAAGTCGGTTCACGGGGTTTCGTGACACAAACATAAAAATCACAGTTGTTATATCATTATTTTCTGTGTAGTTGAAGATAAAGCCAATTCTTTTTTTGTATTTATTCGGGTTTGCGACTAATATCTGCCCCAATTCCTTTATATTGTTATCAGACATTACAGCGACACCTATTTTCGAAACTATCTGCCTATTTTAATCTCTTTTTCTAACTCCACGTGCAGAAAAAACGGTTTTGCTGCATTGAATTCATAAACGTAAAACCCATGCTATTAATTTCTATGGTATTGGTAAACGCGTTGTTTCTATTTTTTTTTTTTTTTTTGTATTACTTTTTTTCCAGTTAAAGGGAGAATAATTCTCTTGAGGGAAAAAAAAAAAAAAAAAAAAACCCTGATTCGAAAAAATTACTGAAGCCTGCTTTGAGAACGAAACGTAGAAAAAGTACATTAATTATTACGTAGAAGATTACACTGCGAATGAACACACGTCTCAAAGGTATCTTTCCAACATAACAGCAAGTACTCGACGGAGGTGCAAACAGTTTATTTGATTCTCACTTGTCGAACAACTGTGTTGTTCAATCTGTGTAATTGCACTGCAATCCTTTTATTTATTTAATAAATAAAAAAATCCTAAATTTTCAGATACCTTTACCCAAACCCTCCACGTCTTGTATCGTGGACGCCAAATCATCCTTTTTTTTTTTTTTAACTTTTCTAGCTTCCCAAGTAGTACATATTTAGCACCTCTTGTTCCTCTTGTTATCTTCATTCCCGCTTGAGTACTTCACCCAGCGGTGGATGATTTTTTTTAATTTTTTTTTCTTTTTCGAAGGAAAAATCATATTCCTCTCTATTTGTGCCCTCTGCACAAACTCGTAATCTCAAGCGACGTAGTGCTTACAGAGGGGGCGAAACAATGAAAAAAAAGAAAAAAAAAAGTGAACTAAATTCTATATTACTCCTTTATTAAGGATTTTTCTGATTGTTGTTATTTCTCTTTTCGAAGTTGGAGAAAACGAATTTGAAAAGCATTGTGAATCAGTCATGGTGTTGATCTAAGTTTTTAAAAATTTATGGCAACAGTCTGGGAACAAATTGATTTTGTTATTATTTATAATAATAAAAAAAATAAATATTCGAAAATTCAGTGAATGCAATCTATTGAAGGAAAAAAAAAGAAATTCAGGGAAAAAAAATAAAAAATAATAATAGTTAGTAACGCATCCATACTAAAAGTGTTCGTACATTACTACCACTAGGAAATATTTTTCATTTTTATATATTTTTGTGTTCTTTGCATTTCCAAAGCCATGTTAACATACGTACTAAGTTAATGGGCTGGTGATTACAAACTGCTAAATAGAACTCATTCTGAGAAAAAATAGTTATTGACGAGAATCTTCTATTGTATTTCTTCAATAAAAGCACCCCCTTCAAATAAATATGTAAAAACATTGACGGCATGCTGTTCTTCCACACAAGGAAGTTGTCGTAGCTTTTCCTTGTTGCTGACATGGTCTTTTTTTTCTTCTCTTTCTGTTGTTTTTAGAAATTATAAGTAAAATTACCAAAAAAAAACTAAATATGCCTCCCAAGAAGTCAAAATGCAGTGAGCCGGGAAAGCCTCAGAAAAAACTGAAGGAGGAATCAGATATCTTATTGTGGCACAACCCGAAATGCTCGAAATCGAGAGAGACTCTGAAATTACTTAAAGACAGAAATATTAATCCTGAGATATATAAATATCTTGAAGAAACTCCTTCTGAAAAACAAGTCCGTTCTGTTCTGAAGAAGCTCAGCATCCCTCCAAGGGAATTGTTGAGAACTACAGAAGCTGTGTACAAGTCTCGAAACTTAAAAGACAAGATTCTTAGTGATGATGATCTCATTACAGTGATGGTTAATGAACCGATTCTGATTCAACGTCCGATTCTTGTGAGTGAGAGTGAAGCCAGAATAGGAAGACCTCCTCAGCAAGTTCTGGAGATCATAAATAAGAATAACGGCAGTGATGAGAGTAATGACAGTTCATAACTCAGCATTCGATTCGATATAATTCAGTGCAGTGTAGGAATCATTTAAAAATAATAAACATTCAACTCCCATCAGACTTACACACCATTCATAGATGAGCGCAGTCGCTGCTACGGCAGCCACCGTTGGACCAGTTGCCGCCCCTGTGTCGTTAGCATCACTGGGGTGTAGGATTGATGATGGAGGAAAGTCTCTGACTTGCAGTGCGTCCTACTCCAGTAGCTTAAAGGTTTGTATTGTCGTCTTATCCACTCTCTCGTCTATAATAAAAACACTACAATAAAAACAGGTTAAAGGAGGCTCATCACGTATTGTTGGTAACACAGTGAAACAACTCGGAATAGAACAACTAACGTTTAAACCAAACGGTGATATCCTTTAGGCTTCTTTTGCTGTGACGGTTTATTCTTTTAGGTCTTTCGTCCGTATTACACCGCATCCCTATACTGGGAGGGAACAGTGAGAAAGTTGAGTTTATTATAACATTAGGTTGCTGTGTGTTTTTTTTTTTTATTATTTATTATTTTTTTTCAGGTACACGAATGACTCAGAGGAACGTTGACTGGGAAGTTAGATATTATGAAGCCGCAGCAGAGGCAAAGAAATGGAAAAAGATTTGCGAAGAGAAAGACCATCGAATTAGGAACCTTTTAGCAGCAGCTCCAGATGTTGAATTACTACAAGAACAACTCGATATGGCAATGGCAAGAGAAACAACTTTAGTAAAACATCATGAAGAATGTACAGCTGAAACACGTGGTCGGATGGCATCGATGAAAGATACCATGGAAGCTTCGATACGATCATTGTTAGCTGGACAACAACAACTTGCTTTAGAACTATCTGAAAAGCATCAACAGCTTGTGAAGGTTGTTTCTGTATTACGGTCCGCTCAGTCAGTTCTTTGTAATTCTTACAGTGGAGGTAACTCCACTGACGACATTCAACGAGAGATAGATAAAATAACAACCATGAATCTCTAATATCATTTTAGAGATTGTATTGTGTTAATACACTCAAACAGATTCTTTACCAATCAAGAGTGTGATTTATCATTTTGTGTTACACGAACGTGCTTTCCTCGTTCATGATTGAACAACAGGCTTACTATCACTTTTAGAAAATCATAAGATTGTTTACTGGTAGTCACTTTGTTGCATTACATACAGCGAGTTCCCTCCTTAGATTCTATACTCGTATTGTCCTGACATTGTTATCCGTCCCCTTTTGTTGTACTTCTTTTTTTAGTTGATTTTTTTTTTTCCTCAAATTGAAATAATTAAGTAATGCGTGTGTTATAGACCAAAACTTGAGGAGGGGATGAGGTACATTGCGAGAACTGAACTTTTTCATTTTTATAGCAAACAAACACTTTAAAATGCCTGCACCACTTCCACCAATGCCGGTTGGTATTCCACTTCGTGGGGGAGACAAAAAGACGAAAGTTGTTGTCGAGTGCTTCTTAGATCTGGCATGTCCATTCTCAAAGAAGATGGTTAAAGCTTTAGCAGCAAACCGTGGGTCTTGGCCAGAGGAAGTTGAATTCTTGTTTCAGAATGTTCCTCAGCCATGGCATCCACATTCGTGTTTAATGCACGAAGCGATGTTGGTTGCCCCTCGTGATAAGGCTTGGGACTTCGCTCTTGAATTATCCACAAACTCTGATCTAACTGATGTTACGACTAAGGACAAAACTAGAAATGAACTCTATGAGATCCTCGCAACGCACGCTG
Source organism: Flectonema sp. DT1601 (assembly GCA_964019425.1). Taxonomy (NCBI): domain Eukaryota; phylum Euglenozoa; class Diplonemea; order Diplonemida; family Diplonemidae; genus Flectonema; species Flectonema sp. DT1601. The sequence goes on along the minus strand of OZ025810.1, from coordinate 279,309 downwards.
AGAAGGTCGGAATCTCAAAGGAAGAACTCCTTTCAGCCCTTCTCATTAAAGATGAATCGTGTAACAAAGCAACTCAATTAATGAAGTGGTCTGTAAAGTACCACCGCGCTCGTAGCATTCACGTCACTCCAACAGTTTTAATCAACGGACTTGAAGCTGGTGATGTCTCCTCTGGCTGGGGCAAAGAAGAGTGGGAGGCAAAACTCTCAACATTGTTGTAAATTAACAATTTCATATCCATCCAGTTCGAGTCTCTGTTGTGGCGATTTTCTTTTTTGCATATCACAATGTGGTATTATAGTTTCCTCCCTTACTCTCCTGCTTGTCTTCTCTTACTGAAAATTGCATAATAGCAGTTCGCTCACATGCCTCAGTAATCTTTTTTTTATGCAAATTGCGGAAAAATAAAATAACCACACGGATTCGTCTGTTTTTTTTTTTTTTTTCAGAGAAGAAAAAAAAAGAAGAAAAATAACAAAAAAAAAAAAAATTTCGAACGAAAAAAAAAAAAAAAAACCTGTCGATATAAGGATTATGCTCCTTCATGTTGTGGTGGTTCACAATACATCGGACTTAGCTTGATTTGAAATATTTATGAACAGCGATAGTGACTTTAATTGTGTGTTGTCTTTCTTAATTTACTTTAAAGCATCTCACAGGAGTATTAATAACTTAAATAACAGCTACCACAACTACAGGTAGATTCACAGTATTTGAGTGGAAACAACCATACTTTTTGTCGGTTTACGTTCCTGTTACTTGTCATATTTTCTATTCTTACAGTCTTTAAACAAGAAAGGAAAAAAACACACAACACACACACGGAAAAAAATAAAGCAAAACATCATTATCAAAAAAAAGAATTTAAAAGATGACGTGTCCGGTGTGTTTGGAACTTTTTAGGTTCCCAATTACCTTGCAATGTGGTCACAACGTATGTAAGGGATGTGTGTTGGGAGCTAATGCTCAGACCGGTGGAGGAAGAAGTATAAAAGTTACGTGTGCAGTTTGTAGACAAATGTCAAGATACGTCTCTGAAAGTGATATGATGATAAATCAAAACCTCATGGACATGATTGACGTCATGAAGGGTGACGCTGTTCATAAAGTCGCATGTCACAGATGTGAAAAAGTTGAAGCAACTCTCCACTGTTCTGAATGTTCACTACCTCTGTGTTCATCGTGTAGTGATATTATTCACGTTGGAAAACTTCGTTCACATAAAGTTGTTTACTCAGCTACTGCTGTATCAGAGACTAAGCGACCTCCTCGATGTTCTCAAGCTGGTCATAGTGATTACCGAACTGATCTATTTTGTGTTGACTGTAATCAGTTACTATGCGTTTTATGTTCACAAACAGACTTTACTCACCGAACTCATAAAATATTACCAGTCAAGGAGGCAGGTGAAATTGAAAAAGTTCGTCTTCGAGAAGTTCTCGACAGCTCATCGAAGCTTCGAATGGAACTTCGACAAGTCTGCTCATCCTTAGACGGTGCGATGTTAAATATTGAACGAAGTACAACTGAAGAGTTACTTGTTTTTGAACGAACGATTGATTCAATAAAAGAACGACTCGATGCCAAGAAGGCACTCCTGATGCAAAAAGCCAGAGTTGGATCAATAGAACAGATTGACACACTTAGACAGAATCGAGAAGAAACCGTCTCACTGGTTGCAAATCTAAACGAGTCCGTAGCAAAGGTAGAACGTGCTATTCATCATTCGAACTATGTCGATATAATGACTGCGAGGGTTGAGATGGAGAGAGATTTACTACAACAGAAACCAGTAACAATAAGTCAATACTGTCTACCACAATTTAGTATTTCTCGTTACAAAGACATGGTTGACGGTATTGATCAACTGGCATTAGAGTTTCGTGTTGTTGATGATCGTCTTCCTGATGCGGTTATCGAAGCATCGAATTTATTTCAACAAAAAGGATTCAAATTAGAAAAGAGTACCTACGGAGACAGTCAAATTGTAAACAGGGGAACCACTGCAATATCAAACAGCAGGAACTGGGAAACAATCATGACCTGTTCCCTTCTATCACAAGGATTACATTATTGGGAGATTAAACTTGATCAATATGATACAAAGAATGGTCATAATATTATGATCGGAGTTGTATTTGATGGAGCCTTCGCAATGTGTGATTTGCTTGGTGAGGATGAAAACAGTCTCGGGTTCAATACCGGGAAGGGTAGCAAATGCTCAAATCATGACTTCCTTCAACCTTATGGTACTCCATGTTCACAAGGTGACGTCATTGGTGTTAAGTTAGACTTTGCTTCTCAAACTATCGATTTTCTTAAAAATGGAGTTTCGATGGGGACTGCTTTCTCTCTCATCACTAGACCTTGCTATCCAGCTGTGTCACTGATTAGTAATCAGCAAATTACGTTATTGTTTCCGACAAAGATTCCTTTGTGATCAACAGATTTTGACATCTGCTACAGACATTCTCATGAGGCAATCGATCCTGTCTTCCTTTGTTGGAAAGAATCAAACATACTCCCCTCCAACGACCTTTAGATTTATACCCATTATAGTATTTTCTTCTGTTATGTGTACCTTTTTATTAATGTTAAACAACGTGGTATCAGTTTACATTATTTTGTTATGGTTTCGCATTCTTTTTTCCCCCATTTCAAATATTCCCCGCCCCCCCCCCCTGTTAGAGTCGTCCTTAGATTTCTGTATTGTGATACTACAAGGAAATTAAATTAAGCCTTTACCGTTATTATTGTTATAAATAACTCGTATTCAGAAGAAAAACTGTACGTATCCACTCTCCCATTCACTGTGATTGTTCTTTCATTTCAGTTTTTGAAACAAAATACAAAAAAAATGGATTCCGAAGAGTCAAAGGCTACGATTCGTCACACCAGAGCAGTTAATCGTAATAGGAAATGGAAATTGAGTGGGAAGTGGAATTCATGCACTGAAGAACAACCTGAAATTAAACATGGAAAGTGGAGGGATGAATCTGATATCAGTGTCGATGACATAAATAGTTGGAAAACTGTTAATCGAATGACCCTTTCTCAAGAGAGAATGTATGAACAAAGTCTTCGTCATCGTTTTTATCTAAAAGGAACTAATCGCGGAAAGATGAAGGACCGCATTGGATACAACAACGTTTCTGTTATGAAATTAAAACTTGGTCAGATTGCTGAATCTGAAAAATAGTCTCTTTTTATCCAACAGATTGATTGACCAAAACCTCCACCCAGTTAGGTTAATTGTTAACTGACTACTAGCCATTCAGTTACTGGTAGCACTTTGTCCTCTTTTTTTTTTTAATTTTCCTCTTATTCTAGCTATATTCCTCTCAAATCGACATCGGTGTTTGATGTCTGATTTTTACAATAACCCGATGGGGGTAGGTTTTCAATAACATTTTTTTTTTTTTTTTTTGTTTTTTTTCATCAGACACAATACCAATGGAAGGAGCGTCAGAAGACGGTGCTATCACAGCATACATAAACTTAGCATTTCCTGGAGCTTCTTTGAGTGTAAAATTTGACAGTGTAGAAGAAGGAGTATGCCTCACTCACGTAGAAGAGAATGGTGCAGCTGGAATAGCAGGGATTCCTTCCGGTGCTATGGTGTTTGGTGTTGACGGGTATCGAGTTCACAGTGCTTATGATTTTAAAAGGGCATTACGAATTGTCGCCAAATCTGGGAGACAAGATTTCGAAATGGTTTATATGCCTAGTCATATAGTTGTTGATCCAACTCATCGTCGTTACATGGATTCTTTTTGGTATCGAAATGATCTTAGAGATAAACTCCAAGTCACAAAAATTAAAGTCCATCCTCTGTCGCAATACTCAGCAGGTTCGTCAGGAAGACGTCTTCCTTCTAAGAGAAGTCAGCCAAACCAAATAGTTCTCTTTGATAGATAAAATAGTTAACTTGTTGTTTCCTGAAACTACATATTCTATTACTTTGATGTTAGGAAACTGCAGAAATGAATATTTTTCTTTTATTAATCTCTACTTTTCTTATTCTCACTTTTCGCTGTTCTAAAATTAATGATATTAACTTGTTGTTTCTATGTTCAAATATGTTCAAATAGTTGTTTGGCAGCGGGTTTCGGTAAATTTGGAAATTATTGCAAACACTACTCACAAACAAAACCCAAAGCTGTTTTTTTATTTTATTTTTTTATTTATTTTTGTTTTTTTGTTGGTATGAAGTTGGCTATGTTAATATTCTTGATGTAGCCCACCAGCCATCTGTAATTTTTTTTTTTTCTTTTTCTGTTTTGGCTTTGTTATTCTCTCTTCTTTTTTTTTAAAACTGCTTTATAAGGTTCTTCTCCAGATTAGTGGAGACAAGATGAGACCGTAAGCTGTTCGATTAATCAACTTAAATGTTGAGATCTTTTTTTTTTTTTTCTTCTCTTTTTTTCTGTTTAACATCTGTGTGTGTTGTTTGCTTTCGGGATTACCCATTGAAGTCAATGCAACGAGAACGAATTTATTTTATGGAATACTACCTTCAATGGTCTAAAATGATTTCGACCGCTAGTAGTACTTGTCACTAAGCTGCGTATGCGCAAGGCATTCACGGCGTTTTCAGCTTATAGGCCCCAGGTACACACTACCTCAGAATGGCTCGACTTAACTTCGTTCTACTTTTGTAGAGACCAATAGTCTTTGGTCAGTATAAAGTAATTACATCTTTGAACCAGGTTTTTTAAACAAGACCTCATCTTGATTTCTTTTTTTTTTTTTTTTATATGTTGGTTACGATTAGGATTAGAGATTAGTGACTGTGAATAAAAAGTTTTAATATCTCCGTTTCTTTTATCAGATTATCAAGTGTTGCTTATTTAAAATGCCAAAGACTCAGCTTCGCTCTTCCCTCGAGACCAAGAACGGTATTCAGGCCGGAACCGTTTTGATCCTTCTCGCCGGTCGCTTCCGTGGACGTCGTGTTGTTTTGTTGAAGAAGGACGAGAAGACCAACACCCTTATCGTTACTGGACCATACAAGGTTAACGGAGTTCCACTTCGTCGTGTTGACCCAGCCTACGTCATCGCCACCTCAACCAAGGTATATATTTACATTCGATACCTTAATAAAATCTAATACAAACACCTCGTTTGAAGTTTTCCTTTCCTGCCATACTTTCTCGTAGATATTTGCGGCCATCCCCTTCTGACCACGCAATGTTTGTGAGTGATAGTGTGGCTTATGATTGTTGCCACGTGTGGGAAGTAATTACGATGTTTGTTATTATAAACACGTCGTACTAAAAATTTGCAAAACACTAATACAGATCGACGTCTCAAAGGTTGACCTTTCCGCTGTCACCCCTGAGTTCTTCGTCCGCCCAAAGAAGTCTGCCAAGAAGGGAGAGGAGGCATTCTTCAAGAAGGTATGTTTTTTGAATTTGAAAAAATGTTATAGCGATAACAATAACTAACTAATTATACTACAACAGGGTGAGAAGGTTGAACTTCCAGAGTCAAAGAAGGCTGCCCAGCAGAAGGTTGACGATCAGCTCATCAAGGTGCTTAAGGCTAACGAGGAACACACCAAGTACCTCTCCAGCATCTTCACCCTTCGTGACCGTGACATCCCTCACACCATGAAGTTCTAAGTTGAAAATCATTTCTAGTATTGATCTCGTTATTCAGTTAGTGGCCTGAGCATGTTGGCTAAATAGTAACATCGATATCTCTGTTTTAAAAATATTTTACAAGACCAGACCATGACATGTTAGCGGAGCGGGGAGAGCCTTACGAGATCATCATTCAACTCTTCACTCACCAATCACTAATTTATTACTTTTTCTCTTAAGGTTCAAACAGAATGAAAAATATGCGACCTCAGCACCTGCAGGCAGGCAGTTCTATTGTCGGTCGGCAAGTTTCAAGTTCGAAACGGAGTCCCCGAAGATCTGAAACATCAAAAGCAAAGAAAGACTTAGAGATGGAATTATTAAATAATTTAAAAGATCAAGTCTCAGTCTTACAGAGAGAAAGGGAAGAGTTAATAGAAGGAAAGGTTGCAACAGTAGTTCCTCCGGCACCTCCACCACCACCATCTGGTAATATGAATTTAGGATTCGTACCAAAACCTGCCAGCAGACATGATCTTCCAGACTTTGACAGTCACGTGAAAAGCGTGCGAGCAGCTGATACGATCGACAAACTTGAACGAGACCTAAAGTCACAAAGTGATTACAGAGTAAGGAGTGATGGTGAGCGACTCAAACTTCAATCACGATTAGATGACACTCAACGTTCTCTTTTATCGCTTCAACGTGACACATCAGAACTCGCTAAACAACACAGTTCTTTAAAGTCTCGCCATCAAACAGAGCTCCTCAGTTTAGAAAAACACAACACTTCACACGAAGCAGAGATCACTCGACTAACAAATCTATTGGAACAGTCAGAAACTAAATTCAACGACAAAGAGTTTGAACGACTTCGCACAGCCAACCGAAACTACGAAGACGAAGTGAAAAGACTCTCACGGCTGTTAGAGAGCGAGCAGAAGAAATACCAGTCTGAATATCAACACAGACCAGGTCAGTCTTTAGAAGAAGAAGTTAAACGCCAAGCTGTTGAACTCTCTAATAAGTCTGATGAAATCAGACGACTTAACAACCTAATTGATAATGGAAATCATCATCACTCTAACAACGATGAGGTCAGCAGGTTAAACCGTCTTCTCGGTGATAAGAATGATGAAATTTCGAGACTCAAACGTCAAATGAATTCAACGGCAACATCTCCAACCAATTTAATATCAGCAAGTGAAGCTGATCGATTGTATGATCAACTGAGAGAGAAGAATGCTGACATTCGACGACTTAATAAACAAATTGACGATCACCAACATCACTATCCAGAAAATGACTCATTAAGACTCAACTCTCTCTTGGATCAAAGAAACGCTGACATCCGAAAACTTCAACAAGAAGTTGACGATTTGAGAACCAATCGATTCACGTCCAGAAACGGTCGTAATTTTGACATCCACGACAACCCATCACCGCTCCCTATGCAGTCTCCGTTTATGGAACAAAGTGAAGAATTCTATAAAGGAGAAAATATTAGAAAAGATGAAATAATAATTTCACTACGAAAACAGCTTGAAGACTGCAATGGTGAGAACCAACGACTGAGAGGAGTATCTCAACAACTTCAGACTCATCACCACGAGACTTTACGAAGACAACACGCAGTTCAAAAAGAAACTGAAAGGCTTGTCTCTTCTGTTGCGATTCTGAACTCTTCTTCAGCAGAAGTAGAAGCGAATCATAATTACCAGGTATCAAGATTACTTGGTGATGCTTTGGTCGCAGCTTCTCCAATATCTCCCAGACGTGCCATGCGAATGAAGTCCGCAAAGACTCTTCACGAAAATACTTCTCCTGGACTTATAGATATCCCTCAACCATCTCCTTCAGTACGGAGACCTGTAATCAAAGGATTAATTTACTGAATGAAAAGTATTTCTAAAAAAAGGTTTTATTTTTAACCTTTTTTGTATCACGAGTAGATCTTTTTTTTTAAATCTCTTCTTTTTGTATAATGTGGTTAGTAACACTACGAACCTGCTGTATCCAATTCCTTCTCATTCATATATTATTAGTCGTTTTTTCTCAGTTTGTATTGGTAGTTTTTTTTTTTTTTTCTATTTTTCTTATTAATAAAGGAGGTTCTTTCTGGTGATGGTTGGTTGTATTTTTATTGTATTCATCACTCATAGAAGGTAGTAAGCTTCCCTTAAACTTCGTAAACTTAACAAAAAAAAAAATTTAAAAAAAAAAAAAAAAAAAGAGTAAGTGGGTATTGTAACATTTTAGTAGCGTAGTATTTAAATAGACTTAAAGTGTTTTATTATTTTCTAATAATTTCTATCAGATAATTATAATATGAAGCTCGCTATCACAGCTGCTGTGTTAGTATCCGCATCTGGATGTACTCATCAACAGGATGGTTACATAATTGGTTCGGGAAACATCGGAATTAAGGATTTGGACAACGTCGGCGACTGCTGCGACTACTGCGAGTCAACTACTCGTTGCGTAGCTTACACGTACGACACTGAATCTAAACAATGCTTCTTGAAGGATAACATTGATGGAAAGCAATCCGCCAGCAATAGAACTTCTGGCTACAGTTCGACACACACCGCTGTGTGGAATGCGTGTACTCAAGAGAATACTACGGCTCTTCCATTTTGTAACACCAATCTTCCAATGGCAGATCGTATTAACGATTTGATCACCAGATTCACTCCTGACGAGATCGGTCCTCTTCTGACTGCACGTCAGAGTATTGCAATCCCAAGACTTGGAATACCAGCTTACTACTGGGGAACAAATGCTATTCACGGTGTTCAGAACACAGAGTGTGTTGGAAATCTCTGTCCAACAGCGTTCCCGTCACCAGTATCATTATCATCAGCATTCAACATGTCGATTGTTAGAGACATGGGTAAGGTAATTGGAACAGAACTACGTGCTTACTACCACAGTCAGAATCATGACTCTCTAGACACCTGGTCACCTACCATCAACGTCAACAGAGATCCTCGTTGGGGAAGAAATGTCGAATCGCCTTCTGAGGATCCTCATGTCTGCGGAGAGTACGGAGTTGCATACACTGAAGGTCTTCAGAATGGTGAAGATAGTTCTGTCATCCCAGCCACTGTTACTCTGAAGCATTGGGCTGCTTACTCTCTGGAGAACTTCAATGGATCGACTCGTTACGACTTCAACGCTATTGTTTCTGAGTACGATCTTACTAACACGTACTTTGTCGCTTGGGAACAACTTATTAAGGAAGCCAAAGCAAAGGGTGTGATGTGTAGTTACAATGCTCTCAACGGAAAGGCTACTTGTGGAAACCGCAACCTCACCAACATCTTGACTGGATGGGGATTTGATGGATACATCACTTCTGATACAGACAGTTGTGCCTGCATCGTAAACAATCATCACTTCTGTAAGACTGCTGCTGAGGCCACTGCTATTTGTCTGAAGTCAGGTATGTAGTTTTCTGTTGTTAGCATCGAATACTTTAATTCTTTTAATTGAAACTCAAAACGTAACAATTAACCCACAGGAACTGATATCGATTCAGGGAACACTTACAAGGACAACGTTGTCGACGCTCTGAACCAGAAGTTGATTACGAGAGATGACCTGAACGCCGCTCTGTTCCACACCTTCCGTACTCGATTTGAGATGGGGATGTTCGATCCTAATGTCAGCAACCCGTACAGAAAGATTCCTGTGACTGCTATTGGAGCAGCTGACCACGTGGCCAAGTCACTTCACGCTGCCAGACAGAGTGTTACCCTTCTGAAGAACGACGGAAAGTTGCTCCCATTCACGAAGGGGAAGAAGGTTGCCGTCATTGGGACCAGTGCGAACAGCACAGAAGACATTCTCGGCAACTACAACGGTCCTCTTTGCCCAAGTGGGAACAGCGACTGTGTGCCAACGTTGTATGATATGATCTCAAAGGTGTCTGGAGGAGTGACTACTCTGAACACGGAAGGGTCTGGGAAGTGGGACTCTGCTGCCATCAACAAGGCCGTTGCGGCCGCGAAGGATGCAGACTACGTCGTATTGGTGGCCAGCAACGCCGCTGACGGAGGTGGTGAGGGACACGACAGGTACTACACCCACCTTGAGACTACTCAGTACAACCTTGCAAAGGCTGTGTTGGCTGCCAAGGGTAACAAGAATGTGTTGCTCCTCCTCATCAATGGAGGTATCATTTCAATTGACGACCTTGTTGAGTCGCAGTCGATCATCGAGGCCTTCATGCCTGGAGTGACTGGAGCTCAGGCTGTTGCTGAGACGATCTTCGGGGACAACAACCCGAGTGGTAAGATGCCTGTGACTCTGTACCACTCGACTTACATCAACGAAGTTGACTTCAAGAACATGTCGATGGAGGCTGGTCCAGGAAGATCTTACCGTTACTACAAGGGAACTCCTATTTTCAAGTTCGGATACGGTTTGTCGTACACGACTTTTGACTTGAAGTTCGGGGATAGCCAGCCGAGCGTGGTGTCTGTGACCGACTCTACTCCTGGTAGCGTGGCTTGCACTGTTACGAACTCGGGGGATGTGGCCGGTGCGGAAGTGGTGTTCGCGTACATGAACGGAACTGACGGGTCTGAGATCAAACGTTTGTGGGGATTCCAGAAAGTGTTCTTACAGCCTGGCGAGACGAAGCAAGTTGAGTTCAGTCTTCCGGCATCGAAGATGTCGACGATCACGAGGGATGGAACTCGCAGACAGGTGGACTCGACGAGAGGAATCATCGTTTCCCGTGGTCACGGTGATGAGCTTTTCACTACTGCTCAGTACACCACATCTGACCCACGTGTCACCTTCAAGATGGACAAGTGGTGGTAAGCTTAGTGTGTTTATTGCAGCTGGTTCTTGATGAGGTCTTCTGCGTGTGTGCGTATCGTAATTGCTTTTTTTGATTTATTTTTTAAACAATGATCACACGATACCATCGGTGGTTTTCCTTGCGGAGTACTATTGTGTGTACATGTTTTGTGATCATATGCAAACAAATTATTTCGTTGAAAAGGCTTGAGAGGGTAATATCTGGGCTGGTAGCGTGATCTACATGTCTCATTGGTGAATTGTATTCTGTTACCGTCTATGTGTAACTGAAACTTTGTTTTGACCCTTGCGTTCGAATCATTCATGAGCCCAATGCGTTTTATTTTCGTTACCACGCCTTGAGTATTTATCCTGCCAGATGGTTACTCTCTAATACTATATGGATGCTGTAGCTTTGTAATAAAACAGAACCCCTATAGCGAGTCAGGAATTTTTATTGGTTTTGGGGGGGTTTTTTTTTTTTTTTTTTAAATTCTAGGGGCTAGATCAATTCTGGCTTCAAGTGAAAGGACATTATTCTGATAATTCCCGCATTTGTTCTAAATGCTCACTACAACAGAAAAAAAAAAAAAAAAAAAAAAAAAAAAACCTCTTTTTTCTCTAACGTTTTTTGCTTTCAAGATTTTTTCTTTCAACTTAACGATTTCATTTTACTCTGAGCATTGGTAAATGCCTTTTTTTTTACGCTCCTTTTTGATTTTTATGATATATGATGCGTTGTGATTGAGTACCGTGGACACTATATTTCTATTTCCAGGACTGCGTTGGAAGAGATCGCAACTTGTTTGATTCTTATTGTGTACTCAAATCACCTCCTCCCAACAATTTCAAAAAAAATATGTTTTCGGTAATGTCTTTAACACCGCATGTCTTGTGCATTTCGGGGACGGCAACGCGATGTAGGATTCCACCGTGTCATTCTCTGGCCATCACCGGGGGAAGGCCAACCCGTCTCATTTTTATTGTTTTAAACTTTTGAAATACTCGCAGTAGTCTCTGTTATCAGCTATACTTCATCTCTTCACAGGATTCTTGCATCCAAACACAAAGTGAGCAAACTAGGAAATATTTAACTGGTATCAGATCACAGTAAGATGATTCAAATTCCGACTAAGTGGCTCGTGTTGCTCACCGGACTAGTCTCGACATTGGCTTCCTTCTTTGGGGGATACCTGATGTACACGGAAGGGCTTCGTGTCCTGGAGAAGGCTGTTGAGGATGTCGGGAGGGCTGATGTTCAGGCGTTGACTCGAGAAGCGAAACAGGGATTTAAACATAATTCTGAAGTGCTGTTTAAATTTAGAGATATAACGTCAAGATACAACGACTTCGAGAACCTTGATGGTTTTAGGGGTTGGTACCTCACACATGCTCTCCCTGAGCTACACCGAGACAGGTCCCTTGACGGGATTGGTATTAAGTTTGTTCACGGAGCAGATTCACAGAGACATTTTGATGAACACGTGTGGGCTGAGCCATATCGAAATGGTGACTTAGCTTATGCTCACTCCTCGCTGCCCAGTTTGGAGCCTTGTGCTCCCACCTGTCGCGTAGTAACTTTGTATGATCCAATCACTGGTGAGAAGGGAATGAATATCTACAACTTCAGTGAGCCTTTCTTCCCTGATGATACCTTGGATATGTACAGAGATCGAAACATACAGCCTGGTGAAACCTGGTGGTTTCCTGCAGTGTTTTGGGCTTCCTTAGATAACACGCCTTACATTTATATAATGCACTATATGAGGTTGCCTCCTATTAACAACGGAATATTTGACGATGGTATTGGGTCAGTTTCTGTTAGCTTGTCGACGTTCCCTTTCGAGGAGTTCATGCTTCAGTACAACACCGATGCTGACATGTTATTAGCTCACACGAATGAAGGGCTGCGTAGCTTGGTCATGGCTGCTAACTTTCCTCAGGGACGTCTAGATTTGAATTGCAGTGACAACACTATAAATTCTGTGGATAGTACCGCTTGCATAAAAACCTTATCCAACCTCACAGAGAACCATATCAAAATAACTCTTGAATTGAACAAGACTGTAGACGGGAAGTTCAGACGTCTGAGTGGTTACTGGGGAATGCGCACAACAGTCTTCGAACCTGAGCATCTTGATCTACTCCCTCCACTCTATCTATTCTGGATGCGATCTATCCAGAAAGCGAATGATGAAATGAAAGCTGCTCTGTTTTTGTTTGTTGGATTCTTGGCTGGAGTTTTCATTTTTGACATCATAATTGGGTTCGCTGAAATTATACTCGTCGCTGTTCCGATGGTTGTGTTGACGAAGGCGACGCACCGATTGCAGACGATGGATTTGGATGGTTCGCAGTCATTCCTTCTGAAGCAGAATAAAGTCGTTGAGGTGGAAGAGTTACGACTCGGGCTTTCATTTGCTATTGAGCGCCTGCGGGAGTACAAAACCTTCTTGCCGACGATGCTCTTCGCCAATGACTCGACGGAGGGTACCGAGTCAAGTAGAGAGGAATCGAAGTACTCAGGTTCAAAAGCGACAAGCACTTCTGTGTCGATAGCTGTGATGGATGCCACTTCCCTGGGACTTTCAAGCACCAAAAAGGCTGGTGCCTTAGTCAGGATCATATCAGACAAGGCAGTGCGAGATGTTCCTGATGTTGCTATCTTCGAACTCATTGAAGACGCAGCAACTCGTAGCAAGGGGCAGCTGCACGGATTCGGTTCTCTTCACTTCGACACGTTCTTTGTAACGTGGACGGGGATGAACCGCGATGTGCAGTCTCTGGGATTCTGTTTTGCAATCAGGGGGTTGTCACAGTTTCACAAGGCGATCTCGATGATGGCGAGTCCGAAATGGATGGCTGGGAATACAGGAACCAATACCTACAGAGGATTCTGTCTGCAGGGAGTTCCTACTGAGAATCTGTTGAAGAGCAATGCGTTCTCGTGTTATGCAAGTCGCCTTGGTCATCAGTCAATTATAACTTCTGCTGACAGTGCGAAAGTAATCTCTGCAGTCAGCGTTACAACACCAGTTGGGAAGGTATTCCACGAGGGTAATTCTACTCTTGTGAATGAAGTATTAGAGATAAAGGAGGGCGACACGGGTGAGTGGATGTACCATTTTAAAGAAGCTGAGAACCCTTTGAGTGAACTATTTGCTAATGGAAAGTTTAACCAAAGTGCATTTGAATCCACATCGCCCCTTCAAAAGAAGCTCGCGGAGATAGCTGCAGCAAAGAGCGAACCGGTTAATGCCTTCATTGTTGATTATTCATTGGATAAATTTGTAACTTGTCTTTCGGTTACTAAGTAGTTAAAAACATGTTTTCTGTAAATTATTGAGCATCACCATTGCGCCCCCAAAACTACGCCAAACTATTTTTTCATTCTGCTGTTCACTGTTGAGTGGTGAAGTGAATTGTTGCAGCGTAACTAAAGCCGTTCTTTTATTTTCTTTTGCCACATTCAGGACGTCGCTTGCAGCCTGACGACCTTCGCCAATAAGTAGCTTTCCAGCTAGTTTATATTTTGGTGTCTGAAATATTATTTTCATCCCTGTTTTATTATTTTATATCCTCCAAACCTTAAGTAAGTAGATCGAAGTAGACTGACTTTAGTAAGTCGTCAATTACGATGGCGGTCGATCTGTCCTCCTGGGCATACTGTCATCACCCTTTCGAAAGAATCCTTCGGAGATAGCTGCAGTGATAGACCATCTGATGCTTTCATTGTTGATTATTTATTAGATAAAGTTGTAGCTTGTCTTTCGGGTATCAAGTAGTTAGTTTGTTTTCTGTAAATTATTGACTGCTTCGCCCCAAAACAACGCCAAACTAATGGTTCTTTGTGTTGAGTAGAAAGTGAATTGTGGCAGCGTAACTAAAGCCGTTCTTTTGTTATCTTTGCCTCATTCAAGACGACAGTAGTGTTACACATTAGAATAAAGCAGTCTGGTAGGTTTCTGTCGTCGTTTGCCGCCTGATCACCTTTGTCATTGAGTAGCTTTCCAGCTAGTTTATGTTTTGGTGTTTCAAAATATTATTTTCATCCCTCTCAAAGCAAATCGAAGTATATAAATAGACTGACTCTTAGCAAGTTCCCTTAATTATGATGGCGGTCGATATGTCCTCCTGGGCATACCGTCATCACCCTTTTAAAAAGAAACCCTCGGAGAGAGCTGCAGTGATAGACTATCTGATGCTTTCATCGTTTGTCATTTCACTAGTTTTGCAGATACTAGGCCAAGATCCGTCAGTTTGTTTTCTTCTGATCAGAAGAAATCGAAACTTTTTTTTGGGTTTTTTTTATTTATTTGATTCAAATCACCTCCAACCAACAATGTTTTCTTCTGGCTAAGAAAAAACATATTTTCCCTTTCCCTTTCCCCCCTTCCTAAAACATGCCTTTCTCTTCTTTGATTTAACAGCCACAAATATTTTTTTTCATTCAAAGTATTAATTTTGTATTAATACCCTGTTTTACATTGTCAAAGTTGTTTCTCTCACCCTGACCAAGCTTTTTTTTTTTTTTTTTTTGAAGAAATATTTATTTACTGACAAGTAATAGCAAGTTGGTTGAACCGAACACTCTGCTGTATTTACATTCTTCACTGGTTTTGGGAATAAGTCGATTATAAATAAATAAATAATGATTATGTATGATATGCAGCTAAGTAATGTAAAGTGTTCTGCGTCATCCGCGGAGTGTTTATAACATGTAGCATAATTAACGTTTTTATTTTTGGTTAAGCTCTGATACAAAAAAAAAAAAAAAAAAAAACAGATATTTTTTTTATTTCTTCATAAATATTAAACCCCATCCAAAACTGTTGTTAATTTTATTATTGTCGTCGAAGTACTTTGAAACAAAGTCCCAAAAAGATTAGCTCTCTCGCTTACACCTTCTTCTCAGTAGTGTCTTTTAACACCGCCTGTCTTGTGCATTGTAGGGATGGCAACGCGATGTAGGATTCCACTGTGTCATTCTCTTTCCATCACCGGGGAAGGCCAACGAACCGGTCCAACCGAAACCCGTCCCAATTTTATTGTTTTTTAATTGAAAGGATAGTGAATGCCGATTTTGCTTTTTTTTTCTTCCTCTCCTCTCTATTTCGAGGCTGATCTTTTGAATTTGTCTTGCCCACACATGCCAGCTCCAATTACACATCCAGAAAGGTTTCTTTTTCTTTACCGCAGCAGTCACAATGTTTTTCATCTCTTCACAGGATTCTTGCATCCAAACACAAAGTGAGCAAACTAGGAAATATTTAACTGGGATCAGATCACAGTAAGATGATTCAAATTCCGACTAAGTGGCTCGTGTTGCTCACCGGACTAGTCTCGACATTGGCTTCCTTCTTTGGGGGATACCTGATGTACACGGAAGGGCTTCGTGTCCTGGAGAAGGCTGTTGAGGATGTCGGGAGGGCTGATGTTCAGGCGTTGACTCGAGAAGCGAAACAGGGATTTAAACATAATTCTGAAGTGCTGTTTAAATTTAGAGATATAACGTCAAGATACAACGACTTCGAGAACCTTGATGGTTTTAGGGGTTGGTACCTCACACATGCTCTCCCTGAAATGTACCGAGACAGGTCCCTTGACGGGATTGGTATTAAATTTATTCATGAAACAGATCCACAGAGACATTTTGATGAAATCGTGTGGCCTGAGCCGTATCGAAATGGTGATTTTTTTTATGCTCACTCCTCGCTGCCCAGTTTGGAGCCTTGTGCTCCCACCTGTCGCGTAGTAACTTTGTATGATCCAATCACTGGTGAGAAGGGAATGAATATCTACAACTTTAGTGACCCTTCCTTCCCTGATGATACCTTGGATATGTACAGAGATCGAAACATACAGGCTGGTGAAACCTGGTGGTTTCCTGCAGTGTTTTGGGCTTCCTTAGATAACACGCCTTACATTTTTTTAGTGCATTTTATGAGGTTGCCTCCTATTGATAACGGAGTATTTGACGGTGGTATTGGGTCAGTTTCTGTTGCCTTGTCGACGTTCCCTTTCGAGGAGTTCATGCTTCAGTACAACACCGATGCTGACATGTTATTAGCTCACACGAATGAAGGGCTGCGTAGCTTGGTCATGGCTGCTAACTTTCCTCAGGGACGTCTAGATTTGAATTGCAGTGACAACACTGTAAATTCTGTGGATAGTACCGCTTGCATAAAAACCTTATCCAACCTCACAGAGAACCATATCAAAATAACTCTTGAATTGAACAAGACTGTAGACGGGAAGTTCAGACGTCTGAGTGGTTACTGGGGAATGCGCACAACAGTCTTCGAACCTGAGCATCTTGATCTACTCCCTCCACTCTATCTATTCTGGATGCGATCTATCCAGAAAGCGAATGATGAAATGAAAGCTGCTCTGTTTTTGTTTGTTGGATTCTTGGCTGGGGTTTTCATTTTTGACATCGTAATTGGGTTCGCTGAAATTATACTCGTCGCTGTTCCGATGGTTGTGTTGACGAAGGCGACGCATCGATTGCAGACGATGGATTTGGATGGTTCGCAGTCATTCCTTCTGAAGCAGAATAAAGTCGTTGAGGTGGAAGAGTTACGACTCGGGCTTTCATTTGCTATTGAGCGCCTGCGGGAGTACAAAACCTTCTTGCCGACGATGCTCTTCGCCAATGACTCGACAGAGGGTACCGAGTCAAGTAGGGAGGAGTCGAAGTACTCAGGTTCAAAAGCGACAAGCACTTCTGTGTCGATAGCTGTGATGGATGCCACTTCCCTGGGACTTTCAAGCACCAAAAAGGCTGGTGCCTTAGTCAGGATCATATCAGACAAGGCAGTGCGAGATGTTCCTGATGTTGCTATCTTCGAACTCATTGAAGACGCAGCAACTCGTAGCAAGGGGCAGCTGCACGGATTCGGTTCTCTTCACTTCGACACGTTCTTCGTAACGTGGACGGGGATGAACCGCGATGTGCAGTCTCTGGGATTCTGTTTTGCAATCAGGGGGTTGTCACAGTTTCACAAGGCGATCTCGATGATGGCGAGTCCGAAATGGATGGCTGGGAATACAGGAACCAATACCTACAGAGGATTCTGTCTGCAGGGAGTTCCTACTGAGAATCTGTTGAAGAGCAATGCGTTCTCGTGTTATGCAAGTCGCCTTGGTCATCAGTCAATTATAACTTCTGCTGAGAGTGCGAAAGTAATCTCTGCAGTCAGCGTTACAACACCAGTTGGGAAGGTATTCCACGAGGGTAATTCTACTCTTGTGAATGAAGTATTAGAGATAAAGGAAGGCGACACGGGTGAGTGGATGTACCATTTTAAAGAAGCTGAGAACCCTTTGAGTGCGGCATTTGCACGTAAGAAGTTTGATCGAAGTGCATTTGAATCCGCATCGACTCTTCAAAAGAAGCTCGCGGAGATAGCTGCAGAAATAGACAATCCAGCTGATGCCTTCATTGTTGATTATATGCCGAGTGTGTTCGTACCTTGTCATGCAGTGCCAAGTAGTTCCTAAATAAGTAACTTGGTGAACTTACTAAACTGATTGACAAGAAATTTGGATAATGTTCCTTAAAACTTACTGATGAAGGCCAAAATGTTCTGAAACTACGGTTGTTATTCGGAATGGCAGAACAGTTATTTTCTGTATAGTTGAAGATAAAGCCAATTCTTTTTCATTTTCATGTGTTAACTTATTTGACTGTCGCGTTCATTGATATCCAAAAAAGGAGGACCGTGTTAAAAAGTAAAATAAACAACTATGTTGACGTATGAGTCAAAATGTCTTGCTTTCTTCGCTGAAGAAGATTGGGTAACAGGATTAACTTAATGTTAGCCCGAAACATTATTTGTTTGTTATTCCAAGTTCTAAGTTTAATACCAAAAGAAATGTGTTATAAAAACACATTTCTTTTGGTAACTCGTATTCAAATTGTGTGAGCTATACTCTAAGGTGCAAAATCTGTTTTTGTTAAGTGACAGGGTTTCTTTTTCTTATTTTGTTTTTATCTTTGTTTTCATCGGTTCTTTTTTGTACCCCACAAACCTGTTGTTCTGTAGAGTATCGTGATACCACAACTGACCTATTCCTTTAGTACGGTTTAGCATCCAGTCTGGTTGCGAAAAAAAAAAGACAACAAAAAGTGTTAAGTTAAGTTAACTTGTTGTTTTTCTATAAAGCAACAGTCTTGTATTAGTGTGAAAAACCTCCTGGTCCCTTCGTCTGCTCCTTTACCTGATTACTTTCACCTAATAAGTAGCTTTCCAGCTAGTTTATATTTTGGTGTCTGAAATATTATTTTCATCCCTGTTTTATTATTTTATATCCTCCAAACCTTAAGTAAGTAGATCGAAGTAGACTGACTTTAGTAAGTCGTCAACTACGATGGCGGTCGATATGTCCTCTTTGGGCATACCATTTGATGCCTTAGTCTTACAGACTAACATACTAAAAGGACAGGATATTGCCTCTCTTTCACTCTAGAGAATAAGGACATGGTTGATCCTTGTATCTTTGTGTAGAAAATTCTGAATTCAACTTCTGAATTTATCTGAAGCTAACTTGTGGTTTCTTGTTTAACAAGAATGACATTACCCTGTCAATTGTTAATTGTGATGAAGTTAATATTATAACTTGGGATCAGATCAGAGTAAGTAATGATTCGAGTTGATCGTTCCCTCGTTTGGATTCGTGCTGTTGTTTGCTGTCTTTATTTGTTCAGGTTCGTCACTTCATTCGATTTAAATCACTTACCCAAAAAGGATAAGCGACAGTCAGACTCAATTGTCGGGCGTTGCTTCTTATTATTAATCTTACACTTTAGAGTTTTTCTTCTGACTGATTTTTAGCTTCCAGGAAGGGAAGACTTTTGTTTATTCTCTTGTTAGAGCTCGTGCTGGTGTTTACTCACAAGATTGTTCAAATACGGACTTTTTGTCGTTGCATTTGCTTTACTTCTATTCCGACAGTCATCACCACGACAATATGAAGCTCGCTATCACAGCTGCTGTGTTAGTATCCGCATCTGGATGTACTCATCAACAGGATGGTTACATAATTGGTTCGGGAAACATCGGAATTAAGGATTTGGACAACGTCGGCGACTGCTGCGACTACTGCGAGTCAACTACTCGTTGCGTAGCTTACACGTACGACACTGAATCTAAACAATGCTTCTTGAAGGATAACATTGATGGAAAGCAATCCGCCAGCAACAGAACTTCTGGCTACAGTTCGACACACACCGCTGTGTGGAATGCGTGTACTCAAGAGAACACTACGGCTCTTCCATTTTGTAACACCAATCTCCCAATGGCAGATCGTATTAACGATTTGATCACCAGATTCACTCCTGACGAGATCGGTCCTCTTCTGACTGCACGTCAGAGTATTGCAATCCCAAGACTTGGAATACCAGCTTACTACTGGGGAACAAATGCTATTCACGGAATCCAAGACACAGAGTGTGTTGGAAATCTCTGTCCAACAGCGTTCCCGTCACCAGTATCATTATCATCAGCATTCAACATGTCGATTGTTAGAGACATGGGTAAGGTAATTGGAACAGAACTACGTGCTTACTACCACAGTCAGAATCATGACTCTCTAGACACCTGGTCACCTACCATCAACGTCAACAGGGATCCTCGTTGGGGAAGAAATGTCGAATCGCCTTCTGAAGATCCTCATGTCTGCGGAGAGTACGGAGTTGCATACACTGAAGGTCTTCAGAATGGTGAAGATAGTTCTGTCATCCCAGCCACTGTTTCTCTGAAGCATTGGGCTGCTTACTCTCTGGAGAACTTCAATGGATCGACTCGTTACGACTTCAACGCTATTGTTTCTGAGTACGATCTTACTAACACGTACTTTGTCGCTTGGGAACAACTTATTAAGGAAGCCAAAGCAAAGGGTGTGATGTGTAGTTACAATGCTCTCAACGGAAAGGCTACTTGTGGAAACCGCAACCTCACCAACATCTTGACTGGGTGGGGATTTGATGGATACATCACTTCTGATAGTGACAGTTGTGCCTGCATCAAAAACAATCATCACTTCTGTAAGACTGCTGCTGAGGCCGCTGCTATTTGTCTGAAGTCAGGTATGTAGTTTTCTGTTAGCACCGAATACTTTAATTCTTTTAATTGAAACTCAAAACGTAACAATTAACCCACAGGAACTGATATCGATTCAGGGAACACTTACAAGGACAACGTTGTCGACGCTCTGAACCAGAAGTTGATTACGAGAGATGACCTGAACGCCGCTCTGTTCCACACCTTCCGTACTCGATTTGAGATGGGGATGTTCGATCCTAATGTCAGCAATCCGTACAGAAAGATTCCTGTGACTGCTATTGGAGCAGCTGACCACGTGGCCAAGTCACTTCACGCTGCCAGACAGAGTGTTACCCTTCTGAAGAACGACGGAAAGTTGCTCCCATTCACGAAGGGGAAGAAGGTTGCCGTCATTGGGACCAGTGCGAACAGCACAGAAGACATTCTCGGCAACTACAACGGTCCTCTTTGCCCAAGTGGGAACAGCGACTGTGTGCCAACGTTGTATGATATGATCTCAAAGGTGTCTGGAGGAGTGACCACTCTGAACACGGAAGGGTCTGGGAAGTGGGACTCTGCTGCCATCAACAAGGCCGTTGCGGCCGCGAAGGATGCAGACTACGTCGTATTGGTGGCCAGCAACGCCGCTGACGGAGGTGGTGAGGGACACGACAGGTACTACACCCACCTTGAGACTACTCAGTACAACCTTGCAAAGGCTGTGTTGGCTGCCAAGGGTAACAAGAATGTGTTGCTCCTCCTCATCAATGGAGGTATCATTTCAATTGACGACCTTGTTGAGTCGCAGTCGATCATCGAGGCCTTCATGCCTGGAGTGACTGGAGCTCAGGCTGTTGCTGAGACGATCTTCGGGGACAACAACCCGAGTGGTAAGATGCCTGTGACTCTGTACCACTCGACTTACATCAACGAAGTTGACTTCAAGAACATGTCGATGGAGGCTGGTCCAGGAAGATCTTACCGTTACTACAAGGGAACTCCTATTTTCAAGTTCGGATACGGTTTGTCGTACACGACTTTTGACTTGAAGTTCGGGGATAGCCAGCCGAGCGTGGTGTCTGTGACCGATTCTACTCCTGGTAGCGTGGCTTGCACTGTTACGAACTCGGGGGATGTGGCCGGTGCGGAAGTGGTGTTCGCGTACATGAACGGAACTGACGGGTCTGAGATCAAACGTTTGTGGGGATTCCAGAAGGTGTTCTTACAGCCTGGTGAGACGAAGCAAGTTGAGTTCAGTCTTCCGGCATCGAAGATGTCGACGATCACGAGGGATGGAACTCGCAGACAGGTGGACTCGACGAGAGGAATCATCGTTTCCCGTGGTCACGGTGATGAGCTTTTCACTACTGCTCAGTACACCACATCTGACCCACGTGTCACCTTCAAGATGGACAAGTGGTGGTAAGCTTAGTGTGTTTATTGCAGCTGGTTCTCGATGAGGTCTTCTGCGTGTGTTATCGTGTTGATTATGTGAATGTTTTTTTGATTGCAGTAATGTGTTGTTTTGATCGCGTGATGAGACTCAACCTCTTCACGGGGTGCATTCAGGATCTGATTAGCGCCTCAAGAATTGTTGACTTTATTCGAAAGGAAAGTCTCTGTTGTCAATAACAATGCAACTGGATGCTCTGACCCCCTGTCATAGTGCGGTATTGCCTTTGTGATCTTTATCGCTATTTTGTAACGATTAAACGAGTTTTCGAAACAAGCCGAGTACTTAGTGGAAACCGGTTCTTGTTTTCCCTGCTCTCTCTTTTTTTCCAAACGTTATTTTTTTTTCCCTTTATATTTTCCCCCTGAACTGACTGTCGTGATGGCTGACCCTTCTGTTCATTCCATCTTCGCGAGATAGATGGGAGTCATGTTCGTATTTACCCTTTTGGGAATATTAGCAATACCTGTACTTCCTTTCGTTTAAATTACTCATCTTCATTAGCTCCTGTTCAACCGTTTTTGTTGAAAGATAGGCATCGGCAATACCTGGTATCCTGATTTAGTGAAGTGTGCGTGTCTGTTCTCCAATATCCTTTATTCAACGTATTATCGTTACTTCAATTAAACTTGTAGTTTGTGTTCGGTTTTATACCTGGAAAAAAAAAAAAAAGAAAGACGGATCGTTCCCTGTCGACAATTCCACGACGAATAACATTGCAGTAGTCGGTTTTATTTTGTTATTTACTTTTATTATTTAACATTATTAGGTATTATGTCGCAACCACAACCGAAACCGAATATCGAAGAGTCAGATTCAAAGAACAACGACGTAGTCGAACTTCCTCCAGAAAGTTATTTAATGCGTATGCTGCACATGACTTCAGGGAAGGATGGTTTCTTGCCGTACGTTGGAAATGTTGTCGGCCTATGTTGTGATACCCCTTTGGGTGTCAGTAAGGAAGTAATAAAAGAAGATGAGTGATGACTTGATTGTTGGAAATTATGCATCTTGTCGTGTTGAACTCTTGTTGTTGTAGTTAGTGTTGTAGCTTTTCTTATCTTTTATTTGATGTTGTCTCTACGCACCGATTTCTACTTTGCTATTTTCTTGTTGTGTGTGGAGTTCTTTGGGTAGTTTTAATTATAAATAACATCATATTTCATAGGATTACCCAAAGGGTATCAATGGTGAGTTCCATAACTCTTCTCACGCTGCTGTTGTTAGTAGTGATATGCTCGGCGCAGTTAGCACAAGTTCCGTTCACTTCGAAGTGTCCTGGAGAGTACTGTCTTCTAGTAACACATGGAGGATGGAGTTTTTATAGAGTTCGTATTAATCCTGCTTTGTGGCCAGCTGGTCAAGGACAGAAAGTAACTGATGATGTGATATATAACACTTGTTACCAAGCTTCAAAGGGTCAGGCTCCGCCATGTATGGGAAGAAGTAGCTTGTGCAGGTTTTATTCAAGTTCATTGTGCCAGGCTACCTCAGAGCTTGGTTGCGAGCAACCAATGCTGACAACAGCAATTGCGATGGGTTGCAGTTCACCACAAGACCCGCAGTGTAAAGATAGACTTATTGGTAGTGACACATCAGCAATATGGGCATCAATGGGAAATAATTGGGGGACTTATTCATGTGGAAGGGTAGGAACTTTAGAGCATGAGAATATCTTTTGTGTGAGTGGTAATGATCAATCGGTTGACGGAACGTGGTGGGGTAACTGCGACAACCACAACCCTCCATGTGATGCCACAACAATAATGCCAAGACCGGCAATAACGAGAACACTTCAACATTACGCCTTTTGTGTTGGTAAGACCGTGTGTACTTGTGTTCATGGTGAGTGTGATATGGCATCTGATAATGGAGCTTGTCTTCTGGGATCATGTTCTCAAGGATGGGGAGGTATTAATTGTAATATCCCGTGTACCTCAGCATTCTGTTCAGGAAGACATGATCCAACTAAGGCAAATGGAGGGTTTTATGTCAACTCATTAAATCAATGCGTTTGTGAATGCTTACCTCAATGGGGACCTGGTGGATTGGAAGGCTGTACTCAGTGTACTTTACCTGGTTCTCATGAGTGTGTTGCTTATACTGCTGAGTATTTGGCAACTACTACGATGGTAACTTCTGTTCCTGCTGGGTCTCCAATTGAAATTGATATCGAAGCGAGATTTCAACAAAATCATCAAGTCGATCCCAACATTAACACCGAGCTCTTCGTTGAATTGAATCCTGGTGGTGGTAATGGTGACGGGAAGCCAGTCACCTTCCAACCAAATCCAATTAGAATGTTGATGGGAAGAGCGACTGTTCGAATAACATTCGCATCTGGTTGTGATGCCTGTGTGATAGTAATTAAAGATTTAGACACTACCAACCCCTCCTTGACTTATAGACTACAGCCATTAGTTCTTCCTCCAATTGAAGTATTCGCTGCTGGTACAAAGATGCAAGCTGTGAGTTCTGTTGGAAATGTCACTCCAAACGTTCCATTTATGATCACACTTCAGATTGTTGATGATGCTGGTTCTGTTGATCGCTCTGCAACAAACAGGGTTAGAGTATCACTACAAGGATCAGATAATCAGTTTTTACAGGCGACTTCATCGAGCAACTTACAACAGACATTCAACAGAGGACAGGCTACTTGGGAATTAATACTTCTCCGTTCTTGTATTGGATGCTCACTGAGGTTTGAGGACATGAGCATAACAAGAACACTACCTCAATATGTTCATGGTCCTATTCAGGCTGTTGGTACTGCTGTTGGGTTGAGGATTAGTTCACAGATTCCTTCACAGGTTAGAAAGAATCAAGTCTTTGACTTAGTAGTTGAAGCAATTGATACTAATGGAGACATCGACACCACAGCATCAGGATCACTAGCAGCAGCTCTTCGAACTGATGTCGGTGGTGGAAACGGTAATGGTGGTTCCATCTTAAACAAGGCTGGAACAAGTTCACTGACACAACCAATTATTAATGGTCGAACTACTTGGTCATTATCGTTTACGAATGCTTGTTTTTCATGTGTGATAACAGTTTCTGATATTCTCCCTACCACTGCAGCTGGTTACTTAGGATCTATTGACCTTCCTCCAATTAGTGTTTTAACGATAGCGACTCAACTAGCTATTATGACACCAGTCCCAACTTCTGTGTTGGTGGGTCAGATATTCGCATTACAGATTGCAGCTGTTGATGGGTCTAGAAATATTGATGAAAGTGACACGAGTAGGATAACAATCTCAATCGCAGCTGCTTCGACAAACAATAACGGAAATGGAGGCCAGCTAGTGGATGAGTCAATCGGTGGTGGATCATTGACCCGAATATTTCTAAAGGGAAATGTAACGTGGCAGTTATCATTCTCCCGAGCGTGTGATGCTTGTATTATTATGGTGGAAGACATTGATTCTCCTGTACTCGCTCCTTTAAGATTATCTCCAATTGCAGTAACTACAACGGCGGTGAGATTGGCTGTTCTGGAATACGGATTTAGAGATTTTACAGTTCAGAGAAAAGTTTCATTTCCTCTTCGCATTGGTGCTGTCGACGCAGATGGCAGTGTTGATCGGAGTAATACTGGGCGAGTGTTGATGCTTCTCCGACCAGGTGGTGGTAATGGAGATGGTGGTACTCTCACGAATACCTTACCTTCCTCAAATGATCAAAATCTTGTTGAAGGAGAAGCTTTATTTAATCCAGTATTCAGTGAGTCTTGCACTCAATGTCAGTTGGAATTCCGTCACGTAACTCCAACCTTCCCTGTTTTGGTACTACCTCCTATATTAGTAACAACGAATGCTATTCGATTTAAGTTTATTGTAGCACCACCTGCTGTTGTAAGTCCTGGACAACAATTCACTGTAACGATACAAGCAATTGATGATAACGCGAATTATGATGTTTCAGAGCGTGGATTCATTCAGATGAAGAACATCGTCGGAGGATCAAATGGAAATGGAGGAATTCTACTAAATGAGATGTCGTCTGCTAATCCTGTTGTTCAATCAACAAAAGGACAAGTTAGGTTTAATCCATCATTTACTCAGGCTTGTGCTGATTGCAGACTTCAATTTCAAGATGTTGACACTGCCTTACCAAACTTAGTAAGCGATCCAATAGTTGTTTCAGGAGACGCTGCAAGATTATCAGTTCTGCAACCAGTTTGGGCAAGACAAGTGTCTCAGCAGGTGGCTTATAGTTTTCCAATTGAACAAAGTTTAGTAATAACTGTTAGAGTTTTAGATAGTGATGGATTTACTTCTTTGACATCAACAACTTCCATAACCGCAGAAAAGAATCCCGGTGGTGGTAACGGTGACGGTGGTATCATGAGGGAAGTTGCTGGCCGTGGTCTCGCACAGACAGCAGTAAACGGAGAAGTAACGTTTAATCTCGGGTTCGACAAAGCCTGCGACTCGTGTGTTCTAACGTTCGTTGCAACTAACGGAGTTGCGAGCTACACGATGCCTCCTTTCAGAATTACATCTCCGGGAGTTAAAATAGCTGTTGTGTCCCCCTTCATAGCTACTATTGGTAAGTCAACACTGTTCCCTTTTGTCTTGGAAGTTCAGGATGCTGCTAGTAACATCGATCAAACCTGGAATTCTGCTGTCCGTGTCTTTGTTCGCGAAGGCGGAGGTAACGGAAATGGTGGACAACTACTATACGGAACTACCCCAACACCAATTCTTCCTGATAAGTTTGTAAATGGTAAAATTGAATACACTCTCAGTTTCTCTCAGTCATGTGATGCGTGTGTTATTGAAGCACAAGACTCAACTGGAAGGGTTCAATCAGTTACTCTCGGACCTATTAAAGTAACGACAACTACCTACCAACTGAAAGCAGAACTTAGAACTCAGAGAGTTGTTCCAAATGTTGCTTTCGAAGTTAACATTCAAGCACTCGACATCGATAACAACATCAACAAGGAAGATACTGGTGATGTGAGTATATCTCTTGCTGAGAATGTTGGAGGGGTGGTATGTATTCATTTTATGTTATTCTCAACGTGACAGCTTTACTTGACAACAACACAATAAAACAGGTTCAAAAGAAAACATTCGGACTAGAACCAGCCCTGGGACCTTCAGGACAAGGAACTACTGGACTGACTGTAACTAAAAGATTAACAGCTGGAGAAACAACTGTTGGTTTGGTTGTGACGGATACTAATTGTGTTGAATGTCTGTTGGTTTTCGACTACGAAAGCGGAACTGGAGTAAAGCCGAATCAAATTCGTATCAGTGATCCTTCCCTTGCATCAACTGCAGCTCCAGGAACTACTACTGGTAGTTCAGGAGGGAGTAATGGATTTAATGGTCTTTGGTTGTTGTTAATCATACCAGCAATAATTCTATTTATAGTCTTGGCTGTCTTCGCTGTTCGAAAATATCTTCAAAGTAGGAAAGCGAAGGATGCTGAAGAAAATGGTAAAAAGGAAGACGGAGACACACCAAAGAAAGAAAACAGCAGAGACATGTCCACCACAGTAGCAGACAGTATAGATGTTGCTACTAATGTGAGTACAACACATGAACTGTACGCCAGAGATGAGGATATGTACGTCAATCCAATTGATAACCATTTTGGTCGTCAACCAGGAGGATCTGGTGACATGAGCTATGCGAGTGGTATCCCACTCGCACCAATAGGTGGTGCTGCTGGTGGAGCACTACCTCGAACTAGCTCATGGATGATTCAATCAGATGATGGTATAATAAGCAGACCAGAATCTCGAGCCTCCAGTCCTCTTGATTTCAACCGACACGATCAATACTTCCCAGGTGACAATGCTCAGCAATTACAAACTGGTGGTGATCCACCAGTCCCTCCTGCGGAACATTTCCAACACGGTGAAATATAACACTGGGGTGTGTGTGGCAGGAAATTTTAATGTTTGGTTTTTTGACTTTTTTTTTTTGGATGAAAAAAAAAAAAAAAAAGAAACAAAAAAAAGAAAAAAATAAGAAAACAGACTTTTACTCCGTTAATCAAATGAAAGGAAACCAATTTAGAATTGGTTCCTAATATGATGAGGAAAGGGAAACAATTAAAAAAATTAAAAAAAAAGGTTAAGGAGGAATCCACCAGTTTAGAGTTAGAGTTATTTTCCTCCCCATCCTTTTTGTGAGTTAGTCGTAGAAAAAAAAGAAAGAAAAAAAAAAAAAAGAATTGTCATATGCTTGAGTTATTTTCTTTAGCTGTTTTTTTTTCACCCCTCTCCGTCCTCCAAAACACACCTTAGAATTATATTTGAATTGTTACAAACTTACATCTAAACATAAGTAGATTTGAAAAAATTCTGAAGATAAACAGTATCTGAGTTGTTAAACTTTATTATTTCTTAACAGAGAGCTTTATGACACAGACACAGGGTTGATCACTGTTTTGTAGGAAGCTGATCTTCGGTTTAGGATTGTTTTTCATACAGCTACCTCCACAACATGCTTCGGAGACTTTCTCAACGTCGTTGGATTGCTCCAAACGTGTTTCACGACAGACTGTTAGCAGAAGCTAAAAGTAAGAAGAAACGCATTGTGTTGCCGGAAGGTGAAGACACAAGAATCTTATTAGCGGCATCGGAAGTTGAGAAAAGAGGAATAGCAGAAGTGTTGGTGTTGGGGAATGAACAAGAGATAGGAAGAGTATTGAAATCAGAGAATATTCAAAATGTCAATATCTTAGACCCTACCAATGCAAGAGAACAATGTCTAAAATACGCAGAAGATGTCTACGCCAGACGTAAAGACAGAGGAATGTCTTTGGAAGCAGCATATGAACTAATGCAATCAGACTTCCCATCCTTCGCAGCAATGATGGTAGCAGCAGGTGACATGGATGGAATGGTTTCAGGATCAACTCACACGAGTGCTGACACCATTAGAAGTGCCTTGCAGTTAATTGGAACCTCTGAAGATCAATCGACTGTCTCTTCTCTGTTTTTTATGCTTCTCGGTGAACGTGTTATGGTCTTTAGCGACTGTGCACTTCAGGTATCTCCAGATCCGAAGCAACTCGCTGAAATTGCCTCCTCATCAGCGAAAACTGCTTCTGCATTTGGAGTTTCTCCGAATGTAGCTTTTTTATCATATGCTACGGGTGATAGTAATTCTGGTCCAAAAGTGTCACTTGTTGAAGAAGCAGTGACTCACGCTAAGGGAAAAGTTCATGATTTCCCAATAAGTGGACCACTTCAGTACGATGCTGCCGTCTCACCGCGAGTAGCGAAAGCTAAGAAGGCTGACACTGATGGAGAATCAACGATCCTGATATTCCCTGACCTTAACTGTGGTAACATTACTTATAAAGCTGTTCAACAAGCTACTGGTTGTATTGCAATGGGTCCAATACTACAAGGGTTAAAGAGACCTGTTAACGATCTGAGTAGAGGATGTACCATTGAAGATATAATAAGTACTGTTGCTGTTACAGCTGTTCAAGCAAAACAATCAGTTTTAGCTGTGTGATTGATATTGGTTTTCTAATACGGTTCTGTGTTTTTGGTTTAGTGTAATTTGTTTTTTTTTGTTAAGAGTTCAGCACTTTATCGCCTTTCTCCGCGACTGTTGTTTTCTTTTTTTTACGGGGTATTCTCTCTATTTGTGATATAATTTTATGTTGTTGTAATTCTTGCTGTCTTCTATTTTTAAGGAGGACTGTTTTCACTACTTTTTTATTTTTTTTCGGATACGTCTTGAAACTAGTACAAAAAAAAACAAGTTTTTTTTTTGTAACCGGGGAGGAGGGTACTAAGATAGTTCAGTAACAACTGAGATCTTGTTCCCCCTCATCCCGATTTTCGCAGGGCTCACGATTAATTCGTAATTGAATAACTCACTTACAGAGTGTTAGCCTGTATTAACATTTTTTTTTTTTTTTTTTTTTTTTTTTTTTTTAAATTTCGTTTTTATATTCATATAAACCAAATCAAAACGGTTTCTTTTTATCCCCCCTCATCCGGATCATAAGGATTCTAACAAAAAATACAAATATTTTTCAGTCAAGTACTTTTGATATTAATTTTGTTTTTAATACCCTAAAGTTGTTACTGTTTTTACATTGTCAAAGTTTCACCCCCTCATCCGGCAGATAAGTTAGAAACATTGATTATAATGTAGAGCAAGTACGTCATTTGCAGAGTGTTAGCCTGTATTATCGGTTTTTTTTTTTTTTTTTTTTTTTTTTTCCACTCGGAAAGTTTTCTTGCCTTATTTTGTTGCAGTTTTTGAGTGTGATATTTCACTCCCCCGCAGACCTTATATCAAACTTAAATTTCTTACTGTTTTTTTTTTGCATTTAACAAGTATTGTAAGAACGAAAAAGAATGTTGGCAGCACACGTAAACCTCCTTTAGCTTTATCAGTTTAAGTCGGTTCACGGTTTCGTGCACAAACAAAAAATCACAGTGTTATATCATTATTTTCTGTATAGTTGAAGTTAAAGCCAATTCTTTTTTTTTTTTTTAACCATCGTCGAATCCCTGACTATTTTTTGATACAATACACTATTTATTACTATAAATAATACTCA
Organism: Flectonema sp. DT1601; assembly: GCA_964019425.1. Taxonomy (NCBI): domain Eukaryota; phylum Euglenozoa; class Diplonemea; order Diplonemida; family Diplonemidae; genus Flectonema; species Flectonema sp. DT1601. The sequence goes on along the minus strand of OZ025810.1, from coordinate 248,863 downwards.
AGGCTATTGTTTCCCCACAACTTTACAGTTTCTTTGAGTTCGTTTTTTTTTTTTTTTTTTTTACTGCTTGCCTCTTGATGCCATCTCTCTCTCTTCTTCTTCTTCTGGTACACATATTAATATAATTTTTTGGAATGGGAGGGGAAAAAAAAAAAAAAAAAAAAAAAAAAGCTCGCCTTCTTTATAAGAATAACAAAACTGTTCGTTGTTAAACATTTAAACTTTTATGACAGCTGCCCTAGGCAGTAGAATATGTCGAAATCACGTAGAGGTGACGTAATCACAATAGAACGACTTACTCGACAGTTGCATCACCAAAAACTAATGTCAAATGCTCAAAAAGCACTAAAATATTTTGACAACATCAAATGTGACAGTAAACGGGTAAGTAAACGCCAACCTAAACAACCTCAACATTGTTATAATGATTCAATGAATGACCCCCAGGAAGGTATCGCGACGATATACGACGAAGGACGTGTCTATAACTTAAAAGTAATACTGCACTCAAACAGAAATGCAAACAAGAACTAAAAGCATCACACCTCACCTTTCTAGGTGGGTATTGGTGTTGGTATGATAATTAAATACCTAATACTCACTGCTAACATCTTTTTTTTTTTCTTTCATTAGAATAACAAGCAGTCCCCTACTATGATTCCATGACTGCCGTGTTGTTAAATATTGTTATCGGGTGCGTACCCAGTGGGTGTAACGGTCATGGATTGTGTACAGATGGTGCTTGTAAATGTGACAGTGGGTGGATAGGTATTGGATGTTCATTTGATCAATTAGCGTGCAACGCTCAATGGTGCAATGGAAAAGGAACCTGCCATGAATATGATAAAAACTTAATATGTGAATGTGCAGCAGAATGTGGATGGTCAGGAAGTGCATGTGAACTGTGTAACATTGCAGGGAGTTGTTCAGCAACTTGCCCTTCAGTCCCAAAGCACTATCAAGACACAGTTGCTCCTCCTCCACACAAAGAAGATGATGTACCTATTTGGTTACCTTTTGTAATTCTTGTGCCGGTACTTTCAGTTTTGCTTATTTCGGGATTTCTTCTGCGGTCAGTATTCGCATTCCGTCGTGAGCAACGAGTTGAGAAGTATCGCGCTGATGATGCGTCTTCGGAGGGCAATACACCCAAGAAAAAAAAGAAGAAAAAAAAGAAAAGGAACAGCCTCCCTACTCCACTTGAACTGAGTCTCGAACTAGACGGCAATCCACAACTTTCTAATAATGTTTCAGAGAAGGATATTCGACAGTTTTTATCTCAGGATTCTGAAGTTCACAGAGCTCACAACAATGATGCGATCCTTGGAGTTGATGTTCAAGATAATGCGTCACTTCCTGAACGTGAGAACAGTGGACTTGGTGTTGTTGCTGCCTCCAGTTCTATTATTTCAAAGGAATTATCGAATGGTCTTTCACCAGTTACACTTAACTTGACTTCTTCTCCAGTCCCTCCAGAATTACCTCCTGGGATTCCATCACCTCCTTCTATGGGGGTCCCGTCACCTCCTCCAAAAAAAAGTAAGCAGGCTGAGCATAGTAATGAGGGTAGCGATGAACCCAATGATCCACCAATCCCTCCACTTCCTCCTCCACTTATTGAGCGTTTTGACTCTGCTCCACCTTCTGAAGTTGACTTACCAAAGAAAAAGAAAAAAACAAAAAAAAAAAAAACCCGAGCAGGGGCTGCATTTGACTAGCGCAATTCAGAATGCTTCTTTGATTGTTGATCTAGTTTAGTTTATTAATGTTGTTTTTGTAGTCCTTTTCAGGATGACATTTATCAAAAGTTGTTTGAAACCTAACAAAATGCGATAACCAAACAATTCTCTTAATAAGACATTCATACGTAAAATGGTTGTCTACACTGGAAAAGTAGAAAAGTGGATGGCAGACCGTGGTTATGGGTTCATAATATCACCTTCACTGCCATCTAACGTTTTGGTTCATTTTACTGCTTTCGGAGGAGGTAATTTAATTGTAGGAAAAGAAGTTGATTTTGAAATAGACACGGCGTCACCTCAGTTAAAAGTTAGAAAACTAGTAGGAGATAAGGGAATCAATTACCTTTGGATGGACACAGAAGGTAGAGTTGTTAATTGGAAGACTGCTTATACTCGTGAGTTGGCAAGAATTCGATACGTTGAGAGTCGGCCACCATCAAACAGACCGAGATGGACGTTTTTAGATACGAAGTTCCTAACTTCCCCAGAGGAACCAGACGTTGCATTCAAGAAGATGATTGGTGGCAGGCAATCACAGCTGCAGGCGATTAAAGTGGCTCTCCCAATGGGAGCCAGGGTTTGTCCTGATTCATTTGCCATCACTTTTACTACGAAAGAAGAGGCAGACAAGGCAAAACAAGATTTACTACTGGGGAAGGGAATCTTAAGTAGGTTTGGCAAAAATACCCTCAGACACACGCCGAGAGAATCTAAACACCCAAGAGATCGTGGTGGGGATAAGGCAACTAAATCTGCGAATACTGAAACAAGACCCAGAGAGTAGTATGTGTGCGCTGATGTTATTTGAAAGACTTTTGTTTATAGGAGTTGGAGAGCTCTCAAATATTTCGTTCTTGTTTCTGTTTGCGTTTGTTTCTCTGGCTGTTCAGTTCCATTTTACTGTGTCAAAGAGTTGATATTCTTTTTTGGATTCCTGTTTCTGTGATTGAATCCGCTCATGTTTCCTTTGTTAAAGAATGAACATGTTTCCTTCTCATGATGTTCTTGTTGGAAGACAAGTACCTCTGAAGTCAGTTGGCGGGTAATTCCGTCTTGTATTATAACTACTTCTAATACCAAGTGAATACCTTGTGAGAAAACTACTAGGGTAGTTTTTATTTTTTTATAGTTCTTTTTACCTTGATGTTTCAATAATTTTGTCACCCCCGCATCCTCCCCACTTTTTTTCTTTTTTCCCTCTTTTTATTTTCGCCCATTGGTCTTTCACATTGTTCAGAGGGCTCTACATTACCATTGAACAAAGTGGATATTTGGCAATAGTACAATCCTAACAAAAGATTTATTACTGCTTGCCTTGTAGCTCTGTGGAGGTGACTCGGAGATGCCCTTTAAGTTTATTGTAACGAACTATGTTGATGCACGAATGAGATTGTGTTTTGCTGCTTTATATCAAAACTGTGAAATCTATTTTTTTTTTTTTTTTTTTTTTTAATTTTTTTTTTTTTTTTTTCACCCACACAGAATAAAAACATCAAGTAAGCAAAATACAAATAACAAAATGCCTCCAAAAAAGTTGAAGCGGATACAAACCATAGAAAAGCAAAATGAGATGGCTAAAGGTTTGTTTTTTTTTTGTTAATATTTCAAGTACACCCCATACTCTACTAAATATTAATAAACAATACAGGAATACCCGACGGATCGGACGACATAAAGCCGTTTTACGTCCTAGACGACATCTCTGAGCGTTATGACGTAGTGAATCAAATCTGTGAAGGATCCTTCGCTAAGGTTTACTGCTCATACACAAAACCTGATCGTGAGATACGAGCAATCAAGGTAATTGAGACGTCAAAAGATAAGTCAGAGAAAGACGGTATTAAGATCGCCTGGTTGGCACAAGAGATAGAAATAACCAGAAGAGTCAGCCATCCAAATATTGTAACGCTGTACGAAATTATAAAGACTGGAACTACAGTGAACTTCGTATATGAAATGATGGATTGTGATCTTTGGGAATTTTTAAACGAACTTCGTAGAGATAGCATGTGGATAACAGAAAGACACGTCGTCTTTACTATGAAGTCGCTTCTTGAAGTCGTCGCTTATCTCCATAGTCATGACATTGTTCATAGGGATATCAAACCTGAGAATCTACTGATTCAAAAATGCAACGGAATCGTTAAATTAACCGACTTTGGTATCGCCAAGGTTGTCGTCGGATCTGCTTCAGCAACACCATTCGGATCTCGATCATACATGGCACCTGAGATCTTATCAGGAACTCGTAAGGGAATTCTTCAGATGAATCACACTGAGATTCCTAAAGTACCAACTACTAAGGAAGGAGTAAAGCGTATGGACTTGTGGTCTTGCGGTATTGTATTGTACTTTCTCTTAATTGGATCTTTCCCACCTATCGTTGGAAAAACAAAGGAAGATCTGCTCCCATTCATGAAGAAACCTGAAGCGTGGGATTTTCACGTGTTTCCTGAGGTTCATGACAAGAAATGGAAAACTGTCTCGCCTGAAGGTAGGAAGTTAGTATCGCTGTTGTTGTCTTTAGACCCGTCTGACAGACCAACCGCAGAAAGTGCATTGCAGCACAGATTCATCTCTAGACTTGACACTGGATCAGTAGGACCTCTTCAGGCACCAGACAACAGTACTGATAAGGTTAATATTAAGGAATTACAGGTATGATCTTGTTCTGTAGGTTTTTATTATTTAAATTGCTGGTTAATTAGTAAAAAAACAATTCATTAACAGGAGGCGGTTAACTCTCACGTTCACGCGATGCGTGAGGCATTTGATGAAGATGGAACTAAAGCTGGATGAGATTCGTACCCTGCAACGCACGGCGATCATTTTGAAAAGGACAAGCAACTGAACTGACGATTTGTTATTCTCACTCATTCACCCGAAACCCCGTTTTGCATGCACCAAAGTTTGTGTTGTCCGCAGAGGACAGGCAATCAGCTGGGGAGTCAGCGTTGTCAAATTTTGTTTATTACCCCTCAGTAGTACTTCGTATAGTATCGAAAGAAGAAAAAAAAAAGAAAGAAACCTTTCTCCGTTCCCAACCCCTTCGTGTAAAACAATTGAAGAAAATTAGACACCGTGAGACACCGATTGGTATTAATGTGTTTATGTGTTGTGTCGATGATCCATATTAAATAAGTTTCAAGGCTTCCCTTGCAATCTGATATATCAATTACTGAATAGAAAGAATAAAAAAAGTTTTATCAACGAATTATCTCTTTTTTTTGTTATATTTTATTTTTAATTTTTTTTTTTTTTTTAAATTTAAAAACTACATTCGAGAGGGTAGAATTTCAATACTCTGGTTTTTACTTGGGGCACATAATTCGAGTGAGGACCTAAATAGTGAAGGATTTCTAGCACGCGGTTGCGTTCTTCAGGTTTTTCCGTACTTTTGGAGTAAAACTTACAATAGGATTGCTAGCAAGAAAGTTCAGCAAATATACCACCTCGGTTCGGTACTAGTGATTATGTTCGTGAATGTGCGTTCCGGTGTTGCTTTGAATTGTTTTGTGTGTTAATTTTTCCTTAATCAGGTTTGAATTTCCCCCTACAGTCCTTGTTACCACTACTGGCTATGCTTGTTTCCCTCAAAAATCCTCTTGTTGGGTAAAATGTTTAACTTGTTTCCTACCTACTGTGTTACTGCTGTTTTTTTTTTTTTTTTTTTTGTTTGTTTTTTCCTATCAAAAAAAAAAAAAAAAAACTAATTAATGATATGGGAGGGCTTCTGATTCTTGTTTTTTTTTTTTTTTCTTTTTTGTTTCAATCACGATATTTTGTTGATTAGAAAGGCTAGAGATTGTAGTTCCTCTGCTACCATTTATCATACCTTATTCTGTGCTTGTTGTGTACCACAGATTTTATTGCGAATGAGTGCAGGTGGTTTATGGACGTCAAAAAAAAAATTTGCTGTCATCGTGGTCTCTGTAACTTTATTATAAATAATATTGTTAAGACATTGACATCGGTGTTCACTTTTGTATTTTTTTCTTTCGCCATAATGCGGTGTGTTCCAGCGTGATAGACGACGGAAATTGAATTGAATTGAAAGAAAGAAAGAATTTTTTTTTTTTTTTTTTTTTTTTTTTTTTTTCTCCCCCCACCCTTGACCTCAAAAAAAAAAAAAAAAAAAAAAGTATTAATTTACCCCTTCCTATCACCCATTCAAAGAAACAACTTCCTCCTTCGCATTTGTGAAGGGTACTGTACATCGTCCTTGCGAAATAAACTCTAGTTATTTAACAACATGTGCTAGTGATAATTATCAACGTATAAGGGGAAGGGGGAAAAAAAAAAAAAAAAAAAAATGAAATGAAATGAAAAAAAATGAGTCAATGAACCTTTGTTCATTTTTCCGATTTTCTGAAATTTATAAGTCTTGATCTTGGAAAGGCTGTTTATACAATACGGTGGGGAAGAAAATTATTTTTTCTCACAAAAAAAATTATCGATAAAGAAGTGATTTGTTTATTACTCTTTTTTTTTTTTTTTTCTTTTTTTTTTTTTTTATGTTTCTTTGTAGTCTAGAAGAAAGTTCTCTTTTTCGACACTCGTTGATTAGGAGAATTTTTCTGTTTATATTTTTTTTTCCCCTTTTTTTTTTTTTTTTGTGGGTCGATTGCGTAATCTGTTACGCAAAAAACAAACGAACAAATAAAAGAGGTTCGACTTCCATAGCGGTTGCTTATCATATTACTCGATAGGGAATAAGTTACTTGCGTTTTCATTTTTTAGCTCATGCAGTCGAAGAGCTTGTTCTAACCGGATATTTGTTTTTCAACTTTTTTTTTTTTTTTTTTTTTTAATTGATTCCTGCAAGATAATATTAATTAACGTACGTTTGGAGGGTGACACAATTCTCCCGTAGCTGCCTTCTGAACTACACACACACACCAATCTAGTTAAGCATTCTGCGAAGTAGTAGTCATTATGTTTTAGAGATTTTCACTGTTTTGTTTTTATTTCAATTTTTTTTTTTTTTTTTTTTTTTTTTTGTTGTCTTTGCAGAGGAAGAAAGTAGAATGCGGTGAACAGGTCAAGGAAACTTCATCCCCAACTCTACAAACTGCTCTTGTTGTTGTTGTTGTTGTTGTTGTTGTTGTTATTGTTGTTAGCGAATCTGACATGCGATTCCCTTCAACCATTCTAAAGATCGTATGCGCGCACTTCTTTTTATTTTATATATTTTTATTTTTGAGCTCGTAAGGAGATTCCATTTCATAAAAAAAAAGATGTGAAACTCACATTTCTTTTTTTTATAATAGTCATACGTACAGATGATATCACCCCAGCGGAATTGAGATCACAGTATATATAGCATAACTTTATTATATCTTTAACACGATGATCTATTGAAGTTGACTACGAGAGACTTTTCTTATTCCAATTAATCTTGAAGAGATGTGTCCCAGCAGAACCGTATTGCAATGCGGCTGTGGTTTGCGCATCTCAACCACAAGCAACGACGGAGAGGGGGAAAAAAAAAAAAAAAAAAAAAAATAGAAAGAAAGAAAAAAATCCGTTCGAAAAAAAAAAAAGAAAAATAAGAACGTTTTTAGGAGGGGAAAAAAAAAAAAAAAAAAAGTCACTAGCGGTTCCTTTTCCTGGCTGACCGTGGCGTAACGGTTTGTATTTGCGTGTGTTGGAATTATGTGTTGCAATAGATGTTATTGATAATCATATTCTTACTCAACAGTCACAATACATATAAATCAACATTTCAAAAAAGACATATGGGATTAGACGAAGCTCTTGCGAAGTACAGAGAAGCTGAAGCTCTTTTAAAAGAGTGCGACGTTAATGATTGGAATGAGAAGATTTCAGATGAAATAACAAACGTGTTGCAATCATCAGGTTCTGTCTTGGAACACAAAGTTCGTCAATTCGATGATGAAGTAACCAGACTAAGTGGTTTTATTGCAAACTGTTGGAACTCATCAGCATCATTCGCATCAATGAAAGTTATTCAACCACACGCTAACTCCGCAGCTGTTGTAATTGTCCATTGTGATGCTGGGTCAATTGTTGTAAAAGAACGAGGATTATATCCAATGACATCCCTCAGAGAAGAAACGTACAACAGAGTTGCCTGCTATCTATCAATGCCACAGACTACGGTAATGGCCAGAAGCTTTCGTTTAAATTTATTTGATATTCCGGACACGGGGAAAGTCAAAGACGCAGTTGCAAAAACGTTTTGCGACCAATATAATCTGGTAGAAGGTGCTTACCCTCCACATGTGTACGTTACGGTTGAGCAGTTTGTTGATTCTGGTAGCCACGATGTTATAATGAAGTTTGTGAATGAATCAAGATTCTTAGATGTTGATATGGCATTTAAAAATTGCCCTGCAGGAAAGCCGTACGCTGAAGACCTTCTTCTGAAGTCATCAACTACTGCAACAGATTACGACTTCGTCAAGCTACTCGAAGCGATGGATAATGACACACTCGGAGAGTTAGTGTTAATATCAATTATAACATTACAAAGAGATGGGACTCCTGTTAACTTAGTACTTCGATCTGTTGAGGGTGGTAATGTTGATATGGTAGCTGTTGACAACACGAGAACGTTTGGTCAAGTTAAGACTGATAAACTTTTAATTTCTTTTGATGAAGATGATGATCGCTACGGTTCGTATTGGTATCCTTGTTGTATTGCAATGCCTGGAGCATTATCACCATTGAATCCTGATTTACTTTCCTTAGTCCAGACCTGGGATGTCAATGAGTTAGAAGCCTTCGTCACACGATTCCTTAAGAACCCTGCAGAAGCTCGTTACTGCAGAGAACGTGTTGAAGTGCTTCAAGCAACACTTAAAAGCAATCCAGAGATATCAATGAAGGAACTAGCTTTTGCTGTTGTTCCTTCATGGAAGGCGGACTGGAGTGAAGTTGTTGAAGAAGGTGAACTTGGACCACTTCCTCATCTGCAAGAACTTAAAGAAGGAAAACTTCCTTTATCTGCTTGGGCTAAGGACGAAGAGTGCAACAGATGTCGAATGAACACTTTGAAAATTGCGGGAGTTACATCGACAGTACTACTTGTTGGTTATTATGTTCCCAGATTAATCCTTAAGTATGCCTGTCCTTCTGAAAAGTACTAATCCCCCACTCAGTTGAGGGACATATCCTTACCTTCATTGCTAAGGGATTGGTCTGTTGTTTTTATTTTTGGTAAAATGACTGTGGGACTGGTTGTTATTTGTTGGCTTCCTGACACGAGAAAAAGTGTTCAGTGTTTCCTTTTTTATTTTATTATTTTATTTTTCAGCATATTACTTTGATTTCGACAGGACTCAACAAGAACAACGACGAATACAAAATGCCTCCGAGAAAAGAAACAAGGATACAGAATAGACAAAAGGCAATCACTAAGGTTGCGGAAAGCCAAGGTATGCAATACTCTGTTTACGAACAGCACACACGTACCATATTTCAAAAAAAACAAAATCACACTCAGGGCAAATTTCGCATCTCAGTAAGCCGATTATTACGTGTCAGGACATTTCAGAACGATATGACATAGAATCCGAGATGACTGAGGGTAATTTCGCTAAAGTTTACAGAGGATATACCAAGACACCTGATAGGCAACTCAGGGCAGTGAAAACAGTTGTAATTGAAAAAGATTTAACAGAGGGAAAAGACAGAATCCAAATAGCTTGGCTGGCCCAAGAGGTAGAAATAACCAGAAGAGTTGTTCACCCAAATATTGTAACCCTCTATGAAGTAGTCAGAACCGACTCAACTATAAATTTAATATACGAAATGATGGACTGTGACTTGTGGGAATTAATTAGAAGGAATCAAGATGCTGGAAGGATGTTCTTTTGTGAACAGGAATGCGGCTATTTCATTAAACAACTTTTGGAAGCAGTCGACTACCTTCATAGTCATCATATTGTACACAGGGATATTAAACCAGAGAATATCTTGGTGGAGACAGCGACAAACAAGTTAAAGCTAACAGATTTCGGGATTGCGAAACTTGCCAACAGTGATGTGTGTACCCCTTATGGTACTTGTTCTTACATGGCCCCTGAGATTATAAGTGGAGTTACGACTTCTAAAGAAATTCTAAAGATGGCCAACACTGAAATCCTCAAGATTCAAGTGCGATCAGAAGTAAAACAAATTGATATCTGGTCCTGTGGACTTCTCTTCTTCCTACTACTTGTTGGTAAACGGCCTTGTGTTGCTGGTCGTACTAAAGAAGCTCTTCTTCATGTTAGTCAAGTAGGAAGGCAACATGGACACGACTGGTCTTCAGTTGTCTTCCCACAAAAAGACAAGCACCTCTGGGAAGGAGTAGCAGCAGATGCAAAAGAACTTGTTGTTAGTCTGCTGCAGCTCGATCCTGCTCTCAGACCCACTTCTAAAGTATCATTAAGCCATCCTTTTCTTTCTAGATGTGGTAATCCTACAAGCTCTTCACTGGATGATCATCAAAAGATCTCAAGAACTGAAGTAAAGACGGGTGATGGAGATGGTGATGGTGACTTTGCACTCAATGATTTGGCTGTGGCAGTTAATGCACAGCTCGCGAATATGCGCGAAACCCTTGATCCCGGATCCATGGATAAACAGACTGGATAAATATTCAACACCCGTTCTCCAGCATTAGCCCGCTGTAATTTGAAGAGAACGTCGGTTTTCGACTCTCAATTCGAAACCTTACATGCCGGGCATAAATATGAACCGACTTACGTAAGGAAAGTTGTTCCTGTGTCAGTGTGTGCACAAAACTGTCCACACTGAATGGTTGTTATATTAACAGGAGCTCCAGCTCACGAAAGGTGAATATCAGGAGAGCAGTTTTTTTTTTTTCTATTCTCCCTTTTCCCATATCGTTATGTTACAGTATGTCCTAATATTTGATAGTGTCAGCTAAACAGTTATCAACTTGTAAAGAATTGAGTTGAGTGGTGATGGTAAATAGATAGTGGGATTGTTTTCGAAGCTGCTTTCCTATAGTCATTTTGGGCTGTTATTTTATGGTTTTTTTTTTTTTTTTTTTTTTCTTCCCTTTCTCTTTTCTTCTTGTAGTGATATTTCCAAAAAAAAAAAAAAAAGAAAAAAAAAGAAGAAGAAAAACATAATATTATCAAAGAAAAAAAAAAGTTTATTAAAAAAGGTTATTTTTAGCTGGTAGAAGTTAATGATGCCCTTTGCGGCACCATTGATGCCAGCAGTGTTTCGCTTTGTGTGGGGCTCAGCTGTACAGAATCACATTCGCATTAGGCCTTCGTTTCTTTCTTCTCTACCCTGTTCCCCTATATTTATCGGATTTTCTTCGCGAGCTGTACCCAAGTACTGTACGTCCTTAATCTTTTCTTTATTATTTCTTTCTTTATATCGGTCTTACAGCGTAGGTTAGTATAAAAGTTTTCACCCCCCGACCTGATCCATTAATGTCTATCGAAGGTTTTTTTTTTTTTTTTTTTGTTTGTGCCGACGTAGTCGGAGAAGAAACTATTCAGATTGAAAGCCGTTATTTCTTATGTATCATGATTTATTTTCCCCTGTGCGACAGGATTCTGTCTGCTTTTAACGAAATGTAAGGCTAATCTGAACGGTTCTTTTTTTTTTTTTTGTACCTACAAACCCATTGTTCGGTAGAAAGAGAATTGTGGCAGCGTAACTACCTATTCCTTTATTAGGATTTTCTACCGGTTGCGCACAAACAAAAAAAAAAGTGTGAGTTAGTAAGTAAAAAGTGAAGTTTGCCGATTCTTTTTCTTTGACCCACCGAATTTTATGTCAGCACCGACTGCTGTAACTATGCACGGAAGAGGCGTGGAAAGTGTTTACCAGTGGATTCAAATTTTTTTTTTTTTTTGCATCGGAGATTGGTGGCTGATAGAAAGTTTTGAATTGTTAATACGGATTTTTATCGTTGTCTGGGTTTGATACAATAAGAAACCATGTTGCAAAAAAAAAAAAAAAAAAAAATTGTTCATTTCATTTTGAGATTGCCCTTTGTTTTTTTTTTTTTTTTTTTTTTTTTTGTTTCCTTCAAAAGTTAAAAACAGACGTAAAATATTTGGAAGAAAAAAAAGAAAAAAAAAATACTCATAATCTGTTACCCCCGTTCCCGTATTCTGATAGCGTGTTATTGTGCAGTGTTGTGCTTTGCTTTGCTATCTTTCAAAGATAGCTTTGGTCAGTGCCAAGGCAATCATGTGTCGAGACCTACTTCACGAAAATAGACGGGTTGCTGCTATTCCAAGATAACTAACAAAAAAAAAAAAAAAAAAAAAAAAAGAATTAAGAAAATAATTTTTCTTTCTTTTTTTTCTTTTTTTGATTAGTTTTGTCTTCTACCTCTAAATTTACCCTTGTCAAAATATTAACTTCTCTCGTCGACGGTTTCGCATTAATCGGATTAGATGGTTTTTTTTTCCCCCTTTTTTCCCTTTTTTCTTCCCTTTTTTTTTTTTTTTTTTCCTTGGCATAGACCTGATTCACTTCGACAAAAAAGTATCCTTACTCTCTGGCCGACAGAACAATGTAGGTAAGGGAAGTCTAGGGATGGCAAAGTGGCTCATTTAATCTGAGCTTCATTTTTTGTGTTGCCTTACTTAATTTTAGTCACTTCACCACTACAAGTATTGTTGTCATTAAAATGGTTAACTGTGCCCATCATCTCTTTTGTGTGCTTCTGTGCTAAGAGAGGGAAAACAGGAAAAAAAAAAACAAAAAAAAAAAAAAAAAAAAGGAAATCTTTTTTCACCCCATTCGCTCGTCTAAGCTTTAATTTGACACAGCTGAAAAAGAATTTTTATTTTTTTTTTTCAAGCTTCACGTCATCCAATCATTTTATGCTTTCTTCTTTTTTTGAGCATCGAAAAATAGCCCTGCGACAGTATTTTGTTTGTTGTTATTGTCCTGTCAGCCCGTTTCTATTTAAAAAAAAAAGGTAGTTCCGACACAACTCATGATTTACAAGAATTTGAGGCGGCACACTTTTTCACATCAGCTCACTCCTCGTCGTGAAGAACCGAAGTTTGAAGTTCTGTACACACCCTCCTACTCCGCAACTACGTCATCCTTACTAAGTAAGGTGAATTCTGGGCAGCAAACTTTCCTGCAATTGACCGACAGGTCTGCGCTCTTTGTGGCTCCCTATTTACTAATTACTTCGTAAGGCTGGGTAGTCCGCTACTATAGCCTTTTATTTTTACTCTTGTATCCGCCCCCCCCCTCGTATTTAGGAAATTTCGTGCGGTGAGTAGCATGCCAAGATTACGGTAATTATTTTTTCCCCTATTTTTTTTCTATTCTATTTGAATGTAGTGCTGTGTACGCACACTGCTCTTTCTTCACAAAAAAAACGAGGGGTTTTTCTATTTTTTACCTGAGGAGGTGTATTGCCAATTTTTGATACCAAGAAGACTAAGTTCTTAAGTCACTTCTTTTGTTCATCATCTTTTTTTTTTTTTTTTTTTGTACTACCACCTCTGTTGGATTTTGTTGGTGTTCATTTCGCTGAAAAAAAAAAGAAATATTTTTGTTTACTCGTAGACTTGTATTTCGTAGTTTATCGGAAAAGCTCACTACTAGTTAGTTGTGTTGATTGACTTGTAGCCATCAAAGTGCGGATGCCCTTTGATTGACTTGTAGTCATCAAAGTGCGGATGCCCTACCCCAACGCTTGAGAGAATTACTTCCACACTGTTTCTGTACTTATTTAGCATCTTATAAAGTGGCTATCATCCTGTATCATTCAAACGAACTGCTGCTCTCTATGCTCGGGTCATAAAATGACGTTTTAATAAATTATCTCACGTTGTACAATAAAAACCTTTATATACCTGTCGGTAGCAATCAGTACATGTTTCTTCTTATCAGGTTGTCATTTTTTTTAATGTGTGTTAGTTGTTTTTGTCTCAAACTACTATTCGGCGAAAGAGAATTATTTTCTTACAGCATAATCTTCTTTAGGGAAACCGATTGCCCTTATGTTGCCTTTCTTTATTTTCTCATCCTTTTCATGTTTTTTTTCTCTTTTTTTTTTCGTTGTAGTACAACGAATGTGTTTATTTCCTTTTTTTTCCCCTTTTTTTTTTTTTTGATTTTCTAAGCAAGAGGACTTCCCAAGTTTCGTAGGTAACGCAACCCTCATAATGACATGCTGACCTGAAGACTCCAGGTAGGTGCTCACTTTTTGTACCTTTTTTTCTTTTCCACATATCTATTGTTACTTTGTTTACTCACTCATATGGGAAAAACCTTGAAGTCACTGAACGGAAAGACGATGTGGTTAGTGACCTTTTGTCATCGTCGCCTTATTAGTGAAGTGAAAAAAACTTTTTTTTTATTCCGTATTAGTAGAAACAATGAAAGCCTGAGAACAGCAGTCCAATACTCTTCGCGAAATGCATCCGAGGCGCAGTCGGATGTAACATCGTCAGGGTATTGATACATTTTGAGCTAAAGTTCACTCTGGATTAAAAAAACTTTTTTTTTTTTTCATTACTTCATCTCCTCCTGTTGTAGTAATGACTTGCGAAAGGTATTTTGTAGTCTCTTGAGGTCAGTGTCGCAATCCCCCCCGAAAAGAAATTAACAGGGCATGTTCTGTCGTTTTTTTTTATATGATCATTTCTATCCCTTCCCATTACAGTGTTGGTATGGTATCCAGTTCAGATTATTGGACAGTTGTTTTTGATATATTTTGTTTGCTTTTGCTTTGCTTGAAATTGTTAGGGAAAGAACCATCTCAAGGCTAAGCAGACGCTATTATTATACATCTGTCTCGTCAGTCTTTGTTTATTAACTCTAAGGTTTGAACAGGTTCCTTTCCTTCGACTGCCTTGCAGGCACTCTGAGCTTCATTGTGAGAGCTCGCTAGATCTCTTTTGCAGTAATTCTTTTTCTTGCTGCTACCCAATCCCCGTGGCCTCTTGGGGTTCTGTTTTGAATAAAATCTTTAATTTTACCCCTTTAATAAGCGCGCTACACTCTAGTGTACCGTGTTGAAAGAGTTGTTTGAGTGGCATGTGTCTTTTCGAAGTACGAAGTGAGTTTTCTTGGTTCGTGTACCGGAGGTTATGTCTTCACTGTGCGTGTAGCTCAGCAGGAATTGGTTTCCGAGGGGTCTGGTGTGGATCTATCACTCGATTCCGAATAGTTTTTTTTTTTTTTTTTTTTTTTTTTTTTTTTCGAAAAAAAAAAAAAAAAAAAATCAAGAAACAAAAAAAAATGTAAGGAAGAACCACCCATATGTGAGCTATCTTGCGCTGTCAAGCACCCTGAATGTTTCTTTAGTTTTGTTTATTTTTTTTTATTCTGGTTACTTTTTTTTTTTTTCGAGCACTCGCTCGATAAGTGTGACGCTGTTCTCAACCCGTTTCGCGTTTGACGGCAGGTCACTCTGTTCAATTCCCTTCAACTGCAAAAAAAAAAAAAAAAAAAACGAAACGAAAGAAATGAAGCCCTATGCGAAAACCAGGAAAGGTATTTATCAGGCCTAGAAAATGGTCTGAAGCTTGCGCAACCATATTGTTTTTTTCTCGGAGGGTTGACTGAGGAATTGTTTCTTCAGCGACGTCTTGTGAATCCTCCAGATTTACGAGACAATTAAAATAAAATAAAATAAAAAAAAATAAACATTCACTTATAATATTATGTTAAGACAAGAGAGCTAATCAAAAAATAAACGAAAAAAGTCTATAAATCTGTCTGTCTTGTAGAAGATTTTCATTCTGAGACACGGTTGTGTCAAGTAAGCGCTGTGACTAACCAGTTGGTATTATTTTCACTTGTGAGCGTTTTTTTTTTGTGTAGAAAATAGACAAGGTTTGTTTTTCAACGATGAGTTTAAGAACCTTTGCCAGTCAGTGACAATAAAGGCGTGAAAGGCACACATGGGCATCAAGTAGTGACATGCAGCCAAAGCAGCACATCAACTGGCACTGAGTCTATCTGAGCGGTACATAGTACAACCCAACAACTAAATCACTCTTCGGAGAATTGACATAACAAGGCGAGTTTGTGTACGGTCGCTATACAGTATTCTCCAACAGGCATATATAAAAGTAGCTGTACTGAAGAAATCGTTCTGGGAATTTGAACTCAGAAGGCAGAAAAGAGTTTTCTTAACTTAAAATCTGACCGTAAATTTGATCTGATTTTTTAATTACTTTTTTTCTATCTCGGCTGTCACCACTTTTTTGCAGTGGTGCAGAACGGTGTCTTTTTTTTAAGTAGAAAAAACTAAAAAAAATCCTCATAATGGATTGTTTTTAATTGGAAAAAAAAAAAAAAAAAAGAAATCCATCACATATGAATTCAACAACTCAATTTCATCAAAATTTTATCCACTCTTCCCGCGTCCATTACTTTCTTGCTGGTGTCATTCACAACAGAGCAACTGGAAAAAGAGTACAAACTTAGCCTTGGACTGTTGCTTGAATAACTAACCTGTAACACACATAGTAGATCGCCTAATGTGAATTTAGTCGGATTTCGTAACTACGAAATCTGCTTACGGGTTTGAGGAAGAGGGGGGAAAAAAAAAAGATTTTTTTTGTAGGAATAGCAAATTAGCCCTATTGATAAGAATTTTTTTTTTTTTTTTTTTTTTGGTTTTTTTTCCAATTTTCGAAGCAAACAAATTTATTTTTTTTCTAGTCCTCCTTAAGTTTGGCAAATTATTTTAGCCGAAAAAAAGCTATTGAAAAAAATGGAAGTACAAAAATAGGGAGAAAAAAAAAAAAAATTGTTCACTAATACTATGTGTTTACTTTGAACAAGTTTTTCATTTTTTTTGTAATTTTTACCATTAAAAACACACATTTAGCTAATTATGATTTTTTCTTTCTTTTTTTTTTCCAACAACAAAATTAAAAAAAAAAAAAAAAATTAAAAAGTAATTTTATCTCTGACGAAACCGTTCCCTCTTATTCTTTTTTTTGGTTCAGGTTCAGGTTGAGTTTGTGTGGTTCAGTTTTTTACTTTTTGTTTTTATTATTATTCCCCGTCTATGTTGTGTTTTTTTTTTTTTTTTTGTTTGTTTTTTAAAATTTCTTCACAGTTAGTTTGGTCATAAACAAAAAAAAAAAAGGAATAGGCGATTTTGTGTCACTGTCTTCCTCTTAAGGTTTTTTTAAAAAAAATAAAAAAATAACAAGCCTATTTTAGAAGGGACCGTATCGGACACCTGAAGCAGATAGGAGATTAAAGAACAATTTTGTTTGTCATCTCTCAGGCACTGCTAGTTTTCTTCGTTGATCATTATTCTGGTATCACCAGGTTTTGTCCAAACGTAACACTGTAGATCTTTTTTTTGAGAGATTTAAAAAAAAAAAAAAAAAAAAAAAAAAAATTGAACACACACGCTGATTGGATTCTAATTTATCAAAAAAAAAAAAAAAAAATACATCCCAGTCATCCAGTCACTGCTATTTTTTTAATTTTTTTTTTTTTTTAAAAAAAATTTGTTCTACCATTGAATGAATTTAAAAAAAAAAAAAAAAAAATTGTAATATAAGTAGATAGCAAACAACTATTTCATCATCAAACTGCTTTTTGTAAATCTGGATAACACAAATGTGTCTGCGTCTACAAAGTCACTTCTTGATTCCTTCAGAAGTTTAATCAGATGATGACAATTTCTTTAACGTAACCCTCCTGATAACCTAAGTGCGAAAAACAACTCTTGCATTGAATAAAAGGAATTATCGAAGGTAAGAGACTAGTGTAAAAAGCACGCAGTGGAGATTTAAATCTATTATTTTTTTGTGACTAATTGCGTTGGTTTTTTCGGTTTTTTGCGCCATTTTTATTATTTATTTTATATATTTTTTTTTTAAAAAAATATACTGAGAAAGTCTCTAGTACTTCTGACCCTCTGTACTTTTTTTTTTTTTTTTCCTTGTGCTTCATGATAATATTTTAATATTTTATTATTATATCTGGAGCGAATCTATTTACTACAAGTCTATGTAGGAGAAAAGAAAATAAAGGGGAAAAAAAAAAAAAAAAAACCTAGAAAAAACTTTTTTATTGTCAGCTCGAAAGTGTATTCTTATCCTTCGGTGAGGGAAAGAAGCCCCACCAGATGGATACACTTTTTTTTTTTTTTTTCTACCCGGTTTTTTTTCGTTTCGAGTTTTTTATAAGGAAGAAAAAAAAAAAAAAAAAAAAAACGAAACACACAAACTCTATATAAACGAACTAAATATATATTAGTTACTACATCTATGTTTGGTTAGTTTTTTTTTTTTTTTTTTTTTGCTTGTGCACAAAAAAATAGAAACCTTGGACAAACTCAATTTCTAATTATTTGTGTTATGTGTTTTTATTCTCGATTAGTTGTTAGGGTTAGTATCTACGTCTACGGGATCTGAGAACGCCAAACCTACAGTGACTCTGCCTTGCTAAAAGCGAATGGTTTCCAGATTGTGGTGTTTGTGTTGTTTTCTACTCAAAAAAAAAAAAAAAAAAAGTGAAATAAATAAAATAAAAAAAAAAACAAATAAAACGAAACAAGAATTTTAACAGTTTTGGTTCGAAAAACCGCAATTTTGCCAAGTCGAAGACAAAAAAAGCAAATTATCTAAAGACAGGTAGTTGACTTCGCTATTTAGTTTTCTTTCTTTCTTTCCTTATCTTCTTTTTTCATTATTTTCTTTTTTCTTTTTTGGTTGCTTAAAGTTGAAAATAAACATCGACTTAGTGATCAGCATCCCCATTCTGCACACTGGGATCAAAAACAAAGGAGCACGCGGGAAGAAGGCATGCGAACAAACAAAATACAAAAAAAAAAAAAAAAAAAAAAAAGGGGGGGGGAGAAGAGGGGAGACAGGGTAGGAGAAAAAAAAAAAAATAATAAAAAAAAAAAAAATATATATAAAATAATTCTGCAGAGAACAGCAATAAAAGTCGAAATTACGAACAAAAAAAAAAAAAAAAAATGGAACCTCTGAAATGACTCCCAAGAGTCAAGAGCCTCTGCTCTTTTATTAACGGTCCCTCTTGCAATATAATACCCCATTAGGTTAGAGTGGCTCGCTCTGCTTGTTAACGCTGTTTTGCTGTTGATTTGTGGGTTTTTTTCTTGCTTTCTTATTTTCTAAATATTTATTTCAACAGGTGAGTTAGTGCTCTGGTTGGTACCTTTTAACTTTCTGGGTTTAGTTTTAATTTAAACAGTTCATCAGTTATACGTTTACTACCCAAATGCGAAGGCCAGATGCGGGATGACTGTGAGGTGGTCGCTAGTAGTTATCGTTACGCTGCTTTGCAGCCACCCAGAAGATGCGGAATGCGCGACTGCAACGAAGACGCTTTCGTTATCACTTCCGACAAGAACTCAAACGGTCAGTCGAAGCATATCAAGTTCTTTATCACTTACTAGTAGGACCCTCACAGTTACAAAAAGCTTAACAAATACCTACAGTGGAACCCCAACTATGAGTATCACTCCACCAATCACAGGAACTGTCACTCACACCACCTCAATGAGTTTACCGACGAGTACGATGAGTTTGTCTCTTCCGACGGCTTCTAAAAGTGAGTCGCTGCCAACAGCAACTGTTAGCTGGTCTTTTCCAACAGCCACAGTTTCGATGTCTCTTCCAACTGCTACAGCGACAATTACGTTTTCATTGCCGACTCAGACGGTTAGTTTTAGTTTACCCACTCGAACCGAAACATCCACGGGAACGACGGTTACGAATTCTCGCACCCTATCAGTTACTCTGTCTCTGCCTACGATATCAGTGTCGCTGTCACTACCTACATCGACGCGAACAATTTCCTTAACATTTTCCGACTCCTTAACACTTCCAACGGGATCTAACACGTTCTCAAAGACGTATTCCTCGACTGTGTCGTTGTCTTTGCCTACAGCTTCGCGAACTGTCACAGATTCACTTACAAAGACACAAACAGTATCGTTGAGTTTACCTACTCCCAGTTACTCGATGACTTTCACGAGAACATTTTCTCTACCCACACGAACACGTACTACTTCACTAACGATGTCTGTTACGAAATCTCTCTCAGAAAGTCTGTCGCATTCCTATTCTGAAACTGGTACTCAGAGTGCTACTGTTTCACTATCACTACCAACTGCTACGAGAAGTAAATCGGACACGTTTTCACTTACAGAGACGTATTCACTGTCGAAAACCGCGTCGTTGTCTGTTACTTTTACCGGAAGCATAACAAAATCAAAATCAGTATCCGATTCTTTCACAATAACATTATCTAATACTCTGAGTGAGTCAGCATCCGAATCACTTTCATTGTCGAAGTCAGGAACACTCACGCTAACGATGTCTGAATCTCTTACAGTAATTCAGTTTGATAATTACACAACTTCGATGTTCCCTAATAGTCGAACGGGAGTTATTGAAGGTCAGGAGGTTAGGCTTTCATTATCAGCTACGGTTGATGGAGTTCATAAAAAACTATTCAACAACACAAATAATATTCTTGGAGAATTAATAATAAAAGTATTCCGCTACCAATCAAACATTGGATATCGATGTAAAGAATACGTCTCAGGTGCTACTGCGATTCGTACGATTTCACGTTATGGCATTGCAACGGAAGAGTTGGGGATGGGTGATGTGTTTTCAATGACAGCTTTTGTTTCATTTACTGCACCACATCACGACAGCAGCTGGTTGATATGTTTTAAACATAGACCTCACTACGTACAATTCATTCACAATAACGAGTGGCTACTCTTCACTGAAGACAGCGGTTATGCGTTACCAGAAACTATGACTGGAAGTGCACCACCAATCAATCAAGCAGTCTGGACATCTGTCGCAAGTGGTGTTTGGTTTGAAGTAAAGGA
Source organism: Flectonema sp. DT1601 (assembly GCA_964019425.1). Classification (NCBI taxonomy): domain Eukaryota; phylum Euglenozoa; class Diplonemea; order Diplonemida; family Diplonemidae; genus Flectonema; species Flectonema sp. DT1601. The sequence continues at coordinate 228,298 of OZ025810.1, read as the reverse complement.
ACCAACAGTGAATCAATACGCAGTTATAAAAATACAAAATAGAGAGTTGGATTGGAACTTTACAATGGGAGGGAGTAACTGTTCGATGCTTCCGAGAGACAACATCAACTGTGCGAAAGTAGACTCCGTAAAAGTGATTCCAAGTGATGAGGAATGCTCAAAGGAGACTTATGAATCTGGAAAGCCGTATTTGGGATCTGCATTTGTATCGGCTACTGGAGAGTGGTTACCAACGGGATACCCTGCTATGTCTGATCATGCGACTTCAGGTGGCGTTGCAATTATCGGAACTGAACTTCTTCATCCTCAAGTGGAGTCGTTCTCTGAATTGTCACAGCAGGGTTTTGTAATCGCATTTGTGAAACTTCCTCCAAGTGTTGGGTCATATAGTGTTTGTTTTTCATCTTCGATCCAACGATCTCTTTGGAAATTAAACGACAACATAGGATATGGAAACGAATCACTCCCATCTCGACCAATGTGGAGAAAAATTTGGAATTGCAACTCTGGTTGTGCCTCAGGCGCTCCAACGTCTGGAAGAAGAGACGCAGCGTTGTTGTTTTCTACGAGACCAGTTTTTGAAGTTTTTGATGAACAAATTAAATGGTCAATAATGGACCTAACGGAAAGGACTTGGGGAACAGTTAGAATAAAATCTAATTATCCAGACTTAAGTAGACTTCCTACTAATATAACAACAACACTATTCTCTGAATTGACTTACTGGTCTCCCGATGGAGGTGATCAGCTTCGACTTGTAAACAGCGGCTACCATATTAGTGATCAGATTGAATCAACTCCTCTAATAGGATGCTGGGATACTCGTGATGTTATATTCTCTGAAACTGTTGGAAAGTATCCATCATCGTCTAGAGATCTCATCGCAATGACTAACGAAGCTCCAAGTCTATCAAATGTTATAAATGATTTATCAAGCGTAACAACGTCTTACTCAATAATATTTACTGGAAGGAGGTATCAGTCAAGGCAAGTTTGTTACAGAAAAGGTTCTATAGGTCAGGGATGGAGAGTACTTCCCTGGGATGATTCAGGGGAGTGGAGTTCACTACACCCTCCCAGTGATTCTATTTCTGTGAAACCAGAGCCACTGATCGCTGGGTCGTTTCAAAATTCACCGGATATCTACAACTCGGAATTAATATGGGCTATGAACGACACTCGTGCAGCGACATGGGGTCCAATATGGATTGCTGAACTAAATAGAAGTGTCAGTAGTAATCCACCTCTTAGAAAGGTTCGTATTGTTCATCACAGCAGACCATGTGATTATCCTCAGTTTTATGATTGGAGTCTTGATACAGAATCAGAACTCCTTCCTATGGGAACTACCGCTCCGGTTCTTGATCCTCCGGCAGAGTCGATCATCTTTGATGAGGAACCACTCTGGATTCAAGCACCAAACATACCTGGTGAGTATGTTGTTTGCTGTAAAACTCTTTATTGGAATTGGAGATCAATCGGAAACATTATGCGAATTCAAAACAAACCAGCCATCACTCTCGATATCACCGACAACAGAAGTAATGTTGATGTGGTAGTAGAAGTCACTGACTCTGACAGCCTTCTTTCAGGAAATGATATTTTTAAATTTGTTCGACCGACAGAAACCTGCATTGCGAACTCACAATTGTCATCTTTTGTAATTGTTGGCTGGTGTGATAGATGTCGACCATCAGCTGGTGTGCCGGTCTTGAGTAATATTTCACCAACTATTGCAGAGTCTAATTCAAATCACACATTCTTATACTTCACGATACCGAAAGGTGATACCAAATACAACCTATGCTACAGACAACAATGGTCAACCAACTGGATTGTTCTACATCGATATTGGAGTGTACGGCAGTATGCGTTACCTTCATTGTGGCCACAGCCTGGAAGTCTTCGAAGTAGTGTTATTCGACAATTTACGATTCAACAGATTAATGGGTATTCATCATTGTTTAATAGTAGTAGTGAAATGCTTTCAGAAGATGTTCGTGGGTTCACTGATTACTTTGAAGCAAAGTTTATATCCTGTGATGACAGTACGATGTGTGTTTCAACAGCTGCTGGTACTGAAGCTGCTCCAACTGGTTGCTTTACTACTAGTAAGAGAATCATAACAGACTCGAGGTTAGCATTCACTATTACGACACCTGATCGGTTTGGTTGTTATAAAATATGTTACAGAATTGACGACTTGACTTGGCACAAAAGTAAAGGCGAGTACAACATATTCAGTGACGGTTCTAGTTGGGAACCTGGAGGTGTGGGTTGGGGTACTTTAGGTCACTACAACGCGATGGAAACTATAAAAATTAATTTAAAACTTCAAGATTACGCTGCCAACACCTTACCTCATCCTGCAGGAGACGTCCTGATGTTAGTTGGTGGTGGTGATCGTTGTGGTGATAACTCACTCTCGAATAGAAGTGCTTCTGTGATTGATCTTGGTCCAGGTGACGAATTAACAAGCAGCCCTTCAGCAGTTATTATTCTTCCAAAGGTGTCTGGTTTGTTTAGAGTTTGTTTGTTTGTAAAGCTACCTGACATCTCTTCTGATGAAGATTACTTATTCAGAAGTTGGATTGAACTTCCTTCAGCCAAGGGAGACCTCCTAATGACTGTTCCTTCTTTGATCATTAGTTGGGAATACTTTACATCGGGAATTCAAACGACAACAACTACTACTTCACAAGCAACAGACTACTATGATGGTGGTGTTCTGAAGCCAGGATTTCTTCTTCAGGTTGATTCATCAATATCTGGTGCCGTATTATTTTATAATTATAAACTAGTTCTGCAATCACATGCAATAGACGTTGGTTGTCTTGCCCATTCCTATGTTGAGACTTCATTCTACCCAGAGCTCGTTAGCAACGGGATAGTCAGTTTGTCGTTTATCACACCTTCTGAAATTGGTGTTTATATTTTATGTTTTAAGGATAATGTTGGTGGGGGATGGACTGCTGTACCTGGTCTTCTTGTTGTAGAGCAGTCGGAGTATCATTATCAGAGATTAAATTCAAGTGTGATGTCAGTTGCTTTATCATCACAGAGAGTGTTGTACGGAGGTGTCAGTAAAACTGATTGGTGCTATCCGAATGATGTTGTTTTATGGGATTCTGTTGTTAATACTGAGTATTGGAAGTTGCTTTATCTACCATTACCTCCAACGTTATCAATTAATACGTTCGGTAGGTATGCTGTGTGTTTTCAAACAGCTGATGGATCAGTTTTTCAAGCGACGAATGCTGGTCCAGTAGTTTCCGGAGGGGGTTCGTTATATTTCCAACAGGGTCGGATTGCCGATGCGATCTCAACTTCGATCGACAACAGCACTTTTGAAACCCTCTTCGTAGGAACTCGAATCTCTATTTGGAATCCTCTGAAACTAACTCAACGATCAGTACGTGTTCTTCAAACACCAACAACATTTGCTGTAGGACCTTCTGGACAACCTTCTTATTCACATATCGCAACGAATGGAAAAGTTGATATTAATTTAAAATTATTGCGATTAAATGAAAAAGTACCCTACGGAACAGGAGTAGTAGTTGTAATACAATGTCCTGAAGCTAAGTCGATCGCAGACTTGTCATGTCCGGTTCAGAGTGCTGGTTTAAAGACATCATTTCTTTGGAAGACTCCAACCGGATTCGCAAATTCATCAACAGGTTGTTTCAACCTTCGTCAGGGAGCAAGTTATGTAACAATGCGTTTATTGTCTAAGTGTCCTAATGAGTACGGATGTGGATTCCGTCTTAGAGTAATCCTTCAACAGAATGTTGAAATATTATCACCTCCAATTTGGATAAATATTTTAAAAAGAAGACCGGATTCTTACATCCTGCTGACGAACACTTCCGGTAATATTATTAACTGTTTCTCTGGTCGGGAATGCCTTATAAAAATTCAAGCAGTTTGGAAACACTCACCAGAAGTAGCTCCAAGTGAACCTTGTGATGTTTTTGCAAACTATTCTACAGCTCAGTTTAAAGTAAATCCTGTGCAGATTATTGAAAGAGGATTAAATTGGAAGCTTGGGGGAGTGTTGGAAAAGATATTCATTCCAACACTGTCAGAGGGAGTCGACAGTTCTCAGATAGAATTCAGATTTGTGACTAAAAACAGTCCAAAGACTTTGGTAGTAGTTCACAAACATGTTGTTGAGAAAATCGACATTATTGACATCCTTCCGTTTGATTCATTCACAAGAATTGGAAAGGGTATTTCAATACCGTCATCTGATAAGGTAACTGTTCCTGTTGATACGTGGGATCCATCACTTCCAGAATCAAATCATTCTTTTTCATATTTACAAGCGATGCATCCGTACGTAGTTCTCTTAAAAATTACTGATAATGTTGGAGAATTGTTCAATCAGGGTATTGATTTTAGTAGTTTCGTGTTCACGTCATCAGACACCAATCCGATCATGTCGAAGTATCACAGAGTATTAGACGACACAAAGTCTAATTTACTTTATTATGAAACAGTTACTGAGGTGTTACACACAACTCTATCATCAAACCCAGAATTCTTATTGTCAGAAGGGGATGTGAGATCTCCAAACCACTTTACTCATTTTGTTAAAATAAGAATAACGAACTCAGACAATTGCGGACGATACAATCCTTGTAATTTAAACATCCGACTTGACGAATCAAATAAATACGTAAACAATAAAATAATTACAAGTGTTCCCATATCAGTCAGAATACCTGCGACTACTATAAAAGTTGAAGCGATTACGCCATCAAAGAGTGGGGTTGGTGTTGGGGTTACGGTAAAATGTACCCCGGGAACTCCAACGTTTTCGGGATTTGTTCCTGATGAATATCACAGCGGTGTTATTTTTCCATGGTCGTTATCATCGAAGTCAACTGAAGATGTTAAAATAATATCGTCTAGCAACAGTACTATTGATGACAAAAGCACATCTCAGAACATCATAATAAGAACAAGCAAGCCTTGCATTGATTGCATCGTTACTTTTCACAGCACAACAGGAGCAGGACCAGATGGAAGTGGAAATAGTGAAATAAAATTCTCGCTAATGAACGACGTTGATCGTTTACATTGTCCAACAGAGATACTAACAGAATTCTATAGGGGTCACTCAAAACCCATTTCTGTTACAGTTGCTGCTGTTTCTGTATTTGGAAAAGAGTCTGAATGGCCGAATTGGGTTATAACTCTGACCACAACCAACATAATAAGCAACATGAACTCAACTGTTTTCATGAATAGCGGAATCGCTACATTCAATGGTATTGTTTTAAAGCAGAGTGATGGCTTTGATCTTGTAGATGGAAAAACTGTTGAATTACATTTCACAACCCGAACACAACGATACAGCAACACAGCAACTGGAACAATATCAACGGGTGTGAGAGTTCTCTCTTGTTCTGTTACGTTGTTATTAAAAGAACTTCAGAACCCGATTGAATTCCCAACCAGGATATTCATTCCAAACACTAAATTAATAAATCGAAATCCACTAACAGGAGATATTGACATCACATCACATGCTGTTTCAGGTACCATCAGCGTACCTGTCAGACCTCAACGTCTATTTCAGGGAAGTTGGATACCAGACTTGACCCCTCGTAACTATTCAGTTAATAATAAATTTCCTTGGGAGTGTTCAGGTTCTGCCTGTAGATCTCCGTACCTAACAATACCTTCAGAGATTCCTGACCAAACAATCATCTCTGAGAGTGGTGATACAGAAACTGTGACATACGGAACACCAACACTGCAGATATCATCAAAGATTCCAATGACGTCTCCTACTGATGGTAGCGGGGATATTATTATTGACTTAGCATCTTGGAAAGGTAAACTAACCCCTTTATATAGAGGAAAAATAAAAATCTGCCTATTGGCATCGACAGCCGTAGAACAATCAAACCAACAGTTCGCTGTTGAGATAGCCTGTGTGATGATATATTTGTCTTTGTTGCCGGTGAGTCCTGAGACTTTTTTTTCAGTTGAATTTGTAAGCGGGGGAACAGAAGCTGTCGGCGACAGCACTGCTATGGTCGTGCCAGGAATTGAAGATTTCTGTGGTGTAAGTGCGACTAAAATAACATTGTTAATACGAACTCTTTACTATTGGAACAGCGATACCTCTGTTTTATATCAACACTGGGATCAATCAATTAATGAGAACATCGTTAACATCTCTTCTGTTCTAAATCAAATATTCGTAAGTTCTGATAACCTATCAAGTCACGGAACTACAATCCAATTCAACTACTCTGATAAAGGAAATATTTCATTCTACGGTATTACTGAATTGTCAACAAATATTATAGTCTCAGCGAAGGGCATGATCCCGTACTCTCTCAAGACTATTCACCAATGGAAGATCCCAACTAGTGAGCGCAGTCAGAAAGTTGTAATCAGTAGTCCGGTCAGTGATGATAACTGCTATGAAAAATTGAGATACAGAAAGAAGCTAGGTAGATATTTATATAGTAAGTCAGTTGCAGGGTTTGGTTTCGACATAACCCAGTCAGGTGCTGTTGCTGTTGGAGTTCCTTTTCCGATTCAAATTCGGGTTTTAACTTCTTCGGGTCATCGTTCCTACTCTCATCCAAAATCAAAGATTCTCGTCACTTTAAAGGCTTCTTCAACATGTTCAAATTCGAATAGTTTTGCAATCGGGTTGGTAAATTATACAATTTCTGTTTTATCAAAAAATGGCTTTGTTCCGGAATCGAACTTCTTCACTACTCAAGGTCAATTAACACTGTGGATAACATTACACTCTCCTTGTGTGGATTGTTATGTAGAGTCTCGTCTTTGTTATTCATTAGCTCTTGCAAGTGAATGCGTTGAAAGACCGACAACAGAACTTCCGTCTTTGAGCGAACGTTTAGCGTTTTCAAGTGTTTTCAGCAGTTCAACAGAAATAGTAAGTGTGTTGGATGTTGTTAGTAAGCAACGGTTACCTTCAGAGTATCATTTAACTGGTTCTTTAATATCTATTACAATGGAAAGGGTTATTGCTATATCTGGTGATTGGGTCGTACCTGTTGATGCGACAACCACTACTACAATTGATTTAAAACCAGAAATGAATATATACATTCGATCTGTCTGGACAGGACAACCCGATCGCAATCGTCTTCACTACGGAAATGGTGGATTTCTTCGAATTGGAAATGGTACTTGTGGAGTTGGTACTGACACTAACCATGATGGGAGATGGATAGCACTCAACCAACTCACTATGTCATTTAAAGTTAGTTTTATCAGACCGTGTTCTGGTTGTAAATTATTAATTCAAACAGCTAGTGGTGATAACTTCTACGTACGTTGGGATGCATACGGCGAAGAGGCAATTTTCAAAGTAAAAACCTGTGCCCACAGCACACTATTAGTACACCCACAGGGTATTATAACTCGTAAGAAACCTTTCTCGATAGCAGCAGTAAACGTCGACTCGAGTAATATTCCAGCTGGAAGTGAAGATGGAGCGATAAAGAGAGAAATGATGGCTTTTATCGGTACTAAAACTGGTAACGGAATGGGTGGTGAAGTTCAAATCGACGAATACAACGCAACGGATTTGATGATACTGAGATCAGGTACAACTTTTTATAGAGCTCGATTCTCACGATCTTGTTGGGAATGTATCATTACTGTTGGGAATAGAAACGGATCATTTACTGTGTCTGGAAAACCTACTCGATTTGTCGTCACTAAGATAATGAAATCGATAATAAACTCTTCTCATGTTGAGTTTGATTACTTTGGTTACATTGGAGATGATTCAGGTGACTTGAGTCTGTTTGCTGGAGGACCTTCACTTCTTGCTTGGCAACAACCTCAGCAATATCATCGTGTTAAGTTCTCAAACATAACACTTATTCCATCTTATGTTTCTCGTGAAGTTGTTCAACTTCAAGCGAGTGATGGTTCCCATACGGCAGACGTTTACAGTTCTGCTTCAGTTGAATTATCATCAAAGACACCTGTGGTAGATGGAGCTCTTTATGATAATAATAAAATAACTTTAATACTTAACAAAGGTCCTGTTCCGCAATACGATCTTCAACTCCAATTCGACGGAAATCCAATTTCAGTTGTTGACTCCAAGGGAGAATCCATCAGTAAAGTCAGTTGGTCCCAACCAGCTGCATTCTTATATGTGAAGGGTTCCGGGAATAGTCAGAGAACGATGGTTGCTGGTGATAAAATTTTAATTCAAATTGGAATGTCTTCTTTTGATATGCAATCGTACACTTACTACACTTCTTTAGACCCAACAGTTGCTAACATAACTGTTGACTATAACTGTGTTGATTGTGTTGGTTGTACTACTGCATCATTACCAACGGTAATTCCACAGGGAGATGATGGTATTTTCCTAATCGTGTTTAGTAGTTTAGGTGAAGGAAGGTGTGTTGTCACGGCTTCTCATGCAGTTCGTGATTTTTATCCGCAGCAAATCCGAGTTGAGATATTAAAACCAAAAGTCAAATCGTTCTATTGGACGTCTGGTAGACAAGAAGACAGCCTCATCATCAAAGACAATGCAACACGTCCTTCAACAGTATCGTCGCATGCTACTGGTTATTTATCACATAGTATGTCACTGAGAGGGTTATCAGAAAGTGGAATAGTTCTGTCACAGCATGGATTGTCAGATTTTGCTGTTTCTCAATTACAAGTTGAAATGCAGCCTTTGAATTGTTTTAAATTACAATCAGTTACCTCATCAGTTGGTTTAATTATATTGTCTGGTAGGTTTTATCCACCGAAACCATTGCAATCACCAGCTACTAATCAAGTGGCTAGGAGATGTGTTTTTACTGGAGTTGTAAACCTTCCTGAGGGAACTATATTAACTCAGACATTAGACGTAAGAGTTGAGTATAGTAACTTTATACGAATTGAAGAACAGCTACAAGGTAATCGGATACTTCCAGTCTCAGGTGATTCCGTTACAATAGCTGCTAGAGATGATGACATCAGCTACTGGGATTCAACTCTGCGTAAGATTCATATTTATTCTGGCAGAGTAATCTCAATAACCGTCTTATTATTTGATGTTGATAACCTACAGGTAACTGATTCTATTAGTGTTGCTGTTGCTTCATTAATTCCGTCTGGAGGTAATCGAAGCTCTTCAATTCACTCTTTCTCTTCACAATTCGTTGAAGGTAGAGCTGTTGTATCTTTCACCATTAATAAGACAACACGTATTGATGGCATTCATCATCCTTTTGATTTGGTTGTTGGACTACAGAATGATAAAGTTGCTAAAGGTGATGCCTATTACCCTTGGATTACTCCGATTACGGTAGCAGAGGTTACGGTAGGAACTGGATTTGATTTTGTGGAATTGGAAATCCAATCGAGAGAATCACCATTTTGGAAACCATCCCATGAAATTTCCATAGTATCGGGTTATTACTTTAACATGAGAATAACAATGAAATCACGCTTTGGTGATACACCTTCTGATATCGACGATGAATTTAGTTCAGACGTTCTTCTCCTTGAAGAAATCCCACCTGAACAACCACACTTATGCGCCCGTAATAACCACTACAGCTGTGTGAACAGACCAATTATTGAAAGCGATAAACTTGATATTTATTTGCATAAAAACCAAGAGTGTCTCTACGTACAGCCAACACCGTGTGTAGAATCTGCTTGGAAACTCCTGCATAATAATCAGAGAATTGTTAGATTACAGAACGGTCGAGCTTTGATAAGAAACATAAGTCTGCTTGCGTCAAACAGAGCATCGTTCTTCTTATCGTCGTTAAGTAACAACGATAGAGTTATTGCTTTCTCATTCGTTGAGATAATATCTATAAAGGAACTGAGAATCGAAGGGTCGGATTGTATGCGACTCCAGCAAAATAAATATCCTTGTAGTCTACCAAAATATGATGGTGAACAAGTTTTTTTAAATGCTACTCACTTGAGGTCAATAAGACAAGATCCTAATTATGAAATAACAAAAGAACTGATGAGACTCTCTCTTGATTCTCATTTTGAAATCCAACTAACAATAATAGGAAGTAATGATGAGAAATTGAAATCGATCGCTAACAGTGCTGTCACCCTTCTAATAGTTTGTGAGGTAGGTGATGAAAGCGGTAATACAACTCTCTACAACATAACAAAACCCATTGACGACGCTGAAGTATCATTCAGCAGTTTATTCTTTTCAGCATACTGCGCTAGGGCTGTAATGACACTTCAATGCTATTCTGATCCTGAAATCGATGTCAGGGATCTGTTAAATGGGAAAATTGTTGAATTTCCAGCCTTTGAAATTGGATCGTTAGATGTTACAATGATAGAGCCTGATCAGGCACCGCAACTGCAAACTGAAGCACCTCCTCTTTGGATTGCAGAACCCACAGTTCAGATGTCTCTGGAAGACTTGGCTGTTAACGTCGATCACTTAGTATCAGTCCTCCTCACAGATATCCGATTCCGATTAGGCATTCCGACAATAAATATTTTCATCAATTGGATTTGTGCCATTCCAATGAAATCACTTCCTGTTAGTAATCAAACAGAGGTCAGTACATCAATTATAACTCACTCTATGAAAGTAAACACAGCTTTGTGTACTTTGTATGCCGACTACATATTACAACAAGGCGAAAAATATAAAAGAATCTCAACGTTGGAAGATGATGAAGATGATTCTCCGTGTCAGGTTAATTGTAGTACGGTAATTGAATTTCGTGTCAAGGGTGTTGAGGAACACAATGTCTTATTTAATATGATTATTAATATTGTTAGGAATGAGAGTAGTGATTTTGTTCAGAATTTTGGTTTGCAACCTATTTCAGTTTTTACAATCTCTCCTTCAGCATCTGACACTCCTCTTCCTTCATCTGATGTGGAGATGACACCTTCTCCAAATATCACAGACGATATGTCCCCAAGAGATGGTTTAGCATTGTCTCCGTTTGACTATTCCTCAGCACGCTGCTTTCAATCGCAATTAGTGTTGACGTTAATTGTAGTGATTGTGATCGTAGTTGTTGTTACTTAACTCTGATAGTGACATTTACACATATTATTGACATCTTTTTTTTTTAATGGACTCTTTCGAGTCGTGTAGCACTTATTTTAAAAAACCTAATTTTCAAAACTGATTCTTCTTTTCAGGAGATTGTTGGTTGTGTTTATTATTCTTTTTGAAATTCGTATCGTCTGTCTGAAACCTTTTTTTGTTTATTTTTGTTTGATATGTTACAGTATGAGATATGCAGATAATATACTTTGTTATGATGAATTTTTTTATAATCAATTTTTTTTTTTTTTTTGTTATCAAACAGAAATTCAGAAATGTGATGTCGCATCTTGGTGTTATTTGTTGTTTATTACTCTCCAATACTTTTATAAAATCAGAACCCGGATCACCACTTCAATTGAGTGTAGAAACTGATCAGCCATTGCAACTCAATATAACTAATTCTATACCTGATGGAACGCTTACACAATGGATTTGTGTATGTGATGGAGCTGTAGATGTTTTATTGGCCACTTCATCAGTGGATAATGGAATGGTTTTTTATGGTCAAGTATTAATACCAAATAATATTACGTGTTCAATGCCGAACTTAACAATTGTTTATAAGAATGAGAGTCAAGATTCAATTATACACACGAAACAATACAAATTATTGGGAATTGTGAAGACGAACAACACTAATGACGTTGGTGTAATTGTAGCGTTGACGTTGATTGGGATGGTTGTAATCGGTTTTGTTGTTTATAAAATTAAAACAGAAGTTGATAGGGGAACTGTATTTTATGCAAAACCTTCAGACCTAACCTACGAAGACATTATATCAGACAGTAGTAATGAAGGAAGTGACGACGAGGAAGCGGCTAAACCACATCATAAGGATGTTACTGCTCATTTCCATCCTCGTCCATCACCAGAGAATCTAGTTCTGAATACTCCTCCTGTTCAATCTGTTCCACTTGACTTAAGCACTCCACTTCTTGATGATGATCTGTTTGATAAGCTGTAGTAGTGTACTTTGAATTTGGTTATCGTCACCTCTTTCTGACTTCCTATTTTATTTTAGATAGTTTTGTTTAGTAGTTATGTTGCGTCGATGATGAGATGTACTATTCTCTATTTGGTTAATTAAAATAGTTCAGTCAGGACGACATTAATAACATGCCGGGTCGGAAGAAGAAACCTGAACCCCAGTCATCGTCATCTTCCTCCTCATCTTCAGAGGAAATTAAATCCGTGAAAAGAGGAAGAAAATCGGCGCCAAAGAAATCAGCAAGAAAATCAGTAGCAAAGAAATCCGTTCGTAAAAGAAATGTTTCATCTTCAAGTAGCTCGTCGAGTAGCAGCGTACCAATTGTTAAGAGACCCAAGGCAGCTTCCATTACATTACCAAAGTCTACGAAGGGAGCAATGAAGTTCAACAGAAAGCCAGCCGTTAAGAAATCGGCACCAAAATCGGACGACTCGAGTGACAGCAGCAGCTCACTTGACATAAAGAAGCCGAAGAAGGCTCCAAAAAAGGCTGCTAAGAAGCCATCCGGCAAGAAGTCTGCTCCGCCACCATCGTCTTCCTCTTCCTCTTCAAGTGAGAGTCCCGTAAAACCGAAACCGGCTAAGAAGAAGAGCGCAAAGAAAGCAGCAGCTAAGATATCAAAAACAAAAACACCGGCAGAAAATGATGATTCAAGTTCAGAAGAACCTGCAGTCAAGAAACCTGCAAAGCGGGGTAGGCCTGCTGCGAAAAGAAATAACAGGCTAGGCAACTCTGAAGAACCTGAAACACCAAAGACGAGTGTTAAGAAGTCAACTAGTAAGTCACCGAAACCTTCTCCCAAACAAGTCTCAGCAAAGAAGCTTCTTCAAGAAACCTATGACGAAGAGAAAGACACACAAGATGACGAAGTCGTGTTCCTCTTCGGAGACTCAGAAGATGAAGAGTGTTCTCTACCAGAATCAAATGATGGAATAACTGAAGAACAAAGAGAATCAATGCACTCTTATCTTACTGAGCTCCGTACAGTTCATAATGAAAAAGCTGCTCGCTACCAAACTGAACTCCAGCAGCTGAAAGATTCCATTGAAGTATGTTTTTATAATACAATTAGTTAAAGCATCACAGGCTTCACTATTAATAAAACAGGAGATTAGTTCACAATTGAAGGACAGGTTCTCAAATTCTCCCTAACTACGCATCCCGACTCTGGACGGTCTTCACCGTCGTGTCAGTATTGACATCATTAGTTCAAAACAGTTCCAATTCGTTAGATCAATTGGTCTAGTAGACCATATCCGATTAGATACTTTTAGTTAGAAAACAATAATAACTTTGTGACTGTAACCTCCACTACTGTAGTATATTCCTCTTTATCCAGGAGATCGTTGTAATTCTATGTTAGTTGTAGCACAAATTCTTCATAGCGAAAGAATCTTTTTATTCCATTGTACTATTTCTGATAATTTATATCAACAGGTCCGTGTCAGAGGAAGAATACATACGAATCACAAATGGGGTACGACGACGTAACCTTTACTAGCGAGCAGTCAGTAGATCCCTCTGTACTCGACGACGAGTATGATGACGCTGAGGGAGGTAGTATGGTAAGCAGTGGTACTGGATTTGATTATTACGTAGAAAATGGAAGTCTGAAATTCTCATGGAAGAAATTATGGATGTTTACTGGTCCAGGTTTCCTTATGAGTATCGCTTACTTAGATCCGGGCAACTTAGAAGCAGATTTACAAGCTGGTGCGTCATCTCAGTATAAATTACTTTGGGTACTGTTCTGGGCAACTGTGATGGGTCTCGTTCTTCAAAATATTGTAGCGAAGTTAGGAGTGGTGTCGGGAAAGCATTTGGCACAGCACTGTACGACCTTTCCAAAACCTGTTCGATACACACTGTGGATTATGACAGAGACTGCTTTGATCTGCGCTGACTGTCAAGAAGTTGTTGGTTCAGCAATTGCTATTAAGATTCTAAGTGGTGGAAGAATCCCAATCTATGCTGGTTGTTTAATAACTGCTGCTGATTGCTTTGCTTTTATGCTTCTCGATAGAAATGGTATGCGAAAACTGGAGGCGTTGTTTGGAATCTTCATTTCAACGATGGTCGTCACATTTGGTTTCCAGTACTTCAGTCGCCTTCCTCCTCAAGATGAGGTATTCAGAGGATGGGCTGAGCCTCGTATTGGAGATAATGACACTTTTCAATCAGCAATTGGACTTATTGGTGCTGTGATTATGCCTCACAATTTATTTTTACACTCGGCGTTGGTGTTGTCGAGAAAGATTGACAGAAACTTTGAGAAGAACCCAAAGAAGGCTGAATACAAGATTTCTGAAGCCGTGTTTTACAATAAGTTAGAGTCGACCATTGCTTTGATGATTTCTTTTGGAATTAATTTGTTCGTCGTGGCGGTGTTCGCAAACCTGAAGTACTTCAATGACGACGGTTCCCCAGTCTGCCACTACGACGGGAAGGTTATTACCCCGAAAGGTGACGACGGAACAGATCAGATCGGCTTACTATCAGCAGGTGATTGTCTTCAGGCAGTCAACAATGCTGAGTGGTGGAAGTACATTTGGGCACTTGGAGTCCTTGCAGCAGGTCAGGCTTCAACCATTACTGGTACCTATGCAGGTCAGTTTATTATGGAAGGGTTCTTGGATATGAAAGTTAAACCAGCGACTAGAACATTCATCTCAAGATGCTTTTCTTTGATTCCAGCGATGATTGTTGCCATTGAGACTCCGGGTGACCCATCTGGAATGGACACACTTAACGAATGGCTTAACGTTGCTCAAAGTATTCAACTTCCATTTGCAATGCTTCCAGCACTCTACTTTAGTATGTCTACATCGAGGTGTAAGAAATGGGCAACAAAGGGATGGTCAGCTATTGTTGTTTGGATTATTTCAGCCTTGGTACTCGCATCAAATGTGTACGCAATTATTCAAGTAGCATACGATTTACCGAGTAAGTGGTACGTGTGGATAGCATTCAGCTTGTTCTGTGTATTCTACTTATGTGTAAATGGATATTTGATTCTTGTTTGCTTGGGATTCTTGAAAATAGAAGACCCTAACGGTGATATTGAGAAGCGTGCACTAATTAACCAAAACAATGATACCGACAACGGGGATGAGTAGTTTTTTTTTTATGTAGTTAGACGCATTTTATTGATATGTTCACGCGTGATAGTATTGTTGTTTGTTTCCAAAAAAAAATTGCTTTTTTTTTTCTTTGTCTCAGATTAAAACAATATCAATTTCGTGTGTTCTCTCTTACTATTATTTTTTTCTTTTTTTTTTTAAACTACTCTGCTATTCCTTTAATCATCCTAAAAATAACATTTTATGTTGTTTTGCCTTCTTATGATAAGATCAAGAGTGATTCTGTACGTGCATAGGTAAGGACGATTAGGTATAGCAACGACTCACTCATAATACAGCACGTTTTCCCCTATTTTCCTTCGTTATTTGTCTTTTTTTTTTTTTTTTTTTTTTTGCTGTCTTAGGGAGGATGGTAGGCGCGCTAGAACTTGCATCATTCGTGAGTTTTTTTTTTTTTTTTTTTTTTTTGTTTCTATTCCCCCGTCGATTTACATTTTTTGTTGAACTATTTTTAGCCCCCTCTCCTAGCGTACTTTTGATATTAATTTCGTATTAATACCCTAAAGTTTGTTACTATTCTTTTTTACATTGTCAAAAAAAAAACTATCATCACCCCCCCCCTCGCTAACGTACTACAATACGTACGATTATTATGTAGAATCCTTTACGACACTTGCCGTGTCTAATATAACTTCAAGTCAACTGCGCTACTGTCTTAACCTAGTTACCTTTGATATAAAGATGCTCAAAAGCTTTGTTGAGCATCTTTTGATTTAATGCACTATTTTTTATAAGCATATAATATTATATTAATTGATTTATTTTTATACTATAACTGATGATGGAGAAGAATAGAGGTAAATGGATTACTCTCGAAACCCTAAATGGTTACTTCAAAAAGCTAAGTTAAGCATCACGTATAGTTGTATTTTCACTCTGGGCAGCCTTCGATTTTTCCCAACCTCCCTTTTAATATTGTTTCACTGCTGCTTATTACTTTATTTTGTTCTTAACATCTTAGCAGACACGTATAACCAGAAAGGTTCTGGAAACTGTCGACTGTTCAGCAGATTTGCTGTGACCATCAGTGCCTATTGTCGTTTTGGAAGAGAAGTCAATTTTAAAAAAGAATGTTTCATCTTAAAATAAGTACAGCCTACTAGAGAAACCCTCTCTAGTAAAAGAAAAGAGGAGTTTTTTTTTTTTTTTTTCTCTTCGCGAAGTTAAAAAATGAAACCCCCTTTTTTTTGATGTGGTCACTTCTGATCGTATTGTTTGCTTGACGTCCCTTC
The DNA here is from genome assembly GCA_964019425.1 of Flectonema sp. DT1601. NCBI lineage: Eukaryota > Euglenozoa > Diplonemea > Diplonemida > Diplonemidae > Flectonema > Flectonema sp. DT1601. Next base: position 211,870 of record OZ025810.1, on the reverse strand, counting down.
TAACTCGTTTATATGTGAAGTAGTAAACATAAAATTAGTCATCCGATAACTTAAAGAAGTGTTAGTGTGCGTCGTTGCTGATCCGCGTGCATAAGTCTGGTTGACGTCAAAAACGCGGTGAATCTACGGCGCGTACAAAAATGATTTTAATTTTTTGTTCCCCTCCGAACTCGTGTCGCTCCTTTGCAGTTTTGTTTGAGACGTTAGGTTGCAGTGAGTTGTCATTCCACGTGTTCTTATTAGTTGTCGTTGTCGTGTATAAATATTTTATCGCACCGATAACCTTCTTTAGAAGGCAACTGCTGGGATGGAATGAGAGTTTCTCATTCTCTCTTTTTCTCTTTCATTTCCTTATCACATTAGACTAGGATTTGTGTTTGTTCTTAACATTGTCACATAGTCAAATTGTGAGCTTTTCTCTTCATTTAATCGTCTGTGAATTGTCATCACGGAATGCTTCGAAGCTGTGTCGTGTGGTATTCTTCTCCGTCGTTTTCGTGTTATGCTTATTGCCTTGGAGCGAATCAATCGTGATGTCTGTTAAAATGTTATTTGTGTTAAATTAAGGATCCTGCTCTCTCTCGAAAGGGAGTAGGACGAGAAATGATTGTTTGCAATCCATAGGTACTACATCACGGTTTAATGACTGGTGAATGTATAGTCAGGGATACTTAAGATGAATTCTTTTTTTTTTCAGTTAGCCGATCCCTGATCCCGTTAGTTGCGGTCGAATATGATGCTATGCTTCTGCTTCCCTTTTCCCCCCTTTATTAACATTTCAAAAAAAAAAAAAATAACTTTTACAAACCCTCTGTTTGTTTTGTTTTTAACACGTCTTCCGATTCCCCCCCCCGAGAGCTTCTGGAAGGAGTTCTTGCATCTGGCTGTAGATCAGTAGCGATTGTCTGTTTTGTTTATTTTTCTTTTTTTTTTTTTTTTTTTTTTGTAAGAAAAAAAAAAAAAAAAAAAAAGTTCTTCTGGTAAAACACGACATACAATCTATCTGTTTTTCATCAATATAATGATATCTCTCAAAACCTTTTAAAAAAAAAAATAAATAATAATATTTTAACGACAGAATAGTGCAGTTATTCCAGGGTGGCTCCAAGCCATTCTGATGAAGTACTTCATTGTCACTCCCAAGATCAATTAAAGCAAATCGCGGTTAGGAAATGCCTATTATTGTTTTTTTTCGGATAAACTCTGATCGAGAGTATTTATTATTATTTTTATTTTTTTTTAATCGCGACCTCAGTTGTTGACTTTAGCTGTGTTCCACAAATGACTTTCTGATGGTTTTCATGTTAAAAACCAGCTCGGAGACACAGAATGATGAGGGAAAAAAAGAATGAAAAAAAAAAACCAAAAGAAAAAAAAAAAAAAAAAAAACTTATTCGTAAGTAACCTTGTTCGGTGTGTGTCAGTGCTGGCTTGCCGTTGGTATGAGTGAGTGAACCCGTATTAAGGATATTTATTATTATTGCTCGTTGGTATAACCCCCCTTCCCATTGGTGACCTGTAAAAGGCTGCTTTTCTTATGTGTCATTGGCAGTCGTGGTAGAGCCGCATCATTTTAGTGGAGTAGGTGTTCTCAAAGAACACTACACACTGAAAGGTATGCGGCACTTGTTTAGTATTTCTTTTTAAAAAAAAAAAAAAGAATCCTAAATAGGACGTACACAGCAGGCCTCTGGCTTACTGATCTGATAACGTCAGGGATTATTACAGAAAAAGGTTTTTCTTTTCCTTTGACGTCTTTCGAGATGATCAATACACGTGACAGAGCTTGTTGACTTTTTTTTTTAAATTAATTTGTAGTCAGGGTTTGTTTATAATATTTCACCCCCCCCCCCCTCCTTTTTTAGAATACACAGCCACACTAGAACAGCTGACTTGGAATGTTGACAGCACCATCAACAGATTTTGCACCAGATCCAAATGATCCGAAAATGTCTGGTCCGGGCATTCCAGATATGTACACTGGACCGTACCCTGTTAGACTGGAACATATGAATGTAGGGTTTATCTTTCCTCCTTCAAAGAGTGATCTTGGTGTATGTGTTTATGTTGATGGTTGATGGAAGAAGTTTTTAACATGAGATTTAAAAAAAAAAAAAAAAAAAAAAAACAGTTTTCGTGCAGCGGCTGTGGCGTTCCTTCCCGAATTAATAAGCAAATTAAAACACCTGGGTCTGGATGGTATGTTTTTTGTTGTGTGAGTGATTTTGGTAAATGAAACTCTTCGCGTCCACTGTAATAACAAAAAAAAAACAACAACAGGAACGGAGGGACCTTTCACAATCACAATGCGTGAACACACTGCAGTTACACTACAAATAAATACCTTAAAAAAAACAGGCAAATGTTCTGTTTAAAGAAGAAAAAAAAAAAAAAAAAAAACGTCAATACTCTCTAAGTATAACATCTTTTACTAAACAGGTTCATCATCTCATGATGAGAAACGTACCAAAGAAACTCTCTTCTTTTTTAGACGACATCCATAAAATTCAATTACTCTCGTACAGGTGACCTTCCAATGACAATTCGATTAAACGTTGGTGGTGTTATTTATATGACTACTGAGTCAACTTTAAATAGTAAAGAATGGATGTTGTCCAACATACAATCAAATAAAATCCCCTTAGACAAGGATGAGACGGGAGCTTTTTTCATAGACAGAGACGGTACTTGTTTCGGAGAAATATTAAATTATCTACGAGACGGCTCTGTGATTCCTCCAGAATCGGTCTTTAAATGTAAACGAATGGCCTTAGAAGCAAATTACTACTGTCTGAATGAGCTAACAGAAGCACTCCTGGACCACATTAAAACAGACGAGTTGATGAGTGTAGGTAATTTTGTACCTTCCGACGATAGGTCTAACGTTAATATTCAAAAGGAAAGAGCACTTGGTGTTCCTGTAAAAATAACAATCCCTTGTAATATAAATAAATTAAATTTACAAATAAATTCTTATCGACCTTCGGATATGAATGTCGAGGGAATGATAGCTATTGAACAAAGCAACGGTGTAACCCAAAGTGTGGGTAAGACCATACCTGTTAACTGCCTCGGTGTTGAATCTGAGATATTAAGCCTTCCATTTGAATCACCGGTTAGGCTTGAGCCAGGGAATTATTTTCTTGCGATTACCTCTTCAGGAATGTTGAGTTTGCCGTGTTATCCCGTTCCTCCAGGTCTTAGTTATGCTGAAATTACTAATGGTGAGATACCTCAAAGGTTTTCTACAAAAAGCATAGGTATTGTAGCCGTGGGATTACAAAAACGGCAACCAAATCCAAAATATGATGACATCCTAAACAGAACATTTTTCGACAACAAATTCGAACATTCTAGTCGCTAACCAGGACTCACACAATGGGACTCACAGCTGGATTCGGTAAGGCGGACACAGTGTCCGATAATTTATTTATATCACAGACTGCGGGGGTATTGAGTAAGGGTGACTGGCTGGCGAAGAAAGAAGAACTGGAGTCGAATCGTGTCGATAAGGAAAAAAGAGCACTTGAGACAGAGCGTAAGAAGGAGGAGAAAATGCTAAAGAGGAGAAAGAAAGAACGAAAGGCGAAGGCAGCAGCACTCAGTTTTAACAACGACGATGAGGGAGAAGATGAAGACCTCCCAGCTGAAGTTAGTTATGGAAAGGATCCGACAATCGATACGACTTTCTTACCTTCAATAGAACGCGAAAGGAAAGAACAAGAAGCCAGAGAGGAAGCAGAACGACTTGTAAATATCGAACGTCAAAAACACTCTGGAACTCCAATAGAACTGACAGTCATCAGTGGTGGAAAAGATGGAGGTACTCGCCACCAGCTATCTCTCAAACTTGGGGATCTTGTTTCTGTTCTCCTAACTGCAGTTCTAAAAGGAAAGAAAGATCGCGCATTGGCAACCGCGTTCTCCAGCGACGATCTTATTCTCGTCGTTGACAATTTATTAATTTCAAACAACTCCCTGCTATTCGATCTTACGAGAGCTTGTAATACTTTATCTGGGACAGCTATCTTTGATTTCTCAAAAACAAAACCACACGTCCTACTCCGTCGGTGGTACAACAACAAGACTGATTCATCAGCCGCTCACATTATTAAATATGACATCAGTTCTGTCTACAAGTTGAAATCTCCTGGAATATGGGAAGTTCATTCTTCATCATAGTATGAAACGATAAACACAGTCGTGATCAACAAAGTGGGATTCTCAAATTCTCAGTTATCTTGAGAATGCTCCGAAAAGCCTTGCCATAAAACATTTGAAGGAGTTGAGTCATTCACAATCACGGAATACATCAAAGAGATCATAGTCGACTTTATGAGAAGATGAATACAAGTAGGGGGGTAGTTCTTGTTATTTTCTTTACAGTTCATCTTTTATCGTCTTTTTCTTTTACTCCATTTACGATATTATCAAAAGGTAAGTGTTCGACAAGTTCAGTGGAAAGTCTCATAAGTGATATAATAAAATGTTTTTATAAATTATCGTTTATTATTATTTATCAACTCAACACAGTCAGGTTGGCAGGGTAATTAGAAACCCTTGAGATGGGAAGCGAAACGTTTACTCGAGTGACTAGCGACGAACTGGCTAGTTTTGTAGAAGGCGATAGCAACATCTGTTTGTTGTATTTTGGTAACAATTTGAATAATGTAATCAGAGGTAGTGTTCAATGCAATATTTCACAATCATGTGACTTAAGAGGAGTTAAAGATATAGAGGCTTCTATAAGAATGGCTGACAGAATAATATTCAGGTCTAGAGAGTATTGTGAAACAGTAATTGTGTACACTCAAGGAACTGATAAGGAACACCGACAACTAATTGGAAGAGCGTGTAAAATACTATCAAGAGACTGTATGACTAAAAGGGTCGGTTATCTTTCTTGTTTTAGTGATTTTCAAAAAGATTATTATCATCTTTTTGATAACAATCTCTCAAGAGAATCATCTGCTTCAAGTGTTGACAGCTGTGACTCATCAAGTTCGACATCGTATCAATCAGAGTGTAGAGTAAAGGCTCACAATATTGTCTTTCAAAGACTAACCGATTCTCATACATCTTCTTGTACACCTCCTTCACTGATTACCAGTAGAATCTATTTGGGAAATGCTCAAAATGCGCTTTCACTTCATCAATTGCGTGAGATTGGAATCACTCATGTTGTTAATGTTTCTCGCGAAGTTCCAAACGCGCATATCGATGAAGGAATTCGTTACTATTCTGTCTCTGTTGAGGACGTTCCTGAAGCAGCTCCTCAACTTGCGTTACATTTTGACTCAATTTCACGTTATATTACATCAGTACTTTCACGAGACAGTCAGAATATTGTATTAGTTCATTGTTTCGTTGGTGTGAGTAGATCAGGTGCAGTTCTTGCTGCTCATTATATCAGAAACGGAACAGTCGATAGCACTGATGAAGCAATTGATTTTATTCGTTCAAAACGTCTGATTGTAAACCCAAACTACGGACTCATGAATTGCCTTGTTAATTATGAAAAACTCATACAAGATGATCCCACGTAGCGGGTTAGGTTGAATTGTTTTCTTTTTTTTATTCGTTTCATCACTTATCGACGATAGGTCATTCCTGACCTGCTGAAGTGTTACGTGTTGTTTGGTTTTGTTTCGTTGAAGTCAAGAACGTGTGCTGAGATAGTTGATATTTTTCTTTTTATCACACGCCCCAAACAAATCCACCGAGTCATGTTCATATATTACTGTTCGAAGGAAGCAGACATTTCTTAAGGTCATACCTATAAGAAGCAATCTGAGTGGTAATTTTTTTCTTTTTTTGCTCTCCAAGCGTAGTGCCAAGGCAAAGAAAAAATAACGGTAAACCCTTACGTACAGCAACTACTTTCTCTTTAGTTGTTTCTACTTTTTTTTTTTTTTTAGCCAAGTTGCACACGACTTTATGTATTATAACTAATGAGGATGATTAGTTACTTCGAAAAAAAAAAAAAACTAACTGAACGGTGGTACTGTCACTGTTTTTTTCTATTGACGTAGTGATATCACTGTTGTTGATTATTTATCGAAGGAAACTGAATTTTTCTGATATTTTTTTTTTTATTTTTGCACCATATTTCCCTCCCTCAACCTACACACAAACGATCCCCTCCCTTCTCCTTCTTCTGATATTATTATTATTAACCTTCTCTCTTGTCTCATAAAATTATTTCTCTACTTGCTGCTGCTCTGATTTAGTATTCAGAGGCCTTGGCAATATTTCCAGCTGGAGGAAGCAAAAAGTCGTTTTAAGTTTTTTTTTTTTTTTTTTTATTCTTAAAAAAAACGATAGCTGTGAATAAATAAATTTTCTTCTAGTGCGCTCCGAGACACGTCAGTTGTCTTGTTGCTTTCAGCGGGTGGTCATAACAGGAAAACTTTTTGTTTCATATTTTGGTACTTTGAAAATGTTGATTACTGTTTGTTGAATATTTTTCATGTTTTATTTAAAAAAAAAAAAAACAGACACGCAAAACATGACAATTGGCCTCGTTACTCGCATCAATCTGGTTGTTGTCTTCGTGTGTCTTTTCGTATTATTTCAGACACCTCTGTTAGATAAGTTAGATGATGGGTTATTAGATCAAACAGTTGCTGGAAAGATGATGGTAATTTATTCGATGAAAGACTTTCCTTTATTCGATCTCAAGGGTCAAGGAATGTTCGCTGACGTAATGCACGTCGTCGGTGCCATTCGATACGGACAACAAGATGGAGCACTTGGTGTTCGAGTGTTCTTCGACACAGATATGTACACTAACAAGTCTGGTGATAATTATTGGTCCTACTTCTTTAATCCTGAGATTAGAATTAAGAATTTCACTGACAATCAATTGGTCGAGGAGGTCCACTTTAATAGATACCTTGCCCGTTTTGGAAAATTCGGAACATTCTCTAACGTCGCTCAAGGAAAACGAAAACTTAAATCAACACCATTTCCGCTTCCTTCCAAGCAATGCGGAAAACCTTGTGGAGTTGAATCTCTAAGTAAAGTTGTAAAGCAATATATCAAACCTCGTACTTCGGTATTAGAGAAAGTTGAGGCATTCAAAGGAAGAAAAAACTTCACTGACAAGTACATGATAGGTGTTCATTACAGGGGAACAGATATGAAATTAAAGAGAAACACCAACCCTTCCTATGATTGTTTCGCTTCTGAAATCGACAGGGTAGTGTCAACAATAGGAGATAAGGATTACGTAATATTCTTAGCAAGTGATGAGGCTGAGATTATTCCATGGATGGTTGAGAGGTATGGAGAGAAGATCATATTTAACGACGAGTATAATACCCGAATTAGCAAAGACGAAGTAGTTGTTGAGGGTGACATCCGAGGCTCTCACATGAGCAAGAAATTCAGCCCTTATCAGAAGGGTATTTCGGTATGTATAACTGGTTTTCTTTTTTTGCACCGACGAAGTCGGAGAAGATATGTAGCTGTGGGACCCTTTCCGTCGGGGGACTAAACAGATAGCAGGGTGCGCTACGATGATGGAGCGGAATCTGGATCTCGCACTCCCTCCTCAGACTAATGAGGGGTCTGAATGGTTTTTTTGCAACACAGAAACACAACGACAAACAATCAACAACAGGTTGTAACAGACTGTTTACTTCTGGCAAGCGCTGATTATATCATAAAGGGAAGATCTAGCGTCTCTGATATTGCTTTGTTGTTTAATAAAAGAAGGAAAGTAAACTTTACATTCATTCTGAATGACGACGACATGTGGCAGTTCTCAGGTGATGACCTACTACGAACAGGACCTTATAAAAAAGAGAATGAATTTCCGATGTTACCATAGATATCGGCTGTTTTTGATTTACTTGTTTTTGTTCGACAGGGTAATTGCCTTTACTTGGTGGGAAGGTATTTATCTGGAATCAATAGCCACATCAATTCGTGTATTTCAATTTGTTTTTCAATGGTTATTTTTGCTATCCTCGTTTTATTCTTATAATTATTTCTACCCATCAATGGATATTCTCACTGTTTGTTTTTGTTGTGGTTGAATTTAACAATGTATATTCTCTCTAACACTGTCTACTCGCGCGAGAGGCGGGTTTAGGTAGTCATTTGTTCTAGGTTATTTCTACGTCTCTTATCGTCTGTGAGAGTCTCACGGTTGCTGGTAGCGATATAACGTGTTACCCTGTTGAGCTTTTCCTGGCTTTTGGCTCCTAGGCTTCGTAAATAAATAAAATAAATATTGCAAGAGCTGAAAACAATGTTTTGGCTTTCAGTTTAAGTCGGTTTTTTTTTTGTGTACAAGTAAAAACATAGCAATTGTGTTATAGTACGATTTTTCTGTAGAGTTTTTTCGTTAAGCCAATATAATATTATTATATTAATCTTTCGTTTTTTTTTTTCTCGTTTTTTTTTTTTTTTTTTTTTTTTTTTTTGCTTTCTAATCACTGCTTAGTTGCGAATTATGTTTTGTGTATTTTGTAGAAAAAAAAAAGGTTTGAAAAAAAGCGCTTCTAAAGGAAGTCTTGTGTTTTTTTTCCCCTCCTCTTGTCTCAGAATGCGAGAGAGATTCATGTGTGCCTCTCACGCCTCTCACGTGTTCTAACATTCGGGGGGAGCCTTTTTTTCTGTCTTCTTCTTCCTCCTCTTTTTTTTTTATTTTTTTTTGTTGTCATTAAATTTGTAGCTTAATAGTTAATTGGGAAGAAGAAGAAGAATATTTTGTTTTCTTCAGACTCGTGCCTTTTGTCGTGATCTTACAAAAGAAAAAAAAAAAAAAAGGAAAAAAAAAAAAAAAAAAAGAGAGATTTAACTTGTGTTATGTGAAAACGTGTTTCGTTCGCAAGAAAATTAATATTTTTAAATAGACTTTAATAACCTTTTTGAAAGACAGTAGTTTTATTTTATTTTATTTTTTTTTTTTTTTCTTTCCATGATGGATTAAGTTTATTGTAAAGAAGTCAGATGATTCATACAGTAGAGTCTTCTTCTTTTACAATTACATTACAATAAAAAAATTAAAATTATCTGTACTTTTTTTCCAGACTACTTTAACAACTTTGGTTATAACTTTTTTTTTTTTTTTTTTTTTTTTTTTTTTTTTTTAAAGACTTTGGTAAAATTTTATAATCCGAAAAAAAGTAAGTTAGAAAGAAGTTAATAGACTCACAGTAGGGTCTTCTTTCTTTGAATTATGGATTTATATACCACTTTATTGTGTGAGCTTTTTTTTTTTTTTTTTTTTTTTTGACGTGGTAAGAGCTTTCCTTGCCTTACTAAAACAAAAAAAAACAAAGTATTTAAGTACCCATGGTTTGTACCATCTAATTACCTTATAGTTTATTGCAAATTTTAAAGATGGCTATAACATAGGGAACATATTGGTTTTGAGTATCTTTTAAATTTTCTTTTTTTTTTATTGAGTGAATGGAAGAAAATCATTGTGCGTTCCCAGTAAGATTTAAAAAAAAAAAAAAAAAAAAAATTCATTGTTTGGCGTTATAACTTCGTCGTACATAAAAAAATTATTAAAATGAAAATTTGCAATCGCACTTAACATAGATAAGTGATTAAAAAACGTGCAAAAATAATAAATAATTTATTCTAAAAAGCTTTTTTTTTTTTTTTTTTTTTTTTTTTTTGTGCAAAGAAACCTGTTTTGAGTTTCCTGTCAAAGTTGTGCAACGATTGCAGCCATGGTTCTATTTTTTTTAATTTTTTTTTTTTTTTTTTTTTTTTTTTAAAAATAAAGTTCCATAGATTGTCATGAGACTTTATAACAGTGATATCTTTACTAGTGTTGTTTCTTATGCACACTTTACTATTATTGTGTTGCATACGACGTTGCATTAGTAGTCTGAAGCGAAAAGTGAATCAACGGATCTGTCCCTTCTGAGCACCTGTCTTGTACTTTCCCAATGTAAAAAAAAGGAGAGCATTCTATTGTTTCCCTGCCTACCACGTCATTGTGTGACGCGTGGGTCTTAATTTTTGCGAACTGTTGGTGTTGTGTTTAGACTGAAAATATTAAAAACAAACAAAAAAAAAAAAAAAAAAAAAAAAAAAAAGGGATGGAAGAAAAAAAAAGTGAATTGAGGGGAAATAATAAAAGTAAACCTGTTTTTTTTTTTTTTTTCTTTGCTGGCTTCGCAACTTTTTTTTTCTCTCTCTCTCGCCTTCTTATTTTAGACATTACTTGGCGGGAATGAAGGCAATTCTACACGAGTGCCCTCACTGTATATTCACTGTTGTGTGAATTTACGTTTTCTTGTTCGGTTATTGCCTTCGGGTGTTGCTTTTTTTTTTCCATTTTTTTTTTTCCATTTAACAAGTATTGTAAGAAGGAAAAAGAATGTTGGCAGCACACGTGAACCTCCTTTAGCTTTATCAGTTTAAGTCGGTTCACTGGGTTTCGTGACACAAACATAAAAATCACAGTTGTTATATTATTATTTTCTGTGTAGTTGAAGATGAAGCCAATTCTTTTTTTTAAAAACACTTCTCTCTCCCGTAGTCATTCAAGATACTAAGACGTCACTTCCAGTAAACATTACAAGAAAAATATAAAAAACAAGGATTTCAAGCAAAAGAAAAAGCAATAGCAGCTCTTATCCTAGAGCATGCATTGTCTGTGAGAGTTTTCACAGATGTGCTTTATCCTGCATGAAATTTGCCCACCCCCCCCGTATATGGATTACTCTCGAAACCTAATAGTTACTTTAAAAGGCTAAGTTAAGCATCACCATAGTCACTGTATCCTTAACAGATGTTAAACCATCGCTATGTTACGCGATACAAAATTTGTATTTTACAAATTCAAACATTCGACCCCCCGTATAAATCTTTTCGTATCGTATAAATTACCCCCGCCCCCCAGATTCGGACGATTAGTTGAGACAGAATACAATAATATTATATCCGTTTATTAATTAAACATACCTTATCCCATACTATGTTTTTTCCTAATTTGTATTAATACCCAGAAGTTGTAAAGTTTCACCACCCCTAGGATTTGTTGCGTGTTAACCTTGATTTATTTATCCAAATCCCTAGGGGGTACAAACTGCTATGGGCAAGGGAATGAAAAAACCCAAAAAGCGTGGAGTGTGACCTGTTGGGGGTCCAATTTTGAGAGTCCACATTCTTTGAGATTTTTCAAAGACTTGTTCTAAAGTGCCGAAGAACTTTTTCTTTGGATCGCAATCCCCATTTTGTGGGTGAAGGTCTTTATAACTGATCTTATGTGAGGTGTTCTCCCTCTCTTTGACGAAAATCGGCGTTATCAGCCGTCTCTTACACTGTCTGCTCGCGCGGGCGGTGGGTTTAGGTAGTCATTTGTTCCGGGTTATTTCTACGTCTCTTATCGTCTGTGAGAGTCTCACGGTTGCTGGTAGCGATAGTTAGTTACCCTGTTGAGCTTTTCCTGGCTTTTGGCTCCTAGGCTTCGTAAATAAGTAAATAAAATTTGGCTGCCCGAATACCTTGTTCTCCGAAAAAAAAAAAAAATCTGTATCTTACAACTAATGTTAAAATTATAAGTTACGTTGTTTATCATATGATGCATTCGTATTTTACGTAAAAAATCGAACAGTTAACCCCCTCCTGATATATGTATTGCTTCATACATATATTCAAACATTTCAAATTTCCCTCGTGTTCTGTCACAGTCATGACTCTGATCTTGATTACTGTATCATTTTATTTTATTAAAATTTATTATTATTATTATTATTTTTTTTGAAAAACAATTAATTCATTCTCTCAATTTATGATTCATTCGTTTTAATTTGTTAAAACAGTTTTTTTTAATTTTTAGTGAAGAAAATCCTCTTACTCCAAAAATTTGCACTTCGAATAATTTTGAAATAGTGAGTAATTGTAGGGATGATTTTGTAAAACACACAAAAAAAAAAAAAAAAAAAAAAAAGTTTCAACAGAGTCACTACTTGAAAAATAAAACAAGTGGAACTTCGTACTATTTCCAAATAGTTTATCATTTCCCCGTTTTTTTTTTTTTTGTTACATTATTAATTTTATTTCAACTGGTGTGTGAATTTTCACATGTTCGCATATTATAGTTAGATTACTCGGTGTTTTTTATTATAAATATTATTAATTTTCTAAATAATAGTTTAGTACATTATAAGGAAGTCCTTTAAAGCGTGATACTTGTTTTTTTTTTTTTTTTTTTTTTTTTTTTTTCTCCCTCCGACTTTTGCTGTTTGCCTCGTGTGAGTCAAGTGGTTGCTTATACGAATAAATAAATTGGAGGCAGGTCTGTCTCGTTGTTTTTTTTGGTGTGAGAGTTGATTTAAATAGGAATTAATTAAGTACCTCCCTACTGACAAAATCCGCCCCTCTCTGGTGTTTCGTTTTGGTTATTAATTTAAATTATTACCCTCATGAGTTTTATAAAAAACTGTTACTGTAACATAGGCAAGTGGCGCTCAACTATGTTGACGCGGCCTCCAGTGGCGTTATTTTTTTATTTGCAGTCATTCACTACGCTGCCGCTGACAGTCAAGGATTGTCTGAGAGACTTTTTATTAAAATTAAAAAAAATTATTTCCTTTAATGATACAGTATCAATTTACCCCCCTACGCATCTTTTCGTATCGTATCAAAGTCCCCCCTTACGTAAGCATCTCTATAGTGTGCCCTTAACAGAAGTTAAATTATCGTTATGTTAATGCGATACAAAACAGTTGTATTTTACAAATTCAAACATACAACCCCCCTACGTCCTTGTCTCCTTATCGGTATTCTGGAGTGCAGTATTTCTATATTTTATAATTTTTTTAATTAATTGGGAGGAAAGTGGAAAAAAAAAAAAAAAAAAAAAAAAAAAAAAAAAAAAACGGATCTCGATTGTTATTACGGAGACGCAGTGTCAATCTTCCATATGCTCTAGGCACTTATACATATATCGGTGAAAAGATTAATCGCCTATGACAGCGGTTCGTTATCTTTTTTTTTTTTTTTTTTACACACTACCTGGCGGGTTGAAATGATAGTAATATGAAAACACAGTTTGCTAGTCGCAGTATTGACCTTCAATATTATTGTAAAATTTAAAAAAAAAAAAAAAAATTTACTTTGGAAAAAAAAAACGTCAGTCTATATTAGCTTATCAAACAAGACCGGTCAAGGTTAATTATTCACTGAACGTAGAAACTGATTTGAATTTTTTTTAATTTTTATTTTTATTTTTTTTTTTCAAATCATATTGTGAATAACACACTTGAAATCAACTACCAATCTATTTAAATTTTGCAAGGTTGGTGATCAGAAGTGAAACAGCAGTTAATTCTAAAATGCAACCCAAATGCTATTCAGTGCCTCCTCTCCTTTTTGTTCCCCTTATTTTTTTTTTTTCTTTCTTCTCATTCTGTTTTCTGGCTGTAAAGTAGTAGTAGCACATTTTATAAGCGTTGAGTTGAGGTAGCAACTAGTGGGTTCCTTCAAAAAAAAAAAAAAAAAAAGAACTCCTTTTTTGTTGGAAATAAAAAGTATAATTCATGCTTTGGGTAGTTGTTCTCTGTTGAAGGAAGTTTGTGTTATTCTGTTAGGAGCGAAAAGGAATGTTGCTTGACGGGGTTTCGTGTACAAACAAAACATCACAGTATTGTATTATTATTTTTTGTATAATTTTAAGCTACAAAGCAATTCTATTTTTTTTGATTGTTTGATTCTCATCTTTGTGCATACCCAAAAATAATGAAACAAACAATAATTGGAACTAATTTTTTTTTTTTTTTTTTTTTGAAAAAACGGAAAAATACATTAAATAAATAACTAAATGCTTGACATTGATTTGTGTGTTTAAGTACGAAAAGGAACGGTCGTGGGGTAGGAAGGGGGAAAGAAAATAATTGCCTCATGCTATACAGCAACGTTAGATTTAACTTAACTGAAAACTGTTTTTTTTTTTTTTTTTTTTTTTTTTTTTTGAACTCTTCATCATACTTGACTCTGTTGCGGTTAGCATTCTTCAATCAGCTTCGTATTTTTTGAATTTCCCCCTCCCTGAGCTTAATGCTGCAGTCTATCAAATCACCCCGCTCTCTTGGAATCCAGTTTGATGATTCTAATTTGTTGCGCGAGTCCCCCTTTCGTATCGAATTAAATCCCCCCTATTTTTTTTAAAAAAACATTTTTAAGCAAATGAGGCTTTTAAAAAAAAAAAAAAAAAAAAAAAAAATTCACATTCTAACTGTCGATACGGTGTGCCAGCCATGCTCGGAGAGCTCTTGAGAAAATCAGTTTTTTGAAATGGAACCTGCTGATACATCCGACATATCGAAAAAAAAAAGAAAATAGAATGAAAGCTCCAATAACTTACTGGTGATAAAGTGGTGACTGTGAGTGAAACTACATGTTCCAGTGTAAATGGAATAATAGCGCAGTGTGTTTTTTTTAATTAACGTTTCTCTCCTTTATCTTTGTCTTGATAGTAATTTTTTTTTTTTTTTTTTTTTTTTTTCAATAACAAAACTTATATTCCCAAGACGTTGGAATACGATCAACGTCCCTTCGGATTTTTATTGTAATCATACACGATGCAACTAATCCCAAAGGGGGAGTCAGATGAAGGAGGAGAAAAAAAAAAAAAGAAAAAAAATCCGTTTGTGAAAATCCCTGTTTGAGATTTTCGTTTTTTTTTTTTTTTTTTTTTTTTTGTTTGTTTCCTACTAGCACAAGGTGCAATTGGCGCACAAAGTGAAGTATTTTTGTTTAGATGAGGAAAAAAAAAAGGAGAGAGAGAAAAAAAAGAAGAAGAATCAAAAAAATGAACGGAACATAGCCGAACAGTTCTCTTGGGATGAGAAGCTGATTTGTCAAATTTGTTGGGTTGCAATTTCTAATTGCCTCATCGTGCTCATCGTCTTAATGTGTTGCTTTGGCCTATCGCGACCTGTCCCCCTTTCGAATTCCCCCTGAGGTTCCTTGTTCTTCCAGACAACGTCTTCTGGTCAGTAAGACAAAAAGAAATATATATTTCCCTTTTTTATGTTTTTTTCTTTTTTTTTTTTAAACGTACCTTTTCTTTGATTAACAACTACGAATCTTTTTCAGTCAAGTGCTTTGATGTTAATTTTGTTTTTTAATACGTTGAAGTTGTGACTGTTTTTACATTGTCAAACTATTATCCCCCTGAGGTTCCTTACTCATTCTTTCAGCGACGTCGCCATGCCAACATCTGATGACAACTTTCGTTTTATTTTAATTATTATTTTCTTTCATAAGTATATATTAACCAGAACATGAATAAGAATCATAGACAAACAGCTGCTATGAAAAGCCTATCATGGCTACCAGACTACTACACTTCCACTATGAAATCCTATTCAAAAAGGAAACCAAGACGAGGTGACACACACATAAGCAACTGTGACGCTTTGGAAGGAAGATTCTCTGTAGAAATTAGTTTAGAGAAGAAGTGTGATGTACTACTTGGTATACTGGTAGGTGACTGTTTAGGTGTTACTAGTAAGGGATTAAGTTATACAAAGGCAGGACAGTTGTGTAAGGAAAAAGTACCATGGCCATTCACCGCTCAGGGGAGTGACGATGAATTAGACCCTTCCACTCTAAGGAGTACTACTGTGTTGGGAGCACAAGCATTAGTAGCACTTCGATCAATTGAATTATCAGATGATTCCAATTATATAAAAGTATTGACAGATCAGTTATGTGATTCTTATAAACAACAGCACTACACATCCTTTGATTCAAGGACAGTGTCTTCACTTGGACAGCTAACCAGTCATAACCCACAATTAGGAAAAGCTGGCATTCACGACTACATCAGACGACCTCACAACACATCTTCCGACGCACTAGCTCGCTGTTCTGGTTTAGCACTTGCTCCAAATAGTAAAATTTCATTAATAACACAAACGGTGATTACTTCGATAGTGACGCACTCTCATCCATTAGAAGTAATGTGTGCTGTCATTTATAATATTATTCTGTACGATGCTGTCCACTTACAACATAACAGAGACGTTAATAATACTTACTTAGAATTGTTGTTATTATCAAGCGATGAGAATAAATCTATTTGGTGTCAATGGAAACAACAAATTACTGACAGTGACTGTGAAGCATGGCTCTCGTCAATCAACCACTTATCACAACATGAAAAAGATCTCTACCAAATATTGAGAGATATTCCTTTATATAATCCGTTTAGGGAAACTGCTCCAAAGTCTGTTACTGTTTGTCTTAAAACTGCTTTGTGGGCGTTGCATTGGTCGAAAAATGGATGTTTTCCACCCGATATAAGCAACAAATGGATACGTAGTGATGACTACGATCTACCGATGAAATACAAGACCAGAATTATAAAGGAACGCCGTATGGTACAGGCTGGCCTTCTTCCAAGTATACGCAAAGACCATCCAGGTGGTGACATATGGAACGTACTCGATGTTAAAGGTAAGTTTGACAGCATAATGTGGTGTGCTATCGCAGGAGGAGATAGCATCGCAACTTGTATGATAGCAGGAGGATTATTAGCTGCCACTCATCAGATCGACAGCAGATGGAAAGCTGAAGTTCAACTCTCTTCTCTCGCCTTCGAATTACTTCGCAGAGTAGTAGGTGATGACAACAGCACTACTGAAAACCCATCATGGCTGACGTGTGTGACAACTCACTACCTCGAAAATAATCATCTCACTCGTATCGCTTCATATTTACTTCCAATTCCGGAAACAACTAAGCTCGCTGCTGATGCTGCTGCTGAGTGCCGTGGCAGGGAATCAGCTGCCGTGATGTCGATGATGGCAATTTCGCGATCACTCCCCGACCACGTTATTGAGAAGTTATCAAAGTGTTGTTGTTGTATGTACCCAGATAAGAGTGAATTAATACATTCAACTCCATCTAATTGTTGTTATGATGAGATAATCGAAACACATGACCCGCTTCAGTACTTAGTTGAGAATCCAGAGTTAGAATCACCAGCTGTTGTCTTTTGTGCGAATCCTTTTGACCTCCTTGGAGACTTTGAAGCTGAATGTTGTGCTTGCGATGAAAACCAACTTCTAAAAAGAACCTCTGCAATCCTCGCTCTGTGGCAGAAGAGGAACCCTTCAGACGGGAGACAGCTTACAAATCACTTCATGAGAAAGGAACCTTACTGGCCACTCAGTAAACAAGGTGTTGTGTACTTACCTCATTGTCTTATTTGTATAGACCAGGACTACAACCTGTTACAGGGTAGTAAGAGAAGGTGCATAGCAGTAGCACTGATGTCTCATCATCGAAAGGATGACTGGGAGATTGCTGGTATTGAAACTGTTGTCGAAAGGATGCGAAATGTGTTTTCAAAACTCAGAAGCGAGGGGCATAAAACTATTCTGCTTCCGTCATTTGGTTACAACTACCTGGAAGACTTCTCTCAGCAACAGATGAACTCTCTCTGGGTATCTGAAGCTTCTGCTTACTCTTTTGATAGAATTATTCTGTTTGCACCTTCTGATAGCATCATCTCGTCATCTGATCAACCTGCAGGTTGATCGTGGCGTTTCGTTATTTACACTCTTCTGGGATACTTTGACTTTGTATCAAAGTCCTACTTTAATTTTAAAAAAAAACTTACTAAAAATACCAGCTCACCTGTACCGTTTCACATTAGTATTATTTTTTTCTCATAGGTTGGCCACACGGTCGCCGCTAAACAATAAAATGGAATTCACAAGAACCGTCGTAATTGATAACGTATGTAGAACCTTTTTATATATGTTTTTATAAACTGCTCTCTGAAATAAATACAATATTCTGTACAATAATCAAAACACAGGGTACGGGAACTATAAAGGCAGGTTTCGGTGGAGAAGAGATGCCAGCAAGATTGTTGCAGAATATGTATGTTTTTATACCGCTGCTCTGAATTAGTTATTTCTGTGAATACGATAAATAATTATAAACAGAGTTGGACGTCCGAAACATCCAAACGTAATGTCTGGAGGAGTTTTACAAGGAGATCTGTTTGTTGGAGATGTTGTAGAGCATCACAGAGGTATACTCTCATTGAGCTACCCAATGGAACATGGACAAGTCAACAACTGGAGTGATATGGAAGCAGTATGGAATCACATGTTTGGTTTGTTAAATGTTCCGATCAGAGAACACCCAGTTCTGCTAACAGAACCTCCTTTGAACAGCAGAAAAAATAAAGAACGCGCAGCGGAAATATTCTTTGAAGAACACCACGTACCAGCACTATTCTTTTCTGTGCAAGCTGTACTATCTCTGTACGCAGCTGGTACTGCAACGGGTGTAGTCGTTGATTCTGGTGATGGAGTAACTCACTGCTGTCCTGTTTATGAGGGATTCGTCATTCCTGGAGCTGTAACTCGCTCTGATGTTGGAGGTCGTGACATCACAAAATACCTCCAACTACAACTCCGAAAGCTTGGTCATAATTTTTGCACCAGCGCAGAATTCGAGATCGTACGTCAGGTATGTAATAGATATGTTGACATTTAGTTGACGATTAAACTATTAAAACAAATTAAATAAAACAGATTAAAGAAAACCTCTGCTACGTTGCCTACATGCCTCAACAAGAGGAAGCTCTTGTTGTAGGTAAGAAGTACGATCTTTCAGACTACAGATTACCTGATGGCAGTAAAATACAACTTGGAGCTGAACGCTTCCGACCTCCTGAAGTGTTGTTTGACCCAAAACTGATTGGATCTGAGGAGGCTGGTGTCGCTGATATGCTTTCCCACACCATAAAGAAAGTCTGTCTTTTTCTGCGTAAGTAAAAAAAAAAAAAAAAACAGATTTGTTATTTTTATATTATCGGTACGAAAAAAAAAACAAAACAAAACAGTGCGATATGGACGTACGTAAAGAACTTGTAAACAAGATGTACATCGCTGGAGGTAACACGCTGTTCAGAGGATTCGGTGATAGGCTACTGTCAGAAATTAGAAAAGAGCTACCAAGAGACACAAAATGTAAACTGCACGCTCCACCAGAGAGAAAGTACACAACATGGTTGGGTGGGTCGATTCTTTCTAATTTATCGGCATTTCGTAAAATGATGATAAGGTTACAAACATACGCTGTATGTAATATTTATATACTTTTTAAAAATTATTTTAAACTGGAAAAAAATATAACAAATTAACAATCAGGATGAGGGACCTAGATGCCTTCACAAACATTCATTCTTGTAGAATAACTGTTGAGTTAACCTATTTGTTGTGAAGTGAACTGTTTATAACAGAATCGCAATAACATTTTATTATCTTCATTCGATTCAATTCAAGGAATTCTACATCCCTGTAGTACTCTTCCACCGAGTGTCGAACGATTTGCGAGTGTTTGATAGAAGCCTACTGCTTGGTTTTGTTGATTTTTTTTTTTTTTTTTTTTTTGCTTAAAAACATCGATTCGTATTTTAAGGGAGATGACAGACCTGATCGAGATCCTCTGAGATGGTTATCAGAAATATTATATCAATTTAATGAAAATAGGAACCAATACACTCACAACATAATAATGGGAGAGTACTGGGAACGCACTAGGGACCTCATAGAGCCTCTTATATCTGATCCCCAAATGACCGAAAAACGGCTGAGTAAGCCGCCATTTCGATTCATATGTGATATATTTAAAGCTTTGCAAATAGCAACTGGTATGGGACAGGGACTACTGCCGCCTGATGAACAAGATGCGGCTGCTATACCTAGGCCAGCAAGAGCGAAGTATCTAAAACGAATTATAGAATTCATTGAAGAAGTAAACAAAACAAAGATAGAAGCTGATCCAAAGCATATCGCAGCGGGGAAGAATCCGGAGGCGACGAATATATTTTTACAAGAAATGGCTAGAGCAGCAAAGGCTACAGAAAGTGATTGGGAACAAGCTATGAAAACTATGGAAAGCAGGAATCCTGGAAAGCAAACTGAAGAGTCGCCACCACCTCCACCACCACCACCAAAATCGGATTCACCACCGCCACCACCACCTGATGAGGAAAGTGATTTCACACGAAAAACAAGAAAGCCGATAACAGTCGACACGACTGATCCTTCAAATCAAAGTTCTGTTAAAGGTAAACCAAAAGACTGGGAAGACACTCTCACTAAAACACTTGAACTCCGTAAAGCAGCTGAAAAACATGGAGCTGACGTTGACGGTTGCAAAACATTCAGCAATCGAGCTCTCGGATCAGAAATCCTTTCAATTCAAAAAGAGATAATGGAAACGTCAAAACTAGTAATAAATGATCCTCTCTCAGACTACAACCTCCCAGATGCACCTGAAGACGTCGATAAACTAGTGGAGGAGATAGAAGCCCAACTAACAGCTGTCAGAGTTACAACTGAAATGATGCAAGCAAATGAATTAATACTTGACCAGCTTACGAAATCAATAATTCCAAGATCGTAAAAAAATTTTCTGTTAAAAAATTATTATTCCGAAACCAATAGATTTAGTCAAGTCTCTGTTTTAATTTTGAGCCTTTTTTTTTCTTTTCTTTTTTTTCTTTTCTTTGTTAATGTTGGAAAAAAACAAACGGAAGAGAAAAAATAAAAAAACAACTAACACATGGAATCTAATAGAGCTGACTATGAGTAATTAGTTGTTTACTTGTCAGAGAGAAGAAATTGAGTGTGTTTACCCATCTCATTTAAAAAAAAACTATTTTAAAGTTAATAAACAACAAAACATGACAAGGCAACAAGAAGAAATCGATATTGATAATACTGACCTTGACAGTATCAATCCCGTCTTACAAAAACGGTCACGAAATGAAAAAGATAGAGAGGAAAGGAGTACTGAAAGTAGTAATAAGAAAACTGATTATGAGAGAGTTATCGAAGAGAGGATGAGAAAGCTGAGAGACAGAAGCTTATCACCCGATAACTCGGATGTAAAACGGCGACAAACAAGCGTATCTCCAACACCTCGTCGGAGTAGTAATCCTCCTTCAGTAGAAATATCCAAACCTCCTGAAGACAAAAGAGACGAAGTCGGCATGACTAAGATTGAACAACAGTTAGAGAAAGCTCGACTGATGAAGGAACGATCGATCAGACAAGCAAAAGAAGACGCCAAACTCGATAAAAAGAAACTCGGTCGCAGAAGACGTGAATTTGATATAATGCGAACTACAAACACGCATTGGTCTGCGAAAAACTTATCTAAAATGAATGAAAGAGACTGGCGGATACTTCGAGAGGATTTTGAAATTCAAATATCTGGAGCAGGCTCTTCATGTCCATACCCACTACGATCATGGGAAGAAGCATACAAAGAGAAAGTAATCTCTAATGAGATAATGCAATCAATAAAAGAAGCTGGGTACAAACATCCGTCACCAGTACAAATGGCATGCATCCCAATTGGGTTAAGACGATTAGATGTTATGGGAGTAGCAGAAACAGGTTCTGGAAAGACCTGTGCGTTTGTTGTACCACTTATTCAATATGTCTCAGAACAACCACAGATGAATGACTCTAATAAAGATGATGGACCTTTCGCAATAGTAATGTGTCCAAATAGAGAACTAGCTGCGCAGATCACTGATGAGGCTGAACGATTCGCAAAACCCTACAATTTCAGAACAACAACAGTAGTTGGAGGAGCAAGTTTAGAAGATCAGGGAATGGACATCCGAAGAGGATCTGAAATAGTAATCGGAACACCAGGTAGAATGTGTGACTTATTAGACAGAAGATACTTAGTCTTTAATCAATGTAATTACGTCATTCTTGATGAAGCAGACAGTATGGTTAAAGAAGGAATGGAAGAACAAGTAATTACAGTCCTTAATGAAATGCCATCTTCGAATGAAAAACCCGCCGAAGAAGAAGACGAAGACTCAACAAAAACATATCGAGTCACAGTGATGTTCAGCGCTACCATGCCTGCGTCTCTTGAAGCAATTGCGAAGAGACATTTAAGAAGGCCTGTTAAGATTAAGATTGGGTTGTCGTCACCTTCGGATATAAAGCAATCAATTCACATTCTGAATGATGAAAAGATTAAGAAGGCAGCTATAGTTCAACTTATTCACACAACCCTAAACGAAATTAGTAGCAATTCTCTTATTTTGATTTTTGTAAACTTAAAAAGTGACGTTGAACTGGTTTCATCCCTCCTCTCTGACGAGGGTGTTTCTGTTGGATATTCTCACGGTGGTTTAGACCAACGAGAGAGAGAGCACGCTATTACAAAATTCCGAGAAGGAGAATTCCGAGTCATGGTAGCCACTGATATGCTTGCTCGTGGTATTGACATTAAAAGAATCTCTCACGTAATAAATTATGATCTTCCCAAAGGAACTGAAGCAATCGAACGATACTCTCAACGTATCGGTAGAACTGGTAGAGCCGGTATGAAGGGAGATGCCATTTCATTCGTGGTCCTTAAGAATGACGCAGAAGCCCTGTATGCTCTGAAACAAAAGGTGTGTGTTTTCTCTCTTTTTTTTTATATTCCTCTGTTGCTGGAGGAAAAAAAAAAAAAAAAAAAAAAAAAAAACAGCTCGAAGCCGATGGTCAAGTTATTCCACCACAGCTTGCAAGTTGTGAAGCCGCTCGATACCCACCAGGATCAAAGGATAACTCAAAGGGTGTGGTATATGCTAGGGGAGGCAAGTAAGCTTTTTATGAGTGACTATAACTTTATAATAATTGAGTGGTTCTCACCACGCATGCTATCAGTATGGATATAATTAAGTGATGTCGTGATTAACTTATTTCGTTCAATGCAGATCGTGTTTTTTAAATAATAAAAAAAAAAACATCGAATAGAAATGTCGGTACCTCCAGAACGGTTTGTGACGGATCTCGTGAAGCAGGCATTCCATCAAGATGGATGGGTCGTACCAGCTGATCCATCAAAAATGAGACTTTTCGTCAGAGTAAAGGGAAGTAGTCCTTTCGTACTGCTATCTGACGATAACCTTCTACTAGAACATTATAAAGAGATAGCAGTTAAGTATTTCAGAGAGAAATGGGTAGGTGTCAGGCAATGCCCAGACTTGATTCTAGTTAGGTGCGTTTGTTTCAAAAACAAAGATAGATTGCTTGATTTTAAACGAAAAGTAAAGTATCTAATTTCCGACCGACCAGTAGCACCTCCAGTAGTCACAGAAGAAGATTATGTTGGAGAAGTGTATTGTGAAAGTTTTAATAAAGAAACAATAAGACAGAACATGGTAGTCACTGATCCCTCAACACCTCCTCTCATTGAGAATTGTGAGACAGAACTCGTAATTAAGAATCTCAGCTTGGATCGTTTGATAATTAAGATAACTGATCCTCACACTACAGAGTACGTAAACGAAGTCTTCTGGGATACATACAGAGAGTTCACTCAGCCTCAAACTGTTCTTCATAAACTGTTAGAGAGGTACGAAATACCACAAGTTGTTCGAGTTGGTGAAGCTCAACGTAGTCCGTTGGATCACAACATACACAGAGTTATGAGATATAAGATTCAAATGAGAGTTATTCAGTTACTTGAGACTTGGATCGAAACTGCATACTTTGACTTCACTGATGACATGCATCGAACTCTCCTCCGATGGACTGCTAATCGTATTGACAGAGACAGTATCCCCACTCGTCTTCTTGATCTTATGAAGCAAAATGAGCATCTCAGAAAACCGCTTTCAGCCTACAGGTTTGTGTAGTTTTATTGTTGAATGTTCGTGAGGTATGAAAGGGTTATAAAAAAACACAAAACACAGTATGCCACCACCACCATCTCTTGCACGTGAAGACTTCGATCCGATACTCGTACGCTCACCAATCCGTGTACTCGCAGACTTCTCAGAAACTGAAATTGCAGAGCAGTTAACACTACTCACACTACATGTATGGATATTATTATTTAATCTTCTTAACTAATTGGTAGCGACAGGTCTAGAAGTGTTATGCTTTGAAGTGGTCATGTGATGAGTAACACTACTGTACTTTTAAAACACAACAACAGGTTCACAATCATCTTCTCCCGTGTGAGTTCATGGGTTGTAAGTGGCTTCCAGGAAATGGACTCGGAAGAAATGCACCCCACTTTAAGGCTTACAGAGACCTTATTCACAAGGTGGCTAACTGGACTGTTTACGCTGTATGTTTTGTTATTTATTTTCTGACAGCAACCACGATAAATAGAGTTGGGGGAGAAAACCTTTGATCCAAGTGGATCCCCTCACGAGCTGACATTGGCATGGCGTGAAGGGATCAATGGCGGTTCCTAAGAGTTTTTGATTTTCTGCTCCATCGTCTACTATGGCGCGTTGATGGAATAGTTTCTGTTCTTGTGGCTTCCTGCTTTGTGAGTGTTGCTTACATTGTTCGGGAGGTTGATTCGAATGGCGTCGTAGCACATGGTGCCGTTCGGGTTTTGGATAGTTATCGGAAAGTAGTAACTACCTTTTGTGCATTCAACTGTTTGACATTCGTGTCTTTCCATTTCATAAGTTACGATACTGATATTGATTGGTATTATAAAACTACAATCCTCGCGATTGGGTCCTTACTGATGCGGGCTACCCAGACCCCTCGTAGTCATCAGTTCTAACTAACTTAACTAACTTAAAAACAAAAAAAGAAAAACAGATCGTTAGTCAAGAGAGTTTTGACACCCGAGTTAATGTTGTTAAGAAATTATACTTAGTATGCAATGAGTTAAGGCAATTATCTAATTGGGATATGCTTGTAGCTGTTCACGGAGGTATATCTCAACTACCATCAGCTAACTTAAGAAGCACTCATTATCATGTTGAGAAACAGAGTGAACTCCATCCTCTAGTAACAGAACTGAATGATATTCTATCAAGAAATAGAACAAAAATCTTACAAGAGAAAATGATCGCTCCTCCAGAACAGGCCCAACCTGTTTTTCCGTCGCTGGTAATATTCTTAAAGCAGTTGGAAATAATTGAGGAACACCCGGCAGAAGAAGACGGGCAGATCAACTTTTTCAGAATGTCACTCGAACACAATCTAATTAAATACATGCTATCCGCGAAGGGTGCAAAATTATCTTACGCTCCGATACCGAAACTGCAAGCTGTATTCACACTTTATAAATTAAAAGATCCACAAGAACTGATTGCCATGTCACACAGATGTGAACCTCCTGAAGAAGAAATTGGAGGTGGTGGTCTATATGAGTAGGGTCCTTCTTTACTGACTTGTAATTACTAAAAAAAAAAAGAAAAATTATTTAGAATAGAATCCAAGTAGAAAACATACGGAGAGTAGATTTGGCTGTTTTTTTTTTTTTTTTCTTTTTAGTAATTTGGAAAAAAAAAATATAATTCATTCATTTTTATTCTACAGCTTTATAAAAACAAATTGTTTGAAAAATAAAAAAAATGAGTCGACA
Source organism: Flectonema sp. DT1601 (assembly GCA_964019425.1). Classification (NCBI taxonomy): domain Eukaryota; phylum Euglenozoa; class Diplonemea; order Diplonemida; family Diplonemidae; genus Flectonema; species Flectonema sp. DT1601. The sequence continues at coordinate 186,505 of OZ025810.1, read as the reverse complement.
CTTATCTACAGTTGCGTTGTTCTCCATGATTACGCTTACCGAAGCTCGTAAAAGCGCCGGGAACATGTTTGGTTGTAACAAACCGACAGGTGACGTTTCCATTAGCAGAGATTGTGATGAATTACTTTACCTTGAGGAGCCTGAAAGTATTATTATGATAATGATTGTGGTATTGTCGCTTTTGCTTTGTATTATCTTTCCGTTGTCAAGATGCTGTGGTGGATGTGGCAGCACAAAACCAACCCACGTTGATGACTCGTTCTGTTGCACAGGCTGCAGCTGCACTGGCTGCTGTGGTCCAGATGATATTTATATTGAGGGAGAGAGAAAGAATCAACAATCTAATTTCACGAGATCGAAATTTTCACCACTTCACCCTTTGTGGGCGAAGATAATATTTCCGATTGCGATGATTTTGTTTACCGTGTTGGGAATAATCCTAAGCATTGCTGGATTATCTAAACTTAACGAAGAAGTAAGTGATTCCATCGACTCTGCTGAGCAAGCTGTAAGAGAATCTTTAGACCCTGTCATCACTGATGCTCAATCAATCCAAGATAAATACCCATCTCTTGTCTCATACGATGCTGCGGGGGAAATTAGATCTGGAAAAGACTCAGCCATTGTTGAGATCAATAAAGCCAGGGATGACGTTGAAAAATCAAAAGGGATTCGTGAAGCAGTCATTTACGCTCAATCCTTTATCGTACTTCCTCTGGCTATTATTGTCACTGTTTTTGCTTGCATAAAGTGTAGTAGAAATAACGGTGGCTGTGCATCACCATCTCACCACTTGTTACTAATTAGTTCGTTGTCTATATTAGTTTACATTTTTATTGTCGGATATGGTTTTGCTGTTGCTGATTTGCTTGTTGATGATGTTTGCTACGAAACTAAGCATCTTGCAGACTCCACTACCCCAAGAGGTCTTCTTCGTTCGGAAATAGAAACTAACGTTTGCCCAACTGATGAGGTCGCAAAGGCTCTTAGAAATCTTCGTAGCGAACAGGCTCGTGCCGTAGCTGCTGGTTTACCTGATGACAGACAGAGAGAATTGATTGCAATTATTGAACCTTATGAGGATTGTAAAATTATTATTGAAAAGATTGCAAAGATCACTGGTGACCAGTGTACAGAACTCCACAGTGGTGTTCGTACGTCAACAGCTGGTGTGTTGTTCTTAGCAATTGGAATCATATTCCTTCTAATCACTTTAGTAGTTGGATACAAGAGATGGATTGATGTTGAACAGACTCACCAAACAGAGATGGAAACCGATGATGAAGATGCTGATGTTGAAAAACCATATTAAAACATCTCTGTGTGATGTCACCCCTCCCACCCCCTCCAAACTCCTCCCTATTTTTTTCTATTCTAAAAAAAAAGTAGCTGTACTGCTTAGGGTAACTACCGTGAAAACTGAAACTTTTCAATCAGCGACAATGCGAGTGGGTGACATGGTGCGCATCTTTTTTTATGTTATAAAAGATGTCAAAAAAAATTTTAATTAAATTTCTTTTTCGTTCAAAATGTCAAGGACATTTTTTTGGTACCAAAAAAGAATTTATTAAAAGCTTCAGTCATCCATTCCGTTCAACCTGTTTGTCAGACTTGGGCTTGTGAGTGACTAATTAAAACTCTAGTATGGATGGAGCAGGTGGAGTATATTTCACAAATTTTAATTTGCGCAGTTTTTACTTTATGTCACTACCATGTTCAAGTCACTTGCTCTTTATCCTCACACAACAAAAAATAATTTTTTTTTTTTTTTTTTTTTTTTTTTTAAACACGAAGATTTGTAATAATAAATAGTTTTCATTCGGTTCTTGTTCTATTTTTTTTTCCCTTTTTAAATAAACGAGAGGTGTGTTTACAGTATGTTCCCTTTCTCTAATTTTTGTTGTTATTTCCTCTTGAGATAAACTGTACATGGTCGCTAAGGTAAGATTTGCGCACATATAGCCTTCTATATATTGCAAACTATTATCTTCTAGCATGACAAGGTATCTTTGCCAACAAGTTGTTGTTTTTTTTTTAATTAATTGAATTGATCTCAGTTAAATAAAATAACTCAACCGGGGTGGGGTTGGTCGGAGTTTTCGGTTTAAATAACTTTTTAAAAAAAAAAAAAAAACTCTCCTTTCAATTTACCTGTTTCCAGAGCTTTCAGTTGTTGGTCTCGGCTACGATGATTAGAATTTCTCATGTTGAGATTTTTCTTTTTAAGCCGAGCTGACGCCGAGAATAGTTTTCTTATATGGAATGTGTATAGAAAAGGAGAAAAAAAAAAAAGAAACGGAAACGGAAACGGAAATAGATACTTTGTAATTTTGCTGCAAAAAAGATTTTTTTTTATCGGTTTCGAAGCAGCAGTCACTGAAGAAACATAGAACCCTGTTCTCGTTTATAATACAAATAACCTGAAGATAGCTACTGATTTCCCCCTAATTGCTTTTTTTTTTCCCTATCGGCAAGGCAGACAGCTGAGGATTTATTATTTTTTTATTTAATTTAAAGTCCATATCCGTTTCTCAGCTGAAGCTAAATTGCTTTTTTTTTTTTTTTTTTTTTTTTTTTTCTTTGTTGGGTTTGTTATAGCTTAAGGCACTCCGTTGTCCAAGTTTCAACAATTCACCCCAGGATTGCTTTAACTTGTGTCAGTAAGGAACTGTTTTTTCATTACTCAGCTAAAAAAACAATTAAATAAAGATCACAGCCACCTTCTGCTGAATTATATTCCGCTCTAGGTCCTAATGAATTATTTTATTGTATTTCTTAATACTGTTTTTTTCGTAAACAGTATTGGGGTATTCTTAGACCCCCCCCTCCCCCTTTTTTTTTTTTACAAATTGTTTTCTTTTTTGATTTTTCTCTAACAACAAGTCAGGTTGTCAATAATTAATAATAACTTTCATAACTCAGGTGTCTGCAGATGTTCCAAAAAGTTAAATATAAACAAGAGCATGTATTAGTATTGTAGTGTTGTTATTTTCCATCTTCCTCCCCCTGTGTCATGAGTTTTTTTAATTTTATTATTGAGCTCTGATCCAATACAGAGATTTATATTCGTATGAACCTAATCAAACAGTCTTTCTCCCAACATCAGATTGAACTAAGATGGCATCTCGTCCTGAGTATACAGAAGATCCTGTTGTGAAGAACGACGAGGATTACTACCGAGATCTGTGTCAAGATGAGAAGGTGAAAGTAGTTATGATGGAAGGAAAAGGAAAAGGTGTTATTAGTATGGCGAATTATAACAAAGACGATCTTGTAATATCTGAGACAGCATTGTGTTGCGCTCAGAACTTAGACGAGACGATGGGTAAGTCAAGAGTAAAGTGTTGTGCTATGACATTGTCTAGTTTGGAGACTCCGATGGAAAATCTTTCTCGAGTAGCTCCATCTCTTAAAATAGCACTTCCAATGATTGATGAATACCCGAAACCAAAATATGTTAAGTGTGATAATCACGACAAAGAGTGCTCTGAATTGTATTCATCAACTGCTAAGAAGAGTACCGCTTGGGTTTCCTTCCACGGTGCTATTTGCAGAGGACTTATGACACCACGACAGAAGACAGCATACCTGGAATATGCTCAAGAAGATTGGATTCAAGGCGGAATTGATTACTCGGATACCTTCAACTTGGCGTTGCACATTTTCGTATGTCACTTCACTCTTTTACAAATAGCAGTCAGTTTCAATCGAAAATAAACGAACAAAAAAAAAAAAAAAAAAATAACAGTCGATAATATATACTGGTATTCGGGTACGAAATGAAACTCCAGAACAGGCGTGTAAGCCTTTCTCGTTTTTAATTTCGTGTCCTTTTGAGAGATTCGTATTTAAATATTTATTAACTGATGGAAAAGCTGAAGAGGGAAGAAGCAAAGAAGAAGTGTTAGCGAAGGCGAAGAATTTAATGAAAATCATATTTGGAGTTGACGGAGACGATACTGTCTTAACAGAGCATCGCATTTCGAGAATGTGTGGAGCGATTCTTCTCAATGGACAGGAACGATCACCAACCTCTCCTTGGAATTGTTATGTCTCATGGCTTAAGGAAACAGGAAATCGTGTTGATCGTAAAGCAGTTCGTTCCATCACAAAAAACAATCCAAACCTAGAGTACAGTAGCCGAGGACAAGGAGTCTATAAAATATGTTCTTGTTTTAATCATTCATGTGACCCAAACCTTCAGGTCACATACGGTGATGACAACGATGAAACTCTCGTTGCTTTCGCTATTAAAGATATTAAAATAGGAGACGAAATCTGTATCTCATATATTGACGAAAGCGCACCACGAAAAGAACGTCAGGAACAACTCAGTGAACACTACTTCTTCGACTGTATCTGTGAGAAATGTGAGGAGGAAAAGTGATGAAAAGCTAACAGAGATATTCAACGGCACATCAAAAAGCTATAAAACAGATCATCTGACTGAGATCATATTCTCTTGTGGAAGTGAAATAAAACTTCTTTTCAACAAACAGAGAAATATCCGTACGTTACAGGCAGAAACATGCCTTTGCAACGTGAAAACCCCCGGCAGCTTATTATTTGTACGGTAATACCGTGCAGTACTTTGTGAGTGCACTTCAATCGTATAAATATTTTTTCTTCGATTGTTTTATCTTTTTTTTATATATTTACATTGTGATTCTCCCCCCCAGTGAAAAATTAATTAGAAAAACGAATTTCCCACATTGAAAAAAAGGGTCCCATGAAAGAAACGTAAACCAACTAGTGTACGAGGACCCTGTCTTATCAGGTGTCAAGTGACGCCATTTCCCTACGTTGTGAAAAAGAAAAGAAATGTTTGGAAACGATGTCATCACTCCTCAAGAAGCCAATTCTCAACTGCTTCATTGAAGATTGGGAGCAATGCATAGCTTTACATAAAGCTTTTGAAATTCATTTCTTTTTTTTTTAGTACTTTCACTACCAAACCAACAACTAGGAAGATAGTGAAAGACGTCAACAGCTGTTGGAATACAATCTTTTTTATTTATTTATATATGCACCACCAGGTATTAAGAAAGTAAAATGAGCGACGAGAAGGAAATAAAGGAAGTAAAAGAAGAAGAAGTTCCAGAGGATGAAGAAGTAGCGGGAGAGGGAGTCGCATTGACTAAGAATCAGAAGAAAAGATTAGCAAAGAAGAGAGCCGCTCAACGTAAAAAGGAAGCAGAAGCGGCAGGTGAAGATGGAGCTGAAGAGGGTGCTGAAGAGGGTGCTGATGTGGCAGCTGAAGGAGGAGAGGGAGAGGGAGCATCAAAGAAGAAAAAGAAGAAGAAGAAGAAGAAGGGAGGCCTAACTGAACAAACCTGGCCTAACCCTACCGTACCGGTCTCAAAACAATTCCCTCTCGACGCCTTCCCAGCTGGTCAGATACAAGAATACCACCAGGACTGGAACCTCAGCAGAATCACAAACGAAGAAAAGCGAAACCTCGAACGTCTCGAAAACGTAAAATACAACGAACTCAGAAGAGGAGCTGAAGTCCATCGTCAGGTACGTAAACACATTCAACAATACATAAAGCCGGGTATGTTAATGATTGATATCTGTAATGAATTAGAAGGAAAGGTAATGGAATTAATTGAAGCTGACGGACTTAAGGCAGGTAAGGCCTTCCCAACTGGATGCTCAATAAATCACTGCGCTGCTCACTGGACACCAAACAGTGGTGATAAGGTAGTTCTTGGATATGATGATGTTGTGAAATTTGATTTTGGAACTCACATCAACGGTCGTATTATTGACTGTGCCTGGACTCATAACTTTAACGAGGAGTTCGATCCTCTTAAGGAAGCTGTTAGAGCTGCTACTGAAGAAGGTATGAAGCAGGCTGGTGTTGATGTTAGGCTTAATGATGTTGGTGCTATGATTCAGGAAGTCATGGAATCACACGAAGTAGAAATCAAGAAGAAGATCTACACCGTAAAGTGTATTGAAAACCTAAACGGTCACAGCATCAATCCATACCACATCCACGCTGGAAAGAGTGTTCCACTCGTTGCCAACAAAGATATGACTAAAATGGAAGAAGGAGAAGTTTACGCGATTGAAACTTTCGGTTCGACAGGTAAAGGTTACGTTCGTGAAGAAATGGAAACATCTCACTACATGAAGAACTTCGAATCATACGGAGGTGCTTTGAGAAACCCAAAAGCGAAGTCACTTCTCGGATTTATTAACAAGAATTTTGACACCCTCGCGTTCTGCAGAAAGTGGCTCGACCAGATGGGTGAGACAAAGCACTTGTTGGCCCTCAGATCACTTGTATGTGAATTATGAAATAATAATGTTAGTAATCCTAAACAACAATACTTTTATAATAATTAACAAACAGGTTGATGCTGGACATATTGATCCATACCCACCACTTTGTGACATCAAGGGTTGTTACACTGCACAATTTGAGCATACTATCCTTCTTCGTCCAACTTGTAAAGAAATCTTATCCCGAGGAGACGATTTCTAGGTCCTGCTGTTACATATTGTGGACTCGTTTTTTATTTTTTCTTCTTTTTTTTTTGTTTTTTTTTTTTTTTTGTTTTTTTTTTTTTTTTGTTTTTAGGATCAACGCCTTCCCACTAACCATTTCTGTTGTAAATGAAGTTTTGAAGGGTTTGGCAAGAATTTAGTTTATCGTGGCTTTCGTTGAGAGATTTGCCTTCTGAATGAATCTCTCATTTTACAAAGAATGAAGAATGAAACTATTGTAAGGCAAAAGGGAGCTTCCTTATTTTTTTTATTTTTTTATTTCGCTCCCGAATTCACTGACTTTTTTTATCTTACTTTATTTAAACCCCTCTGGTAACTCTAGAGGGGAAAAGGAATGAAAATAAAATAAATAAAACAACAATAACAAAGAAAGAAAAAAAAGAAACGAGAACGAGCAAAGGAAAAAAAGGAAGGAAAAAAAAAATGGTATTTTTTTAAAAGGGAAAGGAAAGAAACAATTTGATCAATAAATGAAAAAAAATTAAAAAAAACACAAAATAAAAAAAAAAACCAAAAACACCTTCAAAAAAAAGATAATTATAACAAAACCATTATTTTATTACCACCAGACGAGAGAGCCACAAATAAAATGGAAACCAGTATTGGTATTCGCTTCAAAGACAGAGTCATTCTGACCGCCGCGGGTATCAGCAGCTACTACTACATGCAATTTGGGGTTTGTTTTTCTTATATTAATTTAAACTAAACATTACCGAGTGTAATTGAAAATATAACAAAACTAACAAACAGGATGAAGAAGACAAGCTTTACCCTATTGACCAGCACAAGTTGGTAGCAGCAGTAGGAGAACAGGCTGACAGAGCTAGTTTGTTAGACCACGTGAAATTGAGTTTGAAAAGTACACTATTAGCGAGAGACAAACCATTTACGTCATCAGAAATGGCGAACTACATCAGACTTCAGTTGGCGGAGTCTCTTCGCAGTAAGCGTGGAGTCTACCGATGTGATTTATTAATGGGAAGCTACGACACTCCTCTCTGTGAGGTATGTTATTCATGGGTTGAGTTGCACTCGTGATTTTAAAAAAAATAAATAAAAAAAACAATCATAAAAACCTAAACAGGAGGACGATACTGAACCAGGAACTTCTTTGTACTGGTTTGACTACTTAGCTTCTATGAGCAAGGTTGACTATGGTATGTTTTTGAATATTCTAATGTGTTTTGTAATCAGTGAACCAATTATATAAATCACAACAGGTGCACATGGATACGGAGCAACCTTTGCGAGAGCCATTCTTGACAAAGACTACAAGGAAGATATGTCTGAAGAAGAAGGTCTACAGCTACTGAAGAAGTGCCTTTTTGCGGTATGTGTTTATCATTCTACTTTAACAATCGAGAGGCAAAAAAAAAAAAAAAAAAAAAACAGATTGAACGCTCATTGTCAGTAAAACAAGGTAAGTTTATTGTTAAGATAGTTGACAAAGATGGTATTCGAAAAGTAGCAATCTAAAAAGTAGAAGCGAACACGAGTAGAGTATTATTCTCAAAGTCACAGTAGACTTTGGGAAAGTGTTTTAACTGATTATAGAGACCCATTCCCCCACCTGCTATAAACACGATAAGTTAAAACAAAAACTACCTGCTGCTTGCAGGAAGTGTTTACATTTTCCCTTATGTCTTACTTAGAGTGTATCGAATGAGATGATTTGAGACATCTCTTCTGTGGGCATTCTAGCTAAGCCGCTGCCCAGTACAACGGAATTTTAATTTAGTGTTTTCTTCCCCTTTTAACATTCGTTATCCCAGCCCATCGTTAACTAACAAGATTTTTTAATTTATTTTTTTTTTAATTCTCATATTCTTTTTTAAAAGCAAATTATTTTTGTTTTTTTTCTTTTCTCCAGACAGCAAATCTCGTGTGAGGAGAACGTTTTGAAATCAGCAGTGCGCATGTGAAAGTCGGGGTGTACTTTTCCTCACAAAGAAGTAAATGATTTTTAAAAAAGTATTTTCACTCCATTCCTTCACTAGATCTGCAGATACAAAATGCAGGGACGAAGACAGTTGGTGCGCACAGTTAACCGACGTGGTCCGGGTGTAATATTTCGCCAAACTAGATTTTGCGATACAGCTATTGAAGGTTTGAAGAACAAGAAGATTGATGAGTCAGATAAATACATGGCAGATTTAGATCGGAGGAGGTGCCTACTGAAGCAAAATACCGAAGGAAAGGAATCAGGATTTCAAGACATCACTGAATTCTTGAGCAATTCATCGAATGATCTGTCTTCCGTAAAGGAGAGTATTGAAAATGGAAAGGAACCGCAAACATCAACTCTGGAATACTTCACTATGTTCGGTGGATGGTGTGGTAAGAAAGTAACTAACACTAGAGAGTGGATTTCTATGACAAGCGAAGAGAGAAAGAAGCGTAAAGAAGACCGCAATGCTGAACGTACTAAGAACAGAGCGTCATCTGATGAAACGATGGCTCAATTCTATCAGTCTCAAGAATTAATAAATTTAATGAAGTTTAAAGAAGTTACTTTTGACAACGGAAGAGAAAAGGAACCAAAGCCAGCTGCTGACTTTGAAGCATTCTCAAGGAGGATTTGTGACAACTACGACCTCTTTAAGAAAACTGAAGCATACTCAAACATGTCATTCCACGTTGTAAAGGATCCATCAAAAAGAGATACAAAGTTTGAAAAAGAAGCAGTCGGTAACTACAGACAAGTAGAGGAAGGAACTCTAACTTCTTGGATGACAGATGAACAACCAGAAGAAGTCACACCTGCTGAAGAGTCAAAAACCGAAACAGAACCAACCAATGAATCGACTACAGCTAGACCAGCTCCATTCGTAGTTGATTACATTACAGGAGAAGTTACTATTCTTGATACTTGTTCACCAGATGAATTCTTAGATTTCTTAGAAAGAGAAGCCCCTCGTGCTGAAATCCGTCAAATTGCCCTTCACGAAGAACAAATGAAGATGTACCAGGCGATTCATGAAGTCACTGAGAAGCTCAGCCTCGAAATTATTAATTTCAATTCTGGAAAGTCTTCTCAAACAGATCCGGAATTCAAGAAACTGAAGGCTGCAGGAAAGGCCGACGAATACGTTCTCCCTGCTGACATCATCAAAGCGATGGATAAGATTAAAGAATCACCTCGCTTGTACAAGAACTTCCTCAAAGGTCACAACTTAAGACTGATGCCTACCATCCCAGCGAGAGCCTATTACGTTGATGGTGTGAATACTGTTTTCTTATTTTCGATGTGGCAATTGTCCCAACTGTGGGGAAAAAAGAAAAAAAAAAAAAAAAAAACAGGTGAGGCCAAAGAGGTTTGCATCCCTAAGGACTTTGCCAAAGACACATTTCTTCAAATTCACACGAAGTACAGAAGAATTCAAAAGGTATGTTTTCTTCAATGGAATCGAAGTGATGAGAATTATGATTTCTGTCGGTAAAAACGCAAACAAAAAAAAAAAAAACACAGCTTGAGGCATTCGCAAGAAAACTTCGATTTATCGCATGGGTACTGGTTATTACACTATTAGGAGATGTTAACTGGCCAGCTATTTGGCCACTTGTGTAGATTGTCTTCGAGAATAGCAATAGACGGTATCATAATCAGAGCCGGACACGGACGAGTTGGCTCTACGACGGACGTGTTGATAGCTTTGAGGAAAATCCCCGAGACATAGAAATACGTTGCGTTGTACATTTTAAAAGAGCGACGGACTCGACGATGTTATGTTTGAGTTACTGTGGCCTCCGTACCGGCCAGAAAAAAGAAAATAAATTTTTAAAAAAAAAAAAAAAAAAGAGTGGAAAAGATTCACACTCATGTGTGGAAGATGACTACAGTCTTCTGCTATCTCAGAGTTGGAGAAAGTGGATTAAAAAACAAAGAAAAGAGAGAAGAAAAAAAGGATTCTTTCAGATTTCTCACCCGGTTATCAAAATGTTATCAATTTTTTAGTTTCGTCTTCCATGAGGTATCAGGTTGGGGTGGATTTCAATTTAAATTATTTTACCTCCCAGTAAATTTAAAATAGACAGTCACAGTATGAACCTAAACCTAAACCGTTATTTTATTTATCCTTCAAAATTATAATTTTCAGACATGGAACAGAAATGGATGCCGTTTCTCATCGTTGCCATATTCGCGTTTGCGCTACTTCCTCTGACGATGCCTCTTGAGGGGGTGTCTGCTGCGCAGATCCGGCGAGTAGTACGAACAGAAAAACCTAAAACAGTAATAAAAGACGGAAGTAATAACTACGGAGTAGTGCAATCAGGTGGATGGAATCACTTTCGAATTGGAGTCTTGGCTGTTGTTGCGGCTGCAGTCTTTTTTATACTTCACATCACAACATCAGGTGATGACATGTCACCTGCTCACAGTCCTATAGATCTCCACAGACCTGATGATCCCCTCAATAGAGGTAGACCACTTCACTTAGTCTGTCTTCACGGATATCTGTCTAGCACTACTTTATTAGAACGTCAACTTCATCTATTAGGCATTGAAGAACCGATGATAAAAATAACACCTCTTCAAGGACCGCATGAGTCTCGTGAAGGGTACGATGAATCGATCAAAACCATTGACGGAGAAGTATTTCATTATTGGTTTAACTTCGGGTTCAGATCACCGGAAGCTAAACAACCGAAAGATGCATCTCAATATGTCTTATCTGACCTGCTGAGTATCGCAAAACACGAACCTGTTGATGGTATTTTAGGATTTAGTCAAGGTGCTGCAGTAGCTACTGATGTCATCGCAATTATCACTCGGTGGAAGATGCGTTCGCGGCATAGCTGTCCTGATGGAGTGCCGTTGTCGTCGATTAGGAATTTACCGAATTTCGCTGTTTTAATCAGCGCAGTGTGTCCAGAGTCGGTAATTCATAATAATGATTCCGATTCGATGTCGTCTTTTCCAATTTCCTGTCCGTCTCTTCATATTGTCGGTGAGGTGGATGAGTACCGCGAGGAATCCAACGGAATTGCGAATCTTTACTGTCAGTCAATGGAAAGGTTGCTACTACACCCGGAAGGTCATGACATCACACCAAATGTTGGTATTCACGTCTCTGCAGATATTCAGTCTTGGCTTCAGACTGTCGGTAGAGTTGCTTCCCGACTTGGACAATATGAACCTAACGAGTCGATTTACGTTTCCGACGTTGAAAGTCGTTGAACGGCTTTTACAAGCTGCACTTCTATTGTAATAAACTACAACCGTAACAGACAGTCGATGACTACACTTAAAACCTGAAATACGTAACGAGAGTTGTTTTTGATATAATTAACTTAAGTACAGTAAGCATCACTACTAACCTGTTTTATCAATCCGTCTCTATCTTCGTTATAGTGATTGCTACTGTGAGTTCTCTTTTCTGAGTTCGTTGATAACCTAACAAGTTGAATTTTAATTATCTTTTTTTTCATTGATTCAGTTGAACCCAATCAAGACGTGTATTATTAGCTCAAATCAGTTTTTATATTTTGGAAAACTAAAATGATAATAGCGGCTGTGATTGTCGTAGGGACGATATTCGGGTGTGGAATTCCTGAAATGTCGAAGATCGCGTGTATTGGAGACAGCATCACCAGAGGGAAGGGTGCAGCTCCTTATCCAACACTTCTGTCTCAAAAACTATCAAAAGAAGGACTGAAATCAGATGTTCGAAATTTCGGAAAATCCGGAGTGACATCCAGAGAATACTTAAAGAGCAGAGAGTATAAAAGCGCCTTACAATTCCAACCAAATGTCGTAATCGCAATGTTTGGAACAAACAACGCAAAATGGGCTGAATGGGAAGCCTACAACAACAGTGGTAAAGCTTACATCTCATCAATGAAACAGTTGATTGAAGGGTTCAGTAATGCTACTTCTTTTTTCATATTGACACCAATTCCAGCTTATGAACCTCGCAGTATGTTTAGACTTCCTGTTATATTATATTGTTTTAAATCATTATTATGGGAAGTCAAGAGAGTGTTGTTAGAGAAGGGGGTTAGTATTCAGTTGATTGATACCCGACCTGCATTTGTAGGAGTCACAGGAAACCCTCCTATGTCATCACCACCACTTGACTGTATTGATAATGGATCAGTTATTAGTCCGCCTTCACTTCCGTCTATTAAGAATGTTCTTTTCCGAGATGGTGTTCATCCAAACAGCCGCGGGATGCACATCCTCGCAGAGCTGTTGGCGACGTCCATTTGTCCAACACGTACTCTTAATGCTTCGTATTTTAATCCCGTGCCACCGTTTACAAATAAAACTGTTTCTAGAATAGCTATTTCAGATATCGAAAAGAAAGTCAGTCGGAAATATAAATCAAAAAATAAAAAGAAAATTATTGACTATCCTCCAACCTAAGGAACGATTCCTCAGACTTTGAGCGACCGCAAGCAGTCAGCACAGCAATGCGACTCGGCAATTCGCTCTGAAAATTCACATCCGAAAAAAAAAGAAAAAAGAAAGTGAGAATCTGTTTCGTTTCTTCAAATCAAAAATTTCTAATTTTTTTTTTTTGTTATTTCACATCAAAATGTGTTTTTGCTGAGGTCAACTCAAGTGAAAACACACAAATTGCGGATTCTGATTCTCCACGACAAGTCATGCGCTGAACTAACGGCTCTGCTAACTCTAACTAAACTCATCCTTCCGGATGGAGACAGAGAAGAGATCCTTATCGAACTATTATCGTTTGATTATCCGCTTAGACAAACATCAATTTTATTACACATCAAGTGAATTATTGTTTTTTGTAAATTTCACTATTTATGAAAACAGAAAGTCCGTCCACAGGAATCTATTGTGAGGATATATAAAATAATATACTTTTTTTTTTTTTTGTTGTTTAACTTATAAAAAGTAACATTAAAATAATAAAATCAATATTTTCTCCCGATCAGATATACTCTCCTGAACGATGTGCTCAGACTGGAGTTGGAAAGCGGCAGGGGAGGGTGCTACTGAGTATGTGCAGCTCTCACCGCTGTTGGAGATTGTTGTAGAAAGTGCCGGGCTGGGTTTCGAAACTGCAGCAATGGCATGGCATCCAAAGATTGAAATCAAGAAGAAGGACGATAAATCAGGAACTCAATCATCATCAGAACCAAACAGCCCAGCTAGCGGAAGCGGAAAATCAAGAGGGGGAGAAAGAAAGAAGAAGGTAACGTCAACCAAACTAAGCGACGCAGAACTACACGGAGACCACTACGAAGTAATTGGACTCAGCGACAAAGAACACGAGGCGACAGAGGATGAAATCAGTAAGGCATACAAGAAGGCTTGTCTGGAAACTCACCCGGACAAGACTGGAGGAGACGACACACTTTTTAAAGCTGTTCAAGTTGCTGGAGATGTTCTTCAAAACGCAATTAAAAAGAGAGCCTACGACTCTTCCTTACCATTCGATGACGCTATTCCACCAGTAAAGGTAACAGCTGAGAAGTTTTACACATCCTTCACTCCTGTCTTTGAACGTAACTCAAAGTGGTCTACTGCTGGACGTACTAAAGTTCCATCATTGGGTGGACCAAAGACTCCAATGGAAGAAGTCGACGACTTCTACAAGTTCTGGTTCAGCTTCAGCTCTTGGAGAGACTTCTCATACACCGCTGCGGAACACGATCTTGAACAAGCCGAATGCAGAGAAGAACGTCGTTGGATGGAACGTGAGAATCAGCGTGCGGTTGACAAAAACAAAAAGGTTGAAGATAAAAGAATGATGTCACTCGTAGACAGAGCACAAAACAACGATCCTCGTATTAAGGCTCGTGAAGCTGAGAGAGTGGCAGCGAAAGAAGCTATCAGAGAAGCGAAGAGGAAAGCGGAGGAAGACCGCAAGGCAGCAGAAAAGGCCGAAGTGGAAAGGTTAAAGAAGGAAGAAGAAACCAAAAAGATTCAGAGAAAAGAAAACCTTCAGAAGGAAAAGAAGGGCAGACAAACACTAAGAAAGCTCGCAAGAGCTATGCCTCAAGGTGACGGTGAGGGTGTTGGTACAGACTGTCTTAACATGACTGAGTATGATTGGCTACTTGGAAAACTTGACCTCGAAAGTCTAACATCTCTCATTAAGACACTCCAAGCCTCACCAAGTGACGCCGAGTCTATTGAAACTATCTACGATCTCATTGAAGAAACTGAAATGGCACACAAAGAAGACCGTAAAGGTAAACCGATCATAAACAAAGACGACGTCATTGCAAGAAAAAAGAAGGAAGTTAAGAAGCAAATGGAGAAGGAATGGACGGAGAATGAGCTCATCGACCTCCAGAAAGCCTGCACAAAGTACCCTTCAGGAACTGTTGAGAGATGGAATAAACTATCAGAGTTCATGTTGTCAACTAAAACACCTGAACAATGTCTTAAGAAAGTAAAGCAACTTGAGAGTGAATACAGAATGCCACAACAGGCAGCTACCAATGCTTCTAAATCTCTAAGACAGAAGAAACCTGACTTGCCTTCCTCAACAGCAAAGGTAGAGTCAAACGCTGAGGAGCAGAGCTGGTACAATGAGAACCAGGAACGTAAATTCAAAGACCCAGTTAATGGTGTTGAAGAACAACCTGCTGAACCAGCAGCAAAGACCGAAGAGCCTGAGCCTGCGAAAGATGAACTTTCCGACATCTGGAGCACCTCTCAACAAAAAACATTCGAAACCGTCCTCAGAGAGTTGAAGGCGTACAAAGAAAAGGACAAGTGGGACAAGATTGCTGCAGCTGTTGAAGGTAAGAACAAGAAGCAGTGTGTCGCACGTTATAAGTTCTTGTGCTCCAAGCAAAAGAAGTAGTCAGCTGCGTCAATTGTATTCCAGCACTACGAATAGTCTGCTGGCCCTCTCTACATTTCATAATCTCTGTTGCTATGATTGCAATGTTTAGTAAAGTTGACGATAGTGTTGAAGTGAT
Source organism: Flectonema sp. DT1601 (assembly GCA_964019425.1). Taxonomy (NCBI): domain Eukaryota; phylum Euglenozoa; class Diplonemea; order Diplonemida; family Diplonemidae; genus Flectonema; species Flectonema sp. DT1601. The sequence continues at coordinate 171,082 of OZ025810.1, read as the reverse complement.
TCTCAATTTTTTAAACTAAACAGAGCGATGCAGCAGCATCCGAATTAATAAAGAAACTGCTGAACCATTTTTGTTGCTGCCATCTTATTGTGTTGCGCTAAAATTTGGAAGCACCTTTCTGCCGCTCTCACTTTCAGCATAAGGGAGTGATCAGTATGTGTTGTCGAAGAACGAATTTTAATTTTTCGTGACTCCTGCACGTATTTCTTTTATTTTTTTTTTTGTTTCCTTTTTTTTAATTTTATTCATTTTTTTCATTTTGTTTCCCTCTTCCCTGAGTATCCGCCTGAGGGAACAGTTCTTAGTTGGTCATCATTGTTGTCCTGCGTACCCTTGCTTTAGCTCCTCGCGGGTGGACTTCTACTCATTTTATTTATTTTTCTTTACGCGTATTGTTTTCCCACAAAACCCTCGCTCTACACCAACCCCATCATTTTCTAAATCGCACTTCCTTTTTTTCCATCAGCTTTTGTTAGTAACAGCAGTCAGAGTTGTCAAGTTGATTTGTTTACTTTAATACGTTCCTTTCTAACAGTTATATTAAAATGAAGACCATCACTGTAAAGTAAGATGACTGAAATCACTAGTTTGGTTAATAAACTCTTCTTCATTCACATTCTCGTAGTAAAACATGGAACAAGAACATGCAACAGGAAAGCCTGGCGATCGCAACAGCGTTGCTGATTTGTACACTTCTTGGAGAGCCAGTACGTCAGCACCATTAGAACCAACAAAAGGAAATGGAGAAGGTGCATCACTACTTGGAGACTATAAGAAGGAAGAAGAAGGTGGAACCTGGTCAGTTGCAGCGTATTTCATCCTCATCGTTGAGCTTTGTGAAAGACTAGCATTTTATGCAGCGACGATTGTGTTTTATCCCTACATGCAAAATATGCTTAACATGTCCCAATCAACTGCCAATGCTTTATATAATGCTTTTAACTGTTGGGCATATGCGACTTGTCTTATTGGTGGATTCGTTGCTGATACTTATTTTGGAAAAGTGAAGTCGTTATTTGTATTTTCAGTCGCTTATATATTCGGTCTGATAATTCTATTTCTGTCAAGTCGAGAGGAGACTTGGTCAGATTACCCGACAACACCTGATGGTGGGATGGGCATTCCAGGATTCGCGATATCTTTGTTCTTCATTGGTCTTGGAATGGGAGGTATTAAAGCAAACGTTTCTCCTCTTCTGGCTGATCAAATTAAAAACAGCTCACCAGCAGTGTATGAAGGAGTGTTCAGATGGTTTTACTGGGCGATCAACATTGGAGCTTTTACTGGTATTTTAATATCACCGATGCTTCATGATGTCATCGGTGATAAAAAGATTACAGCAGACGGAGATGAAGACGGTACGGCTTATTGGGCTTCATACTTATTCCCTCTTTGCGTATTTATAATAGGGCTTATAATATACTACATTGGATACCGAAAGGAGTACTATGTTAACGTTCCTGCAAAGGGATCTCTTCTAGCTGACTGTTACCATGCTTCGATGTACGCAATTCGTGCCAAGAAAGCTGCTAAAAACGCAGGACAGTACGCTCCAAAAGAACACTGGTTGGACTGGGCATCCACATCAGAAGACTACAGCTCCGCAGCAAAAGATTTTAAAGTTGTTTTGAGTTCTTGTACTGTGTTTTTATTCTATCCTATATACTGGTTGTGTTATAATCAAATGTTCAGCAATTTAATTGCACAGGCTGACCTGTTAGACAGACCGAGTTGGGTAGCATCAGAGCATCTTAACGTCATTGGAGCTTCGTCACTTATTATATTGATTCCTGTTTTTGATAAGTTGATCTTCCCTGGTTTAAAGAATTGCGGATGGGATCCAAAACCCTTAACCAGAATCGCAATCGGTTTCGCAATTGCAGGCAGTAGCATGATATATGCTGGAGCACTGGAATACTACATTCAGCAGAGAGGTCATTTTGTTGGAGACGATTACGTCCTAGACGACGGTCAGGAAAAGATTAAAATCTGGTTTCAAATTCCTCCATACGTCTTCTTCGGAATCAGTGAAATATTTGCGTCTGTTGGAGGATTGGAATTCGCCTACACAGAAGCACCATCTTCAATGAAATCGGTAGTAATGTCTTTATTTTTATTAGGGAATGCTGCTGGTTCAGTTATTGGAATGATTATCTCACCAGCTATGGAACCAGAAAGTATGATGATTGTGTTCTTTGCGATGGGTGGGTCGTTGTTTTTCTTGACCTTTCCATTTTACTTCATTTTTAGAAACCGTGCTGCTGTAACAACTGTTGATAAGAATCAAACTATTATGAAAGACTTTGACAGTGACAATGAAGAAATCTGCTCTCCTTAAAACAAAACAAAACAAAACAACTACCTCACTGCTGTCAATCTCATTGAGGTATCATTACTGTTATATATCTCACCTCTCTCCATCAATGGAATGGATCGTATTGTTAATAATCTGGACTCGTAGTGAGTTTCGTGCAGCAGCAGTGAAGTTAGTATCTTCCGTAGTACGTGTATTTGCGTTCTTCCCTCTTTTATTATTTTTCTGTTTTTTTCTTTTTTAAATAATTTCTCGCAACGGTAGCCCTGGGTCGTTTTTTTTTTTTTTGTAGCGAAACTATTCAGATTGAAAAGCCGTTATGTCTTATGCAATTTTCCCCGTGCGATAGGATTTTGTCTATTTTGCGTTCAACGAAATACATAAGGCTATTCTGAATGGTTTTTGTTTCCCTAAATTGATTGAAGGGGGAAAGAAGAAGGAAAAAAAAAAAAAAAAAAAAAAAAAAAAACGCCGAAGGTGCTTTCAGAGAAGTTAGTACGAAATATTTTTGAATCCAAGTGTGTAATTGTTGTGTCTCCCAAATCCCTTTGGATGTGTTGGGAAGCTGCTTAAGTGAAGTTCTCACGTGTTAAAGTCAGTTTCCAGACGACATCGAAGGTTAATAATTCCAGCCAAGTAGGATCACAACTGAGAGCCTTCTTAAAACATTCCAATTCTGTGGAATTAATTAATTATTTTTTTATAAAATATGTAATTGCTGGGTCTTATTTATTGTTTTTTTATTTATTTTTTTATTATTATAAAAGTATTGAAAAAATCTTTCACAAAAAAGAAGGAAAAAAAAAAAAAGAAATTGCAAGAGGTGCTCCAGAAGCACAATTGCTTCTTCCCCGCGTGTATGTTTGTGTAATGTAGCCAGGCATAGAGTACCGCGCCTTAGCTATGGTCTGCCAGTAAGAATCTACTTTAATAGTAAAGTTACTATGAATGTATTTAAAGGTGTGATTGGCATTATTTCTTTTTTTCAATTCAAACAGTTTTTACATATGGGTGTCGAAACCCAGCTACTATGGACGTCCGGTATCATTATGATAATATTGATAACTCAGTTGTGTACGAGTAACTATGTTGGAAATTCCCGCTATCACAACTCACAAAAAACTGAAAATCCATATGAGTATGGTTGGCCTTATCACTGGGTCGATACTACAAACCCGTCTAGCATGACTTTTCATCCAGCGATAAAAGTCCTTCTTCCATCTTACAACGTCACAGAGTCTTACGACTCGAGTACTTGTAGGGGTGAGGTGTTTATTAAATTACATGATGATGAGTGTAAAAGGATTTCATCGCAAAAAATCTCGCACAACACCACCTGGGACTCATATTTAAAAAGAGTATACGGACCTGATCACTATCGATTGATGTACGAAGGTGCTGAGAAGATAATGGCCATTCAGCACACGGAGAACTGCACTACCAGACTGTTCTATTCTTTTACGTTACCTGGTGAGTATAAACCACATATCATAGTTGAGCTGAGCGAGTATTGGGGTGTTAACGAAGTTGTTCATAACACTGCACACTGGAATAAGCAACAACTCGCCTTATTAAGAACAAGACGCTGCGGCACTACTTCGGAATACGAGCAGAATGGGAAGAAGGTATGATTTTGTTAACTTTGCTCGTCACTTTTCTTATTGAAATTAAATAATAATAATAATGTTTTTTTATTTTTCTCAAAACAGGTTATTGCTGGACGCTGGGTTCGTAAAACAGCTTTCCCAACTCTTCCATTCCCCGAGGAGACTAAACTTGGATCCGACTGGAGTTGGCATCGCTACAAAGATCCAATTACAATGCCTCGTGTGAGGCTGGGAAGAGAACAGGGATTGCGGTGCCTTCACAGATTACGGATTTCTTCTATTGAGCTAAGAGGTGACTCCCAAAGCAGGAGTGTATATCAAGTTTTAGAAGAAAGGCTTCTAGGAGCTGCATCGGGATCAGTATTTCAAGTAAGGGGACGGAAGAAGACTGATATTGATGGCATTCATCTGATATCTGAACCTGACAACTACCTGCAGTTCAGTACGAGTGTCTCAGATACTGACATCGTATTAACAGGAACAGGACCTCATCCTGGATCATGGGGTCAATGGACGTTTACAAGATTCGAACACGAGATGCACGCCATTGCAGATGCGTTGTGTGCTCGTAACTCTACAACTATGTGGCATGGATCACCTGCCTGGCCAAAGGGGAAAAACAAAAATGGATTCCGAGCCACTAATCCTCGATTGCATATTTTTAATAAACTCGCTAAGCAGGTGCTGTTAGAAACCTGCGCTGACAAGATTCACTTCATCGATTTTTATGAAATGACCATCACACAACTTGAGTTGTCATTAGACGGTGGTCATTACCATGAAACAGTTGTACTTGATGCTGTTGTTGATGAATTCCTTGATATTATTTGTTCTACTTGAGCAGGTTGAGAAGATTCTCAGCTTGCTCTGTTCTCTCGATTGCTTGCCTGCAAGTGTTGGCTCATTCAACCTAAGGCACCATTTCATACTTTGGAAGTTTCTCTCTTTCCCCTTTTGTTGGTACTCCATCATCTGATGAATGTATAAGATCACAGATGTATTGGCTGTACTACTGTGAGTTTTAATCCTTTTTTTTTTTTTTTTGAAAAGCATTGACAAACCCCTTCTTTCAGACGAAAAGATTCTGTTAGAAAAGTGAATATTGTCTCAGTTTTGAAAAAAAAATTATCTCTTTTTTTTTTTTTTTTTTTTTAATATCGTATTTGCTACGCCCAACTTGAGCAATGTAATTTAAGGCAGCAAAAGCACATAATTACCTTTGCTTTATTCTGTGGTTGTTTCTTGATAGAAGCAAGCGCCCTCCCTCTCCCGAGTCTTCGAATTTTATTTTTACGTTTTTTTTTTTATTATTTCGTTATATTAAATTTCTGGATTTTTTAATTTAAAAAAAAATGTGTGTTTTGAGATCTGATAATTCACAATTTTTAGTACGATTCTAATGGTGTTTTTATTTGTCTTTTCAGGATCTCCGAAAGAAATAAGAGTTCTGGTGGATTAACAACATAAAAAAAATTTATTTTTATCCCCCGAACTTATTTGTTCAATGCCCATATTGACATCTTTGCTACAATAACAAACCCTCTCTCTCTATTCGTAATAAGTCCGTCGCAGTTATGACCAAAAACTAACTGTCATCTTAGTCCTGAAAAGAGAAATAATTCTGGTGTTGAAAAATAACTGATAATTCACAACTTTTAGTACGATTCTAATGGTGTTTTTAGTTGTCTTTTTTCAGGATCTCCGAAAAAATAAGAGTTCTGGTGGATTAACAACATAAATCTTTTTTAATTTTTATCCCCGAACTTATTTGTTCAATGCCATATTGACATCTTTGCTACAATAACAAACCCTCTCTCTCTCTATTCGTAATAAGTCCGTCACAGTTATGACCATAAACTAACTGTCATCTTATTTATTCTTTTTGTTTTAATTTCTTGCTGAATGATATGGCTATCTGCTACTGGTACTTTATAGAGCTTTCGGTAAGCCCACAGTACAATTGTAATGCTTTGGACATCTGAGGGTGAGAGATCTTCGGTACTGTTCCGGTGGTTACTATTTTCTTTCGTGGTATGGCATAAGGCACACGTATGATCGTATCACTCCTCGGTATTGTTTCGGGGTTTTCTGTTTTCTTTCGTGGTATGGCATAAGGCACGTATGATCGTATCACTCCTCGGTATTGTTTCGGGGTTTTCTGTTTTCTTTCGTGGTATGGCATAAGGCACGTATGATCGTATCACTCCTCGGTATTGTTTCGGGGTTTTCTGTTTTCTTTCGTGGTATGGCATAAGGCACACGTATGATCGTATCACTCCTCGGTATTGTTTCGGGGTTTTCTGTTTTCTTTCGTGGTATGGCATAAGGCACGTATGATCGTATCACTCCCCGCAACGAAAATTATATTTCTTTTGTCTTATTGACCGGAGGACAATGCTTTCTGGTTAATTAGACAAAAACAAAATATAGTTTTCCCTTTTCATGTTTTCTTTCTTCTTTTCTTTGATTAACAACTACAAATACTTTTTCAGTCAAGTACTTTGGTATTAATTTTGTTTTTAATACCCTAAAATTGTTACTGTTTTTACATTTGATTTGAAGGAGCATGTTATGGAACTTATTAATAATGCATATAAAGCTACCGATTTGAATAATGTTATTGACGAGCTTTCTATAGTAAATGCGCTGATCAAAGCTTTCTATGTGTCTTTCTCGGTTAAGTCGCCTCCTGCGGCGAAGTCCCCTAGGTAGATAAAGATCGTCTCTTTCCTCTTGTGTAGTTGTTTATTTTATTTTATTAGTGTCATTTCTTACTTTATTTCTTATTTTCTGATCTAATGTGGGGTGTTCTCCCTCTCTTACGTACAAGCTGCTATGGGCAAGGGAATGAAAAAACCCAAAAAGCGTGGAGTGTGACCTGTTGGGGGGTCCAATTTTGAGAGTCCACACTCTTTGAGATTTTTCAAAGACTTGTTCTAAAGTGCCGAAGAACTTTTTCTTTGGATCGCAATCCCTATTTTGTGGGTGAAGGTTGCAGTCTTTATAACTGATCTTATGTGGGGTGTTCTCCCTCTCTTTGACGAAAATTGGCGTTATCAGCCGTCTCTTACACTGTCTGCTCGCGCGGGCGGTGGGTTTAGGTAGTCATTTGTTCCAGGTTATTCTACGTCTCTTATCGTCTGTGAGAGTCTCACGGTTGCTGGTAGCGATATAACTGTTACCCTGTTGAGCTTTTCCTGGCTTTTGGCTCCCTAGGCTTCGTAAATAAATAAATAATTTTTTAATTGGAGTGAAACTTCACTCCAAGCAATAATAACTAACAAATTCTTTTTGTAAGGAATTATAAGTAGAAAGTGTTTTCATTTTTTTTTAATTTTTCTATAAAAGTTGTTTATTAACGTTGTTATTCATTATTTAGCTTTTTGATACAATGCAGAGATTTATATTCGTATAAGCCTAATCAAACAACTCAGACCCGGTTCTGTATTTTGCTACTAATATAAACAAACTGTATTCTCTTTCCCTTAGATGGGCGTTATCAGCCGTCTCTTACACTGCCTGTTCCCTTACTTCTGGTTAAGTTAGGGAGTCTCACGGTGGTTCCGTGAGCTCCCAGAGGGTTTGACATCCTAACTCAACGACTTAAAAAAACAAAGCTGAAAATACTTTTAGCTACTTTCAAAAAGCTGGTTATCGGCCACCCTTCAGAAGGTAAGACTATACTTTTTCACCCTCAACTCCTTTTTTTTTTTTTTTTTTTTTTTTTTTTTTAATTTGTACCACTAAACCATCATTGTATTTTTCCTTTTTCAGAATCCGGAGAAAAAAAGTAAATCCTGTGAAAAAGGAAATGATGTGCATATGGTACTAACTTGTCTCTTGCGATAAAAAGATTTTTGGGCCAGGATGAAAAATCCCAAAAAACCGGTTCAGTGGGAATTGCGCCCTGCCAAGCCTTAATCAGCAATAGCAGGTTCAGTACGCACTAGCAAGGTGGTCTACTTGTTTTTGGGCAGACACTAAGCAAACGCTGAATCTAAGTATTTAATGTTCTGCAAGTGCTTTAGTGTATTTATTTTTATTTTTATTTTATTTTCATTCTCTTTAGCAGACCTTTTTCGCCACCAGTTGTTTTTTTATTTATTTTATTTTATTTTTGTTTTTTTATATAATTCAATAACTGTTAATAAGCTGGGGTAAGGTGGAAAAACTGAAGTTTGTTGTCTTCTAATTTTTCTATAGAAATTCTATAAATTAAATTACATGGCATTACTCCTCTCGTATTTGTTTGTTTTCCTACGAATTTTTTGTGTTTAATTTTTGAAAAATGGAAACGCTATCCCTTCACCAATTCTTTTTTGATATATTTCAATTTTCAATTTTTTTTTTCGTTTATTTTTTTCATTCTCTCTGTCTTCCAATTTTTTGCTATTGATTTGAATTCAACAATCCATACTGAGTCTTCGGAAACGGGTTACGGATTGTGTCTTCTATTGATACGGTAACGTTCGATTAAATAACTACCTACCTCATCTCTTTCAACAAATGTAATATTATAACTTTTTTAGTCACATTCAACTACCTCTCTGAATTATTTTTTATATTCCAATTGTCTCACTGCAATGTGTTTTATTTAAATCGAGGATTGGTACTATCTGTTAAAATAGGCAGTGATGTTCTATTAATTATAGATAGTACTGATTAAAAGGAGGCTTACGTCCCTTTGCAAGATTCTCGCTTTGTTTGTACCACAACAACAGTAGACTACAATATTGACAATTATATGTGAGAAGCGCAACGTGTTGGTTGATATGATATCGATTTCAGTCAACAACGTGTCCAGTAGAACAATCATCACCAGTAGTAGGCGTTGGATTGCCGTTAATAAGAAAGTAATTTCCGCAAAACTCGGACGTATCTTTAGAATACTGTCAGAGCATGAGTGGAAACCTTTTTTTATATATGGTATGAATTTAATCTCCTCATAAAACATAACTCAGTACCGCTAGCTCACTTTCACTGATGTTTATTTTAGGGGGGGATTTTGTTGACCGTTCGAGCTCTGTCGGTTGTTTTTAGTGAGCTAAATGTTTATATTCCCTTTCCTGTTGCAAAGCTTTTGATTAAAACAAAGAAAAACAACAACCAACCCAAATTAAAATGAAGACCATTGCAGCAGCCCTTGTCGCTTCCGTGTTCGTTGCGGCCCATGCCCAACCACAACAAGACTCGCCTGCCGTGCAGCACATATTAGACGATAAGATGAAAGGGGGAGTTTCCTTTACCGCGTTTTTCGAACGTGCGCCGGCGATCAGCACGGCGACGGTGAGCACAGCCCCGGTAATGCTCTCTATTGGGGGTGGATTCGCCGGCAACCACATGCCTGGATGGATTGACCCTGCCACCGCTGGTTCTAGATTCTTCGACTTCCCTGGATCTCAGTTGGGGAACGCGGTGTACATCCCGACGTGGAACATTGCACCGAACTCGTTTATGAGAATGTGGTGCACGGATGACGTGAAAGTGCAGAAGTGCGACGTGTATGTGAACGTTTACAAGTGCTCGGGATGTGAGGTTGGATTGAATGAGGATTTCTCGAACTACCTGGTGACCAACGGTTGGACTCCTTCGCAGTGCGGTCCGAAGTTCATCAGCGATGCGGGTGAGGAATCGCACAAGTTCATGACTTACAGAAAGCAGCTTGCAAACAACCAGCTGGAGAGAATTGAAATCGATTCGAACGTGAAGTTGATGTTCGTAACGATTTCCGCAGATGGTGTGAACTGCGCTGACTTTACTCTTGACAAGTGCGAGCACCCGGATCGCAAGCAATGCAAGGTCATCAAGGGAGAGTGTGTTGACGACTGGTGTCCGAAAACGTTTCAGGGTCCAATTCAGAGTGGAGGAGGAGCCGGTTGCATTCCTCCGTGCGGCAGGGGAGGATGCAACAACTGTGCTCTCAAGGAGGCTGCCTTTCAGTAGGAGGGTATTTGAAGTGTTCTACTGACTAAATGTTTTTCAAACACCTGCAATGAATCATCACTTTGTATAAAGTACTTCTTCAGTGTTTTGTGTGTCGTGTCGGTCAGTAAATAGTGGTCATCATTTAGTGTTTTGTCTTCTTTCCAAATAATAATTATTTTACATACTTATTGAGCTATGAACTATCCCAAAGCTACTCATCAATAAAAAAACAAACGAAACGAGTTAGTTGTTCTTGAAATTATTCATCAGCTGCTTCTTGGAGTAGTTGTGCAGTTCATCCAGCCAGTCAAAGCTTCCTTTCAACGAATTGCTGAGGGGGAGAGAAGGTATTTCCTTTTAATCATTTTGAGAATCGTTTGGAAATAGTTTTCTGGCATGATGGAATTGCAGGAAGGTGTTGGGTTGGGTTGGGTTGGTGATTTATCTACTTGGCGCTTGTCGACTACCAATCATGAAAAGTCTTCATTTTGGTAGTTGGCCTGCAGCAAACCTGAATATCTCTCACCAGCCTTCTGTCTGTGGTTTTTATTTTTCATTTGTTCTCCATCTGCTCTGTCTCTCTATTCATCCACCAATCGAGTTCTTGCAGGTATCTGTGCTGGTCGTTTCATCTTCCCCCTTTTGCGCTGGCACTCCTAATTAAAGAACTTGTTTTGTACACGGTGAAGGAATTGGTTGTTGTGTTGTCCTTGTGAGTTTATGTAGAGTTGTGTGTATATGCAGCAATACCTTTTCATGCAAGAATCCTTCTAACACTCGACAACTAACAACCTTTCTGTTGAATGAAGCAGAGCTGGTTGTTTTATCTTTTTATATTTCTTCAATCCGGTTATCGTCACTACGTGGTTTATTCATGTACTCGATGCTGAGCTTGGTTCAGCAAACACAACATCTGGCAATCCTTTTCTCGTTGTGAAGAACAATAAAATATCTTTCCTCCTGCTATAGTTAGTTTTTTTTTCTTGTCCTTTTTTTTTTTTTGTCCGTTTTAGTATTTAAAAAAAAAAAAAAAAAAAACTTCTTCCGTTTTCTTCTATTTTTAGCTTCCATCGATATAAGGTGCTTGTGCCAGGACACGATTTGGAGTTCAGGATTAGGATCTGATGATATAATTGAAGTGTCACTTTTGAGTATTATTGTTGATTCCTCCGTACTTTTATTTTCTTTTGGAGAACTTTCCTTTTTTTTGGGATCTGAAGATGTCAGTTCTGTCGTTCTGGATTGAATTCACCTGCTGGCAAGAAACTTCTGTTGCCAAGTGATCGAGATAAATGTCATTAGTAGAGAGCAGTGATTTATCTTTCTAAACCATGAACAATGAGGTATATAATTTACATCCTCAAGGGTCAGAATGGATTCTTCTCATGCATACAAAAATAATGAACGGCGGACTTGCATCTCTCGGTATGAAAGTGAACTCCCCGATGGCAAGTTTCCCCTCTTTTTCTATCGTATAAAAGTGACCATAATGATTAATTAATCGCACTGGTTTCGCCGTAAGGTTATCATGATATCGTTATATATATTGTGTCACTCACTTTGTTTTATGTGTCTCCTAACTAATACCTCTCCTCCCACAACTCCCTTATTTTATGCAAAGGAGGAACGTGATGGATGTCTCGATTAGTTATTCTACATCTTGTCCCCTCTGGTCTTCCTCTGCTCTGTTCCTCTCCCGTCTCAAATATGATCCTGAGATCGTCAGCCGCACCTTTTTCGTAGCAACCTGCCTTTCCTCCCGTGATTGCTGTCATGGGATCCAAAATAATTAAATACTTAACGTTGCTTGGATTTAGTTGTGCTTCGGTTTGACATCTCAGTTGAAACAGTGATTTGGTTTTTTCTTAAGTTGTCGAAAGGCAACCCCCTCAAACAATTGCACTGGTAGAGTTGTCGGTCTGCTTTTTTTTCCCTCACGCCTTCATTCTCAAAACAGGTTTTGCTTTGAAACCCCTTTTTGTGCGAAAAAAAAAAAAACAAACATGAAGGCCATCGCTACCCTGATCACGGCGGTCGTCGCAGCTGCCCAAGCCCAAGACTCGCCTGCCCTGCAGGCAGCCCTGAGCAAGTACCCGACGGACGTCTGTTGGTGCGTGTTCGGGATGCCGGACACGAGCAGCGCCGCGACGGTGAGCAGCGGAACGTTGATCCCTCTCGGGGGAGGGCAGGTGGCCAACTACATGCCTGGGTGGATCGACCCGGAGACTGCTGGTTCGAGGTTCTTCCACATCCCCGAGTCGCAACTCCTGAACGCCGCCTACATCCCGCCATGGAACATCGCGTCGGGTTCGTTCATGAGATTCTGGTGCGCGGACCACCCGTCGGTGAAGAAGTGTGACATCTACATCAACATCTACAAGTGCAACGGATGCGAGGCCGGGCTGAACGCGGACTTCAGGAACTACCTGGTGACCCAGGGTTGGACTCCTTCGCAGTGCGGGCCGAAATTCATCAGCGACGCGGGGGAGGACAAGCACAAGTTCATGTCGTTCAGGAAGCAGGTTCCGAGGAACCACCTCGAGAGAGTGGACATCGATTCGAACGTGAGGCTGATGTTCGCGTCGTTGAGCAGCGAGGGCGTGGACTGCTCGGCTTTCTCGCTTGCGAAGTGCGAGACCTCGGGATACGACCAGTGCAGAGTCATCAACGGAGAGTGCGTCGACGACTGGTGTCCGAGGATGCTCCAGGGACCTTGCCTTCCTCCGTGCGGCAGCGGGGGATGCACCAACTGTGCCCTGTCGGAGGCGGCCTTCCAGTCTGGTGGGGAGATTCCCTTCTAAGAAAGCACGAAATTGGAGAGAATAGTAGCGGGTTGCCGCGTATCCCAATTTCAATAATTTTCGTGTTGAGGAACTTTTTTTGTGGTTAATTGTCTTCTGCTCGAAACAACTGAAGTGTTCGTTGGTGAAATCCTTTCCTGCGGTGCATCTTGTGAAATCCTTGCTCTGCTCTGCTCTGCTCTGCTCTGCTCTGCTCTGCTCTGCTCTGCTCTGCTCTGCTCTGCTCTGCTCTGCTCTGCTCTGCTCTGCTCTGCTCTGCTCTGCTCTGCTCTGCTCTGCTCGGCTCTGCTCTGCTCTGCTCTGCTATGTCGATTGCGTTACTAGCTCTTCATTAGCCTCCATTGGTCTCTGTATGAAGGGAACTGAAATTGTTCCGTCCCTTTGTTAGATTCTTGTTGGAGGTTCTTTCTCGCTGTTTCAGAATAATTGTTCACTGTTATTTACCCGTAGTAAGGCTCCGAGTTGCTTTTTTCCACACGGCGCGCTGGGAAACGAAACGAAAAGAAAAGAAAAAAAGAATTAAGCTGGCGAACCAAGGAAAAAAGCAACGCCTCACCTCAGTTTTGGCATCTCTTTTTTTGTCGAACGCGATGCGATGTCTTCTCTGCGTGTGGGACGGAAGTCTTTTTTTGTTTGAAAAAAGAAAAAAAAAAAAATGAAGGTCGGGGAGTCGTTTTTCTTGCCGTCAATCAGGCTTTCTTGTTTTTTTTTTTTTTTTTTTTTTTTTTTTGAACTGCTTTTCCCCCCTCTCTCTCTCTCGCCTTTTTCAGATACACACACCTCCCCCCTCTCTCTCTCTCTCTCTCTCTCTTCTTCGGGCACCGCACGCTGCACGTCACGGGTGTTCCGCATTTGCATCGAGCAATGTAACCATAATTATTCTGGATTATTATTAGTCCTGTCTGGTTGAGTTGTCGGTCTGCTTTTTTTCCCCTCACGCCTTCATTCTCAAAACAGGTTTTGCTCTATAATGAGGTAGTACTTATTTTTTGGTGTTTTACCACACAGGATTAATATTAAAAAAAAATGAGAATGTTGGGTAATAACAGGGATGAATGAATGTGTTTGTGTTTATTGGAAGGGGGAGGGTGGGGAAAAGTGTTAATTATTAAATTAAATAACAATGTTGACGTGGTCCCTTACTTTCTTCGCTTGAAGAAATACTTGAAAGGCGGTCCGAAGAAAGTTTTTTTTAAATTGTAGCCCGAAAGATTAATAACATTATTTTTTTGTTGTCCTACGAATTATTACATTTTATTTCTTTTTTTTGATCGACTGATAACTATCCTAACTTACTAAAAATCAGCGAATCAGCTAAACCTTTATTTTTAATTCGAATTCTTAGAAGTTTTCGCAATCGTAAAGGAAACCTTCTGCCCTTCTTCTGAACTACTAGTTCTTAAAATAATCGGAGTAACGGAAGAAAATTATTTATATTTATACAGCCGTTGACACGTTAACAATGGCGGCCGGAGTTCGGTTGGTGTTGATGTTGTCTGCGATAGTTTTTGTGATGCTAACGACTCAGTTAAAAGTTAGTAAAGACACCGACAACTACTACTACGGAAATGATAATATGACAACTCTCTCATCATTTGAAGAGTTTCAGATTCTTAATTCGACGAGAGTAGTTGACAATCGACCAAAGATGATTACCAGCAACAGATATGAATGGCCATATCACTGGGTCGATACTTCTAAGTCTTCTAATGAAGACTTTACTCCAGCTATTAAGGTTCTCCTCCCATCTTATTCAGTATCAGAAACGTATGATTCAAATACATGCAGAGGTCAAGTTCTCATAAAACTTGATTCCAATAAATGTGATGCCCTCTCTAAACAGACAGTCTCGCACAACACCACTTGGGACTCATATTTAAAAAGAGTATACGGACCTGATCACTATCGATTGATGTACGAAGGTGCTGAGAAGATAATGGCCATTCAGCACACGGAGAACTGCACTACCAGACTGTTCTATTCTTTTACGTTACCTGGTGAGTATAAACCAAGACTAAAGATTGAGCTGAGCGAGTATTGGGGTGTTAATGAAGTTGTTCATAACACTGCGCATTGGAAGAATAAAGAACTTGCGTGGTTGAAAATAAGGCGATGCGCAACGGTTTACAACCTACCAGATGGGAGTCAGGTTTGTTATTAATTCTCAGTAGCAACGATAGAAAAACAAATACAACTTATACCCTATAAAATAGGTACTAACAGGTCGCTGGGTACACAGATCTGCATTCCCAGCAGGTAACGCACCTGATGAAACGAACAAAGCTGGTGCTATGTGGAGCTGGGTACGCTACAAGAACCCAGTAGAATCATCGCACAAAAGATTAAAGAAAGAAGATGCATTAATTTGCCTTCGTAAATTAAACATTTCAACGATAGAAGTTATTGGTGATTCTCAAGGCAGAAGTGTTTATCACATTTTAAAGAGTAGACTTGGAACGGAGTCAGAATCTGACTCGGCATTTAAAATAAAGACGAAAAAGGAAACTAAAATAGGAGAAGTAAATCTCTCATACGTACCTGATTACTTTCTTCAGTTTAACTCAACTGATGTAAGGAAGTCTAATTTAGTTTTGACTGGGACTGGTCCACACCCTGGTTCATGGGGTCAGTGGACCTTCGCTAAGTTCGAATCTCAGATGCATCAAATAGCAAAGGATTTATGTTCTCGAACTTCTCCAACAATTTGGTTCGGTTCTCCTGCCTGGCCAAAAGGAAAACCCTCCAGTGAGAAGAACTTCCGAGTGACCAATCCGAGAATGGAAATCTTTAATCAGCTTGCTCGGCGTGTTCTAGTGCAGACCTGTCCGGGTAAGATTCTGTTTCTCGAATTCTTTCATATGACAATCAGTCAAATAAAACTTTCACCTGACGGAGCTCACTATCACAAAACTGTTGTATTGGATGCTGTCGTTGATGAGATTATCGAGTTGCTTTGTGAACAGTAGTTTACCAATTTATGTTATTCACAAATTACTTATCCAAATTCTATTTGAAGTTAACCATTCTCTCTGTTGACTATTTGTACGGCGGTCGATTCCCGACTCTAACATTTTTTTATCAAAAATAAGAGGGAGCTCATTATTAATCAATATCTTTATTTAGGTTGGAATACACAATCGAAAGAATGGACATGGACGATGAAGAGTTCCTCGTAAAATTTGGAACCAGGGAAGGTATCGTCGACAGAGACATCGGAAAGCGGTGGTTCGATGCCGTGAGGAGCTCTGATTTTATAACTATGAAAGATCTTCTTCCGATATGTGATGATTTAATATCTTACAGAGGTACTGGAACCAGTTATGGTTTTATTGGAAGTACTGCTGTACACTGGGCTGCTGCAAGAGGAAGTCTTCCTATACTAACTTGGTTAGCAGAGAATGGAGCAAACCTAGACACTCAAAATAATGGAGGCTCTGCCCCGTTACATTCTGCTGCTTCGAATGGTCAAATTCAGACTTTAACTTTTCTTCTGCGTCACGGAGCGAATTCTGCTCTTGTTGACTGCTGCGGTGACACACCTGAGGAAGTAGCTCAGCCTGGGTTGGAGGTTGAAATTGGAAAAGTAATTCGCATGACCGGAATTGAACTGACGCTTCGTAAGACTTCACCGTCTCAGTGGACCGTTGCTCAGATGAAACAAGCGCTGAAGTACGCGAACATCAACACCTCTCAGTTTACTGAAAAGAGTGAAATAGTAGCTGCTGTGGAAGAACTCATTGCCTCGGTTCCAGCACCAGAAACCTACAAACCCGTATCATCAAATCAACGTGATGAAGAAGAGATTCAGGAAGACGCTGATGCTGCCACCGCTGCGAAAGAAAAGGGAAACACTTCTTACAGAAATGGTGATATGAAGAGTGCAATAAAGTGGTATACAATCGTATGTGATATTTAGCAGCGATGAATATACAAACCTAACAAAACTTTCACATAAATTCTACAACAACAGGCTATGCGATTTGATCCTTCGAATAAGGCCCTCCCTTCAAACAGGGCAGCAGCTTATATGTATGTCGTCCTACCTGTTTATTAATGAACATCTAACAATGTGTTAGTAATGAAAACAGGTCAACAGAACGGTTCGATCTCGCCCTGTCTGATTCAAAAAAATCAATCGAACTGGATCCAGAGTGGCCGAAAGGTCACTACCGCAAGGGATGCGCTTTACTACAACTGGGTAGGTCAATGGATGCACTTTGGGCATTTAATACTGCTTTTAAATTAAGCGATCCCCCGTCAGATGAGATTCTTCAGGCACTTACACACACCAAGGAACTCGTTACACAGCAACCAGTATGTATATTACGCGTTGTTATTTATTTAAATTGATTCATCACTTTACAATATTCTCAAACAGAATACTGAATTAGATCCAGAGAGTGACTACGAGGATGAGTATGAAGATGATGAAGAAATAGAACCAGAAGAAGACAGCAGCTACTCGGAACCCCCTCGAGTTGTTCCTAAACACGATTGGTTTGACTGTGTCTTATGCGATAACAGAACTCGAGATTACGCAACGACACCATGCTGTGAGAAAGGTCTCTGCGGAACCTGTCTGAAGAGAAGTGGAAATAAATGTCTCTTTAGTTGTACATAATTAGTCTTCACTCAACAAAGTCAGAATTCAGATTGTTGCTGCGATCTTTTCTTCTGCTAAGATGATTATTAATGTTAACGGTAGTCGTTAATCTGTTGAAAACAATATCTGCAAAAGTCAGCATTTCTTTGTTATTCCAAACAGAAAACAACGAGTAGTTGATCTGTGTTGTGATATTATTTTGTTTTTTCTTATTATCGTTGTTAACTTTAAAGTAAACATTCTTATTCATCCAGTCGGTACAAGGCATCACTGCCACGGGTCTCACGACTATGCCGCCTGACGGCGCAGTGCGGAAGTTTGGAGGGATGATGAGCCCAAATGTAGTCCCCGGTGAGGTAAAAACTTGGGAAGCCGCTAGCAGAACGCCTTCGGGTGACTTGAATCCGATATCTGCAAAGCTGCTGAGTCTTCAGACATCTGTCAAGGTTTGTTTGTTGTGTTTCTTTATTAAATTATGTTTTTAATAATTATCATTCCAACACTACACTAACAGGGTGCCACGCCACCACCGCCGAGCTCGAGGATGTGGAGCTCTCAGGGACGAGAACGAGAGATGTCACAATCAGTTAGCAGACTAATAGAACCTTTGAGTCCATCACGACTTACTTCATCACATCACATCCCTACTTCGATAAGTTCTGAGATTTGGAGGAATAGGAGAGTCCGAATGCCAACTCAACAGATTGAACAGCCTCCCTCATCAGTTGTAATACAGAGAGTTCTTGATATCGATATCGATACAGAGAGAGACAACCAGCAGATATTTTCTACAATACGAAAACATCAATCTGACGTTCCCCTCAATCAAGATGATGTTAGTACAGCATACACACTCGCTAGTGGTACCTTCAACAAATCCAACTCCTCACAATTACATCAGCTCTCTCCCGGAAGTATTCGAAGGAATATTTATTCAAATAATCCAACGAACACAATTACATCGATCCGAAAGGAGGTGAAAAAAGACGTTGACGAGGAAGTCATCGTCGTAGAAGACAGTCCCGAAGGAAAGTTAGAACAGCAGGTGCAGGACCTGAAAGGAGAAGTTTCCGAACTGAAAGATATGTTGAAACAAGCATTACAAAACAACAGCACCACCGGCATCGAATATGCTCATCCTCCTCCAACAATTAGAGTGGAAATGGAACCACTGCCGCTCACTCAGGTAGAACAGATTAGACCATCCGTAGCTCTTCCTCTCTCACCTCGTCCTATTTCATTGGAACCCCTGCTCTCGGAATCACTCAACGCTTCTCCACCAGCACCGTACTTCACTTCGAATGACCCAAATGAATGGGAAGTCTCTCAACCAACTACTCGAGGTGAGTCACCAATTAGATTGTCGTCTTCATTTAGACATCCGACGTCTCCGAGAAAGCCCACCGTAGTATGTGATGTTCACTTTAATCTTTTAACTGTTCTCATTATATATATATATTTTTTTTTTTGGGAAGAAAATGGAATTATAAAAGAAATTCACAAACAGGTTGAACTACTCCGTATGCGACACATCAGCGACAATGGGCCTGCTGCTAACTATCTCTCTCGTTAAGTTCGGGGAGGACTAGTGATAACTAATATCGAAAAGGATGCTGAGCTATTTGAGACCCACGTGACGAGTCAAATATCCTTCAAGAAAGACAACGGACCTACAGATTCTATGGAGGTAATCGTCCTTGATAGAGGGATTTTTGATTTTATTCATGAGAACCAATATTATCGTAAAAACAACAACAAAAAATTAGATTTTTTTTTTTTTTTTTTTTTTTTGCAAAGTTCAGTTTTGATTTTGTTTGCCAAGTGGCATTTGTATCTTCCTGTGTGTAATCCTTATCTTATTATTAATGTTCTTGTCGTACGGCAATTATCCGAAAACTTATTGAGTTAGATTTCGTTGTTTTTTTTATATTATTTCATTCTTGACAGCTAGGGTTATTAGATTGTTGTTTTTTCAATTTCTTTATCTAAAAAAAAAAAAAAAAAAAAAAAAAATATTCTTTTTTTTCAGACTTCCAAACAACGATGTCAAGAAAGCACATTATTGTCTTTCAACATGGTAGCCATGGAAGTGTTGAAGACTTTAACACTATAAAAGACAAGTTAAATAAAGGAATACAAAGAGATGAAATAGACATCGTCGTTTGGGGCAGCAACTCCTGCAGCGGTTTTGGAACTGACGTCGGAGTAATGAAAGTCGCGGAGAAGATTAGCAACGAGTTGGATGAATATTTAAAACCTCAATTGGAAGATTCAGAAATTAACATCTCACTAGTTGGGCACTCGATGGGAGGACTCACACTGAGAGCGATGTTGGGAATGTCAGAAACGCTTTCACACCCAAATGTGAACTTACACACTTTCATCAGCATCGCTTCTCCTCATCTTGGCATTCGACAAATGACCTGGTGGATGAGAGCTCTTGCTTATCCAATCGGTATTGCGTTTAGTGAAACGTATTTAGATTTACTCCAATCTAACGATTGCCTCAGTAAACTGTCTGATGATCATCACATCAACTTGTTAAGTAAGTTCAAGAGAAGGATTCTGTACTCTAACATGTCTGATCACTTAGTAAGTTACAACACGTCTTCCTTAACTGTTGGTGTTAATAAAGAGTCTGCTGCTCTGCCTGTTGAGATCGATCCACATTCAGATATTAAGAAAGAGATATGTCTTTCACCTGAAGATATACCCGGGGATAATGTTATTTTACAATCGTTTTCATCGTTTTCAGACTTTAGATCTTCTTGTGCGAACAGAGTGTTGTCGCAGTTCAAGGCGTTGCGGAAACTTGAGTGGTCTCTCATTGGAGTTGACTTCTCTAGGAGAGGATTCGCTGCTCATAGTGACATCGTGGCATCTCCAACAAAAATGAGAAATCCATCTTTCGGTAGGCACTCCGCTCATCATATCGCTGACAATATATTAAGAGGAATTGAGTGAAGCGAAGTCTGTATTCTTAGTTTTCGAACTCTGTTGTTTGTGTTGAAGTAAATTTGCATTCAGAAATCAGAACAATGAGAACGTCCAACACCTGACAACGTTCCTTATGAACGTTATCGGAGTCGATTTTTTTCAAATAGAACTTCTGATTTTGAAAGCTGACCACTTCACTTTCGTATTGTAATTAAATTAATTTTGTAAGTTGTCTGCACACTTCACTTAATTAATTTAAAAAAGATCTGCTGATCTGGTTGTTAGTTTGTAACCTGCGAATTTTAACTTTTTTTTTTACCGAAGACGAAATATCGGTCTTCTGGCTACCCACCACCCCCGCTCTCCTTGTTTTATTATTTTTTCACACGACTGAAATAATTTCAAGTCGAAAAGATGTATTTTCTGCGGTAGATTTTTATTATCTCTAATGGTTTTCCTGTGTTGATAATAAGTGTTGAGTATCGTTGAGAGTGTTGGCTTCTCAATTGATGAAAAGGAAGTCAATAATACACTCGCCACTAGTTCAGTCTGGGGTTCCGATACAAAATGTCGCAACCCAAACATGTTATTGTCTTTCAACATGGTAGCCATGGATGTGTTGAAGATTTTAACACTATAAAAGATAAATTAAATGAAGACGTTAAAAACAGTAAAGAAATAGAAGTCATCATTTGGGAAAGCAACTCCTGCAGTTGGTTTGGAACCGACGTCGGAGTAATGAAAGTCGCGGAGAAGATTAGCAGCGAGTTGGATGAATATTTAACACCTCAATTAGAAAATTCAGAAATTAACATCTCACTAGTTGGGCACTCGATGGGAGGACTCATACTGAGAGCGATGTTGGGAATGTCAGAAACGCTTTCACACCCAAATGTGAACTTACACACTTTCATCAGCATCGCTTCTCCTCATCTTGGCATTCGACAAATGACCTGGTGGATGAGAGCTCTTGCCTATCCCTTCGGACTAATGGCTTCAACAACTTGTCTTGACCTCCTCCAATCTAACGATTGCCTCAGTAAACTATCTGATGATCATCACATCAACTTGTTAAGTAAGTTCAAGAGAAGGATTCTGTACTCTAACATGTCTGATCACTTAGTAAGTTACAACACGTCTTCCTTAACTGTTGGTGTTAATAAAGAGTCTGCTGCTCTGCCTGTTGAGATCGATCCACATTCAGATATTAAGAAAGAGATATGTCTTTCACCTGAAGATATACCCGGGGATAATGTTATTTTACAATCGTTTTCATCGTTTTCAGACTTTAGATCTTCTTGTGCGAATAGAGTGTTGTCGCAGTTCAAGGCGTTGCGGAAACTTGAGTGGTCTCTCATTGGAGTTGACTTCTCGAGGAGAGGGGCATTCGCACACTACGACATCATCGCTTCTCCAACGATGATGAAAAACCCAATTCCTGGGCAGCACTCCGCTCATCATATCGTCGGTACGATTATGGAAGGATTGAAAACCTTTTGAAATCTAACTCTCTTTTTATGTGGCGTTGATGTCACTCACCACATTTTATGATTCTTTACGTTATTAATTTCAAAAGAAAGTTAAATTTACATAAAATAAAAATGATAATAAAAACTGTAACGACAGCATCTCTAAAGGCTGACGAAGAACGAATGAAGTCGGAACAAAATAATTCTGATTTCAGAATAGATGAATTTATGCTCTCGATCGATGGCAGGAAGGTAGTCGACGGCAAGTACGACAATCACGGAAATCTGAGTAAGAAGGAAGTTGTGTCTTCCTTGGCAGAGAAATGGAGCAAGTTTTTAAATATTACACCACCTACTGGAAGACACGGTGAGTATGTATAGGAACTTCACTGAGTACTCTTTGTGCTATCTAATTATTGGTATTTAGTAGAATGTCAAACACACCTTCCTGAGATCGGTCTGTTAACTCGTCATCTGTTAGGTAATTCGCGAGGGTTTTAGTTGATCATCATTCTTTCTTTAGAATTCCTAAACCTGAGATTGAATTAAGAAATAACGAAAGGCATATCGAGTTAATCGTATCTTTTATTTTTTATTATCCAGACTCTACAATATGGAAACCGAAGATGGCCCGGCGAGTAAAGAGCTGCCACCTGACTTATTATTAAAAGTAATTCAAAAAGTTGTCGGAACCGCAAAAGACAGTCTGACAGCTGCATCGGTTTCTCTAACGGACTTGTGGGGAGGTATTGGACCTGAAGATGCTGAACAACAAATTAATTTCTTATTGAAAGTGATTAGTGGATTAATACAAATAACATCCGTCAGTATATCGACAGCCAGGGAATCGTCTCAAGTGATTGTTTCACTTCGAGATGATTTCAATACTTTAAGAAATAATATTTCTGGAATGAAAGAAATCTTTGGAGATGCCAGTCGAATGCAACACGACCGATTAAAGCAACGCGAGAAGAAAGCCCGAGAGAGGATGGTCGATGCCGGACGACAACTAATCTCAACGATGAGGATTCGAACAAGATGGGAGCAAGACGTTGATGCTGCATCCAAAGATAAGAACGTCACAGCTTGGCTAGGAGTATCACCAAGACGAGCAGCTCTTTCCCCAGTCTCTAGATTATCCCTTCAAGTAGAAGATGCTTTTAGTCCATTAGCTACCCTCACTAAGAAGCGAAACAAACCAGCGCTTCGGCAAACTAAAGAGCAACAAGCACTACTACCTGACTCGTTAGTATTGTCTTCAATTGATAAATGGAATTTTAACCAACAATTAGCACCTCAAGATAATGTTCTCGTTGAGGTTGCTGAAGCAGTTTTCTCTCAGTACACTTTCGCTGACTTGAAAATACCCTTCGATATGATAAGGTGTTTGTTGGTTAAAATTCAAAATGGTTACATGAACGTTCCGTATCATAATAAAAGACATGCTGCTGATGTCTTACAATCAATGCATGCAATGTTAAAGATAAGTAAAATAATTAAATATGCAACAGACGTGCAGCTATTCGCAATCCTAATGGCTGCGTTGTGTCATGATTATGGTCATCCTGGTTATGATGTTAATCTTTTCAGGTCACTGTGTCCAAAGGCAGCTGGTCTTTTTAGTAGTTCTCCGCTGGAAAACTTTCACGCTGTTACTTCGTGGGCTGTACTTGAGCCGGAGTTGGTTACGTGTGTCGCACCTGATATACTACAAGATCTCAAACAGTTATTCTTTAGTTACATTCTATCAACTGATACCAGTCGCCGTCGTGAGAACGTTCGAAAACTTTCAGCCAGTCCAACAGTTCATTTACTTTTAAAAGTAATGCTTCACGCTGCTGATATATCAAACCCTACGAAAACAACTGAAAATTACATCAACTGGACTGCTGCAGTCATGACTGAATTTTGGTGTCAAGGCGACATCCAAAAAGAGTTGGGTATGTTATGTTAGATTTCAATACATGTTTAAGAGAGGTTTCCTTCTTTATAACAATACTAAAAACAGGACTTGAAATCTCTCCAATGTGCGACGCTGAAACAATTGACGTTGCTAAATGTCAGTTAGGATTCGTAGGAATGATGGTTAAACCAATATACGACACACTAAACGAATGGTTTATATTCGAAGAACACACTGCTAACATGATGAAGAATATCGCAATGTGGTCGAATGACGACACGGAATCGAAGATGGCAATAAATAAGTTTAAAGAATCGTATGACAAGTGGAGTTCACTAACGAAGTCTCCTGTCAATAGGGCAACAGAAAAAGCTCAAAAAATGACGCTAAAGCTATCGACTCTAATAAGTTATGTTGATAATGTCTGTTTGGAACAATCAGCAGCCTACTCACAATGTAGTCTGTCAGACACAATTGAAAGTCTGCTTGCCTTGCAGATTTGTGAAGCAGAGTTTCGTTCTCATATTCTACAAGGATTTTGTTTCACAGTTCCTATCTTTGTATTGCCGTCTTCTGGGAGTAAATCTCAGAAAGGAATTCGATCAGCGAAGAGTAAGAATCGAACTGACTTTTCATATCAATTTCAAGGAGTTGAAAAGATGCATCCCGTTGAGCCGATGTTTTCTGTTTTGAAGATCGATCGACAACATATGGCACTCGATTCGTATCCTGTTCGTAACATTGCATTAGCGAGTAGTGGGAATCCATTAGTTGGTGAGTATCGTTTATATCCTGACAGCCGTACTGAGCAGCCAATTAGAAAACTTCTTCCGGTTGTGGTTGCAAAGCCAAAAGTACCAGCCCCACCCGTTAGCATACAAGAAGGACTCAAGTCGATACCTTTTCGTAGATTTTGTTAGGCACTCAAAGCAAAGCCTTCTGTGGTAACACACATTCCGTACGAAGAAATTTTAACTTCAACTCTTTTGTTTATTTTGTTCCTTTTCTTATGCTGAGCCGTCTCATTCTGCTTGCCACTGGTTAGTTATAATTTGTTTCTGCTTGTTCGTTCTCTGGTAAAAAGACTCACTGCCGTGGTACCAAAACCGTTGTGTGAGACAGTTGTACCTTTCTGAGGTTCCAATCGCCATTAGTTCAAGTTGTTGTTAATTATAATTCTATTTACACCAGTCGCTTTTTGTTTTGTTAAAACGAAATATTTTACCTGAGTAGTAATGTCAGGTTTTCTAAAATCTGATATACTTTGCCTCTTATCGTAAATTTTTTAGTTATAGGAATATCATACGTACTTACACAACACGGAGTCCGTACACTAGTTCTTCTTGTTCTTATTCTTACTAAGTTTGTTGTTTCTGTTTTACGTTTTAGCTCGTTTTCACGCGCTGCCTGTGTTTCACGAGAGGGATAGTTTAGAGTCGAGTAAGTTATATTTCACAGGTTTCAATACAAGATGTTGATAACTAAATGTGATTGTTTCAAACTGATGAATTAGAATTACTTTCCTGTTAATTTAACATATTTATCACTCAGCACACTTTAACAATGCGTACCGCTGCTCTATTGTTGGCCTGCGTAAGTGCCGCAGATGCCGGTCAAGTTCACTTGGCGTTAGGAATGACCCCTGATGAGATGTCAGTGCAGTGGACAAGTGAGAACAGAGGTTCTACCAGTGAAGTTCTGTACGGTACTTCATCAAGCAGCCTTTCACGTACTCAGTCGGGTGACATTAGAGACTTCAACTGCACTTCCGGCAGAAGTACCTGGTACACCAGAGCCGCAGTCATGAAGGGACTTCAGCCAAATACTAAGTACTACTACAAGGTAGGAGACAAGCAGAACGGATACAGCGACGTGTTCAGCTTCGTCAACAAGCGCAGTGGCCCACCTTACAGACACATCTTGTTTGGTGACATGGGTTCCCCAGCAGCGTTTTCCCTTTGCGATGCCTGCACACAGCACAACAAAGTGTGTGATGCGAGCAAGTGTGCCCACAACACATCTG
Source organism: Flectonema sp. DT1601 (assembly GCA_964019425.1). NCBI lineage: Eukaryota > Euglenozoa > Diplonemea > Diplonemida > Diplonemidae > Flectonema > Flectonema sp. DT1601. The sequence goes on along the minus strand of OZ025810.1, from coordinate 145,500 downwards.
TTGGTTTAGTTTCTGAAGTTGAGACCGCTGACATGTTCCTTCACGTTGGTGACTTTGCGTACGACCTGGACACCGATAAGGGTGTGTTGGGAGATCAGTTCTTTGAGAACATCGAACAAATTGCTTCAAGAGTGCCATACATGGTGTCTCATGGTAACCACGAAGACAGTGCCCAGGCTCTTGCTCAGTACATCGAGAGATTTAGATCTCAGCCATCTAACGCTATTCCCCCAACCTTTACATCAAAGAACGGAGAAACAACCAACACCATGTACTTCTCATGGGACCACGCATTAGTTCACTACATCGCTATCTCAACTGAGTTGTGGCACGGAGTCAGTGATGGAAAGGTTACTAAGGAAACCCTAGTTGCCTGGTTGAAGGATGACTTAATTAAAGCTAACAAGAACAGAGATAAGTTCCCATGGATCGTAGTTCACGGTCACCGTCCGCTCTACTCATCAGCTCTTCCAGGACACGACCACCAAGTCAGAGCTGCTCTTGAAGACCTCTTCTTCCAGTACGGTGTCAGCTTCTCCGTCAACGGACATCAGCACGACTACGAGAGATCATTCCCAACCTACAAGGACAAGAGTCAGACCAACTACCACAACCCAACTGCCACTATCTACATTGTCTCTGGTGCTGCTGGGAGTCAAGAGATGCACACTCCATTCGACATCAGACAGCCAAGTTGGTCTGCCTTCAGATCAGACACTTTCGGATACTCAAGAATGATTGTTCACAACTCAAGTCACATTCACTGGCAGCAGGTACAGACTGACCCAGCTGACTTCCCATTGTCTGACTACGGAAGAGTTATTGATGATATTTGGATTGTTCAGAACAACCAAGGTCCATTCAAACCTTCTGACGCCCCAACTGAAACTCCTGACCCTGATGCCTGTGAGCAGTGCAAGTCTGTTGACCACTTCGCTCCATTATTGAACCTTGGTCCTTCTGATGTTCCTCTTTACAAGTTGATTCAGAAGTACAGAGCTGAGCACGGTGAGCTTGCGTGGGCCAAGAAGTTGCAATCTGTTCTTGACAAGCTCAACGGCAAGGATGGAAGTGTTGAGTGGGAAGATGGTCTTCTTGACGAAAGGGAGAAGACTGCCTTTAAGTGGATCGGCTCCAAGAACAGCCAGTAAATAGCGGATTTGTAAAAAGAAACCATTTGCGAAAAGAACAAAGTAGAACTCTTTCCCTCCCTTAAACTCACGACTTTATAAAATTCCTTTTTTTGTGTTGTCAGCATGAAGCACCGGATAGGGTTTGTACTGAAATCCTCATCGGGAACTAACACAAAAAGGAAAGCAGCCTTCTCTATTATTTAGAATTCTGTTGTTATAATGTTACTCTCCCTTTTCATTCCCATTCTAGTACTCAATGCGGTTGTACCCAATGTGGAGTATCCTCGTCTCGACTTTAAGGATATTTAAAGTCCTTGTGCACACATCGCTGTGTAGTCTGAAGTCCTGAAAACCCCTTATCCAAATTGTTAGTTCGAGTGTAGTGGTATGGGTTCGGGTTTGTCGGGTTCTTAAGTCCCAATTCAAAATAATTTGAGATTTGTGTACTTTAAGAAGTTTTCGTTCGACTAAATGAAAAGAAAAAAGAAAAAAGAATAAGAATTTTTTTTTAGAAAAAAAAACAACCAAAACAATGAGTTCCTCCGTATAAACTCATGCTGCGGATAGATTTGAAAGAATTGTTTGGAAATAACAAATAACCAAAAATACTGCGAGGAGTTCGATTCACGTCAGTGTGTATATTGACTTGTGGTATTGGTGTTTGTTGTTTGGATGCAATAAGAAAAATGAAATCCCTCAAATTGCTCAAAAGTGTTTTTTTTTTTTTTGGTAATTCGAGTTGGGGAACTAAAAAATTTCCCTCTCCCTGATGGAGGGGGAACTCTACGCGAGTTGGTTCTTTTTTTTTTTTGATGAAAGTCGTGTTCTCTTAATCCCCAAAAGGAAAACCTTTCAAAAAAAAAAAAAAAAAAAAAATGCCTTAATGGTTACCTTACTATCCATAACAAGAATAAACTATCTACCCACTGTCTGTCTGCTGAGATCTATTCTTAGGGTGAATTAACAACCAAAAAAACAACGATAGTGCAGCAAGCTGTGCGTATGATAGTCATGCGTGACCGTAATCACTATTTTCTGTTATTTTTGTTTGAAAAAAAAGTATCTACTTTATGTGCTAACGTACAATTCATAAACTAATTGTGGCAAATTCTTTCGTTAACATGCACCTATTGGTAATTTGTATTTTATCTGCATTCTCTTCCTTCAGCGCACAATTAGAATACAAACTGATGTTATGTAGTCTTGCAGTCTAATGATTACGTGAAGGCCCGCGATTATTATACTTGACAGAATATCAAAAATAAAATGTCACGTGTCGCAGCTCTGCTGTTGGCCTGTGTAGGTGCCGCAGATGCCGGTCAAGTTCACTTGGCGTTAGGAATGACCCCTGACCAGATGTCAGTGCAGTGGGCAAGTGAAAAGGAAGGAGCTACCAGTGAAGTTCTGTACGGTAACTCTCCAACTAACCTCACCATGACTCAGACTGGTGATTCCAGAAAGTACCACGCTAATACCTTCAGAGAGAAGTGGTACACCAGAGCCGCAGTCATGAAGGGACTTCAGCCAAATACTAAGTACTACTACAAGGTAGGAGACAAGCAGAACGGATACAGCGACGTGTTCAGCTTCGTCAACAAGCGCAGCTCCCCACCATACAGGCATATGTTGTTTGGTGACATGGGTACCCCTGCAGCATTCACTCTTTGCGATGCCTGCACACAACACGGTAACGTGTGTGATGCGAAGACCTGCGCCCACAACACATCTGCTGGTTTGGTTTCTGAAGTTGAGACCGCTGACATGTTCCTTCACGCTGGAGACTTCGCTTATAATTTAGACACTAACGAGGGAAAGTTGGGAGATCAGTTCTTTGAGAACATCGAACAAATTGCTACACGAGTGCCATACATGGTGTCTCATGGTAACCACGAAGACACTCCTGGCTCCCTGGCGCAGTACATCGAGAGATTCAGATCTCAGCCATCTAACGCTATTCCCCCAACCTACACTACAATTAATGGAGAAACAACCAACACCATGTACTTCTCATGGAACCATGCACTTGTTCACTATATCTCATTCTCGACTGAGTTGTTCCATGCCCCTGTTGCTGAGTACAGTGATAAGGTTACTAAGAAAACATTTTTAAGCTGGTTGAAGGACGACTTGATTAAGGCTAACAAAAACAGAGATGAGTGTCCGTGGATTGTAGTTCACGGTCACCGTCCACTCTACTCTTCAGCCGACACCGGTTCTGATAAGGAAGTCAGAGGTGCTCTTGAGGACCTCTTCTTCCAGTACGGTGTTGACTTCTCCGTCAACGGACATCAGCACAACTATGAGAGATCATTCCCAACTTACCAGGACAAGAGTCAGTCGAACTACCAGAACCCAACTGCCACTATCTACGTTGTAACTGGTGCTGCTGGAAGTCGTGAGATGCACACTCCATTTATTACTAAGCAGCCAAGTTGGTCTGCCTTCAGATCGAACACCTTTGGGTACACCAGAATGATTGTTCACAACTCAACTCACATTCACTGGCAGCAGGTACAGACTGACCCAAGTGAATTCCCACAAGCTGACTACGGAAGAGTTATTGATGATATTTGGATTGTTCAGAAATCACACGGTCCATTCAACCCTGCTAATGCCCCAACAGAAGTTCTTGAGAACTGTGAGCAGTGCAAGTCGTACGATCATTTCGCTCCATTATTGAACCTTGGTCCTTCTGATGTTCCTCTTTACAAGTTGATTCAGAAGTACAGAGCTGAGCACGGTGAGCTTGCGTGGGCCAAGAAGTTGCAATCTGTTCTTGACAAGCTCAACGGAAAGAACGGAGATGATGCTCAATGGGAAGATGGTCTTCTTGACAAGAAGGAACGTATTGCTCTGAAGTGGATTGACACTAAGGACGATCAGTAAGAGTAGTTGTAATGTTTGTATCGTAAGAATTATTAGTTGATGTGATTAGCATATTGGGATCCATAAAAACGTGGTGATCGATGGTATTGAAAATATTTTTGGGTTTTACATGTTTGGTATCCCACGTGAAGGTTCTTTAGCAGGAAGAGGAACGTGTCTTCTCGCTTTACCATCGCAGATGTTTTCTTTATTTATTCAGATTAATATTATTTTTCCCGTTTTTTTGGATTCCAAGTCCTAATTGTGACGTGTGATAAATCGTGTAGTAGTTTCCCTTTTTTTTTTTTTTTTTTTCCCCCGAGACAATGTCTTCTGGTCAATAAGACAAAAAAAATATAATTTTCCCTTTTTTCATGTTTTCTTATAAACGTACCTTTTCTTTGATTAACAACTACAAATACTTTTTCAGTCAAGTACTTTGGTATTAATTTTATTTTTAATACCTTAAAGTTGTTACTGTTTTTACATTGTCAAAGGTTTCATCCCCGTTTTTTTTTTTTTTTTTTTTGTTGTCCTCGATTCCCTTTCTTTATGTGAACGACGTGTTGCATTGTTATCCGCTATTAATATTAGTTGATATCTTTGGTTTTCAAAAGAAATAATGCTGCTTTGACAATAGCGATACGAGTTCTCGCACGCTGTCTGAACTGCGTATGCGAAGTATTTTGCTGCTGTCAGTTTTTTATATTATTTATTGCTATTCTTACGTGTGAATCGCTGTTCGTCTCTATCTCGATCACGTGAACTGGGTAGACTGTTTTTTGTTGATTGATTTACTGGACAGCAAAGCTCAATGCGAGTGTTGTTATTGTGTGTTGTGATCCTCTCTAATAATGTATTTTTTTTTAACTATCAACTTGAATTTTATTTCTTTGTTGGTCCTGTCGTACGTGGCGGTGCATCTCTTGGCCAACAGTGTCAACGATCACACGCCTTGTGTTACTCATCAATATCTGATAAAGGGATCATAATAATAATAATAAGGAAGATTAAATAACAATTCCGGGTTCAACTCCGGGTTAGCTCTGTTTTCCCGGTGCTTGAGAATACTGCACAATTACTGAAATTGATTTAAACAGAAAATTTCAAATTCTATTTTGGAAACAATTCGTCTCCATTATTGAAGTTCTTTTGATTTCTTTTCTTATCTAAAATTGTTGTTTTGGTTGAACAAGTTGTACTAATTAAATAGTTTTTTTCTTCTAAATAGGACCTTATTATTAAGTTAATGCGAATCATAGTTCAGGGAATTAAATAAGTGTGAGAGATTTAAGATATTCTGTCTATTCATTATTTCGCAAAAAACCCAACAGGTCGGGTCATTTCCCAACAAACGAACAAAAGAGGGAAAATGTTGCAATCTACGTATCCTGAGGAACTCTGGGGAGTTGAAGTCACATCAAAGAAGGCTGGCGAGGTATCAGTTCCATACGGACACATGCTTCGAGTGAGTCGCGTTGCTATTGACACTCACGTTGGTAAAGGTAGAGTTGGAGTAAAAGCTGTTATTGATGGTAAGGAAATACCACTTTGTACAATTGACGAGTGTGGAGCTCATCTCGAGTTTGTAATTCCTGGCAGCTACAGCGCAAAGTTCGTACTTTCTGGTGGTCACACAGCGAAAACTAAAATTTTCGTAACAGGTACGCTATCCTTTGAGGGTGAGTTTGCTCATAAAGACCCTCAGGAGGAGGAGGAGGAAGAAGAAGAGTTGGTTGAAGACATCCCACTAAAAAAGCGTCCAAAGAAAGAGCCTGTCGAGAAATCTGTGAAGAAGGCATCCTGCGGGGCGGACTCTGACGCCACAATCGAACTCGAATCTCTACCTCGCCTTCCGTCTTCATGGACACAGATGACTAGTGCACAAAAGAAGGAAGCAGTTCGTCGAATTCATGGTTTGTTTTTATAACTCTTTTCTCTCTTGTGTGAGATTTTTCAACAACTATAAAATAAAAAACAGCTGGTCACCAATTCAAAAAGGAAGAAACTTCTTCCATCGAAGATGAGGAATTCGATTCTGACGACTTGTTAGCTGGAGAAGGATTTGAAGAAATGGAAGAATACGAAGAAATGGATGAGGACGATTCAGACTAGTCGCAGCATCTTTGACACGAAATGAAAATAGTAAATGCTGTTGTCGATATGAAGTTTAACTTCTTACAGCAGAAGTAAGGCTGTCAGTGAGAGACAATAAGCCTCGAGTTGGACCGCAGATATCAGTTTCCGTCCGTTGAAATTTAAAAAAGGAAGATTTCAAATTTCTTGTTTCTTTTTTTTAAGTTATTTTCGTCATCACTTTTTTGATATAATCACAGCATTCGGTAGCTGTTTAACTAACGATCAGGGATCACGTGAACCTGATGTCTGATATATCAGTTTATGTATTGACGTGTGTCGAGGATTACGTTATTTATTTAAATAGAATACCAAACATGCACCGTTACGAACACAACCAGTCACATTGATTCATAAAATATTTTCCACATGAGTTCTGATGGACTTCCTCAAATATCGAATAGCCGAACTCCTATTTGGGCAGAGACAAGAGGTGTGATGACGGATGTTATGTGTTTGTTAATGTTCATATTTGCTGTGATTGGAATCATCGTTGACATCCCTTCAGTTGCTTCGTCATTAGAACCTGGAGAGAGACACCAAATTATATCGATATCACAGCCATCCGTTTGCGATAATGGAACTCAGACTCGAGTAAGGTTTCACGATGATTCATTTTTTGAAGTTGGGTTCTTTGACCCGGCTGCTTCCGTGACAGTTTCACAAGAAGTGGAAGGTAACATAACAGCAGACTCGAGAGGTAGTGTTTTCCCAAACTTCTACAACAACATTAGAGATTTCTCTGTTCCATATTACTGCGATGATTACTATCACGCTGGTGGGTATCAAATTAGAATTCCGAGATCGCTCCCTTCACAGTCGAAAAATGTGTATTTTACAGGTAATTGTGGAAAAGTCATGTTTACAGTTACGAGGCACACAACGGCCTATTCGAAGACACACAGATTATTAAATATCACGTTTACAGTAATCTTTGGAGTTCTGGTCGTGAAGTTCCTGAAAGGGTTGCAATCCCCAGAACGTTTTCTCATGTTAGGGTTGCTTGTTATTCATACATTCCACTTGTCTGTTAGTGTCATTGAAACTTATGTACACTCCTGGAAGAACTTCGAACTCAACGGAGGACAGGACAGGAGTTATGTTGAATTTAACTCAGGGATCACAAGTCAGATTGTTGTTTATTACATTCAAGTTATGGTTTTTGTATTATTATCAAGAGATGTTTTCAATAAGATTATCTGTATCTCACTGAGCACTCTCCTGTCAGGATTCTATATTATTGTCATAATCGGCAGTAGAACTTTTGCATCTGCTGAATCTGCAGAGAGTTCGTGGACTAGCTTTGGAACTTCGTGGTTTTTGTTTGTTTCCAAACGTTCTCTTGGGAAGGGACATATTTACTTAGCTGTGATCAGTGGTGTTGTACAAATTTTATATTTTCTTGGAATTATGAAACTCTTTTCTTATGGTAGGATCAGATACTTACACGTTCCTTACCTCGAGAGTCGAGGTCGATATTTACAGCAACGAATCTTTATATGGGTGGGTGAGTTGATGGGGTTGTATTTCACAGTTGAAACTATTCTCTGCCTCACTCGAGTTTATTACCCAACTCAGTTAATGCCACTCGGGAAAGAGATATTCTTTCTTGGGATAACTTGTTGTCTTTCAGTGTTAATGAGGTCGGTATCACACCCGCACACTTCGTTCTCTGGTGCGATTGATTGCAACAGGTGGAGGAACATATCTTGGCCGTTGTCTTGGAGAAGATGGCTTCATGATCATCGTAGTGCTTTTGCTTTTTATTATTTTGAAACCCGAGAGAGTGAAATGGAGTTTTGGAGGAAACAACTAGAACTACCTTGCGAAGACTGGTCACCAAGAAGCTCAACTTTCCATACTTTCGCAATTATAAATGTTTGGATGAAGTCAGTCTTGTGGTTGTTGGTTTTTGTGTTATCGATTCCTATTTTGATAATACCTTTTGGAGGTTCGAGGTTCACAAATTGGTTAACTAGTCGATCGCAGAGTATTGTCGCTCTCCTTCATCAGATTCCTCCGCTCAACTGTACCTTTTGTTATGGAGAGATGTCGATATTGAGGTGTTTAATTATTCAATTGTTGTTTATTAGTTTTCTAATTATTGTGATTGTTGTTCATATTTGTGTTGTTCCAGTTGTTGTTATTGTATCAGATCTCTTGTCTCCATTGCTTATGAAGATCCCGTCCTGGATTTGTGTTACTCTGGCTAACACTACTTTAAGAACTCTTCATCAAGGAACTGTTGCCATCTTTTGGGCAATTCCTACCTGGAAGGATGACAGCAATGAGTGTCTTGCAGTTCCAACTTTCTGCCTCGAAACCAGCACCATCTTAGCTCAGGTTTGTTATGAAACGTACCGTTCGTGTCCTGCTTATGAAAAAGCAAATCCGTTAGCATGTAGTAAAGGCGACACCGTTGAGATTTATGTTCAACCAAACGAGAAAACATCTATTTTGCACTCAGGTATGTCTTCTGCGAATATTGTCGGAGGTCGCAGAGGGCAACCTCCTCCGAATCGTCCGATAGATGTTCCTCGTTGTGGAGTAGAACTAATCTGTGTTCTTGTTGAGCACGGGATGCAGGTAGTAATCGGGAAAATGGCGCAGTGCGATGACTGCGAAACTACCACACGATCTCATTCTTATGTTGTGGCTTTCAGAGGAACTGCTAACGACAGCAATAAAAAGTGTGATCTCGATTTTCTTCGTATTGAATGGGTTGAAGGTGCTTCTGTTCACGGTGGTTTTATGAAGCTGTGGAGATCAATAGAAGATGATGTGATGGCTGCAGTACAATCTCACTGTGTTGATGCTGAGCGTTTCTTTATAACAGGTCACTCACTAGGTGCTGCCATAGCTACTTTGTGTTCTCACTCAATGGCTTCCAAGTACGGCAGTTCGCATGTTGCTCTCTACACCTTTGGAATTCCTCGAATGGGTGATGCGGTCTTTAAGCGTGAGATGGATTCCTGCGTTCCTCACAACATGAACATACGAAACGAAAATGATGCTTGCACGTTTGCTTCGGGAACCCCAGGTAACCAACACGCAGGTGTCCGCATTGAGATTGGAAGGTGTGGACAGATAATGATTAACCCTTGCTCTGTTGAGAGGCTACTAATGCCTTGGGGAGTTGGTAGTCCAATAACAGCCCACAAGTTAGTGAGGTACTTATCGTCTTTATCAATATCTGCAACGAACTTTGGAGTGCCACTTCGAGTTAACATCGGTGACGAAGACGAAGTCTCAGCATGGGGGATTGGTCCCTCTGCTGGTCCTATTCCAACTGGGTCTCTTGTTGGAGTAAAACACGGAATCAATAAGTCAAGTGATGTAGACTCTTCATCATACTCAACAATGACCTTTGGTCATCTAACTGGTTACTTACCTGGGTTACAAATGGCTAGACTCAGAACGGTAGAAGCTCCATACTTTATCGACGTCTCCTGTTGAAGAAGTCGTTAGAGTAGCCGGCACTCACATGAAGAAGTTAAAAAGGGAAATCCCATTCCCTGACGACATCCCACTCATTGCTCCTATTGGAAAACAGTAGAGGGAAATTTTATTTATTTTTTACAATTTCTTGGCTGCTTGTACCGTAAGCGCGCCATCCCTGTGTTTTTCTCAATCAGTATTGTGCATATTTGCGACAAGTTTGATATTTATCGAATGCTTGTCGCAGCTATGAACAGATTGGAGGAGGTTTTTGATATCAACCAACGCTAACCTCCTTCAAATGTTGTATTACTTCAAACCTGAAGTCTGAAATCTGTTTATGTATTGACGTGTGTCGAGGATTACGTTATTTATTATTATTTAAATAGAATACTAACATGTACCGTTACGAACACAGCCAGTCACATTGATTCATAAAATATTTTCCACATGAGTTCTGATGGACTTCCTCAAATATCGAATAGCCGAACTCCTATTTGGGCAGAGACAAGAGGTGTGATGACGGATGTTATGTGTTTGTTAATGTTCATATTTGCTGTGATTGGTTAATTTGCTCAGAAGACAAACAAAATGTGGAATGCCGGAGCACCAGAACCCGTCAGTTTTGACGATCGGGCTGTCGGCAGCGCTAGCCGAGGGGGTGGCGGGGGAATGGGGGGAGGTGGTATGGGAGGAGGAGGAGGTGGTAGCATGGGAGGCGGAGGAGGTGGCATGGGAGGCGGAATGATGTCTCAACAACCAACATCAGCACCTCCAGTAAAAGTAAAAAGACAAATGATTGCCGACCAGATGTACCAAAGACTCAGTGCAGACAGCGGACACAAGGCAGCCAAAAAGACTACTCGGGCGCCTGGAGGTGGCCCACCTAAAAGACCAAACTTCCTCGTCTGCTATCTCTGTGGGCAGCAATTCGGAAAGGCATCCTTACCAATCCACCAGCCGCAATGTTATGTTAAGAAATTAGTAATTTGGGAGAGAAGTGATCCTGACACTCGTGGTATGAAACCCACTCACCCATCAGATGCTGTCGCATGCCAAAAAGACACAACGAGGATGTCTAACTCACAAGTAGATGAGTACAATGAGCAACAGTTCCAACAGTTTAATGATAATATGGTTTCTTGTGAGAATTGTGGAAGAACATTCTTCCCTGATAGACTAATAATTCATAAGAGGTCATGTAATCCTGATGCTTCAGGGAGAGGATCTAAACCAGTCAACCGATCCACTGCAACATCATTCCGCCCCAGCACTTCGCATGGAAATGAAAGTTCATCACCTGACCCTTCTAGTCAGCCAGAGTCTTTTAATGACAGGCCTCGCACTGCATCTCCTCGTCCTCTTAGACGCGCGCATTCGCCACCTGCTAGTGCTGGGTTGGTTCCTTGTCCACAGTGTAATAAGAAATATGTTCCAAGGAAACTAGACGCTCACATGGCTGTCTGTAAAGGACCCAGTCCGGGAATGTCTAAAGAGAGTCAAAATATGTACGAGAACTCATTAGTTCCATGTCAGTATGTAACTTTTGAAGTAGTTAGTTTCTTGTTAAATCAGCTTTTATAATTTAATAATAAAACAGATATTGCGACAGAACCTTCGCAGTTGATAGGATTGAGAAACATGAGAACATTTGTGCTAATCAGAAGAACAAGGCTGCTCCTCCACCAAAGAAGCCGACGTATCAGCCACCACCACCAGCTGTATCAACGAGGCCAGTAGTAACATCGTCGTCGCCACCAAGTTCGTCACCAACAGGAACAAGTAAACCAAAGTTCTGTGGAGAGTGTGGGTTCAAGTTTACGACTATTCCAAAGTTCTGTTCAGAGTGCGGGAATCGAGTGTGACACCAAACTGTTGCGACTGTCACTGAGCTGAGCGTTGATTATTACCTACGATACGATCTGACTACTGATGAAAAGAACCATAATTAGTTTAGTTATATATATTTTGCTATTCCCCCTTTTTTTTTTTAAAATAATCTTTTTTTTTTTTTTTTTTGAATATATTTTTCATACGAGTTGCAGGTTCTTGGTACCAGAAGAATTACGAGACTTGTTTCCTGCTGAGGATATTTTCTGTTTTTTTTTTTTTTTTTGCCCACATTCGTTTAGATGAAAAAGAGAAGAATATTATAATAAGTAGCACATTTTTTATATATTTTTTAAAAAAGATTTTCTTATGAAAATAGAATGAAAAGTAAAAAAAAGCACTTGACAACTTAGAGCAAATGATCGAATGATTATTTAAAAGAAGTTCTTGTGGTGTAACTACCAATAGCAGAGCCTTCTTTAATAGTAATAGTAGCTGCGGGTTATTGAGAACGAGAATGGTGTCGTTTTCTTGCGAAGCCTCTGGAACTTGTTGAGTCACAGCAACGATCAGAGACCGCTCAAGACCTCATTGGCAACAAGTTTACGTGTTGCCCATTGTGTCTGATGTAAGTAGCGATCTCATCAAGAACTGTCTTCCCATTGGGAGGGACTCTCCGATAAGCGAATTGGTCGCAATGATTTCTTTGAGTATGTTGTGAAGTCATCAGAAGTGTGAACACCACGGGAAAACTCCGCGCTGGCTGTCACGACTTCTGCTTCTCCAGTTGAGTAGCAGCCAGCTGTTTGTTTTTAAAGCGAAGCCATCGACTGCGGCTGTTAATACGTCCGCAGAAACTCTTTTAGATTTGTCTTGTCACCAACGTTATTATAATTCCCCAAAAAAAAAACAACAACAAACATACAACACACTGCGTTACTTGTTCTAATTTCTTTTTTTTTCCTTTTTTTTTTTCTTTTCTTCTTTATTTTCAAATGGTTTTTATTAGTGCCAAGAGGTCGGTCCCTTCAGTGAATCGATATCGGTGCCTGCATTTTACTAGTCGGCACGTTTTTTTTTTTGAAAAAAATTTTGATTTACTTGTTGTTCATCTGTTTGTTGATTTAATATTTTTGACAGGTGAAGGATGTACAACTTGAAGTGAATTTATAAATAGTAAATATATTGATATTTATGTTTCTCAATTCAGGTCAGGTCGTTAGAACAAATGCTGAAGAGTGGTTCTACTAGTTGGATGTTGAGTACGCTCTCAGTTTTCGTACTTGGGCTTGTGTTATATTCTGACACCGGGTTGGGAGTGATGTACGGAGTTGGTGAGTGCGGACTTTTCAGATGCCGAAACTGGCTATTCGCCAACCCGTCTAACAATGATGATTGCAGTGCCAGAGTGCGGATGACAAAAGTTGCGCAATTTTCCGTTTTCATCTCTTCGATATTCACATCGCTCACAATAACAACGTTGTTACTCCACACGCTCTCCCTCCCTGAAATGATACCTCCGTTTTTAAATAAATATAAAACTTACCTACACGGTGCTTCAGCTGTTTGTAACATGTTAGCCTGTATAATGATCGGTTATTGGTTTACATCATTCTTGTGTCACAGACAGTACTCATCTTATCAAGACTCGCATGTGGGATCAGCTTTTTACTTCTTACCCGTTGGGGCTATCGCTGAGTCTGTACTCGCTAGGAATTCGTGGAAGACGCAATCAGGCAGCTCGGGTGGGAAAACTCCCACCCCGGAGTAGCTGTACTTGCGCAGATCACTTGAAACTTGAGCACCTGCCCATCAGCAGCAGATTTCAACAGATCTATCACCGAGAAGGTGGTGCGGCTACTACTGACCACACAGTTGTGATCAGTAGTAGCCGCAAGAAGCTACTTAAAGAATTGATTCAAGTTTTCGACACCTACTTGTCGTAACAGCGTTGCTGCATTCGCAGATGAAGTGTCCTCCTAACTGCAAACATCTATCAGACGTTTCGTCAATCAGTTTACCGACCCTGTTGTTTGTTTCCAAGAGGAGGAAAACGAAGTGACGGTCAGTCAGTTTGTCGATTATATTATTTTACTGCAATAAAAGCAACCAGTTGTAGGAATAAGTAAATAATAACTTCCCCCTCATCAGTATTTACAGTAACCCCAACCAGAATATGCATCCAGCTGATTCAAGACCAAGCACTGCTCTGCTACATGGAAGGTATTGCATTAAAAGTTTGATAGGAAAGGGTCACTTCGCAAAAGTCTATCGAGCAGTTGACGTAAGGGATGGAAGAGAAGTTGCGATTAAAGTGTTGGGTCAGAAATACACAGAAGGGGCGAAGATTGAGAGAATGATATTAAAAACTTTAGGTACCGCAGATCCGAAAATGAAGCGAAAGTTTGTAAGACATTTTGATGACTTTAGTTGGAGGCAATGCTGTTGTATTGTAATGTCACTTCATGGACTTCCTCTTTCAAAGAGGAAATTAGGAGTCAAACAGGGACACTTTCCTCGTTCACACCTCGTCCTCTTAGCAAGACAGCTAGCAGAAGCCTTAACATTTATCCATGGTAGATGTGCTCTCATTCACACGGATCTTAAACCTGATAACATACTACAAGATCATGATGGTGGTTGGGTAATTGGTGACTTTGGAAACTCTTTCTTTCACATCGAAGGAGAGTACGGAACTGATCTGATCACTACTCGTCCCTACCGCTCACCTGAAGTTGTTATTAGAAAGGCCTGGAAACACCCTACAGATATGTGGTCAGTTGGATGTATTTTATATGAAGTGTTTACGGGAGATCTTCTATTTAATACTTCGAATGGTGACTCATCACACATATCAATGATGACTTCAAAACTTGGTCCTATTCCTGGACTTCGATACAAAGGTACGGTGTTTCCAGAGAATACATATTTATCGACAAAACTCGGATGTGATTCTCAACTATTACATCTCGTGAGATCTTTACTAGAATATGAACCAACAGAACGCATGAGAGCTAAAGAGATGTCAAAACATCCATTCGTAACGTCAGGTTCTCAGTTGAGTTCAATGCTATTACCTCAAACACCAAGTTGGAAGCAGTATCCTAATCACTCTTACATTCAAAAAAGGCAGTCAGTGAGAGCGTAGTAAGCGGCTATGAACTGACTAACTATTAGCGACTAGCGGAAGGGATTCTGTTAAACTCCAGCGTCCATTGTTTGGTACTTATATCTGTTATTCCATTAAATACCTGTTCCCCCTTAAGAACTTTATTACTTATTATCGTATCTGAGTGCATGGCGAGCAATCCCTCCCCTTTTGAGACAGAAGAGATGTCGGACTGCTTTGAAATTCGAAAGCAATCGACGTTGTCGTCAACCACATTAACATCTGAAGATCTATTTATATTTCTCCCTCTCATATTTCTCTAATTATAGTTCCCTACGGTAGTTCCTTCTGTAAGGGTCTGAGTGATAAATACATCGCTACAAGTTAGAATCTAATGACGTGTAGTTCTCTGTTTAGTGTATTACAGTTTTCATTGGCTCACATGTCTTCAGAGGCGATCTAATCATTCAGAAGTAGTTTATGCAGCTGTTCTCAAATTTACTTATTTCAAATGAAGGAACACCTCTGATTTGTAACTAAAGAACGAAATAATTCTTTCTTATCTCTGACCTTCCCTCACATGAGAAATTGGAGTACGTTACGCAATCTGGTGAAGTGTTCAAGTACCGCAGTGCAGTAGAGATGGATGGGATACATTAATTCATTTCTAACCTTCTTCGCTATCCCCTGTCATCCCTGTGTGTTGACAATTCGTAGTATTGGTATCGCTTTGGTTGTCCATCAGTGTCACCTTTACTTCGATCGTGGCTTGACCTTTTTTTTCAGTTCATTAATTTTTTTTTTTTTTTTTTTTTTTTTGCTTAATGGGGCAATTACTCCTCGTAGATTTCATTTTTTTTTAGACTGAGTTAGTGGTTTCGGACGAATTTTTACCCAAAGCCACCACCAATGTCTGTCTACAAACCAGAATAAGGGATGATATCTTTTTAAATTCATCTCGATCTGGTTCTTTCTCTCTCGTTTCCAATTAAATATTTTACGACATTGGTCGTACCTTTTCATTTTATTTATCCTGTTGGAAGTAATGATAGAGCGCACATTAAGGTTTTCTTTAGGTCTGCTACTTTGTGTTATATTCCCCTTCTTGATTGACTCTCACAGCAGTCTAACTGAAAACAATTACGGTCCTTGTTCTCTATCCTAACTAAGACTTTACACTCATATCAAGAAGTTAATTGAAGTCGAGTTATTATTTGTTGTTGTTGTTGTGATGCGAAGCAACTGTTTTAAATATTTGCTCGTACTCTGCTTAACAAATAGAATTTAAAGTTGTTTTCGCTTCCTTTTCTCATATTTACTGCGGTGCGTGAATCCCCCCCCCTGAGTTTTGACTGAAGCAGGAATACTTCTTTTTTTCCCCTTCACAAGATCCCTTAATTAAGTATCAATTTGTAGTCACTTGAGATACCTACAAGTGTTCCATCATCAGAAAGTCTTTTCTATTATGGCAGTACTGACCTTTGTGCAGCTCGTTGTCTTATATTTGCTTCATATTATTACACTTACCAAGTTAGTTAAGTTTCGCAAAACTACATTTGTACACAAATGGAAGCTTTCCTCCCTAAGAATACAATTATTACACTTATTTCTTTATTACCTTTTATTAATATTTTTTGACACGAAAAAAAAAAAAAAAAAAAAAGAACCGCCTCCGGTACTTTAATTATATTTTTTAAAAAACTAATTTGGTACGTGGGTGAGAGTGCTTGTTTCCCGCTACTCGTAAAAGAAGGCAATTCAAGCTTTCGCTCAAGGTTTTTTTTTTTTTTTTTTAAAAAAAAAAAAAAACAAGTTAATTGAAAAATTATAATCTGTTTTATATTAAAATATTTATCCTAAATACAGTCTTCGACTCCTTCCTATGAAATGTCTGTCTTATTTTCGACAATAACAACAATAAGAGCACAGCTAGCAGAAAGTAATGACACAGAGCAGTCACTGCTGTGGGATGTGTTTGTAAAGTTCGACAACAGTTTAGATGGAAAAGTCGATAAAAGTGAGTTGAAAGAAATGCTGCGAAGCTTCGAAGCAGAAGGCAACGAAAACGTTTTAAAACGCCACCTTCGACACGATGGAACTCTGTCATTTCCTGACTTTGTAGCCTGGTGGGAAGGAACTAAAAAGGAAGCCGCTCATCACAATGAGATGGAAACAGCGCTCCGAAACCAACTCTCAGCGAAGTTCTCGTTAGCAAAGGTTCAAGGCTTGCTGTCGTTGTTTTCTAGTTCTCCTATTCAGGATCGCATAGAGTCAACTGATTCTACTTTCATTAAAACAATTTCCGTGCCTGCCTACAGTGAAATAGCTACTCAGGTCTGTTATTGAAATCAACCATTTCTGAAGATAATATTTCATCAGTTTTGTTAGCTGAGTTAAATTAAAGTAACAAAAAAAAACAGGTTTCAAGTTGGACAAAAACGGGAGTAGGATTTGCGAATTGGTACGCTCGAAACTCTTTTGGAGAAATCAGTTTGTTTACTGCTGAGTACAACCAACCGAAGTGTACACTTCTTGCAGATCTTCATACTTATATTTATTTATCGGAAACAATGAGAGATGATGAAGAGAGTGGTAGATGTTGTGTTTCAGATCAAGAGAACAGAGCGATAAAACTACTGATCGTGTTATCTCAGTTGTTGTTGAATGTTAGAATTATATTCCTCGACGAAGAGAATCAAAGACGTGATATCAATTCATCGGAGTCGACGTCTTTCAGCTTCATTGAAACACAACTACTTTCTGAGACCAAAACAACAATAAACAATTCACAGTTAAATGCTCGAATGCAGCTTGCTGCATGCAGCGAAGAAGAACGCAACGGTAGGAGATCAGCGATTTCACAATTCTTCTCTGAGCAAGATCTAATCACTCACTGTCAGACCTCTGAGCAAGTTGTTATTGCACTTTGGACTGGTTGCGATTTATTTTATTTACAAGCTGCTTGGAGTGCTTACGAATGCACCAGAAACTTGATATCAATCGACGAAGACGAGACTCGGTCAAAACTCTCATCATATTTAAAGAGAGACATGCAACTATTAATAACAACTTATTGTTTAGAATCAACTCTCTTTAGTAGAACTGTTGTCGTACAAAGCGAACAGATATCTCGGATGCAAGTCGGGCAGGAATTTGATTGCGATGTTGTTTTTATAATTCAGATGCATCGACTGGCTCTTGCGGAACACGACTTACGCATCCAAATTAATGAAAATTACTCAGTTTGTAACCTTAACTGTCAAGAGGCGTATGAAAGTAGTCGGTATTCTATCTCATGTTGGAAGAGGGTTTTTAACTCACTGGAAGACCAGGAGAGGTCTGAACGAAAGTGTGTTGTTGAAAGCTGTTTTCTTCTAATCGTGGTGATAGCAGCGAATGAAGAAAGTTGTCATCGGATTGCGATATCTGAACTTGAATGGGATCGATATCGGAATCAGCTTCATCAATATAATCAAATATTAAAACTACTTCATTCTGAGACTGTTGATAGAAATCAACTACTCGCTGAGTATGAATACAACCATCCCTGTCAAGTATGTTTTTATTCTCCTCTCTCTCTATCTCTTTTCTATATTCTATTCACTCATTTCAATGAACTAAATCTAAACAGATAACCGCACCAGGTGGAAGTATCGATCAGTTGATTTCACTTAACAGATTCCAACGTGACTCAGTGAAGGATGATGAGTTGTCATTCAGACAACTTCAATACCAAACAGCAATGGATGAAAGAGACTCAATAAGAAATATTAATCTAATTCAGAACAACGTTCTGACATCTGAATTAACTTCAAGAGAGCAGCTTCTCAGAGAAAAGTTCATCTTTGATGAGATCTCAAAGAGGGAGTATTTTGAAATTATTTTTAAAGAAATATCTGTCAGGTCATCAGTTCAATCGTATGCAATCGAAGTCCTCAAAGACTTGATATTCAACGTTGAGCCCAACAGTAGAATAACAGCAGCAATTAATTCATTGATTGTGAGTGAAACTATACAAAGATTACATCTCATTGGGTTGTTTGACCATGAGCGATTCATTTCCTTTAGATTAAAACACCGTCAGCACGTGTCTGTTTCTCGGAATTCGGAGTTACATTCTCGAGTGTTGTGGAGGAGGTATTTTCAAAATTGGGTTCAGTTTCCTCATTTTTGTCGAATTCGTAGAACTTTTGCGTCGAAATTCTTGTCGAATACTAGAAATTGCATTCGAAGTGAGTATTTTAATAAATTTAAAGGCTTCGTTGCTTCCAGAAAACGGTTCCACCTGCAACAGCTATTCTCTTCCACACTTCTGAAGGGAAGCAACAAACAAATTTATCTTTCAGCGTTCAACAGATTTGTTGCGAATCGAGAGATGGCTCAAAAGAAACGAAAGTCAAAAGCTTTGAGCGAGACGTTTTTAAAATTAACGCGATGTGGATACTTGAAACTGGTGTTTGAAAAGCTGAGGGGGTACTCGAGAATCAGAAGGTCTAACAGATCTCACCAGAATCTCCTCACGGCAAAGCTTCTCCTCGCAAGTGATAGAGGGCTACTATTGAGATCGTATTTGAGTTTTAGAAAGTATGTCCTGCACAGGCAATCTGTGAGAAATCAAAATCAGCAACGTCAGAATATGCTGCTGCTGGTGTCTCATTCGACTACTACTGCGATTCTAAAATATCGCTACAACAGTTGGTTGTCTTCGACTCTGCGGTCACTCAGACGGTCGCAAACTCAACAGCGGATGGATGGAATCTCATTTGTTTTATTAAATCAAATAAGTAAAGAATACATGAGATATGTTTTTAATAAGTTTTATAAACTTCTTGAAATTAGACGACGACAACAGCAACGAGACAGCGTAGCACACGTGTTGCTAACCCAAACAGGGAAAGGTCACATCAGATGGGTGTTTGGTAAGTTTCTCAGATTCGCAGAAGCACAACAAAAACAGAAGCAGTCTCTGTTTCTTTTTTCTAAAATATGCAAGTCTCTCTTACAATCAATTGACAGGAATTTGATTAGAGCGTACTACGGGAAATGGATGTATTTAGTGACTGCGAGTTGGAGAAAAGGAACTCGATTGAAAACTACGACAGCAACAGTTTTCTTAGCTCAATGTGAACGAGGAGTTCTTCAGTATCGATACGCTGTTTTGAGAAGGTTTACTGAAATGAGAAGAAAAAGATCAACTCATTTACAGCTGCTGTCGACTCTCACAGATAAACAGATCTACAGACAGGTGTTTGGGAAACTGTTTCGATTTAGTCAACAGTCAGCCAGGAGGAAAGCGATGCACACTAGTTTACGAATGGTACTTTCACAGAGTAATTGTGGTATTCTTTTAATTTATTATCAACGGCTTATTCGAAATAAAGAAATCCAATCTCGAAAACGTTGCTTTGCCTTAGCCTGGTCTACTGCTACAGAGAAGAGAACTTTATTCACGAGATACACAGCGTGGGTTAGTTATAAGAATAGACGTCTTGCGAATCGAATGTCTTTGAAGGCTGCTCACGCATTCTTCATCGGAACTGAAGTTAGTCACATGCGAACCCGTTTTGTGTTGTTGCGTACATTCGCACGCAATAAAAGAAAACAGAATGCTATTCAAAGTGGGTTGACTTCCATGAATGATACATTCCTTCTACGACGTTATTATAATAAACTCAAACTTGTTCAGAGTTGGAGGGATGCTCTTAATCAAAAGATTAAATTAGGATCAATCATGTGCACAACTACTTCTCAAACTCTTCTCCGAAGATATTATTTACTAATAAGTCGATACGCTGACAAGTGTTGTAAGCAGAAGAGACTTTGTGCTATCTTTACTGGACTATCAGAAAAGGCACACATCCGATCGGTGTTCCAAACGTTAGTTAGAAACAGGATGGTGGGAATGAAGAGAAATCGAGCGCTACGAGCAGCTGGAGTACTGAGTTCGGGAAGTGACAGAATGTTGTTAAATTTGTATTATATTGCTCTGCTGCAAAACTATCAAAAGAAAATCCGCTCAAAGAGAAAGTGCGACGCTTTGTTACAATTAATGGGAGTCAGGTCATCGAGGTATTGTTACGAATGTCTTCGCAAGTACTCTGAAATGATGAAACGACTTCGATCACACGCCTCCGTTCTACTAACTCTCTCAGAACATGGAACTCGACGAGTCTTTTGGGGAAAGTTTCAAAGGTTTCACCTGCAGAATTCGATGCAACAAAATAAAACGAAACTTCTGTCTTACGAAAAGGTGACTCGTCAGGCAGAGACGTCTGTGCAGTCGCTGCACAAAATGTTAATAATCAGCGAAGGGAAGACTTCCATATTACGAAAGAATGTGTTCTTAGCACTACGAGAATCATCTAATTATACTTTACTGAGGAGGTGTTTTGATCGTCTGGGAAGACTTGGAGGTATTCGAAAGACTCAAAGAGAAGGAATCAGAAGCTCATTAGGATTCTTCGAACAGTGTGAGAGTACCACAAGAGATATACTCGTCTCTCAAGAGACTGCTGAGTATCGTCAAATACTATTTCTCTCTGTGACTCTACTTGAGGCAACTACTCGTGAGAAGCTCATCATCGAACCTGAAGCTGCCGAACGCGGTGATTTCACATCAGCCTGCTCTTCGTTTCTCTCACTTTGCCTCACGCAATTCATCAGAACTTCAGAAGAAACTACTGGCAGGCTGGCAATCACAAACTCTCAGGATGCAGTTCGATTCCGTCTGTCGGAGCATTATCAAGTAGCGTATGTTTTGTTTTGTTTAATTGACCTGTCAGTGATGAAGAACACAAAGTCCTTAAATAAAACAAACAGCCTCGTAGAAATATCTTCCAACAATGCTGCCACAAGACAGATCCGTGAGGTATGATTTTATATCTGATCAAGATGGAGGGAATCGTATCCCACCAAGTCAGTAGTTTGAAATAATTAATATAAACAGTTCGCTAAACTTGAATTCTCTACTCGCAACATCACCTGCGAAAGTGAACATCACAACTGGTGTGAGTTGAAGAGGAAATGCCTCGTTGCTAGAGAAAAGACTTCCATGAAGAAGATTAAAACTCAAATAGAAGAACTTGAAATGAAAGAAGAAGCCGGAAGGGAATTATTATTCATCGAAGAGACGAGAATTCGAGAGATTTGTTTGGAAGGAACTGAATCAAAGGAACGAAAATTAGTTTCTGGACGAAGGAAGAAGAGAGACGCTCCGTTCGTAGGACTTGAGATTACGGATGGCTCTGTGAAGTTGAGAGACGGAACTACTGTTGATTACCTTCCTTCTGGATGTAAAGTAAAAGCTTGCAGGGGTCCTGCAGCTTCTGCAGGAATTATTGAAGGAGATTTAATTATGGCAATCGATGGACTTCCTATCACTGATCTCTCGGCATTTAAGAGAACGATGGCTTCCTTTTCACCTGGTGACACGATGCTCCTCAAATACATGCGTCGCAGTAAAGTCTTTCACACAAATATCGCAGTTGGCTCAGCATCTGATCATGGGAAGTCATCCAGTTGGGTAGCAGGAAAGAGACACACCGAACACACGGCGGTGAGGAGATCTTCTTTGAGTCCACGAAATTCCATTTGTTGATTACTTAAAAAAGCATTTATCACTATCACAATTATTATAACTTTTTGTATTTTACGTATTTTCTACCGAACTATCAAAAAAAGGGGAAGCAGCTTACAAAGGCTGGGCCTCAATGAAATATTTTTACCCATTTACGTTTTACCAAATAAAGCAGATAGCCAGCCCCTCATATTATTATTTTGTACATTTCTTTTACTGAGATGGCCATTTACACAAAAAAAAAAAAAAAAAAAAAAAAAAAAAAGGTTTTCAAAATAACAAACAAAACTTGTAGGATATTGGTAGGGTCTAAAAAATTATTTTACTTTCTTAAAAGTCAAGTAGGAGATGGAGAGATTTGTTGGGTAAGTGAGTACTGGTGTTTTGATAATTTTATTAAACAATAATAATACTTTTTTTTTCACACAGTTTTTAATAAAAACTACTAATAAATGGATACCACCAACACAAGAGAACATACTCGGGCTCTTAATCGTAAGAACAAATGGAAATTGATGGGAAAATGGACATCCACATCAAAAGAAACGGAGCCTTATTCAGAACAACGAGAATCTGTTGATGATTTAGTTAGCTGGAAAACTACCAATAGAATGCCTCATTCTAAAGAACAATTGTTTGTACATTGTATTAATCATCATCAGAAATATGAAAACAGAGGTAACTACGGAAAGATGAAAGAACGCGGTGCGACATACAACAAGGTGCCGGTTTTGAAGACGAAACTTGGTCAGCTTGCCGACGAGGAAGTTAATCAATACAACGATGAAAGGGGATGTCCTGCATGTTCATCTCACGAATAGAAATTTATAATTCTTATTATTTCTGTTGGTTTCGTTTTAAACTACTAAACAAGCTGCTTTCCTTTCTATCTCTTGTCACGGATCTCTTTACATCGGATGATGTTATTAAGGAACTGAAACCCTTTTTTTGTACAAAAAGAAGCAGCTGTCGAAATCTAACGGAATTTCCGTGATCGATTGCAATTGTTCAAAAGGAACAATTGAAAAAAAAAAAAAAAGCTGTTCTTTTGTTGCGAGTGTGAACTATGAAAAAGGTAAGAGTGGGGGGGTAGACTTTATAAGTAACAACCTCTCTCAATTATTATCAACTCTCTGCATTATTGAATACTTGCTGCTAGCCTCGAGTTGAACTTCTTTTCATATCGTAAGTTTATTTATTTGTTTATTTTTTTCATATTCGCATGTTTCTAAAAGGTGAACTGTTCGCAGTCTTTCATCAGTCGAGCGCTGGTTCACACTTGAGACTCTTGTTCTTGTTAACTGAGAGGGGACGTCAATGCACTCTATCGCTGTGATGGCCTCACTCGCTTTCCGTTCTAACCCTTCCCTCTCAAGAAGACTGGTAGTCAATGTAATGTTTGTGAGTTTATTTTTTCTTTTAATACTTCAGTTTTACACAAATGATTACTTATCAGCGTTGTTGGACGTCGGAGGAGGTTTTTTGTTGATTGTCAGCAACCGAAAGTGGCGTTTTAATTGTGTTTATGATTAATATGTTTTATTTAATTCAGTAGTGGCTCCGTGAAAATCTGCAAAAAATAAAATAAAATGGTGGAAACAAATGACGCCGGAGGCAGCTACGACGACCAACTCCAGAAGGCCATCCAAGCATCAATGTCTGATCAGAGTATGTCACAAGCACCTCCAACAGCAGGAGATGGTAACGATGCTCAAATGCAACAGGTACTGCTCGACTCAATGCAAACAGCTGGTAAGGTAGCAACACAAGAGATGTACGAAGTGGCGATGTCGCCGGTGGAGTTAATTCGAACTAACCCAGACCTTCCTATTGGACTTCGAAATATCGGAAATACTTGTTACGGAAATACATTTCTACAACTTTTCTATTCAATTCCAGGATTTAGAGAACTCGTTTACTCCTACCAATCTTCACAACCAGACTGTCAACCAGACGCTTTCTTATCAGCACTTCAGATAACGTTTACAAGAATGCAGTACTCGTCAACTAAAGTAATAGACCCTAGAATAGTATTAACTGCTATGAAAGATACCTCAGGGAATACTTATAAAATAGGTGATCAGGAAGACGTTGCTGAGTTCAACGATCGGTTCTTAAATTCAATTGAGGGAGCGATAGGAGACAATCAAGAGCTTAAGACTTCGTTAAGAAAGATAATTGAGGGAAATATTCAAGAAACATACACAGCAATAGGAATGGACAGCAGTAGAGTCGTTAGTGACACTGTAAGGTCAGTAGTCTTACCCGTAGCACCACAGAGTAGATCATTACACGATTTGTTAGATAACTTAACTGCTCCTGAAGAGATCGATAATTTTAAATTTGAAGTTAAAGACGATGTCGGTCAAGTTGCTGAACAAGTAGCTGAAAAAGCGACAAAAAATGTTTGGTTTTCAAACTACCCAAAGCTATTGATATTTCAGCTTCAGAGAGCTGCTTTTGTTGATGGTGCTGTTAAGAAAAACAACCAACCAGTCCTATGTCCTCACACTTTGAATATGGCGAGGTACCTTCAGCAACATAGCAGCGCTAGTCTTGAAACTCGAGAGAAAGTATCCGACATTAAGAAAGGATTACAAGATTTACAACATCAAATCAACAGTAAAACAAACATGTCTGGAACCAGTAAAAGTCTAACAGAGCTACTTCAAACAATTTCAACTGAGATGCCAAACGGATTATCGGGTGGAGACCTACCAAACGACTTCCCTGTTGATGCTGTAATTAATGGTTTTAAGGCATGGGGTGCTAGAGATGCTGAAAAGTTAAATGACCTTCGAAAAGAAGAGAGCGGTCTTTCTGATAAGATAGATTCAGCGTTTGAACACCTTTCATCAACTGATGACGATACTGACTACAAACTTTGGGGGATTCTAATGCACGATGGTAACCTTGCGGATTCTGGTCATTACTGGGCAGCTTTGCGATCAGCTGAGAAAGACTGTTGGTTTAAATATAACGATCAGTCTGTGACTACTCTATCACCTGAAGAAGTAGATGTCTACAGGGGAAGTACATTAGACCAAACATTTCATTGTAGTGCTTATTGTTTAGTTTATATCAGAAATGACATTGCGAAATTTTCAAATGGAGGAAACGGATCAGCACCACCAGACCTAATTGAAAAAGTCAAACAAGAGAATGACGATCATCAACAAAGAGTCGATCAGTGGAATGCTGATATGGCTCGTATACCTGATCTCATTAATAAGCGTCAGGAGGAGTTAAACAATTCAGCGAAGTGTGAGATGGATGTCAGAAATCCTGTTATGGATCCAAGGATAGCATCAAAGATCGTATTCGCTCATCAAAAATATAAATCAACTGACGTTTTAAAAGTTCTTCCAATCGTAGAAGCCTACAGGGATTGCTTTAATGCTGACCTCATACAAGATTGGCAATCAAAGGACTTGGCAGCAAGAGCTGAAGAAGTCGCTCGCAGTGCAGAAATCTCATCTTTATTATATGCGACGAAGGGACAAATCAGTATGATTAGATCCGCACACGATTCTTTTATTAAAACAAGTGTTCGATACTACGCTCTTCTCAATGCGATGATCTCGCCAGACATCGACTACAACGAGTCTCAACAGTATCTGTGGGAGTATATTAAGGAAAGAGACAGGTTGGATGTTTGTTGGAAAGACCGTTCTCGATTTGCTGTTGTTTTCGTTGAATTCTTAGTACGATGGACGGCTAGTTTAGTTAGAATAGCGAAGACTTGTTTCTTAAAAGATTCGATTCTCGACCCCGTCGGGATCATGGGAAGACTTTATTTAGAACTGCCAGCTGGACTTGGAATCCATTTTAAAAACTATTTAATCGAAACTATCTCAAGTTCGTGTCCTCCACTCTTATCAACGATGGTAAGAGGGTCTGTTGGAATTGGGGAAGCATTTAACGAAGGAAAGACACCTCCTCAGTTCAAAGGTCTGTCACTACTGGACAGCTCTGCCACAAACCTCGCTGAAGATATAATGCAGTTAGAACATCATCTCAGTCTCAACCTGTCGAGTGCTACTACCGAATTAATTAATAAAGTTACGCTCTGAGACATCTTTCCATTAGTCGCTCGAGATATCTTAAATAACAAAAATAAGAATTGATGGTAAAATTATCAATCCGATGCGGTTCATCCAACTCATGCGCTGCCGATGTATTATTAAACCCTTCTAGAGAGACATAAAGGGTAGAGTTGTTGCTTAGTGTTGCTTTATTTTTCTTTTGTTGTTGTTTCTTTTAATTTTTTTTTCAATTTGTTAATAAAGCAGTTTTGGTTTGTGGTCTTTTTTTTTTTTTGACATTTTTTTTCTGAGTAGAATATGTCATTCCTACTCTTCCCTTACCTCACTAGTGTTTGACAGTACCAACTGACTGCATTTCAATCGTGAAAGACTGTCAAGTGATCCATTGCTTGAAGAAAGAGGGTAATATTATTAATATTATTTTGCCTCATAATTAGTAGAGCCAAACAAAGAGCCATCGACCATAGTTTGTTTTTAAATTCAACACGCCTGCATCAGCCCGTTACATGGGACCCCAACGAGGGAAGTTTCTTTCATTGAATAAAGATTTTGACCTTTTTTTTTTTTTTTTTTGCTGATTTCTGAAGCAGTTGCGCGTCCCACTTTGTTTTTAAAAAGGTTCCCCCGCAACTTTTTTCCATCGCGCATGGGTGTTGACTAAGGGATACTGTTTTCGGTAGCTCCACGGAGAGAATTTTTTGTATTTTATTTTTTTCGCGGGACAGGATTATGAAGAAGGTGATGACTATGCTGACCTACTTTATGATGAAACGAACGTGTTGTTAGTTTTGTCTAAATTATTTCCTTCGCAGGGCAAATTCGCCTGAACTGATACCTCTCACCCCTTCAAAAATGTCAACAAAGTCAGAACTCCACGAGTTAGATGTTTACTACGTAACTAAAGCTGATGAGATGGAAGAGTTGCTTAAGAAGCACATCCTCGATGAGGACAGGAAGGTGGTCGGATTAGTGTTCAAGTCGAAGAAGATCGACAAGCGCACTAATGAAAGGAAGAGAAAGGTTGTTGTTATTCAATTATCTACTGATACCGTTTCAATGATCTTCCAAATCGGTTCCATGGAAGGTTTCGCTGAGAAGGCAACGGAAGGTAACTTAGCTGAAATCATGCAGAACGTTGATATTAAGAAGGTCGGTCTAAACGTTTTGCAGCTCGTCGGAATGTTGAAGAATGATTACCAGTTAGAATGCAAGGGAGTCTACGACCTTATCCCTATGGCGCAGCGTATTAAGAATGCCGCTGCTTTTAAGGGAAACACGAAGTACGAATTCCCAGACTTAGAAGCATCCCAACAGATTAATAAGGGAATCTGGAAGCTCTGTGAGATGGCTCTTGAGAAGCCATACAAAACTCCTCACGAAGTTCATGCTGCCAACTGGTCGAATACAATCCATCCAAGTGTTGTCTGCTGGTTGTCTTACGAGCCAATTGTTTCGAGACAGGTCTACTCCTTCTTGACTGACGTTGAGACTGAAATCAACGCGGCAAAGGGTCCAACACGTATCCACGTTACGAACCTTCCAGGAGATGTTACCCCTGAAGAGATTAAGGAACACTTTGGATGTACATACAACAAGTTGCCAACTATTCACACCGCCCCAAAGAACAGGTCCACTGCTAACGCTGCTATCTTTTTTAATGAACAGGAAGAGGCTGAGTCAGCACTCAAAGAGTTTAGAGGAACTGACTACAAGGGAAGAGAAGTTCTAATCGCTGAGAGCGAAGATGATCTGAAGAACGTCGAACAAGACATGCAAAAGAGAAGAGTTGACTACCAAGTCTACATGTCTAACTTGCCGTACTTCACTACAGAAGCTCAGCTTCGCCATCACTTTAGAAATCTCGCAGACGACATTCGTGAGGCGAAGTTCTACTGCCATCAGGACCTCGGAGTTGGAAGTGTTTACTTCAAAACAAAAGAGAGTGCTGCACGCGCTGTCCGCGAATACAACAATTCCAAGTTCTGGTTTGCTGTCAACAAGTACGATCCTGAAACTAAAGACATCAAAGTGGAGAGAAAGGTTCGCTACGTCATGCTTGACACTGACTTCTTAACAGTCATTAAGAAGCAGAAGGTATGAAAGTTACTTCATTGCACACTTGTCATAATATTGATTTAAAACACGATGAGTGTCAGCTGATCGAGAAAAATTTAAGTCGTTATTAGTTGTATTGTGCTTTCAAGAAAAATTAAAAAAAATAAACAGAAAAACGACCGTGCCAAAGGAAAAGGTGACCAGCACTACGATGCCCTTGACCCGTACTACAGCCACCAGCAGCGTTTGAAGGGAAAGAAGGCTGAAGATGAAGAGGAAATTCATGATGGAGAAAAGAAGGCGCGTATGAGAAAGGAGGACGGCGAAAAAACAAAGATGAGAGTTGTTGATGACAATGCTGAAACTACTAAACTTCCTTATGATGAAGCAGAGAGAGGAAATGCAGTGCCGTGGTTGATTCAAATGAATGGAGAGTTGGGTGAGCAGTCGAAGCCTCCTCCTTCCCCACCTCCACCACAGTCTATGACTCCACCGAGCGCACCAGCTCCAGTTCCAGGAGGTGGACTACCTGCCTCTGCGATGACCA
Organism: Flectonema sp. DT1601; assembly: GCA_964019425.1. Taxonomy (NCBI): domain Eukaryota; phylum Euglenozoa; class Diplonemea; order Diplonemida; family Diplonemidae; genus Flectonema; species Flectonema sp. DT1601. The sequence continues at coordinate 116,765 of OZ025810.1, read as the reverse complement.
GCATTCAGCCAGAAGCTCAATCTGTTCCTCAGCAGGTCCATCAGCCAACTCATCAAACTCAGGCTGCTGTCCCAGTTCAATCAGCATACGCGATGGCTGCCAACCCTGCTGCTGCAACAGGTTCCGAAAGTCAAAAAATGCAGCAGCACATCGCCCAGCAGGCGATGCTCAGCCAGCTCTACCTTCAAAACAATCAACTCCACATGATGCAGTACTTGAAGCAGCAGGTTTGTTATTTTATTTATTTAACTGAAGAAGTAGCTTGAGCAAAAAGAAATAAAATTTTTAAATAACCACAGCAGGCCAACCCTACCCAAGGTTACGAGGCTGCAAGACGCATGCAACAGATGCAGCAGATGCAGCAGGCGCAGGTGCAGCAGAAGCTCCAAATGCAGCTCCAGCAACAGCATGCCCAGAAGAGACAAATGGAGCAGCAGCAGCAGCAGCAGCAGCAACAGCAGCAGCAGCAACAACAGCAACAGCAGCACCAACAACAGCAGAAGTTCAAGCCACAGGATAAGAGTGCCGACCACAAGGTGCACATGGTATGATTATTTTATTGACTAACAATACGATTAATTATAACATTATCTCTCGACATAAAATCAAAACAGGCACAATCACCAATGGGAGTACCAGGTTACATCTCTGTAGGAGGTACCCCTGTTGCCGGGTTCTACAACGGAGCCGGTGGTGCAACCTCTTCCAGCAGTGGAGGAGCCAGTACTGCTACCAGTGCACCTGCTAGCAGTTCGTACCAAAACACTGCCCCTGTACCAAATACGGGTATCCCGGTATGTTGTTCAAGTAACTCTCATCATAAATTAGTATTCCGAGTCACAGAGTGAGTGACAGAGATGGAGAAGATAACATAAAATAACAAATCAAACAGAGCACTAATGCGGTCCACGTAATTGGAATTCCTTTCCCATGCGCAGATTCCGATCTCATTGACTACTTTAAGCAGGTTGGACCAGTTGTTAGCTGCACCATTCAGCAGTCAAAGGGAGGAGCAAACGCCGGAAATGGTCACGCGACGATTGCCTTCACCACTCCTCAGGTATATTTATTTTATTACATTTTGTTCAAAGTAGACAACTCAGAAGACTGTCTCATGAACACCAAAATCAAATTTAACACAAAACAGTACGCTCAACTCGCAGTGGAAAAGCTTAACCACACTCAGTTCGGAGGTCGTACTTTGACTGTCGCTATGTACAAACAGCGTAACTTGTGGACTCCAACTCAGCCACTTACAGCTGACTCGTTCCCACCTAACACAGAGAAGATCTCATTTGAGAAGCCAAAGGACACTGTCAAGGTAACTCTAGAGGCGCCACCTAAAAAGAAGGATGCCGGTGATGATGATGAGGAAGAATAGGCCTTTTGAAGTCGATTTTTATTTTACTTTTGGTTTATTTTTTTTTTTTTTTTCTTTGCGGTGTAAGGGAAAGGAAGAACTGTTTCAAAGGTGAATACTAAAAAGAATTTTGTTGCGTTTTGTTGGCAATGGAATTTTTAAAAAAAAAAAAAAAAAAAAAAAGGCAACTATTTGTGCAATATACCCTTCCGAAAAACCACGCAAAAGCGTAAAAAAAAATAGATTAAGTGTGCTTTTTTGGCTTTAGTCTCAGTTTTTGCGCTATCTTGCCTCCCTTATCCCCCAATCTTTATTTCCTTTTGGGTTTTTTTTTGTTGTCATTATTACAACAACTTGTTTCTTTTTTTTTTTTTTTTTTTTTTTTGTTTCCCCTCATTTCTCTTAGTAATGTTCATTCTTTGAACAACAAAAAAAAAAAAAAAAAAAAAAAGAAATGCTTTTATGCCTTGTCACATCAAAATATTTTTTGTTGTTGGTATGGCTGTGTCAAGTTTTTTTTTTTTTTTTTTTTAGTTATGTTGGAAGTAGCAAAGCGATGAGGTTACAATGATGAATTATTATCCAATGTGGTGAGAGCCACTCGATCTGTTTTTTTTTTTTTTTGTTTTTTTATATCATTTTGTCATTTCTTTCTGTCTTTTGGAATCTCATCGTTTTCGAAACCAACAAAAACTATAAAAAAAAAAAAAAAAACTGATGCACCGAAAATATAAATAAGAATGGAACTGCCTGTACTTTATAAGCAAGTAGTAAGTCGCAGTGAGGCTGAAAAAGATATTTTTGAACAGCACGCGGGGTTTTTTTTCTTCTCAAAAACTCTGATTTAACAAACTGTTGTCGTTTTAGTGGAATCAATTTATTCTCTTTTTTATTTATTTTTTTATTTTTTTGTAGTAGACTGTTCAACATATTAAAAAGCCACACTGCGACTTCGAAAACCGATAAGTTTCACCCCTGTTTTAGTTAGTAGTAAGGATCAACTTTGAGCTTTCGAAAACAACGTTTGGAATGTGTTTTTTAAAAAAAGAAAAACTGAAAATCCGCCAATCACCCCTCGCCCCCCCAATCATTGTGTGTTGTAAAAATATTAGTTTTTTGCGCCATTACATTGTTGTCTTTTTATTATTCTGAACTTCCGACAACTGTTGAGCGCCTTTAGTTTCACATGTCAATACCGCAGAGAGAGTTTTTGTTTTCTGTTCATCTTTTTGCTTGGTCTTCCCAGATGAGTGAGTAGTAAGATTTAATCTGTTTTGTGAATCCTTCGAAAGCTTGTTAGGATTAATCTTATAGAAAGCCAGTAGTAAGTAATTCACAGCAGACCTCTTCGAAAACACGTCAGGAGAACCCACCTGGTTTGACTGGTTGCGCATTGTGAGTAGTAAGACGTCTCTTCACCACTGAACTCTCTTTGAACGATTCCTCTGTTGTATTCTTATGGTAGGTCAGTAGTAAGGTTTTCATTTGGTGTTTTCATCGAGTAGTTAATTCCTTCGAAAGCCTTTAATGAGAATTTCAGATTTTAGTACCGGAGAGTGGTGGGAGTTTCTTCGAAAGCGCAGCGCTCTGGCAAACCGTCCCCTCCGGAGGATTATTTCATCACATAGTAAGTAGTAAAGATATGAGTACTTTCGCCGTAGCTTTCGAAAACAGACAGGAAATCCTCCCCCCCCCAATGATGTCACATAGAGTGTAGAGTAAGTAGCAAGACGATTATCGACTTCGAAAGCCCAGCACTTGTGGCATCTTACTTGATCTATCGCAGTGTGAGTAGCAAGGAGATGTTTAATCAGATCCCTTCGAAAGCTTGTTAAGTACATTATTATAGAAAGCCAGTAGTAAGGTGGTTTGGGTATCCATCCTTCGAAAACCGAGTCGATCAGTGAGAGTTGGAATTTCAGTTTCTTTTAATTCAATGTCCTTCACCGTGAGTAGCAATGTTCATAACCTTCGAACGCTTGTAGGGGGGCTTTTATGCCGCTCTTCTGTTTGCCGTTTATATTTCGGAATAATTATTTTACTTATCTCACGCCCCTCAACTTTATGATTTCGTTTATTTTTATTTTTATTTTTCATTTCATCTTCTTGTTTTGGTAAAAAGCAACTTACCATCACAATCTTTGTTTTATTTTTTTTCGGGTTTCCTTTTTTTGATTTTGTTTTGTTTTAATCTTTTTTTTTTTTTTTTTTTTTTTTTCATTTTACTTATCTGGAAAAGTACTGGCACACAAATTTATTTTGATGGTGGGCTTGAGAGTACAACAAACATTATGCACTCCTCCCCTATTCTGACTGCTTGTTGCAGTGCAGTTCAGAATTCAAAAATGATCCCCCTCCCGCCTACCTACCAAAAAAAGTGATAGCTGATGATGTTCAGAGAGATTGTTCAACAAAAAAAAAAAAAAAAAAAAAAAAAAAAGAGCACCTCTGTGCTAACAAAAACATTTAAAAAAAATTCACAAAAAATACAAATACCAAAAAAAAAAAAAAAAAAAAAAAAAAAGCTGAAACAAAAAAAAAAAAAACAAAAAAAACAAAAACAAAAACAATAAATAAATAAAAAAAAAAAAAAAAAAAAGGCAGGTGGAAAAGAGGTGACTACAAGGAAGTACCTTGATTGAAAAGTCAAGAATTTCAAGTTCATTTCAGTTCGACCAGCACAGTGTTACAATTTGTCTTCTTCACAATAATGAAAAGATGGCTTCATTTCCGTTCCATGTTCATCAGATTTAAACAAAAAGAAATAATAGCAAGGGAAGAAGAAGGGAAAAGAAGAATTCTAGTGGCTGTCTGCAAAGTTTAAAAAAAGAAAAAAAAAAGTTTCCTCCCCTAGACCAGTGCAAAAGGTATCTGGCAAGCACAAGTCGATGAGAACTTTCTTAACAAATAGAGCTTGAGCTCACTTCCCAATATCGGTTAGGGGAGCAGTTTTGGTGAGTTTCGTCTGGTCTTGTTGACAAAGAAAAAAAACATACAAAAAATTCAAAAAAAAAAAAAAAAAAAAAAACTTAGTGGCTATGAGCCATTTCTCCCGCGAAAAAAAAAAAAAAAAAAAATTACAAAAAAAAAAAAAAAAAATAAACCAACAAAACGAAAATTGGATTCTGCCTCGTTTTTTTTTCGTTGCGAGATCTCTCTCAGTTTTATTTAAATGGCCAGAGGAGCCGTTTTAACTACTTCCTCTATTGTCCGGGTTAGCTACCTTCAGTTATTTATGCTGTAATGACCCTTTTCAATTATTATGCTGTGTGCTGTCCAGAGGGACTCGCCTCGCCCATTACGTTGGAAAGCACCGACAAGGTCTCATAGAAGATCGAAACTTTGTTTTTTATGTACTTTGGTGATGGTTTCCCATGACTCCCTCTCTGTTTTCCGTAAGAAGGAAAACATGTAATCCCTTTTGAGGTGGGAAGAACAAAATAAAATAGCTTTTTTGTCTTTTTGTTTGTTCTTTTTTTTTCTTTTTAGGGAAGAAAAAGTTCTCTCGATGATGTGTCACCTGCGACACGAAATTCGAAGTAATGTAATAGACGGTTAGCGTGGGTATTTTGATAGACTCGTAGACATCCTTTCTGAGTTTTTTAAAAACATTCCAAGGAGCTCATTTTAGTTAGTTGAGTGCTTTTGATAGTGTTCGCGTTTTATTTTCACGCGCAATGGCTGTATGAGGCCCAAAGAGAAAAAAAAGCAATATCGACCAAGTGAAATTTTTTTTTTAAAAAGAGTTTATGAAAGAAAAACAAAACACGAAAACTCCCTTTCCACGAATACTTTTCTTAAGTGTAATACCACAGAAACTATGAATGATTTTACGAGGAGAACCGCATACGGGATGAAGAAGTGTTTTTTTTTCTTTTTTTTTTTTTTTCCCCCGAAGATCTTTCTTAGCGTTCGCCCCTTTTAGAATAGCAACTCACCGACTCACACTGTTGACTAATTCTGTAGTTGTGACATCTTTTGAGGAATTCTAGTTCCCGGTTCTAGTTGCGCATAGCTTGCCGAGAAAGACTGTCGAATGACAGCAGCGTCGAGTTGTCTCTTTTTTTTGTTATTTTGATTGTTAGTATTCTCTTCTTTTATTTTACAGACACTTCGAATGAACGTGATGTTTTCTATTAAAGGAACTCTGAATCCCATTTAATAGTAACCAATTATATTGTATTCTTACTCAGGTTGGCCTCAATGAATGTATTCAACGAAGTTGCTGAATGGGGTCCACAAGCCGGAAATATGTACGAAAAGATACGCGTAATCGGTCAAGGCAGCGCTGGCACTGCGTACCTCGTGAGAAGACGAGAGGATGACAAATCACTGGTACTGAAAGAAATAATAACACACGGCATGACTCCTGAAGAGCAAGCCTCTGCAAGAGGAGAAGTGACGATGTTAAAGAATTTAGAGCATCCTTACATTTTAAAGTATGAAGGTAGTTGTGAAGAAGAAGGACATTTATTAATAGCAACTGAGTATTGTAAGAACGGAGACCTTGAGAAGATGTTAGAGCAGAGAACTGAACCATTGAGTTATCGGGAAGTAATGTCTTGCTTTGTTGAGATATGCAGTGCGATTGAATACCTTCACAGTGGTAATATTCTTCACAGAGATCTGAAAGCAGCAAACATCTTCTTAACAGCTGATGGACACGTTAAGATTGGTGATTTTGGAATTGCTAAACTACTCAGCACTCATGGTAATCATCACGCAGAAACTATGGTGGGAACTCCATTCTACTTCTCACCAGAACTCTGCGAAGCGAAACCGTACGACAGTAAATCCGACATCTGGGCACTCGGAGTTCTTTTATATCAACTGATTAGTCTTCGGAGACCATTCGAAGCCACTAATATTATGGCTTTAGTAAATGCGATAATGAACGATGTACCAAAGGCTTTACCTCGAGGTACCCCACACGAGCTTTCTGCTCTCGTTAGGGAACTCTTAAGTAAAGATCCGAGAACTAGACCTGACATCACTCAGTTAATGAGAATACCAATTATTGTAGAGGCATTGGAGTGGCAGGCAAATAAAATCAAAAATGAATTACGAGAGAGTACGATGGCTGACGAGATGGCAGCAACCGATGAGAACAACAACAGCACACAAGAACTGCTCGACTACCACAAAGAACTACGAGAGGAAGCTCATCGTAACAAACTCAGACTTCAAAAAGAATTCGGAATGTCAACTGAGAAGTTTGAGGAAGCTCCCAAAAAAGAAGAAGAGTTAACCTCTGTGAGCACTCCATTAATTCCTGACTTGAGTGAGTACAACAGCGAACAACGAGTAACAGAACCTCCACCACCATTAGCTGAATTAGGTTCGGAAGTACCAGATTACCTGGAGTACCAAAGAGAAAACCGTCGAGAGGCTCAACGAAACAAGAAACGATTAGAAGACGCCTTGCGCGAGCAGGAAGAAGAAGGATCGCCTACCAAAGAGTTCACGAAAGAAGTAAAAAGTATTCCTCCAATTGAATTAAATGTTTCAATAGAACCTCTCAAGAATGACGGAAAGACGAAACCTCCATCCACCTACGATGAGCGACCTGTCCAGTCTCTGGCTCCTTTTGATCCAGAGTCGTACCCACATAAAGATTGGCAAACTGCGACCCCTCCCGGTGTTGCAATCACACCAGCTGAGTTTCAGAAGTCTCTGGAAAAGACTCCGAGAGCCCAGCCGGAAACTTGTTCAGTATTTGCACCTGATCAGACTTGTTGCGAGCAGTGTCCAGAAGCTCGCAAATTAGCGACTTCTCACTGCATGGAGTGCTCACATTATTTGTGTGATCACTGCAGTCAGAAGATCCATTCTTTGAGAACCTTTCAGGGACATCACATCGCTCAACTTGATGTTTTAGACGACAGTAATATTTTAACTCAACAACTTGTTGTTGTCGAATCTTGTAGAACTCCTGATGTTGATCGAAGGTCTGACAGAAATGACAAATTAGTTTTTGAAGAAGTAGAAACACTTGTCATCGATGACGCAGATCGTTCTCAACAGGGACCACCTCTTGGATTAGCAAAGACACCATCTGTGTGGGGAAATACAACTGACAGCAGTGGTAAGTCTGATTGTATGAGTGTTCCAATTGCTCGACCGTTAGCAGTAACTGAAAAGGCGTCTTGTTGTGTTGTAATGTGAGTGTTTAGTCTGCGGCTTTGATACCATCTTTGCTGCAGTTGCAGTTGCTTCTTTGGGATTGCCTTTATCGGCTGTTCAGATAATATTAATTTATACGACTCCTTCTCCTTCTTGTTTGTTACCTGCGGAAAGTTTAATTTTGTCGATTGGTATCTTTTGATACGAATCGATTCGTCTACCAGTCAATTGTTTTACCGTCTGCGTTGTTTTATTAATGCATCCGCGCGGTTCACGATTCCTCGATGTATTGCGAGGCTGGTTTTCCCTGCTGTTATTCTGGCTTACTTCCATAAATTTGTTTTGATTCAGTTCCTTTCGGTAAGAGACACATCGACTTTTTTTTTTCCTTTTTTTTTTTTCTTATTTTTCTCTGCAAACTCAAATGTTTTTATCATTAAAACCTTGTCACGGCTTGTGAGTAGAAAATTAAAAGCAAGCGTAACTACCTTTATTTGTCTTTACGCCAAAAATAGAATTGGCAGTTTTTTTTTTTTTTTTGTTTTTTTTTTGGTCGTCTCTTGCATTTTGTTGAGTAAAACGAAGCGAAGGTGATGAGCGCACTGTGCTGTCACCTCAGAACCTTCTAAAGTATTTCTTTTCTTATTGTGAGACTTACGGACTTGTTTTTTGTTAGATAATTAGGAATTCTGAATTTTTTTATATATATTTTTTTAAAAGAATTATCAAAATTACGTTATTTCAATTCGCAGACGGAGTCCACAAGGACTTCCTGTCCTTCTTACCCCGTGAGCTCAATAAAATCCATCAGTGGGTTAGGTCACTGGCGGTGTGAACTTCGATACTTGTCTTCGGTAGTCACACTCAGTGAACGTTTCGTGTTGAAATAATTATCTAATTTTGTATTTTATGTGATCATATCGTCATATCAAACAACAACAGCAGTGTTAGTGTTATCGAATAAGTTCTTAGAAGTCAATCAGCAAACTATTGCAGTCACTTGTGAGCTCAAATTTAGTAACTTTTGTTTGTTTCTTGTCCTTCTTGTCAATTTTCAAGCAGAGTCTTTCTCATGCGCCTCAAAGCAGTGAGAAGAGACGACGACAACGTTTTTTTTTTTTCGAGGAGTCGCTTGCAAAAGATAAAATTGTTTTTTTATTTTTTCGGATCAGTATTTCGGCAACAAATAGAAATGAAATTATTCTACGAAAGAGTTGACGGATTTGTCGTCGGCGAGTAGGTCTCTAATTGAAAGTCCCAACCCACTTGGTTGTCTCGCTCCTTTCCCTTTCTCGCTTTACATTTAATAATTAGTACCCAAAGTGGTTCCAGTCATCTGCGACATTAGTTCGCTAACTTCTGTAATTCTAACCAAGACATTTGATTGGAAGAGTTGCTCTCATTTGTTACAGAGAGAGGAGTCTTCGACAAACGAATTCTATCAAAAAACACTCGACAGGTAGCTGAGGCTCTAAACGTTTGGCCCTGAGAAGAGTCAGAAACATGTTGTGTGTCGGCCAAGAGAATTGTATTCGATAGCTGGAAGTCGAATCATCCAATCCAGGCATTCTACTTTCACTTATCGAAAGCTCTCTCTTGTAAAATGATCTCGTTGAATGTGATGGAAAAAAGAATATTTTTTAGTTCAGTTTAGTCAAAAATCAAAATAGAAAGAAATGGAAAATGGAAACAGAAAAAAAAAAAAAAAAAAAAATCAACGTAAGAACACAGAAGCAAATGCTCTGAGAAGAGTGTGGAAAAGAGAATTTTTTTTTTATTTTTATTATGTTATATAATATTATGGATCTGCCGCCCTTCTTGAAGCTAATAAACGACTCAACGATTTTGTTATTTTATTTTCTTATAAAATTATTGAAGTGGCTGTTAACAAAGTGGGTTTAAGTTCTTGTTGGTTACTTTTGTAAGAAAAATGGTAGTATCTTTATTTGCTATTCAATTCTTTTATACATTTCTTTATATGATAGTAAAGCTATCCTTTCACTGGTCCATTCTCTGGACCCTTTTTTTTTTCCTTCTTTTTTTACGAATCGGGAAAAAAAAAAAAAAAAAAAAAAAAAAAATTAAGGGGAAAAAAAGAATAGCATTCTGTGATCAGACATTGGTTATTCTTATTTCTGATTTTTTTTTTTTTTTTTTTTTTTTTTTTTTTTTTGTAGTTGTGCAGGTGACCTGCCGAGCCTTTCTTTCTAAGATACAATATACGATAATAGTTTTCCTATTGGTATACATAATTAACTTTCTCAGACAGTAAAACTACTACTGTTTCATACGATAAAGAGCAATTCAAAGACACTGTTCCAAAATCTTAATTAGTATTAATGCTTGCGAATTAGTTATAACGGTGAGTGCTAAAGCAACCACCGTTTACGAATTTGTGCGTTGCCTGTTCCCCTTTTGACTTCATTCTACGTTTGTGATGGTCTCTGTGCGTAAGTAAGGAAATCCAGTATCAGTAGAAAGAACTGTTTATTTTATTATTTTATTTTTTTTTTTTTGATTTTCCTTCATAAAAGAATTCTGAAAAATGACGAGTAAAAAACGAACACAAAAAAAATGGAGGGAAAAAAAAAAAAAAAAAACAATAAAAAAAATTTTAAAAAAAAAAAAAAAAACAGACAGCAATTGAATTTCAAGTGAACAATGCCTTAGGCCCCACCTACGGCACTCCTCCGATAGTTCCTTTCCTTCGGTGAAGAGTAAGTAGTCTCTTAATGTGATTGTGGTCAACTACTGTGAATATCGTAATATTATTTTACTAAGAAAATAAAATCAAAAAATGCCTCCAGGCAAGTTCGTACAGAAGCTCGAGGTGGCAGTTCTTTGGTGTTGGAACACCCAACTGTGTTCGATATTAACAAATCCAAAATTAATAGTTGGCTGTTTGGGTATGATCTGTGTAAGCATAGCAGTGTTAGTGATCACGGGTACTATTTATACTTATTTTAATAAAGTGCTGCCTCTATTGATGGTGGCTGAAGGACCTGTTTGGTATTTCACTCTAATAGTTTATACTTGGCTGAGTTTTAATTTAATATTCAACTATTGTATGGTTCTGGTCACTCCACCAGGTGTGAGTGAGGAAGAACTTATGTCTGAAGTGGAATTGGAATTCGCGAAAAAACAACGAGACGAAAACCAAAGAGGACTGTGGTGTTATAAATGTGACAAGCCAAGACCAACACGTGCACATCATTGTCCGATGTGTGGGACTTGTGTTTTAAAAATGGATCATCACTGTCCCTGGATTAACCAATGCGTGGGCCACCATAATCATCGCTATTTTGTTCTTTTTCTACTCTACTTGTGGCTCAGTGTTGGTGTTGCAACCGTCACCATCTCTCTCAACTATTTCGGATACATGAAAAATAATCACAAGTCTCATGCAGAGATTCGCCAAAACAGAACCGCAGTCAGCATGTGTTTTAATATTTGTCTCGCGTTGTTCATTGCTATGAGTGGATTCTTATCTTGGACTGGTTACCTGACAGTTAGTAATCAAACAACTATTGAATATCTTATTAATAGAGGACAGAAAGGATATAATCCTTTCCATCTCGGATATGTCAGGAATCTTGCTGCTGTCTTTGGTCCTTTCAGTTCGATACTTCACACGTTGCTTCCTGTCACAGCACCGTTGGCATCGACTGGACACAGTTGGGTAACGAGAGCTGATTATCCAGAATGGCTCGCTACGCAACAGCGACAAAAAAGCCAGTACTTGAAACAGCAACAACATCAGCACCAGGGTACGGAAGTTCAAAAGAGAGGAGGAACGGATGGCAGTATTCATGTGCACTCGTGTGCCGATTGTTAATTCTAATTATAAATGTCGCGGGTTTTCCCCCGCTACTCACCTGATGCAATCTGTGTCGACTCAGTCAGAGGACTTGGGTAATGTTTCTGATAGACAGGAGGCGGGGATAGAATGGTTTAGAAAAAAGAGAACGAAAAAAAAAAAAAAAAAAAAAAAAGAATAGAACCATGAAATATGTTCTGCTGTTGTCGTAGTCTGATTTCGTATGTCTTCGTAGATCAAATTTAATAAATTCACTCAACAGACTTGTTGAACAAATGATGAAGAGCAGTACAGTCAATCCATTACTTCAGACGTGATGATCAATCTCGTTAATATTTACTCAACAGGAATTACTATTCAAAATATGGCTCCCGTCGCCATGTCTATGGGAGGCGAGTTCATGAAGCGACCAGTGGAGAGACTTATCCACGACACGAAGAGAAGTGAGATAACAGTCAGAAAGTCAGATGAAGGAGAAGACGTTGTTTGTAAAAGATTTCGGATGTGTGACGAGGAAGCAATCGATAGATTCGAAGCAGAAGTAAAATTGCTGACGCAGTTGAGTGAGGAATCGAATTTTGTCGTACAGCCGGTTGGGATGGTCGACTCCCCTCCCAACTATGCGGTCATATTACCGCTCTTCCCATTCGGATCTATGGACGGTATCCTTCACAGTTTTAAATACGAACAAATAGCTTTCCCATTGCAGCAACAATTTGCAGCTGACATGTGCGCGGCAGTTCTACACGGCCACAGCAAGGGAATTATTATCCGTGACATTAAACCTGCTAACATGTTGGTTGACGCTAACTTGAACTCGGCTTTGGCCGACTTGGAGCTCGCAAAACCTTTAGAAGACCTTCACAACCCAACTAAGGTTGCTTATCAAGGTCCAAGTAGTAGACGCAAAACCCGTTTTGAAGGAACTCCTGAGTACATGGCACCGGAGCTTCTAAAAGCGCCAGGCTCACAGTTACAAAGAGGAGCTGTGAAGGCGAGCTACCAGACTGACATCTTCTCAGTCGCCATCAGCGTCAATGAAATCTTTACTTTACAAGTTCCGTATACGGACGTCGAACGAACAGTTGAACAACTTCACACAGTCGTTGAGACCAGATACTCTCCTTCTGCTCTTCACCAAGCAATTATTGAAGAAGACGTAAGACCACACTTGGCAGCGAAGTTTACTTCTGACAACGCAGTTTCTCAAATCTCAGATCTCATAACTTCTGGTTGGTCAAAAGATGCTTCAGCTCGCCCGGAAGTAAAACACTACTGCGATGTACTAAAACGAGACGACACAATTAATAGAAAACAATATTTAATAGAACGGGAGAAGGTTGATGAGGTACAAACTGTTGTAAAGGAAGAAGTCGTTTCAAAGACGTGGCAGGAGGTTCTTCGTTCAATTACAGCTGAGCCACCTGATGGTCGTGCGGGTACGATTCCAAAAGTTATTAACGGAAAAGGAGAAGGTACTGCTGGTCGACGTGATTTTATGGAGGATGTTGTCTTCGAACATGAGTGGGTATCTGAAAAGTGTGGAGCTCGTCTGTTTGGTATCCTTGATGGCCATGGTGGAGTATCTTGCGCCAAGTTCATCGCAAAGCATCTTCCCGGTGAGATTGAAAAACGTATTCTCAGTTCTCAGCAAAGTGACATCGCTGGCTGTCTAAAACAAGCCTTTGAAGATGCCCAGGAAAGGTTTCTTCAAGAAAAGGAATCAGAAGACCGTTCTGGAGCATGTTGTACTGTTGCAATTATTCTTGAGTCTCACTTGTGGGTAGCGTGGTGTGGAGATTGTAGTTGTGTTGTATTGAGATCCGATAGTGAGGAATGTTTAACTAAAGATCACAACCCAGGAAGAAGTGATGAGGAAGAAAGAATAAAATCAGCAGGTGGAACTGTCTCAGTAACTGCTGATGGTAAGAAAAGAGTGGGGGGTCGCTTGGCTGTTTCCCGATCATTTGGTGATGAAGGAGTCTGTGGAATGACAGCCATCCCTGACATAGTTCACATCCCTCTCAGAACGATGGATGAGGAACTTGTCCTCGCCACAGACGGAGTTTGGGATGTAATGTCTCCTTCTGATGTTCGCAAGTCACTCTCTGACACTGTACGTCATTCTGACTACGGAGCAAAGCGTCTCGCAATGGACGCATTTAACAGAGGCTCTACTGATAACATCGCTGCTGTCGTTGTCTACTTCAATAATGGTGTCACTCAGTAGCAGCAATCAACTTGACTTTAAGGCTGCTACAAAAACGAAGATTTCCGAACAAAAATGATTCGCGATGTTGGTCTCGTATTCTGATGTAGATTCTCTGCCGACGAAAATCATTTTATTTTCTGATATGTTTTAGTCTCCTCTTTGAGAAAGACTAGTATTAGAGATCCGTGAGCTGCGTTTCGCGTTGACATCTCTCAGACTTTTTGAAATCATTTTGAGAACTTTTTTTTAAGTAGTTCCAACTCACTGCAATCAGTGGTTCTGCTCAGCAATTGAAAGTCAACAAAGGAGCTCCCAGAGCACTAGTTGTCACTGCTAACACTGAGCTCTTCGTTGTGTATCTTACTTTACGGCAGGTGTATAAAATGGAAGTTCCAAATGGCAGGACAACTACTCGATTTTAATATTCGATTCTGAATTGTTATATTTTACATTTTGCAGTTATTAAAAGAAAATGTCGGTCAACGACCAACACCGTCGCAGTACCCTGGCGTCACAAATCTATCAAGAGCTATTAAGTGATGTTGGAATGGGTCAGATGGACGACGAAACGTTTGAAGGACGGAGTGATTTCGGAGGGCAGATGAGCGAAGAAAGCACCAGCTTGGTGTCTGAGTCTGTCGGCCCGAGACCGACACCTGCAGCTACTTCTGCTGATATGAGGAGGGGCAGTCGACAGAGTAGAACGAAGTCGAATAACAAAACTCAGCAGCGGACTGCTTCCGACCCTTCGAAGGCAAATGAGAAATGTGTGAATACCGAGTCGTGTGTTATTCTCACTCGCAAGGAGCGGGAAAATCAAAAGAAGGTTTGGGAACGGCGATTGAAAAAGACAGTTGCTGAAATGCAGCGACGACAAGAATCGAAGGAACTTCGTTCAGAAGTGAACAGATTGTCTGATGAGGTCCGTCAATTGAAGATGCAAATTCCTTCCCCTTACTACATGCCACCAGTAACTTCACCACACCCACATCAACATCAACATCACTCACCTCAGATGTTTATTCAGCAGCGACCTGCTGGAAGTTTAAATCAAAACTTCTCTTCTCCGATGCCAACGCAATTAGTTGGCTACGCGATTGAAGACGGCTGGTCAGCTGGAAACAATCAAAGGACTTCAGACATTCAACATCGGAGAGGTGATATTTACGATGTTTGAAATACCAAACTTCCTTCTGAGTTGGAACAACTAAACTAAAAACGTTCTCAATTCTCAAACAAAACATTTTCTCTGAACTTGTAACTCGCTGTTGTCTCATTCTTGTACTTCGTCGGCAACTGTTTTTTATTTGTTAGCTAACCTGCTGACTACAAGGTGTTCTGCACCTGTCGTGACTTCAATGTCTCAGTTCGATCTCACTAACGACGTATCTTTTTGTATTTGAGATGAGAGAGTTTAAAGTACCATCTTTTGTTAGAGGGGAATGGCTTTCTAACTACGTTTGCTTTTCGTAGTTTCTCAGTCTGGTTTTTGTGTCTTTTTTATATTTTTGATCATCAGCTGAGGCTGTGCAACACGCGGACTTGTCCGAAGTGATATTTGAGTCTACTTGCGAACCGAATTCCCTCATCTCAGTTTCCGACATCATCGAACGAGAACACACAATCTCTGTCTCTTCTCTCTGAGTCTTCTTTTTGCTTTCAGTATGAAGACTGTGAAAGTAACATCGACGAGTTTTGCGGACACGACATGATACTCAAAATGATAATACTTTTTGAAGTTTAGGAAATCGAAGTCACGTGTGTTCCTTTTAAATATTAAATTAGTTTAAAATCTTTACGAAGGTTTTTTGTGTTTTGTTTTTATTCTTATCCTTCTGTGTAGTTCAGTTCTGACTGTTCTGTGTGGCGGTGATCTGTTTCTGTGAATGTAGAACCCAACTACTGTTCATAAGTTTCTGAAGTTGAGAACATCTCAGCTGAGGTTTTCTAATTAGAAATAGTTAGGAGACGTTAACGATCATCATAAGGCGGTTGTATGTATTCTTAAAGTATTTCTTACCATCCTTTTTTTTTTCGAGTTTTTTTTATATGTAAAAAAACTAATCGAATTTTAATGAAAAATAAAATTAAAAAAAAAAAAAAAAAAAAGAAATGTTTTTTTTTTTTTATTGTTTGCGTACGTATTAAGGTTTTTTTTGTAAAGTGACTATTTTCGCCACCTTATTCCAACAGATTTCAGTCTGTAAGATGGAGAACACTAGTTGACCTTATCTTTTGTAAAAACAGTTCATTTCTATTGGAATTGTTAATTACTTTATATATTTCCAACACATTCCAGGTGAGATAAATGTGGTCACACGGAGGGTACGAAGATGACTATGGCGGGTTTGGTAACGAAACTGATGAGATGTTTCAACTCGAGAAGATTGAACTTCCATTCATAACGGCAGCGTCATCAATTCGACAGCTGAAAGTAGGTAACGAAATACTTGCGATGATAATCGACGATACGTCGCGGAGAAGGTGGCAAGTATTTGCTTACAACTTCTCGTCTAACTGCGAACCGCTGCTTCAGCGCAGTATGGATGACGATGTTCACAATATTTTTATCGATCCTAACGGTGCTCATGTTCTAATTTCGTTAAAAAGTGGTGAGAATCATCACGCGAATTTAAATAGCGGCAGGACTGCCATCTGCAAAGACTTGTCAGGAATAGTAGTTGAGAGCGTTGGTTGGGACAAGTCGAGTAACGCGGGTACTCCAGTTCTCTTTGGTGACACCAGAGGTCGAATTCACGAGGCGAGACTCGACCGCCACGGATTCAAACTGACTGGGAAATCAAACGATTCCTGTGTGACGGATCCTCCAACACCAGTTTCTTGTCTTTCAATTGAAAGGTTTGATAATGGAAAAGGTTTCTTAGTAATCGCAACATGTGCGACATCAATAACCGCGAGGCTGTTTCAATTAGTCGGAAGTACGTTGGAAAATGTTATCACAAACACCGCTCAACCATTTCTAAGAGAGATGCCTGGAACTCGATCAGAACTCCAACTCTACAGAAGATCGTTAGATCAATCGCCAGTTGCATTCGCTTGGTCTACGGAATCGGGTATTCTTCATGGGAAAATGAATTTCTCCGTACCTCAGGAAACTGTCCTCGATTCAGAAACTGTTATGTACTTCGACAACTCAGCTCAGGGAGGTGATCCATCGCTCAAGGGAATACTTATTTCTGAGTACCACTTCTTCCTCTTGCACGCTGATCGTATTCAAGTTATTGCTCAACCTCCTGGTTTTAGTTGGATGTCAAAAACAGGAGGCGACAGACTGAAACCGAGCGATCTTAAGGGACGCACGATATGGTCGAAAACCTTCTCTGCTGGAATTCACAACGAAGGGAGGAGAATTGTAAAGGATTTGAAGGCTCAAAAGTTTTACATTCACTCCAAGGTATGTGTTAGTTTTAAATCTTCAGTCACATTGAGCTATTCTTCTTCATTATCAATTCGATAGGATTGAAAGTCTGTTTTTAATTGTTCCGTTAAAATAGCAAACACACCACACAGGGATTCGTTTATGAACTTTACAAAACTAATCCAGATAACCACGCGACGTGGAAAAGGTATTTATTTAATAGTTTTTAATTGTTTCTCATGCGAAGTTTTTTGTATTTCAAAACTTATTATAAAAAACAGCATCCTGGAACGCGCAATGGACAACACTGTAACACAAAGAGAAGCTTACTATGCAATCGCATTAAAGCTTTGTGAAGATGACCCCGCTAGAATGGCTAAGGTAAATGAATCGAAGGGAGACTACTACTTCGACAAAGGAGAACTTGGAATGGCTGCCGGAGTCTACGCGACGACAACGAAATCTTTTGAAGAAACTGCGATTAAATTTATTAAAAATAATCGACAGGATGCTTTACTGACATTCGTTAAGTGTCGATTGAATCACATGGAGAAAAGAATCTACCCGAGATCTACTCAAGAAGCGACTCAAATGTGTTGTCTAACTACTTGGGTTGTTCAACTACACTTAGCGCAGATGAATGCCTGCAGTGATGATCCAGAAAGGTATTCAGAGATTCAAGAAGACTTGAGAGACTTCATCGACGCTTACATAACATACGTCGATAAGCCAACTGTTTGTGAATTGATGGCTTCGACAGCAAAGTCTGAAGAACTTCTCTACTTTGTTGAATACTTAAAAGACTACAAGCGTGTCATCGCTCAGTACGTCACTCATGGTAACCACCAACGTGCCCTCACCTGCCTTGCTAAAGAATGTGTCACTCGAGAATACGAAGAACTTTGGTACCAATTCTCTCCTCGACTAATCCAATACAGTCCTGACGCTTTAGTCTCTGGCTGGATGAACGCCACGAACAACGGACCAGCGACATTCTTAAACCCGGCGAGGCTCATCCCCGCACTGATGAAATACCGATCGGAGTACAACCCGCCAGGCATTAGACAGAATCAGGCAATTAGATACTTGAGGTGGGTTGTTCGCGATAAGAAGAATAGAGACCCAGCTATTCACAACATGTTATTATCTCAATATGCTAAACAGAGAACTGATGTCGATTTGTTAGAATTCCTTCGTGAGCACAGCGACAACTACTGTTATGATCTAAAGTATGCTCTGCGGCTTTGTCTCGCTGAAAAGAAACACCGCGCCTGTGTCCACATTTACTCAACACTCGGATTGTATGAAGACGCTGTAGTATTTGCTTTGAAAACTGAAGATGTTGACCTGGCGAAGAAGGTAGTCGCAGATATGAATCAAGACAATCAGGCGCTTTGTAAGAAGCTTTGGTTACTTGTTGTCGAGTATGTTGTAACAAATAACAACAAAGACGTAAAGGTTGCTATATCAATGCTTCAGGAGAGTAAAGTGTTAGAATTAGAAGACATCTTACCATTCTTCCCTGACTTCGTTCTCATCAAAGATTTCAAAAAAGAGATTTGCGACTCTTTTCAAAAATATAATCGCCACACCGACACCATCAAAACTTTGATGGACGAAGCGACTAACTCCGCCGGTGTTATTAAAAGGGACCTAAACAACGTTAAGTATCGACACGTTTACACTACTGAAGGTCAGAAGTGTAGATGTTGTCAATACCCAGTCTTGTCGTCACCATTTGTTGTGTTTCCAGCGTGTGAGCATTCAGTTCATCACAAATGTTTATTAAAGAAAGTAAAACGCAGTCTTGAAGAAGATGGTTCTTCAAAACGTGATGAGCTCCGAGAGATTATCCGACTTGAAGAACGTTGCGCTGCTCTCACAGAACACGGACAGAGTTGTGAGAGGTACGAAATGGAGATTAATGAAATTGTTTCTAAGGAATGTCCTTTCTGTGGAGACATGCAAATCAGAGAAACCACGCGGTCATTTTTCACCGAATTGGAGATCGAAAAAGATTTACCATCGTGGGGTCTACAGAGACATGGAAGAGATCCTCTCATGTGATACTTTGAATTGTTTACTTATTCAGAAATATTTTATACGATACGACAATAAACCACATTAGTGGACGAAGACGTGTTGTGAGTCGATTACTTCACTTCGAAGAAACGATCTGAATTTATGTGTGCGAGTCGGTTGCTACCATCGCACTTGTTAAATAGAAACACAAATGTCGTAATGGTGGTAAAGCTCCGAGTCTGCTTTGATATTGTGTGTGGGGCTTGCGCTTTAAACCGTTTGTTTGTTTTCGTTCTTTTTATTTTTATTGTTTCGAGTTCGTCCAATGAGATGGGGTCATCGATACCCCCACGTGATACTTAATCGGATCGAGTGTTTGATGTTTGTTTCTGAGTACTCTCGAAAGATTAATTAAATTTTATGATTATTTATTTATTTTTACAGTTTGTTAATTATGATGTCCGTAGAACAGATGGTACATAGGAATTGTTTTTTTTTCACTGCAGTTCAGAGTTTTCGTTTCTTCAGCTTTCACAACAAGAAATGTTTGAATTTATTTTTTCAATTCTCACAATCGGATGGATTCACCGTCAGGGGGAAGTACACCCCGAGGACTTCAGAGATGATGTTTGTGTTGCTTCTGTTAACTCTCACAAGAAACCATTGCCGCTGGAGTTTTGTGAATGGCATGTAAAGGACTCTTGTTGTACTCCAATGCATGATGCTGCAGCACAGGAATTCTTCGTGGGTCTGACTCAGCTGGGATTGCCCTGTACTCACGCAACACACGCGATAAAGCACAGGTACTTACGTCTCCGTTACTGGGGGTGTCTGGCTTGTGACCCTGATGAGCCTCTTTATCGCTATAAAGTGCACTTGGGTTATCCAAAAAATAATATTCCTCCGGAAGTAGTCCCAACAGCGTTGACTTTGGAAGTTTCGACAAATTCTGAGCAATTCACATTAACCCTCCAGGAGGGTGATTACGTGTCTGGTAATAACTCTTTATACTATTTAGAGGAGATGAATATCTTCGTAGCTGATCTGAATGGGTCCCTCCACTATTCAGCTCCGGCAAAGCTCTTCCAACATGCTGCAGACTTAGCTGACTGGAGTGGCAGTAATGTAACAGTCAGGAGAACTACCCACATTCCAGTTCAGTTTTCATGGAGAGTCTGTAAGAGCTTTTTAGATGGAATGTGGAATGGCGCGGGGGATGTTGATGATCGAAACGGTCATTTATTTGACGACTGTGGGATGATTCTAAACGGTGAGGGAGTCATACCGTCAGCTCTGTTTCAGGGACCTACTGCAGCGACGGACTTTATTTCGCAACTTTCACCTCCAAACTTTGATACCGTTGGAGGGTTTCAATTCGTAGTAGTCGATGATGTCAATTCCAACACCACCACCTGTTCTTTGTGTACTCCAGACGTTGCTACTCAAAGTTGTTTGAATTGTCCGAATGGATGTACTTTTAGTAATCTACCAACAGGTCCTGCCTGTTTGGAATTCAATCACGATCTGACTCCGTGTTTTCTTGGTGAAGATACTGGTCTTCCTGGTAGCTTTGCCACCTCACAGATTCCAAAACTTTGGTTTATAATATTATTAGTGATAGTCTTCATTAGTCTCATTTGATGAAATACAAATCGGAACTGTGAAGTGACTACCGACGACGTGTAGATCTACTTTATGATTTACACATGAAAAGGATGGCAATCAATTCGTTGAGTCATAATAAGTATCGCGTTCCCTACTTCTGTAGGAGACCTTTTAAGATATTGTTTTATTATTGGATGTTATTAGATGAGAGCACTTTATATTCTTTTTCTGTACAGGGAGGGTCCTGGGGGTGTACGGGGTCCAGGGACAAATAGATGGATCCAAAGCTGGGTCCGCGTAAGGCTGCAGCAGCTGCGCGGGTTGCTTATTTCTCACAAGAGATTGCCAGACACCATGCAAGTAGAGCACCAGATCCGAGTCTCACTCAGGGTAATGTGGATCCCTTTCAAAGAGGATCGAGAGTTCTATTTAGACACACCGAGGAAGGATGGATTCTTGGTACAGTTCACAGAGCACATCAAGGAAGAGGAACAGGTAAGTTATACTCTATCATACCTGGTGATGTTCGTACCACTGAAGATGGTGTTGAGCTTAGTATGAGTGCAGTTGTTCCTGCTCATTCTCGAGTTAAAGATTTAGTTCGACTCAAGCAGGACGAATTGTTACCAGCCTACGACAGCTGCTTAGTACCTGTTAAGGACTTGCTTCATATCCCTCAACTCCATGAGGCGTTAATACTTCACCAAGTACGACGTTGTTATGAGAAGGAAGAGGTTTATGTAACTTTGGGAAGAAATATTGTTTTGTCTGTCAATCCTGGACAGGATATGAGCGGCGAGAGATATTCTGAAGAAACTTTTGAGAACTACGTTGATGCGAGATCGTCAATAGATCACGGATTACCTCCTCATATTTGGGGAACTGCTCATCAGATGTATTGGAAGTGCATTCGACAAAGTCGAACTGATCGGCCGCAAGCGATGTTGTTTACGGGAGCTGCTGGAAGCGGAAAAACTGAAGCAGCTCATTTGGTTCTTCGATTTCTGACAACTATTTCTGCTTTGCAATCAAACTCTGGACCAGCACGTGACGCTTCTCTGTGGATCGCTAATATGATGATGAGACTCGGACCTTTAATTGATGCTTTTGGTAATGCTACTCTACAGAGATATACAAATAGTAGCAGAATTATCAAATGGACTGAAATATTTATATCAGCCGGAGGCAGTCTAGTCGGAGGTCAATTTCAAGTATTTATGCTCGAAAGAAGTAGAGTGATCCTTCCTCCTGAAGGAGAGCGTTCCTTTCATTCATACTATCACTTACTTGCTGGTAT
The DNA here is from genome assembly GCA_964019425.1 of Flectonema sp. DT1601. Lineage (NCBI taxonomy): Eukaryota > Euglenozoa > Diplonemea > Diplonemida > Diplonemidae > Flectonema > Flectonema sp. DT1601. The sequence goes on along the minus strand of OZ025810.1, from coordinate 94,950 downwards.
TGATTCATCTGTTCGTAGGAGGTTGGGATTAGATGATGCTCGTAAGTATGAATGGTTATTCAGACATGTTGTAGTCACAGATCAAGATGAAGCAATAGATGCCGCAGCGTATCGAAGTAATCGAAAAACTCTCTCAGATCTCGGACTTGCTACTTATGAACTCGACACACTCGATAAGATCCTCGCTGGTATGTACAACACTTGACTTTGTGATGTTAAATTATCTTTTAAATAGAACCACAAACACCAAACAGGAATAATTCATTTGAGATCAATCGTATTGAGTACGCAAACATCATTGCGTTCTGGAAATGTAGAATGGTCGATGGAAAAAGAAGAAGCGATTCGAATGACAGGCGCGCTTTGGGGAATCGAACCGCATCACTTGTTTGCAGAGATTGCTTCTACGACATCTGTTGGAAGAGGAGGTGCTCAAACAAGACGATTGTCACCTGTTCAGGCAGAAGAAGCGAGAAATAATGTCTGCAAAGCCGTTTATTGTGGACTTGTCGAATGGCTAATACGAAGGATAAATAAAGAACTGAACCGAACAGCTACGAGAACCACTCAAGAGAAGCCATCCGGTATCGGCCTCTTAGATATTTATGGGCACGAGAATGACACTCATGGAAACATGTTAGAACAGTTGTTGATGAATACTGTTAATGAAGAAATTCAAAGAGAGTACTACCAGCATGTGTTTGAGAATGAGATTGAGGAATGTCAAAGTGAAGGTCTCGATATGACTGGAAGTATACCACCAGACCCAACTCCAACTATTGATTTAGTAACTGGTCCTGGTGGTGTTCTTTCTATATTAGAAGATCAGGCGAGGAAAGGCGTCAGTTCTGATAATGCCGTCCTCGAACAGTTGAAATCGACTCACGGGTTTCACAGATCTTTATTTATAAAAGGTGATTCTGTTTCTGGATTTGGTATTAAACACCATGCTGGTTTAGTTCATTACGGTCCCATATCAACTTGGAAATCACGAAATGCATTTGTAACTCGAAGTTCTTTAGTAGACATGTGTGCGGATAGTAGTAATCAATTAGTCAGAAGTTTATTTATTCGTCCGATGGAATCACATCCACCATCAGGAGGCGATTACCTGACGACTGATAACATGCTTTCTTCTGAAACTCTCGGACAGCAATACAAACGTACGATGGAATACATTCGCTCAATTATTTTAAGAGACCGCGAGCTCAGCTGGTGCAGATGCATCCGCGGAAGCGCCTCCCTTGGAGGGTTTTCGGGTTCATTAGTTCTCTCGCAATTACAAGCGATGAGTGTACTGGAGACTGTTAGAGTTAAACGAACCTGCTACCCTGTTAGACTACCACACGATTATTTCTTAAGTCGTTATCGAAATATTGTCAGAGGAAGCAGCTACGACAACCCGGATAATGTTGGTGGGATTTCAATCGATTCTGTTCTGAACTTTGCGGGAGTTTCATCGCTCGAGGACTCTCAAATTGGATCTTCAAAAGTATTTTTAAACAACAGCGCTCATAAGAAGTTGGAGGACCTTCGTCTGGAGACACCAAATCCGTCAAAAGTGCTAACGAGTTTTATCGCTGGCAAGTTGATTGCGAAAGCCGCAGGTCTTCGAGGGAAAGCTGATGGAGACGAGAACGACACCTCTCCTGGACCGAAGGGAAGTGTCAATATCAGCGCTATGCAGCAGACGATGAGGGTTTTGGCAATGCACTTGCCAGTTTTTTTGGCATTTGCAAGAGGGTACTTGGCTTACCATTCACTTAAGAAGCAACCCGATACATCGGTTTGTGGTAGCGAGGGAAGCAGACGTTCCTCAGTGGTATCGGAAGTACAAATAGACGACGATGACTCTTCGTATCTCGATAAAGGGATTTTAGCTGTTTCAAAGCCACTTAGAAAGCTGGCTGAATGGAAACGAAATGCGATTCAAAAGTCAAAACAACATCCATTTGAGCCTCCTCCAACTACTGACACACTCAAGAATGAAGCAATACCCAAACACCCAGATGAGCTCAAAGGAAAGCTGTGTTCTCTCGAAAACTACATCGCCCCTGCTGCTCTTATTGATCAAGGGGAAACTAACTTTCGCGATCCCCAAACGGGTCAGCATGACTACACATCAATTATTTTAAAGGAAAACGAGGCACTCGCTAAGATGACGAATGAGGAACTCTTCGACTGTCTCGGACAGGGAAAACGTGAAGTCCACGCTCCTCTCAGACTCAGTAGGGAAGCAATCGTTGCAATCAAGAAACTTGTCCAACAGGGTAAACTTCATGAAAGACATTGTACGCGCGTTAAATTAAATAAACGACAGCTCATGATGGAGCAACGCGGGAAAATACCAGGAGCTAGGGCACCACTGACACCGGGAGGTTTCCCAGAGTCACTTGGACCGTTTGTACTGCGGCAATGCCCTCCGGGTGTTGTAACTCATGTTAGAGACGGGCGGTATACCGTTCCACTAACTGGGAGCTTAGCTCCCCTTGCGGAAGCCTGTGTTCCTGGAGAAGGTCGGGTGTCTCCTGAGAGCCCACTAACACTTCCCCTTGAAGCTAGGAAGAAGGCCCACATTCCTCGAGCTGCTGCGAGTTTCACTTGGGCGTATCCACTTCCTGGAATGGGCGGATTAACAAACCTCGGAATTGACAACAACGCCGCTCTTCAATTTGTGACATTTGGCGGCTTCATCTACCTCGATATGACTGGTAAACCAATATCCACTAACGCTGTTGCACCTGGTGAGGGACTCCACTTTGATGGTCCACACAAGTGGACTTACGACGGAAGTAGAATTGCAGAAATTGAATCATCTGGTAGAATGCAACCTGTTACTATTGAACCTTTAAAAGATGTTGGAGCGAAATACTTTTGTTGGCTGCTTCCAGGAGAGGAGCTGGGATTGGATCCTCCGCCATCACACGGAGGCTTTGCGTATTTATTTAGAGAGCCTTTTGAGCCTCCGTGTCCAGATGACAGATATTTTGTTATTGTAGAAACTGAAACATCCGCCAACCCAGCAGAGGCTGAGGCGTTTTCGAAGGACAAAAAACAAGAACCCAGCGATCTCGTTGAACTACCTCGTATTGAAGGTGTTAAGGAATTAGAAGGAATGGTTGTACATAGGAGAACAGCAACAGCTATTGATGAAGTAATTAAAGCTGATATGTTAGTCCAGGAAGTTAGACAAGATATGGAACCAATAGTACCCCCAACACAAGTGGAGTTAATAAAACACAACAGTACTGTTCCATTTAATGATCCAGCAATCTTATCACCAGTTAGGCATCACTTACGTGATCCTGAAGAATTTGTTGATGTTGAGGGTGGCTACTTAGGATGGAATAAAAACGGACTTCTCAAACCCACTGTGCAGCTCAACTACTCTGGGGAAGCTTTCCCATTTCCAACTGGTATTTCTTGCCCGCTGTCACCACTGCGTTCGAAACCTTTTTTTATTCATCAGATGCCTTCAAACTCTGTCACTGCATTCGGAAAAAGTGTCGACGGCAGACGAAACATCTCGACGACTGATTCCCGAGACAACGAACACGCAAATCAAAGTGGTCGTAAATCGAACATTAAGAACACTTGGTTAGAGATGTATGATAAAGGGTTATGTGGAGGATTGAATACTACAATCGGTGAGAAAAAAGTTAGAGTTGTATCACCGAGTGAGCCACTGCCACTGTCTGACTCGATGACCACAACGATGGCATTTGGTGTTCTCGGATCACATGCTGGACAAGCTTTGAAGAATATTCCAATTCCTGAGAAAACATATGAAGACCTTCAGGAAGAAGAAAAGGCAACTCGTTACTTCGAAAGTATTAAAAATGAACTCGACAGGCAACAGTTTTCTTAGGCTCGGTTACATTCTTCTGTAAGACATAATTGTATCCTCCGCTAACCTCCATTAGAAAGTTATTTATTCTGAAAATAGAGTCGTAGATATTCTACTTCTGGTGTCGAGTTCTTTTATTTTATTATATTCTCATCTCCTAACAGGCTACTGAAAGAGATAATGTGAATCCGATATGACTGAATAAAATTAATTGTGTCCAACAAGAAGATGCCTTTTAAACTCATCTCACAGTCACACACCACGATGTCGATCTTTTCTGAAGGGATTGTAGAGAGTATCGCTGCATCGGTGTTGTCGGGACTGGGGGCTAACTTAGATGGGCCTCCAAAGAAACAATTCACAGCAGGTATGACTGGGAATTGTAAGTTAACTGCTTCAGGTAGCATAGCTCATCAACGATTTGATTTAATAACAACAATAAGTAGTTTAAAAAACGTCGGGCTTTGGCAGATCTTCAGCGGCAGTTTCGAATTACTGGACACGGTGGTGACTATCAACGTGGCAATTCCTGGAGAAGACGGTTTCAGCCCAGTCGTTATAAACGTCGATAAAATAATCTGCGCGACATCGAAGTTGGAAGACGGCTCGCAGGTAAAGACTTACCAACTCGGAACTGTGACTATTGCGATTGCTAACAAGACTGTCGTCACGGCCTATGATTTTTCTGCGACGTCATTTTCCGATGTACTCAAACTTGGAAACATTTCACTGCAAAATATTCGACTTCCCCAAATTCTCATTATTTTGAGAATACTGCATCCGTACATGGGAACAGAAGCCTTGCCCTGTAACATTGAAGGAGTTGAGTCATTCGCAATCACGGGATGTATTAAAGGGATCTCTGTTGACTTTATGAGAGGATGTCATTTATCTATTTCAGGAAGTGATGGAAAGAGTGCGATCTTATTGGAATCAGTTGGTAAATCAGATTCTAAACTAATTGAAATCCAAGACTTGGAAGTCTGTATTAGAGATCAGGAGATTTCAGCATCTGTCTGTCGAGCATACCTGACTGCTTATAAACTTGGAATTGTTTATGATTACATCGCTGTGCTCATTCCTGGGATTAAGTTTCAAGAGAATGTCCCAACGTTACCTCTGAACTGGAAGATAAACATTGAGAGACTCGAAACTATTCTTCACAGTGAGGATACAGATATTATGGTAGCTCAATTCTATCCTCTTGAGAGTCAGATGGGTGCCGTTAGAATTGGTAAAATAAAAGTAACGATGGACGAGGATGTTATTTGTGAATCAAATGTTGATAACGGAAGTTGTTCATCAGCAGCTGTTCGAATCAATCCAATAATTCAAATGATCTCAACTGTTGGTAATGACGGGAAGGCTTTCTTACAATCTCAGAGATCTTTTATTGTTGACGTCGCTCCATTTGATATTAACATCGACATCAGTCAGTTGTCTTATTTATTACACCTCCACACAGTTCGTAATAAGTGTTCTGATGCTCATGCACTTCTAGCAGCTGTTTTATTAATTATGCAACAACACGATGCGAGAGCTGAGACATGTGGAGGTTCCTACGGGAAAGTCAACATCGGTGATCGCGAGGATTTCGCAGAGTCTCAGGTCTACTTCTCTTGCATGACAAACACTGTTGCTGGAACTCTCAGACCATCAATAATGAAGAATTCTTCTTCTCTGAAGAAGAAGGTATCGTTTATTGATCAGAAAATAAATATCTCCGACCAACTGATGCCGTGTTCTCATATTAAACTTCATTCAGGAACTGTTGTGAAGTTAACGAGCAGGGCGGAAGTGCAACCGGACGGATCAGTTTTTAAGATGAGATTTTCTGAACAAAGCAAACCGTTGATAGCAACCTGTTGTTTGGGAGAAGTTGTATTTGAGGATGTCGGGAGGACGAAACAACGTTTGTCGATTTCAACGTTTTCATACGCCATCGACTATGAAGAAGCTCCAGACGTATTTCTAACAGCGAGACTCGACGTGTCAGATATTTCTGTTGATAAGCTCAGCATCAAATCACTTACTGGACCTGATGACTTAGAAGTAACTTGTAATATTGAAGGATGTTTAAAGATAACTCTTTCTGAAATAATGGCAATGCTACCACTCAGATTTATGACCCAGTTCTATATCGATCAATATAATATTATTATGGATCAATTGGAGGAAGACTCTGATGTCATGGCGAACCAAAGCGCAGACCCGCTGGGAAATGTAACGACAAAGGTATTTATGAAAAAAGGTGTAGTTGCTTTTTGTACGGCTCCCCTGATGCTCAGTTGTGCTGCTGTCGAAATAGCAACGGAGAGCACTTCGTCGGACTTCTCAGTTTTGCTGACGGATGCGAAGATTCTGGAGGACGGTCCGATTTCAATTTCAAGTTTGACGTTTTCTTATCAGCCGTCTAATTCGAAACTCGGCATTGTAATCACTTCCTTTGTTGCTTCGGAGGGATCAGCTAACGAGTTGCTTGTTACTTACGATCGAATGAAGCACTTCTTGCCCAACGGATCAACAGACACACAGAATACTGCAACCAGTTCGGGTAGCCCACTTGTATTGTACCTCGTCGTGAAAGGATTTATCGTGGAAATTCCGGGGGCAGTGCTGGACGTGAACAGAATAAATTTAAAAATCGACCCGGAGAAGAAACTCATTCATCTTAAGAAATACTTAGATGGTTACGATATGCACGTCTATGCGGCGGTAAAAGATTTCAAAAAGGCGCTGAGCTTTGTTACTGAAGTGCAAAACAAGTTGAGTTACGATTCAACCCAAAGTGGTACATCAAATCAAACAGAAGATCAAACAGAAACTGGTTGGGAAATCGAAGGGAAATCAGTAAGTGCTGGCTCCTTTATATTTGATATCGATGATTGTTTTGATGGGATTAAATCGACTGGTGTTGTTCGCTTTTCTGTGAACGGTCTCTCTCTAAAGCTGAGCAGCGGCTATCTCGAATTCAAGACTCGCCTGACACTCGCATACGATCCGAATGCTGTAGTTGGAAGTAATAAGATCTATCGTTACCATGATAACTTGGTTGTGTCTAAATCTGAAAATAGACTTTTTGATATTTCCTGGGAGGCGGTGTCTGTTCTGACTGATGGAGTGTTCGTAACGACAACAGAATTACTGCAAACCGACAACGTGATGCTTTCAATCCCCAGCGACTGCTGTTGGAGGCTGCTGATGTTGTCCAAGAACATCATTTCCGCCATCAGTTCGGAAGGAGAATCAGAAAAACCGATTCAGCTATCGAAAGTTCCCATTCCAGGTGCGGATCCATATGCTGGAATGCCGAAATTTCGATTCGTGTTTCCGAAACCTTTTTCTGTGACGCTCTCTCTCGTTGATTTACGAAAGGAAACATTCTCACTTCGGACAATGGAAAAAGATTTTACCGTTTCTGAGCTCTGCAATTTGTATATGGTTGTTTGGGATCGCCTCGTTAGTTTCTACGGGTTTGCGATAACTGTTGTCAGCTTACCTGGATGGCTACTTAGGAAGATACTCGGAGTTAAACCTCAAAAGATTGCGAGTGCTGCTGATATCGACATCACTAACGACAGGAAGCACCTCGATGTCATGAGTATCCCTCGCCCACAAGGAAAGTGATTAGAATTGATTCCTGCCTTGTATCTTATGCTTCGCTCAGGTCTAGACCTCAATAAGTTCGGTAAAGTGGATGCACAAGGTTCTTAATAAAACCTCCGAAAAAGAAAAGAAATTTTGGAAGAAATCATTTGAAAAAAACTTGTGTGAAATCTGACGACCTGGACATTATTACCACAGAGACCACTTGCTTGTTTGTTTTGTGTGTTTGTTATGTAAACCTACGGACGGAGTGTTATTTCTGTTTCTTTTAGTTTTTAGTGTTTCGGTCCGGAGCTCATCGCTCAGTTTTTAAAATAATATTTTACTGCTGCAATCTTTACGCTGATGATCTTCGCAGCTACAACGCATTCGAGTAAATCGATATTTTTATTAATTTATTGAAATCCCCTTTTAAGGTATTCTTGACTTGATTAGTCAAAAAGGTGATTCTTGGGAATGGTACTTTTGTCGTTAACAATTCTCACCTGCCTCTCTTGTCGTAGAATGCTTTATTTCCATATTTTTGTCGATTTCCGAAACTATTTTTTGCGGAATTAAAAGTTTTCCCATTTCTTATTAATTGGGAGGAAGGTGAAAAAGGGGAAAAAACTCGGCACGTTTCAGAGGGAAATTCATTCACTTAACAGAAAAACACCAATTTTGATGAAAAAATGAGAACAAGTCGATGAGCACCAAGGGAGGGAGACAAGGGACCAATGAGTCAGGTCTACTCAAAGTTCAACGTCCTTCACAACCTATACCTCTACCTAGTTGGGAATTAATAGATGACACTCAGGCATACCAATACACGTGGGAGGGGGAGAAGTTGGTATGAAATTTTTTTGATATTTTTTGAGTTGCAAATCAGCTGCAACCAACCCACAGTTAACTTGTTATGAAGCTACTCAGAAACGAGAAACTAAAACAGCACGTAGTTCGCATGGCGCAGACTCTTAAAGAATCAGAGCAACAATATTCATTCATTCACTTGTCAGGAAGTGATGGTAAACTAGACCACTGGGTTCCGACTGAGGACCTGAAAATTTCCCGCACAAAAAGAACGAAAGTAGATCACATTCCTGACAAACATTTAAAGGTGAGGAAAGTAGACCACATCGTCTTTAATAAAAAGATAATTCCCTGTTGGTACTTTTCACCATTCCCTGCGGAGTTAGATGAACAGCTTAGAGAGAACGGGGGTCGGTTGTATATTTGCGAAGTCTGCCTAAAGTATTCAACAAAGAAAGCAGCCTATCGACAACACAAAGTGAAGAGCACAGGATGTAGTGGGAATAGTGTTCTGAAAGGATTATATTGTCCACCCGGATCTCAGATTTATAACAGCTCTCGAGGCAAGACAAGCGGCTGGTCGGTTTGGGAAGTTGATGGCGGGCCGGCTGTTGGAACTGGAGATGAAGAAGCTGCAGCTTGGGAAGGTGTTTCTGTAATGACGCACACCTTTCCTTTTAACAGCATTCAGTTTCTTGAAGAACAATATCGTACTCGTTACTGTCAAACTGTTTCATTGATATCTCGTTTATTCCTCGACAGTAAACTTAATCGTTACGGAATTAATCCATTCAAGTTCTACATCCTCACTGAGGAAACTTCTGACCCTGTCCCTCGTCACTGCTATCGGGGAATGTTCTCCCGCGAGAAGAGTCACTCCAGAAATAATTTATCCTGTATCACTGTATTACCACCATGGCAACAAGGTGGGTGGGGAAAGCAACTAATTCACATCAGTTACTTATTGAGTCGGGTAGAGAGACAACCGGGGACGCCTGAGAAACCGCTCTCTGTTTTGGGAAGACGAGTGTACAATTCTTATTTTAAACATCAGATTTTGACGTATCTGCGACACGCTAGTTTTCTACCATACCCACAGGATGCTATTCCTTACCATGTCGTTCTTTCTGATACAGTCGCAGCGACAGGTATCGATCGAGATGATGTGACGGCGACATTCGAAATTCTCAGCATCGGTAAGAGAAAACGGAAAATGGTCGACAAGTTTGTCGATCTCAGTATTCTCCCGGAGTCACAGATTAACAACTCTAATACAGATGTTTCACTTCTTTATCACATTAGTGTTGCTGAGTCAGTTGGTCAGCCTGTCATTGATGAATAACACTAACAGGTCTGGTTATTCAGATAAAGAACTTCTTGTGATACTTCACTAGTTGGCGATTAGACGTGTTGTAGCATCTGAATGCTACCTACTTAAAATGTTTTGTTAGAATTACTTTTCAGCTTCTATCATCATCAGCTTCGTAGCTGCAATCACTCTTCAGATAATTGTTTAGTTGTAGTAAAGTAACATCTTATCTCAGGACCATAAATATTCTTATCGTACAGATGTTGTTTGATTTTGTTTTGTATCAATTCATCATTTTGTAGTTATTCATTTCGTCTTTACAGTGTCGCGGTAGCATAAGGGAGCCTGCCATCCAAACACATGCCGGTTCCAACAGCTGGTGAGCTGGCCGGGCGTTCAGAGAATAATCGCGAGTTGTTAGAGAGATTGATATCCAACACGGCCACGATAATTAGAGATCAGAAGAAATGGTTTGTGGGGTCAGACGGACCACCGCCTCCGGGGGTAACAGCTTCACCTAGCCCGGCAGCAGAGAGAGTCAGTCAGAGCCCAGCCAGCATGACTGCTAATGCGCAGTTGTCGATTTCTGCAGTTGATGCGATGAGGAATGTTGCCTGGGGATCATCAACACTCGATCCTGCAATCAGATCACTGAGCCCGAGTCTCAGCAGAGGTAGAAGACCACCTGAAAGAGAGATCGCTTCACCACCACCGGGTTACAACATTACAAACAACAGGACTGATCGTCATCAGTCTCCGAGTAGAATATCACCAGCTCCCTCACCTATCGCAAGACAGCTTCCTCTCTCTCCGACTTCTCCGACTTCACCAGAACTCGCACCCCCTTCTGTGTCTCGCACTCAGAGTCCCATTCGAATTCGACCTCCTGCACCATTTGCGATTACACCGTTGCCAGTTGTTGTCATCCGCCCTTCAACCAGAACACTTCGTGCAATGGATCGACTTACTACTTCAGTTCATAATAACCAACGAGCACAAGTGATGCTGAGGTGGACTTCCTTTGTTATCTTCAAACAGAAATCAAAAGTAACTGAACTCGAGGGTGCTAAAACTGAGTGTTCGCGACTTCAGGAGCTGCTTCGATTGAGTAAAACAGATGTGGAAGTCGCACAAGCTCGTTTGCAAGCGAATGATGCTCGACTCGATGCGTTCGGAAGAAGTGAAACAGACACAGCTACGAGGATTCAGCAACTTAGAGAAGAATACGAAAAACAAATTACCAAACTCAGGCAGGAAGCAGAGGAAAGTCGGGTGACCCTCGCGACAACGCAGCGAAGTTTGGAAGAAATAACATCCGAGTTGGAACGTAGCAGACAACAAGCTTTGGCAGATTCGCGCGCAGGAGGTGCGGATGCTCAACTTCGAATTCAAGAAGCTATCATGGCGAAGGCGCAACTGCAACAGGAGTTAGTGTGCGCGAAAGCAGCAGAGGAACAACGGGAGAAGGAAAATCGTCACCTGCGAGATGAGATGCTGAGCGAGCAATCAAAGATGCATCGCGAGATTACCGCGATCAGAGCTGGGCACGTAAAGGAAATCGAAAGTGCGCTAATGGACCAGCAGCGAGAATACGAATTAAAGATTCACCGACTCAGTACTGACCTCGAAAATATGAGAACTGAACTCTGCGAGACGCTAACCTCTAAACGTGATATGGAAGGTGTTCGAGCTGACCGCTTGCAGGAAACACTAAAATCTCTTCGCGCTGAGTTAGCTACAAGCTGCCAAAACGAGGCCCTGCTGAGAGAGCAAACAGACTCACGTCTTCGTGAAATCGACGGACTTCGCAACGAAGTTAACGCTCTGCGAGGAGAGAATAGTCGACTTAATGAGAGAACGATGCTGACGATGAACAACAGTCTGCATGACGTCGCTTCACTGAAGTCACAGCTGGCAGATAAGAAGGTTCTCGAAAATGGAAGTCATTCACTGATGTTGAAGGTCGAGAGTGAATTAGAAATGAAGAACCAACGAGTTAGATGGCTTGAACAGGAGATTGGGAAACAGCAAGTTGCATACGATGAATTAGCTCGACAACTACTTGAGGTGAGAACTGATAAAGAAGCCATGATGCAGGGGTCTTATGATGCAAGAACAGCAGCAGCACAGGCAGAAGTACATCGTCTCGCTGAGACAGAAAAATCGCTTTTACTAACTCACCAACTTGAGCAACTCCGCGCGGAATCCCTTGATGCGCGTGTCCAACTTACTGAACTTCGATCACAACTTGCGAGCACTCTCGCGCGATTGGAGGGCAGAGAAGACGCGCTGTTGGTACTAAAAGAGGAGTTAATACGAACTCGAGAGCAACTCGCAGCAGCTGAGCAACTGCTAATGGCAAAGTCGAGGAACATCGACAATCAAAAAGCCTCTGAGGAAAAGCAGCGGCTTATTGAACACTTGGAAAGCAGACTCAAGGCAATGCAAGAAGCATTAGATGCGAAGGACAAGGAGTTGGCCGAACTTCGGAAGAAATTAGAAGAAATGACATTTGCGAAGGCTAAATGTGAAGCAGAAAGAGATTTATTTCAAAAGGAACTTCGTGACAAAGAAGAAGAGTTGAAGAGACTTCGAGCGCAGATCGCTGCTTTAGAAGAAAAAGCTGCCCAATCGGATGCTCTAAAAGACGAGTTGTTTCGTCAGAAGGAACGCAACATGGAACTGGAGCGACAGATTGACGATCTCAAAAGAAAGCTGCGAGACGCTGAGTTGGCACTCGGCAATCATTCGAAGGAATTACTGAAGCTGACTGAATCCCTTCAACAACAAATCGATCAAAACGACAAACTCCACAAAGCTGCGAAGAAGGCCTTCCTTGAGCGGCTAGAGGCGGATGAAAACGCGGCGAGGAATGCGATTGCAACGAGTGAATCAGAACACAGACGTCGTCTGCAGGAGAGTTTATTTCAAGAGATGCTTAAGAACCTCATTAAGAAGAATAAATGTCTTCGTAAAAAGACAGCTGAAATGCTTCAGAAGAAGTCACTGCAAACCCGTCTTCGCAGATACTGGAAGCCACTCTGCGAGTATGGAGGAAAGTTGTCGAAATTAAAACTCCTTCAGTGCCAGCACGAGAATGAAATATTAAACAAGGCGGTGGCAGAGCTTCGCCAGCTGATACGAAAGCAGCAACTTCAAATTGTGTCACTTCGGGAACACGGTGTTCGCTTCTTGCGGAGACTAAACGAAAATAAGATCCGCCACAAGTTCTTTACGAAACTGTTGGTAAAGCGGATCAAAAAATTGAAAAACTCAAATTCAAAATATCTTCTCAAAGTGACGAATAAGAACTTACTAGCGAGACGTTTTATTACACTTCTCGCATGGACTTTACGACAGAAGCGTCAGGTGAACACTAACCCCAGACGATGTTTAACACTCAGAGCGAAGCGAACACTTGCTAAGAGTTTGTACAACAACACATCAGTTTTAAGGAGATGGAAGTACTTCGTCAAGTGGTGGAGATGGATGCTGCGTCACCGCAACCGTAAGCGAGTATTGGAACTGATGAATAGGAACAACGCAGTGGTAGGTCGTCGCGTGATGCTCGCATTCTTTGTAAATATGTTGAAGCAGCTCCACAAGGCTCTCGATTCGGAAGACCAAACCTTAATAGCTCAGCGTTCAACAATAAGTAGGCGATACAGAAATTCCCGTCGCAGGGCCGCTGAAGCACTCGGACACTCAACCAACCTCGCGCTCTTACTTCGATACCTCAGCCGTTGGAGAGCCGGCTGGCAAGATGGCCGTTTATTAAAAATGGCGAACCGGTTGCACGGAATTGAAAAGCTGCTCGTTGGAAAAGAACGACCAGCTCCAGTTGGATATCAAACAACACCTCCTACAAGTCCGACAGATGCAGGAGATCTACTTCGTCCGATGCAGTTACACGAAACTATTGAAAGACTCGAAATTCAAATTCAGGAGGCGCACAACGCCCAGAAACTTGCGTTGGTCTCGGCCGACCTCCGCAACAGCGGGTTAGCGACGTATTTACTGTCGTCAGAATTACAAAATGCCTTCCAGTTGACGATAAGTGATGAGTCTAAGAAACGAATGCAGGTAGACATCGAACAACAGAAAGGATTTATTCAATTGTTACAAGACGCCTTGTGGGGAACACACATGTCGTGGGTCCAAAGGTCGAAGTTGACGGACGTACTTCATATCGAATTGGAGGCATCTAATGACAGACTAACTCGTGAGGACTTCGAGAACAACACACTGCGTCGTGAGAACGCCGCCCTCGGTAGTCAGTTGGAAGCAACGGCAATGCAAATGTCGGAATCACAAGCGATCGACGGCTTGCGGCAGCAGGAACGTAACAGTGAAACTCAGCAACTCCAAATAGCGCTAATGGAAAGCGAAGCCCGTCTCGCAGAAGCACATCGAGAGTTGGAGCGATTGAAAATTGCGGTGTCGAGCAATCAGTTCTCAAATTCCGACGCCGCACTACACCTCGGGGAAGAGAATCAACGACTGAAGTCACTTATTGTCGCTGAATTAGGAAATATGAGATTTGAGGGAGACATGGCTTCTATTATTCAGTCTGAAGCCATCAGCAGGCTGCAGTTGGACAGATCTGAACTGACGATGCGAATGGAAGTAACTTCGATAATGTTGCGGCAAGAAGTTGGGTCACTCAAAAATGAACTTTTCAGAGTGCAGTACAAATCAATTCCACCAACGGCTTCGAATAACGACGACCGCCTGCAGGGAGAGTCTGCAAAAGCTATTCAGCAGCTGCTGTTACAGCTCGATATCGAAAGGCAAAGTTCTGAACAACATTTGATGTCCACACTCGAAGAGTTGGCTAACTCTTGCAGCAATCAGTCAGCTGTTCCGCAACTCCACGCAAGCTGCACAGCTCTCTCAGCAGAGCTTGAAGTCGGTAAGAGACATCAAATTGAAAGATTCACGCAGGCGATAACAACTTTGGAAGGACGATTGTCAGACGATGAGCAGCTTGTCATCGACCAGTTGGTGATGTCTTCAGGAGCTGAATTAGATTCCCGTCACGTAAGTGAAAGGAGTGCAGCGGAAACCGAATGGGAACTTCAAATTGAAAAGACGGTAACCGAATGGAATTCTTACATGATGACAGGTCAGTTCCTCATGTTGCCGGCCACCAGTCAGAAAGAAGTCCAAAGAAAGAGCGACGTGGACATCCATCAAACGCAATCAGCGATTGATACACATCGACAGCTTCTTTTATCAAAACAGTTGAGAGAAAGAAGGTCATTCGATGATATGATTTCAGAGCAGCAGCGACGAGTGTCTGAAATCCAAAAACTTCGTCACGAAGTTGTAATGCGACAGATTAGCGAAGTTGCGGTTGCTGACAATGAGTGGGCTGCTACTTTCGAAGGCTACATTCGGGAGTTTGAGAGCCTCGCGCTCTCCCGACCTGGTATGAACACAACTGAATTGATTTCTCAGTTCTGCGCTCAAATTAAATGCAGCCACAAGATTCATGAGGCTGAACGTCGCCAACTGACGGAGAGCCACCTCATCGATCTCGCGGAGGCATCGACGCTCTCTACCTCCTTTCGCTCTGACCAACCGTTTGAGAAATTAGTTTTTGCTGTCAACACTCGCCCTAAGATATTAGCTTACATATCTGACAGCCATCGACTGCTAACCAACTGCAAATTTTCAATTCAGCAAGTCGTTGATTTGATTCAAGGATTACAATTGACGTCTCAGATTCCACAATCTGTTTTGTCGACGTTGTCTAACAAAACTGCGAAGGGAGCCCCGAGATGGCATGAGGACGGATTGGTTTCCCCGAGACCTCTCGAGAAGTATGTGAACCCGCAATTCAAATCCCATCCTCTGCTGAGCGATAGTGTTGACAGCGGGTTGCCGCAATCTGACAGTAGAAAGTGGCAGCAACTCGCCTCTCTCGAAACCCGTTCCACGTCACTCAGACGGAAGGCTACTCAGGAGCGTTCTGGAACACCAACTCGCTCTGGAACTCCAGTCGAAAGGAGGCGAAAAGACGAAGAGGATGCCAAGCGGCTCTCTCTTATAATCGAACGGATAACTTTCTCATCAGCGCTCTTGAGCGAAGTTGAAATGCTGAGCAATCACATTATTACTTTCTATCTCACTGACAACGAACGGCATCACTTCGCTTTCCCTGTATTGCCGCCAGTTCCCGCAAGTGATGCTCGCACGGCAACACTGAAATACATTTCATGTGGTGATGATGAGAAGGACACAATTGCACGTGCTGCTGCCATCCTTTTCGACAGACAGCAGGATCCTGTAGAGGTCCTGTAGTAGAGGTCCTGTAGAGGTCCTGTAGTAGAGGTATGTCTTTTAAATACAATTACGTAGACAGTTGTTGTATTCTTCTGGTGAGGGAAATCTAAATTAAAAATAACAGCACCTCGGAAGAAGTACGGAATCGGACGCTAAATATTTTGTAAAATCTTTTCATGTCTTTTTGGTTTCACTGTTTTCTATTTTTTTATTTTTCTCTCTCCTATCTATCGAACGTGAGAACTCTTCATTACGAGTGTTCTGAGTCCTCTAAGCTCCTCCTGCTGAAGTAGAAACTATTCCTAAGTAATGAAGGGATTGGCTACTCAGATTGAGATGTCATAATTGCTTTTCTTTCTTTTCATTCGGAGTTGTAAAAGACGTCGTTAATTTGATAACTTCGAGAGACTTCTTTCCGTCTGAAGCTGCTTGTGAAGCTACAGTATTTGCAAGTTGCTGCTCACTTTACATCGGTAGCTTTCTCAAAGTTACCCGATCCTCCTCTTCAGTATTCCTTTTTATGTTAATCTTATGTAAGACAGTGTGATTCACGTTTTGGTAGCCCAGTACTCTCTAAGTTGCTAAAAGTAAACATTCCTTCCCTTTATCCCACATTCCCTTTGTACCTGTTACTGCTGTTGTTTTTAAGACATCTTTATGTCGTAGATTCGAAAATAGAACTACTGAAAGAATTGAAAATAAGATAACTCTCCGAATTAGAAATACACTCGTGGAAATGTGTACCCGAAAACATTCTTTCAAAAGAGAAATAATTGCCGAGCAACGAGATGAGAGATGAGTCTGAAATGGTGTTCGCTTTTCGACACAAGCGAGTGTGAACCTTAACCTTCTCTCGTCTGTGTGTAGCAGGAAAAGGTGCGAACCTCGTTACGCTCTTCTTATGGAAAGAGCAACAAATTAGAATCCCGTCCCCTTCCTCAATCCCAACATTCCAAACCTGTTTTAATCCAGAATGGATTTTAGTTAACTTTTAGATGAAAATGTACCCGACTAGGATAAGTGTTGTTTATAAAATATTGTTGTTCATTTCCCAGGTGATCCGAACATAAGTACTATTCTCGTACGGAGAGCAGTGAGTGTTGCAATCTGACTTCTTTGTGTGTAAGGAGGATCTTGCTCAGAGGGAATGAAACTAAAGTCTAATTTTAGTTGTCTTTAGAGGGAATACTCGTGCTCTTCAACAATAGTTCACTTCAAAGGCGTACAAAACTTTCAATCAACATGAGTCGTTCTCACCGCCACTCTGGGGGACACCATGGCCAACGGGGCAATGCTCAAGATGATGATTACTACAACGTGTTAGAAGTTCCCAGAGCTGCTTCGGAGGATCAGATCAAAAAAGCTTATCGTAGGATGGCTGTGAAGTGGCATCCGGACAAGAATCCGTCAAACAGAGACTTTGCAGAGAAGAAATTTAAATTAGTTGCAGAAGCTTACGAAGTATTAGCTGATCCGAGAAAGAGGCAGCGTTACGACATGTACGGTAAGTCTGGTTTGGAGAATGGTGGTGGGTCGTCACAGATGCATGATCCGTTTGATATTTTCAACGCGTTCTTTGGAGGAGCTGATCCTTTCGCAGAATTATTTGGAAATAGCGGATTTGGGAGATCTCCATTTGGTAGTATGGGAGGAATGGGAATGGGAGGGATGGGAGGGATGATGAATATGCAAAGTTTTGGTGACATGGGAATGGGAGGCAGCAGCATGTCGATGATGTCGTCCTCGTCGATGGGAGGCTCGGGAGGAATGAGCAAGTCAGTGAGTCAGCAGACAGTAATTAGAGACGGAAAGCAAATTACTCGCACCGTCACTAGAACTACGCAACCCGATGGTACCGTTCACGAAGATGTGGAGGAGTCGGTGAACGATGCTTCAGCTGCTGGCGTATGTAAATTATGATCAAAAAAGATCTTTTACACCGACTGCCATCAATTAGTTCTGTGAGGATTTCATCGCATCTCACAATCAGGTGAGTGCCACGTGCAAACGGGAAAAAAAAAAAAAAAAAAAAAACAGTCCATCAGGGGTGGCAGATCCACGATGATGACTAACAGTGGATTCCTCTTCTGAGAGTCGAGTGATATCTGAAGTTACATTCCAATTCATCGTCTCAGTTCACAACTCGAAGTAGGCTGCTTACAGACTTTATTGGAAGTCGTTTGTTTTTAAAAAAATTGTTTTTTATTTACAGTTTGAGCTGTTCGCTTGTGACACTCAGCCTTCCTTAGTTTTCTTCTTTTTTTTTTTTTTTTTTTTGGTTTCTCCCACAAGCCTTTCCTGCTGGGAAATTTATAGATTTGAATTATTTGAATTATTATCATAATTGAGGAATTAATATAAAGAAAGTACTCTGCGAGTGTCAGGAGGGGTATTTTATTTGAAGTACCCCTCCTGTTGTCCTCCAGCTGATGTGAAATTCTAATCTGCTTGACTTCCTTATTTACTTCGTTGAGTCCTCTCAGAATCACTAGCTTGAAACAAAATATTTAGGTAGTTTTTTTCTTTTCTTTATGTTCATTTATTTTTTTTCTGTGGTTTCATATTTGGTTCTTGCGGACAATTTCAGCCGCCATAAAACAAAAAAAATTAATTTTATTTTATTTCTCTTTTCTTAGTTTCCTGTTTGCAGAGTTGCAAGCACGTCGCATATTTCAATAGACCTTCTGACTGTTTGTATTCTACTGGAGCAGCTTTGTAATCAGCTGGTGTCTGCCTCACGGTCGTTGTCATAAAAGCAGCAAGCTGTTGTCAACTACCTGCCTGCTCCAGCGATTCACTAGAGAAAATTTATTATATATTTTTATATTTAAGTAATACCCCGCACATAACACAAACCGCGTCTCCCTTTTCCCACAATGAGATGTCCGTGTCGATTTAATTTTATCGCTTTACAGGTTGCGGTAGCTTCATGTCAAATGGGGTGTGCGTGGAGCGCGTAGTACTTTCGTAGTTTAGATTTCTAAATATATTTGTTTCCCGTCGGCATCATTCAACTCGCTAGCAGATTACACGAAATATGATTTCCGTACTCGCAGTCGTAATCCCACTTCTGTTGAGCTCCGTTCAAGAGCTTACAGAAGAACAGGAAGCTAATTACGATAAATATGTCGACGCGGCGAGGTGCCAAGCATGTGAGGAGTTGGTTGAATTTGTGGAACGCAAAATGAATAAAACCAGCAGGGGAAGGAAATTAAAAGAACTCGACGCTATTGAATTCTTAGACCTCGCGTGTGAAGGGAAGGCGACGAAGAGTATTCACTACTGTGAAGAAGGTGTTGATAAGTTTGGAGACGACATTACGGAATACATTAAAAATAATGAATACGACAAGAGCTTTAAAGACAAGACTTGTACCACCCAATGCGAAATAAAAACTGAAATGAAAGCAACACTCGACAACATGAACACCGATTTCGAAGATCAGGTGGCTGGAGAAATGGGAAATCTGATACTCGAAGTAATACTCGGAGTGGTTGCTGACTACTGGATTCACATGATTATTGGATTCACTGCTGTTGTATGTAAATTATACTTTCAGTAGTATTGCTAATCAAATCAAATCAAAAAAAAAAAAAAAAAAAAACAGATTTCACTCAACGTTTGGCTCATAAAGACACTCGAGAGACTTCGTCAAGAGCAGGCTGCCAGAGATGGAAAAGCTGACTGATTCCGATATCGATTTGGAGTTTGTTTTCAAAGTCAGTACGGCAGAACTGAAAGACGCTGTCGGGTCGTTGAGCCTTCGCTTGGGGTAGTTGAATTTGTGGCGGTGTGCCTTCCGCACTTTTAAGTTATTTTATCTATTTTGTAATAATTCGTATCTTTTAATCAAGTTAGAAACTTCAAACCAGCCATTTAATTTAAGAAGATGTCGGTTCTCAATCAAGTTGCTGGGATTTTAGTTCTCAAGATGATGTTGATGCACTTTTTAACAATCCGTGCGAGGTACATGTCGAATAGGCATAAGTGGCAGGAAGACGCTCGTACGGCACAAAGTCTAGTGGGTGATACGATAAAGGTGTTAACTTTGTGTTGGGGACCACAAATAGATGTCGACAGACTTTCTGGAGTAGTTTCCAACTCGATTGAGAATGAACCATTCTTTTTGATTGCTGCGAGTATGCTGGGAGGAGGAAGTGATGATTTGATGTGGGCATATTGTATCGCTAGATGTCTGCACGCGTTTTTCTTTTTGGTTAAATTGCAACCATTCCGCGGGATCGCCTACTGTGTCGCACTGGGAATTAACATCCACTTTGGGTGGAAGCTCGCTAACTTTCAAAAGTCTAGCAGCGGCGGTTGGTTCTAAACCACAATGATGGGCAGAGGTTCCTCTTCAGGGATTCTTTGTTTTACCTTTCTATAAAGTAATTAGTAGTTTACATTGATGTCAGTGTGAGTGTTATTCGATACGTATCAAAAAACCCTTGTGGAGATGCAGATAACTTGTTCCGCTTTCATCTTTGTCAAACATTTTGTTGTTCCCCTTTTCAAAAAACATCCCTTTCAGTTCCGCATACAAATTTGCAATCACAGTAGCTGTCACATGTTTTCTTTTTTCTGTTAATCATTCTCGCGATAAAGGCGAATAATGATAAAACTGATTGCTATTCGGCTACTTTGTCTCCAACTTTGCATGCGGATGATTGCTGACCCTTGTGTTGCTATTTTGTGATCAATGCGCTTCACTTTCTGATGCTAAATGAGGTACGCAAAGATGGAAAGAATCAGAATTTACTAAGATTTTTCAATGCGATCAAACTACCAAACTGAGAACCGAGCGGACTAGCTGTAGCATTTCTGTCAGCCAGCGGCGCTTCGTTGCGGCGCCTCTTCTTAGGTAAGAATCAGTTTAGTTGGAGGCATGTTTTCTGCAAGTCAGGAATCCTGAAAGGCCTTCTTTCCCCTCAGTCGTGCTACAGAATTTTGAAATTGAAAATTTCTTAAATGAAATAAAAAGAATGAATTGAACAAAAGGTGTAGCAAGCAACAACAAACATAATTCAAAATATTTTTTACAAAAGCTCTGAGAGAAGAACATAAATATGGCTGACGGAGAGCCTTCGAACCCACCAGCAGAGGAGAAAGACAAAAAGGAAGTAAAGGAAGGGGAGAAGGAAAAAGAGGAGCAGAAGGGAGACCAGAAGGCGGAAGAAGCTTCTACAGAAATTGCGGCAAAAGAAGAGGGAAAGACCGAGACTGACAAAAAGGAGGAAGAAAATGAAAAGGAGGTAAAATCCGAAGAGACAAAAGAGGAAGAGAAGCAAGAAGCCAAGGGTGAAGATGAGACCACTGAAGATAAGGAAGCCATAAAAGGAGATGAAAAGGAAGACGGCGAGAAACCTACTGAAGTCACTACCACGGGTGATAAACCGCCACCAGATTTTAAAATAGGAGACTGGTATTGTCAATCGTGTGGGATTCACAACTTCGCTCGTCGCAATCAATGTATGGCGTGCCACCATTATAAAATGACTCAACCCGCAATTCCCAAAAGTACCTACCGCAACCCTTACGGCCGAGTGCCTGGTAAAGTAGGTCGGGAAGCTGGCGACTGGGAGTGCCCAAATTGTTGTAACCTGAATTTTGCACGACGCACCTCCTGCAAATGGTGTTACCAGAGTCCAAACAAATTCATGAGAACCCCGCCATTTCCGTTTCAGTATCCCAGCCCTGGACACAACTTTACTCACCCATCTTCGGGATATTACGGAGGATACAGACAGATGGGACCATATGGAGGTCCTGGTCAGTCGATGTACCCTTGGGCACCATTTGATATGATGCAACAAATGCCTCCGCAATTCCATCAGTATGGAAGCGGTTATAATATGTACCAATACCCGCAGGGTAACAGACAGTGGGCTGCCAGTATGTCTTCATTTCTTGTTATTGTTCTCTATTCTATTGAGAAGTGATTTGATTTTGTTTTTGTTTTCAATCATCGTTCGTAAAACAATCAAACAGATGACCCACAATCTGATTGGGACTGTTGGGTTTGCGGTAACTTAAATTACGCCAAACGCTCGAAATGTAAATCCTGTGAAACAGAGAGGGAGAAGGCACTTCCAAGATCTGGTGGTGGTGTACCTCGCCCAGGCGATTGGTTCTGCATGAGTTGTCAGGTATGAATATGTTTACTTTTCCTTGTCGTGTTGTTTACAAATAAGAATCTGGGCAAACACTTCAAAACCTCAATACAGAATGTTAACTTTAGCAAACGTCATGAGTGCAAAATATGTAACTCTCCTCGGAGTACGTCGTCAAATGAACTAGTGCTGCAGAGGTTACGAGGAAGTCAGGCTCCCTTCTGATGTTAGATGACAAGGTTTGCCATCAGCCTGCCAGTCAGATTGTGTTGCAGGAGATTCGAGTCGAGTGGCCCACTTGCCGATCTAACGGCAACAACAACTTCTCCCGCAGCTGGAGAACATCTCCTGCTCGTGCAATCTTAAAGTAGTAGCACCTGGGAACTCATCGCCTTCTAGGCGTGTTAATCAAATAAAGATTTTCTTTGGAGAAGATTGATCTTGCGTATCAAAGAAGTATTGCGGGATGCGTAAAACGATTCCCAGCAAAGAACTGTCGAAACTGTGAATACGGCATCAGGCAAGTACGTAAGGTAGCAGCGCTTGCATAGAAACTAAATCTGTTAAGTAACCTCAAAGGGTTAATTTTATTGCCATTGACTTGCCGGGTACTTTGTAAAAAAGCATGAAAGGCAACAGCTTGAATAAATAAGAAGCGAAGGCAGCAATATCCTATTAGTTATTATTTTTCCCTCCGCAGAGCCCCTTCGTGCATCTCCAGTTTCAGCAACTGCCTTATTTACGTTATTCCTCTCACTCCCGTGTTTTCCCACAACCTGTTACCTATCATCTGTTTAGCTGTGCAACGATCATGACGACAAAAAATGGAAACACAGAAATTCTAAAAGAAAAGCCAATCGAACCCTTCCCGCTCACTCCCCAGAAAGTGTCACAAAGGATGCCACTCAAAACTCCTCAATCTCGTTCTGCGTTTTGCAAAGGCCAACTCTTTTAATGTTTGCTCAACTGATCTTCACTCAAGGCGACTTGACAAGTGCTGACTCTTCGTATCCGGCCATTACAACATTACGGGCTGCTCCTAAAGTAATCTCGAGATGAGAAGATTTCACCTGATAGATAGCAGCTGCTCTGTCTAACACCTGTGCAAAAGAAAGAAAGCGAGAATAAGTGTGTGTGTCATCAAAAAAGTTTCCGAGGCCGCATCAAAGGAGGACTTATGCCCTCAAAAACTATTGATGTGAGTAATGAAGAGGACGAGTAGATGAGGAAGAACTTTATTCTATTTAAACCCTCGCCCATTATAGATGACCGAAACAAAAAAAAAGTATCGGAAACTTTAAAGAAAGAGAAATTCTACCTTGCCCTCTCAGAAGCAATCTAATCGCTACTTTGAAGCAAAAAGACAAGTAAAAAGTTGACAATAAAAAAAAGAAAAAAAAACGGAAAACAAAAGAACGAAACAGTTCGGTTCCCATTTTGAAGAATTTCATTCTGCCGAAAGACTTTAGATTCGTCAAACCCGAACAGTTCCGATCAGCATGCTGGGCCACCAGCCAGCAGGCAATTTGGACAGATTCTTATATCTGTCCTAGTGAGTCTCCTCCTCAATGTGAAACAGAAAAAAAGAAAAAAAAAAGAAAGAAAGAAAAAAAGAAAAAAAAAAGTGAAGTGATGTCAAACTTGTTGCGATTATCAATTTAACGAACATCGAGAGATCAAACTGTCTCCTTCCCCCAGCAGACTACATCGTAAAGAATTGTACCGCTCAGTGAAGCTTGTCGAGTTCGACATGTGTAGCAGGAAGCAGTATTACAAAAGAAAGAAAACAGTTTTAGAATGATTACTTTGAATAGGGCCAACTACCCTCTTTATGTTTGGAACTAAAATTAGCATATCAACCAGCGTCTGGTCAAATAGATTCAGCGTTCCGAAATTGCCCAGATGTTTCCTCGTCCGGAGGTATTTTTGTAAATTTCTCTGTGGGGCTTAGCAAATTTTGGGTTGAAGCTTCTTTTTAGCGAAAGCCGCAATTCTTGAGTGAGCAAACAGTTTTCGGAAGGCAAGATTGAAAAATTGTTGCTGTGCTGTGGTTTCGGTCTAAGATATGCTCCCAAAATTTTTTAGTGAGCGATGTAAGCAAAAGGGAACAGGAGAAACAGAACAGAGTCACGGATGATAAGAAACCATGTCGTCCGAATAGTTGCCACGCGAAAACTGTTTTAATGAAATGTGTTGACATCCTTCCTGCTCGCTGTAGTCACACCGAGTTCATTTACTTATAAATATAGAGTTCTTTTAGAACTATCGTCGCAAGATATAATTTTGACTGATATTTCAAATTTGTTTTTTTTCTGGTGACGGTCCGGAGACGCATTTCAATTTTTTTCGAGTATCATTTCTATTTGCAGAATTGGTTAGGTTGCTAATTTTTGTCCCAAAACAAAAATCAGCAAGCTGGTATTAGGCCCCCCTACTTTGAGTACTAAAGAGGAAAGTATTGTTATCGACTTGTTCACTAATTGAACTACAGCTGGTGTCAGAAGTGTCACCTTATTACATTCACATCAGATAGCAGCATCTTAAAAATGTTCAGAGGGTTAGTCCGTAAGGCTGCTGGAAACGCTTTCCAGAAGCAGTCAAGATGGTGTTGCGGAAAGAAGGAAGTAGATATCGATGCTATTGCTTACGGGTACATGGCATCTCAGACTCTCTTTGCCGCACTCGATTTGAAGGTGTTCGATGTCATCAAGGCCGCTGGTAAGGCTGACTTGTCGGCTGTGAAGAAGGGAACTAACGTCAACGCACCTCGCCTTCTAACCCTCCTCACCGCGCTAACATCCCATGGAATGTTAGAGAGAGATAGTGAGGGTAACTATACCTTAACGAACAATGTCGACAGGTTTTTAACAGAAGACTCGAAGTACTACTACGGAGATTACTTGAAGTACCAAATCGGAGGACAGTTCTATGGTCGTCTCGACAAACTCGGAAACATTATGAGCTCTGGTGAGGCCCCAACATACACGAAATGGTTTCAGAATCCCGAGGAAGCTAAGCTTTACACCAACGCCCAGCACAACGGGTCCTTGGCTACTGCAAAGCAGCTGGTTTGTACTTAAAACATTCATTGTAATTCATTTCTGTTTTAAACACTAAAGTAACTAATTAACAAACAGTACAAGAAGCTCGACTATTTGTCAACAGTGAAAGACTTCTTAGATGTTGGTGGCGGTTCTGGGGCCTTCAGTATCATTATGAGCAGAAAGTATGTTGTCTGTTTAAACCTTATCCACAGCGAGGGTTGTAAATAAAGGTAAACTCCCTGGGATGTTCTACGTTACACAATGCAATATTATAATTAAAACAGGAATCCTGACCTGAAAGCAACCGTCCTCGAGCTTCCAGAGGTTGCCGAAGCTGGTAGAAAGATTGTTGCTCAAGAAGAAGAAAGTGTATCAAACAGGATTAAATACATTCCGGGAACAGCACTCACTAACTGGGATGTCGAAAGTGAGAAGCACGACTGCGTTCTAATGTCATACTTGTCAGGATCGGTACCAGAAGATTTAATCGCCAACATGTACAAGGAGGCATTCAGAGCCCTGAGACCGGGTGGTAAACTTGTCATCCACGACTTCATGGTAGACGACACACTTGATGGTCCACCGATTGCTGCACTTTGGGCTGTTCAGCATATCGCAGTTAACGCTGATGGTTTGGGACTCTGTCCTGAAAATGTGTCTCAAAAGATGAGGGAGGCCGGATTCACTAACATCGACGAGTCACTCGAAATGATTGGCGGACTCACAAAGGTCGTTGTAGCCACTAAGTAGGACACTAAGTCTGAGTAGCTGCTCGCGGCCTTGAGAAGAGCAGCATTCGGACGTAGTTCGGAAGGAAACAAACGATCGAGATATTCTGACACTTCAAGAAATGCTATGTCGTCTTTATGATAAGAAACTATGTGTGAGATATTTGAAACAAAACGTTGCCGACACCACTTTAGAATGAACGGCAAAACAAAACTGAGTGTGACGAATACCGAGGGTCTCAACGACACGAAAAAAGGGAGTAGATGTACACCTGTCTCGATTTTGCTGCCAGCCTTGTTGTGATTTTTCCAGCGAAGGCATTCGTTATTATTAGCATTCTGCTTTCGATTTGTTGTACGCCTCTGAATAGAGTCGGAGCTTTAACTCAACAGTATTGGGTAGTGTTATCATACGTAAAAGGAACCTGACGTGTACTTTTCGAAAACTCGAAATACAAAAATAATATCTGATAGAACTCTAAGATAATAAATGATTTCCTTTCTAAGCAATCTCACTATTAATGTGATCACTATGTAGGACGCGGAGCTTTGTTTGTGATGACAGGTTGTTTCTTTTGTTGAATCCCTTGTAAATTATTCCTACTTTCCCAGTAGTCGGACTTTCACTATGGCGGTGGCTTCATTTTTGACGGTTTTGATGGCCGCCTGCCTGTCAGTTGCAGTCGATGGCGTTTTCAAGAATGGGAACGGGAATTCGTTACCGCGAGATATTTCACCCGAAGTGATTTCTAGAGACAATCAAATATATGTAGTGGAGTGGTATTCGAATACACCACGACTGGGACATGTCAGTTCGATATTAAATAGAGTGTTACACGGAGCGGTACAGTTCAGGGCCATGAACCAGAGTGATGCGGAAGAAGCGAAGGTTTCGAAACAAATTGCTGACGCCTATCGAATTCAACCATTAAGTTCTTCTTTCACATTATTTAATGTCGAACCTCGTTATGGTTCTCCAGCTCATCTTTATACGATGCCTGTTGAAGAGACGGAAAAGGCTGTACTTGAATTTATTTCTTCTCATCTGCCACAAGCAGCGATGTCGGTTGATGACGACACTCTGACTGTCGATGATTTCATTGAAGTCTTCAGACCCCCAACTATGCTGGTCGCTGGACCCCATTTCGCGAATCTTCGTCACCTTCTCATTTTCTCTCATCGCTCTCTTGAGGAAGACACGCGTTTTTCTGTTGAAGCCAGAGCAGTCGCAAACATGTACTCTGACTCCCTTGTAGTCGGCACCATTAAACTGATATCACAAGTAGTAGACGAAGCGCACAGGGATTGGGTGGTTTCGATTCTCAAAAAATGCGGCATGAACAGTACAACCACAGAGCAAATACCAAATATCTCAAAATATAAAGTTGGTGATAAGGTTGAAATCACTTGGTTCAGTGCCGCTTCAAACATGGCAGGAAAGCGGGGAGTTATAAAAGAATTTCATAAGAGAAAAAGGGTTGCAGTAGAATTTGCAGCAGGTGAAGTGGGCAGTGAAGCTGCAGTAAAGGTATATGCAGCGAAGAGACTGCGTCTAGTGCAGCAACGTCAGGAACCTGGAATATGTCTGTTGGATGGTTCTCACACCCGGTCTGTTGTGACTCACCCACGGTACGCAGATATTGTCCAATCGCTTGCTAGTTGGGGCGTCACCCCATCGGAGTCTACCAGCTCTCCTCCAACACGTCCCCAAAAAGTTCTTGTTCTGGAGAAGCCTTCACGTGTCAGGGGACTTTATCTTCCAAAAACCAACGAGATTGACTCGAAGTGTCCCGATGGTGAGTTCAGTTCACTTGTTTTTGATGGGGGAGCTTTTACGGAACAGCTCTCAGATCACGAGATGCATGAAACTTATTAAAACAGTTTGCGTTTCAAAGCAATTAGTAAATTAGTATATTTGATCCATCTTGTTGATTATTATTCACAGAAGCTAAAATCTCTTTCAACTCCTTCAGCACAACAAATAAATCTTCGAAATGAGCTGCTGTCCTCCTGGAGCACACGGATGTCTCTCACACGATTATAAAGCTTCAGGAAAGGAAGTAAGTGCCGGTGGTATTCAAGTTTACGAAACGGGAAAGGCTGTCAACAATAAAATGACAATTATTATTGGTGACGTTTGGGGATGGGATGGAGGAAGGGTGAGAGCCATAGCAGACCAGTTGGGAGGGTTGGTTGTAATTCCGAAGATGATGAAACCATATCAAGAAGGTACCAACGGCGACGCTCTCCCACCAGGTTTTAATGTTTCTGAGAAATTTTCAGAAATCATACCTCACCTAAAAGAGAATTGGTGTGCGGAAGTTATCGCTCCTCAAATCAGGAAGGTGATGACCTACTATCGCACTCAAGGTATTGAAGAATGCGGAATGGTCGGATATTGCTACGGGTGTTGGGCCATCTCACAAGCCTGTCACGGTGATGAGACCCCACTTCCCGTGAAGTGCGTTGTTATGTCGCATCCGTCTTTGGGAGTAGAAGGAGTATTTGGACGTGATCCAACTTCACTAGCCACGAAAGTGAAAAACATTCCAGTAATGATCCAGCAGACAAAGGAAGATGATTCGGAGTTGTATGGGGAGTCTGGTTCTATTTTTGCTGCTTTTCAAGAGAATTCCAACAACAAATCGAAAACAGTTCCGTTCCTTGACATGCACCACGGCTTTGTTACTCGCGGTGCGATTAAAAACGGTTTTACTATTGGTGAGGGTGATGAAGTAGAGAAGTCTGTCACTAAGGCTATCCAAATGACATCTGAGTTCCTTAAGGAATTCGGAATACTCGCCTAACCAACCTATGTTCCTCGTCTCGATGCTAAGTACTACCTACTCTCGTACTTACATCAAACTATACGTTACAGGTTCAAGTCCTACCAACTTCTCAAAGAGCAAGTAGGTGAGAACCCAAAAATGAAGAAACTAAACTTAGTTGAGGTCCTTTGACATTAGCTCCAGGATGTCACATAATATAAAACTACTCAACCCTAACTTAAAACATAAATGAATTTGGAGTCGCTGTTAGAGAGACTAAATTAATCGGTTCCTTCTCATCTCTGAATAATAAGTAAAAAGTAATGAGGCTTCTTTCTGGTAAGCGATACTATCGTTGCAGCTCTTCATTCATTTGCTCTTATTATTCAAACGAGCGGCAACAAAATTGCAATTTGATAAATTAGGTGTGAATGTGGTAAATTACTTTTTTAAAATTAGCGACAGCACAATTGCGTTACTCGACTTTGTAACTTGTTGAAGTTAAATAGCCTGACTGTGTTGTGTCTGTTCTAATGAACTATTTTCAGGGCTAATCAAAAATGATGCGATTTGCTCGTTTGCGCCACCCAGCGATGTACAGGGGAATGCGCTTCTACTGCACCCAACCACCTGCATCAAACCAGCCAGCAGCGACAGAGAAAGTGCGGTGGTATGCGTTGTGGAATAGTGAAAGGGGAAGGAAGATACTGAAATGGGGTCTCGCAGCCTACGTTGTAGTACTCTCCGGGATTTACGCTGCTCTTTGGAATAAGGAAGAATGCGGCGTATCAATACAAAGAGTCAGTTCGGACGATCCAACCGCGGGGGACAGAGCGGCAGCGGCAGCAATCGGAGGTCACATGCAACTTATTGACCACAACGGGAATGAATATGATACGGAAAAGCAATTAGCCGATAAGTGGTGGATGGTATATTTTGGATTTACTAACTGCCCAACAGTTTGTCCTGCTGAGCTTACGATGATTACAAAAACGTTGAAATTAGTAGAGAAGCAACTCGGTGAAGAAGTTATCACTCCAATATTTGTGACTGTTGATCATGATAGGGATTCATCAACAAAGATTAAGGAATTCTTGAAACCATTTCATCCATCATTCGTCGGCCTCACAGGCACAGAAGAGCAGCTCAAGAAGGCTGCAAAAACCTTCCGAGTGTACCACTCAGTGATTGATACTGAAGATCAGGACCTCGCTCCTGGTCAGCTGCCGGAGGACTATCAAATAGATCACTCTTGTATTATTTATTTGATGAATCAGAATGGAAAGTTTACGGAGTTCTTCTCAAAAATAACTGACGTTGATGTTGCGGTGGCTAAAATAATTCGACATTTTGACGGTACGATGGATTTCATGAATGAAGGGAGAAGTTAATTATTTTTTTTCCTCATCTAATTATTCCTGACATAATTCATCGAATGACTCTTTTTTACATTTTCGTTACGAAGGCCCTTTAACTCAGAATGGGCCCTGACCACACATCTGTTGACTAACTAATTCGCTACTAAAAATAGCGAGCTAGCCGACAACCTTCTTCAGGTTTTACAAGTAAACAATTTCATAATTTTATTATTTCAGGCGACTCATATTGTGTTCGTGTTCCAGATGACTTGTTGTATTCTCTCTTTTTTAATTGGAATTATTATTTGTTAATTCTTTTTATTTTGTGTACAGTTCGTCACATTGATGGGCCCGAATAATATGTAAGAGACAGGCAGGAAATATTTTATTATTTCATTAACGACAAGCTTATGATGAGGTGAGCAGAAACTTCACTAAACCTCCTGGTGTGTGTTGTTGTGCGTGTGTGCATTGCATGTATGTGTGTGTTGTGTGTTGTTTGTTGAAACTCTGACGAGTTCGTATTACCCTTTGTGTGTGTGTTGTGTGCTCATATATGTGTGGTTTGAGTGCTCGTGTGTCTGTGTCAGATTTTTTGTGAAACTATTTCTTTTGCCTTCCTTGATTTTACTGAACTTGTTCTTCGTGTTGTGATTTCTAGTGAAGTTGTGTTGTGTTTGTGTTGGAATTAAGTGTCGTGTTGTTTAACTCTGATGAGTTCTTATTGTGGTTTGAGTGCTCGTTGGTTTCGTTGGTGTTTCCTTTTTGAGTTCCCATGTTTTGTGCGTGTTGCGTGTTACGGTGGTGCGCATGTCAGATGTGCGTGTGGAACTGTTTCTTATTGATTGTGGACCATAAATCTGCTTTTAAGATTTTACACCTTTCCTTGATTAACTGAACTTGCTTCGTGTTGTGATTTGTGGTGCAGTCGATAACTGACGTGGGAATGGAATGATTTATTTGATATGTTTTATGGTTCTTATTGATTTGTGGTTACCAATTCTGATAGGTTACCTTCTTTTGTGAGCTTCTTATAATATACCGCGGTGTGCCTTCTCCATGATCCCCAAATGGGCCCTCAGGATTCTCAGTTGGAAATGTACTCTCTTTTGGTGGTAAAAGCAAAGTTCAGATCTCTTGATATTTTATTGCTGGATTGGCATGATGTTACTTCCTTTCCTTCTATCAGGCTTAAGACAAAACAAACACAAAAAAATGTTTGCCATCATCGGATTTGTGGGAGTATTCTGGTGGACGGTGTTCTGCTTTGGATGCGGTCTGCCTGACTTGCCTCCAGTTGGATTGATGCTGGGAATGTTCGAAGAGCCCGCCGAAGTTGTTGCGACCACGACGACGACGACGAACACCACCACCACCACCACCACCACCACCACCACCACCACTATTATCGACAACAACACCGCCACTGACGCCAACTCCAGCTCCAGCGACAACGCCAACGTCAACACCAACGTCAACGAGTCTGCGTGTCATGCTGACGTGCCGCACTCTGTTGGTAAAAGTATTCCGCACCGTGTGGGTGACACGATGAGGAGGGCGTTTGGTTCCGCGAGCAGAGTGGCCGTCGAAGAGCTGATGAAGAGCAGCCAATGCTCCGATCACGACGCCACCGATAGACTCGTGAAGTGCTTCGGGATCCGGTTCGCGATAACACGGGTCAAGCTTCTCGATGTGGTGCGCACTTGTGAAGCGGAACTCTCCGACATCACGCACGGTGTCTGGGGTGCGCTTGAGCTCGAGTGTGTCAGGTTTGCTGACCTCGTAATGGCTTGGGTGAATGAAGCAGCCAGTTCAGCGGCTGACTTCATGTTCTCTGTACTTTCTCTGTTTGATCGGTTTCTCTTGTTTTCGAGAAGCGTTCGCTCCGAACTGGAGGCATGTTTCCTTTCTTTTTTTGCTGGACCCATTGGTGCTTATCGCTCGGTCGAGGCAGATCTGAAGTCTGCGTCCGAGGTGATTCGCGGGGGGTTCGGGAAAGTGGTTGCATGTACGGAGATTGCTGACCAGAGTGTTAAGCTGTTTTGCATCAATCACCGGATTGATCAGAGCAAGAAACACTTGGAACGCATCTTCAGGGGATGGAAAGTCGAGGCGGCAGCCGTAGTCAATAAAGTTGACATTAAGTATTTGTTTGAAGCTGTCGCCGCGCTTTCCGATGCCTGTTCTTTTCTTCTTTGGATTGTTTTGTTGTTGGTATTGCTCTCCTTTGAAATTGTCAATTTCTTGGGTTTGTTTGCCGGCATGAGTAGCGGAGAAAAAAGGAAGTTTCAGCTTGCGCAGCAGCTGTTTGCGGCTTGTGTTTTTCATGTTTGTTGTCGTTAAATAAATTCTGTTGTTGTTTGAAAAAACAGCAGCCCAACAAAAAAAAAGCAAAACCAAAACCAAAAGCAAAAAAAAAAAAATAATAAGCGACCTTTGTACCAACTTCCCTTTAACCCAATTAATATGTGCGTATTATTATTCAAAAAAGAAAACAAAAACGATTGACCAACAAAAAAAATAAAAAAAAATTCAAAACAAAAAGAATGTACCGCACACTTTTCTTTTCTTTTTTTTTTTTTTTTCCCTCTTTCATTTTTTCATCCATCCTTCTTCTTGTTTTCCTTCTTGTTATGAAGAAAAATACCGTATTAAACTTTGAAGAAAATTAACTAACTCTGCCATGAGAGGGAAAGAGAGAGAGAGAGAGCCATGTTTTTTTTTCGTTTGAAGTTCAAAGAAAAATGGTTCTGTCTTTTTTTTTTAGTTGTTTTCTAGTTTTTAGACCGCTTCTTCATTTCTGACAGCTGCAATTGCATTGCAGCTTTGTGAATTAAGGTAAGTGAGATGGATTTCCTTTACACGAACCACTTTTTTTTTTTTTTCCCCGACAAGTAGTAGGAAGTACGGGCCATTCACATCTGGGTAAGTATGTTGTTGTCGTTGTTGTTGTCTTGTCGTCGAGCGAGAGAGTACAACTACTCTCTCGGCCGATATTAAATAAATATATGAATAGGAAGTAAGAATCGGATACTAATCATTTTTGAGAAGTATTCAGTTGTATTGGATTTCTGAAACTAAAAATAAAATAATAATAAAAAAAACAACTCGTTTCATTTCATTTTTCTCATAACCAACAACAAGAAATTTTCTTTAACAACACAGGACGAGATGTAAATGGTCTTTTGGAGAATTGTATCGGATTTTCTTTTTTTTTTTTTTTCCTGGCGCACGAAAACTAATAAACGCACTAAACGCACTGAAAGAAGGAAACCCGGAACCCGGAAGTTGCAACTTCGATGCTCTGGCTCTTCACTTCGACGAACAACAAAAGGCTGAAAAGAGAGAATATTATTATTTTCTAGATTTGCTTTGAGATTGTGGAGTTTTTGTGTCCAGTTTTTCATTTCTTCTTTTCAAAAAATAAAAAAACCTTAAAAAAATTAAAAAACAAAAAAGATCCCATCCCTCGGTACTAGTCGCGGAAAAAAACGTTTATTTTTTCTTGGCAGTGCGCGTCTGGAGAGACGACCTGCAAAGGCTCTCTCTCTCCGGCATTCACCCATGAGGAGATTGTATACCATTCTTTACTTTGTTTTGTATACCATTCTTTATTTTGTTTTGTATACCTTTCTTTACTTTGTTTTGTATACCATTCTTTACTTTGTTTTGTATACCTTTCTTAACTTTGTTTTGTATACCTTTCTTTACTTTGTTTTGTATACCATTCTTTACTTTGTTTTGTATACCTTTCTTAACTTTGTTTTGTATACCATTCTTTACTTTGTTTTGTATACCATTCTTTACTTTGTTTTGTATACCTTTCTTAACTTTGTTTTGTATACCATTCTTTACTTTGTTTTGTATACCATTCTTTACTTTGTTTTGTATACCATTCTTTACTTTGTTTTGTATACCATTCTTTACTTTGTTTTGTATACCATTCTTTACTTTGTTTTGTATACCATTCTTTACTTTGTTTTGTATACCATTCTTTACTTTGTTTTGTATACCATTCTTTACTTTGTTTTGTATACCTTTCTTAACTTTGTTTTGTATACGAGAACGTGCCAAAAGTAGGGTACAATTTTGGGCCACGGGTATCTGACGGTCCCTAAGTGTGAATCCGACCACTTTTCACAAGATATTTTATACTCAAAAAATGCAATTCCGTGTCTGGGAAGTGATTTTACTCACCGCTAGTTTCAAAATTCCATATTTTCCCTAAGAGCTTACCTGTAGTATAAGGAGAATGGTAGTGATACTAAGTTCGACCAGGTGCTTATTAGGCAGTACTGATAATACAATGATGTGCTTTCTTTTTTATAAAAAGCATTGATTTTGCTGAAGTTCTTAATTGCTACACGTCACTGGGAGTGCTGGAAGTACTGCTACTAGCACAGGTACTACTGATACTGGTACACATACTGTCACTACTGGTAATGATGCTACTGATGCTGCTTTCAAATTCTGATCTAGGGCAGTTGCGCAAGTCGTGGTCAACCCCACCGCACCCCTTTCACTGACGCTGCTTTCTTTTCCTTTTGGGTATCTGTGTCCCCTTTCTTTTTATCTTCTGCTCTTCAACTTCTTGCAGCTTGGTAAAGAGGTCCAGTTTGCGTATCCTCTTGGTCTTCAGAGACTTGACCAACTCATTCTCCTCGATGGTTTCATCGATCTGGGCTGCCTTCTCTTCTCCACCTGGGTTATGTGCATATAACGTTATTTATTTTTAGGGTAAAGGGGTCTTTCCTACACAAATAGTTTCAGAACTAACCATTCATTACAAAATCCAAAATGGCTGTAAACCGTCCAGTTCGATCCTGGGTGAGGACATTTTTTTTTTTTCCCGATTTTTTTTTCAGGTTGGACTTTGTACGGGGAGGTTGGCTTTTATTAGTGGCTCCCCCCCCTTGGGGGGGGTTGGGGGGGGGGCTTGCGTCCCGCCAAGAATTTGGCGGACGCAAGCCCCCCCCTTGCACTCTTCCCCAGCTTAACATCCATTAGTAGCAAACTTGTTTTTTCAGGTTGGACTTTGTACAGGGGAGGTTGGCTTTTATTAGTGGCTCCCCCCCCTTGGGGGGGGTTGGGGGGGGGGGGCTTGCGTTCCGCCAAGAACTTGGCGGAACGCAAGCCCCCCCTTGCACTCTTCCCAGCTTAATATCCATTAGTAGCAAATTTGTTTTTTGAGGTTGGACTTTGTACAGGACAGGCAGACTTTGTACGGGAGAGGTTGGCTTTTATTAGTGGCTCCCCCCCCTTGGGGGGGGTTGGGGGGGGGGCTTGCGTTCCGCCAAGTTCTTGGCGGAACGCAAGCCCCCCCTTGCACTATACCCCAGCTTAATACCTATTCTGGGTGAAAAAATCCGGTGAAAAAAAAATGACGTTGGTCGGGATTGAGCCTGGGCGTCGGGTATCCAAAGTCAGTGCTCCCTCCGCTGAACCACATCCGCTCTTAAAGACAGGTGCGGGTCTCGATGCATCCCATATACAGTTTTTGGGTCCCCCAGCCATTTTGGATTTTGTAATGAATGGTTAGTTCTGAAACTATTTGTGTAGTAAACACTAGTTTGCCCTTATTTTTATTTTATTTTTTTTTCATGTTTGATTATTTCCTCTTCATATTTTTTTTTTTTTTTTTTTTTTCTGCCTCTCCCTTAATTCTGTTCGTTTCTTTGAAACGAAAATTCATTTGAATATTATTCCTTGGTCAGCATCTTTCATTGTCGCCCTTTGGGCCTGTTAAAATAAAAAAAATAAATAAAAAGAAAGTTTACATCGGGAATAGGGCAGGAGCCAGAAGCTCCCAGTCCGTTACTTCCCACCTTTTCGAAAACACGAGGGTGTGAGAGCACTTCAGTAATTACTGTGATGTTCTGAAAGTGCGTACAGCTATCAAACCAGAAATGCATAGGTTTGTCTTTAGAGACAACCTCCATGTTCCAAAGCTTCTTCAGTGTGAGGTACGTTACTATACCAGTCTGGTTTGTGTGTGGCAACAAGAAGTTAACAAAATGCCTTTCAGTTTTATTTCCAGACCTGGTATGAATGCAAACCCCCAAGCAACTGTATTTCCCCTGCTCGTAGAAATGGCTGTTGCCTTCCTGCGGAACCTGTGGCAATGTACCCTTTTCTTTGTAGTCTAGGGTGAACACCAGACTGTCACCGGTCTTGTGTTTTTTCAGCGTAAATCGCGTTCTGGCGTCGGAATTCCTCAGTGTGAAGATCAATCTCTATGAGGTGCTGAATGTATTCTGCAGCCTGAAGTTTAATATTTTGGGGTACACTTCCAGGAGAATTGAGCATGCACTGGAGAATAAGACCACTTGAGCGAGAGACATTCCAGACACTCATCGAGTAACCGGACTTCCCTTTAGCACTTTTAAGGAGCTTCCCCAGTTTCTTCCTGATTGACTGGCCTGCCAGGCAGTAGTTACAAACATCAGTTCGGCGGGCCAGTTTGCGGAATTCTTCTTTTCTCATCCTACGAAAGGTTCATACAGGACAAAGGCCTGTTAGCCTACAAAGAGGGGTCTTTAGTGAAGGAAATATGGAATTTTGAAACTAGTGGTGAGTAAAATCACTTCCCAGACACGGAATTGCATTTTTTGAGTATAAAATATCTTGTGAAAAGTGGTCGGATTCACACTTAGGGACCGTCAGATACCCGTGGCCCAAAATTGTACCCTACTTTTGGCATCCTCTCATACCTTTCTTTACTTTGTTTTGTATACCTTTCTTTACTTTGTTTTGTATACCTTTCTTTACTTTGTTTTGTATACCTTTCTTAACTTTGTTTTGTATACCTTTCTTTACTTTGTTTTGTATACCTTTCTTTACTTTGTTTTGTATACCTTTCTTTACTTTGTTTTGTATACCTTTCTTAACTTTGTTTTGTATACCTTTCTTAACTTTGTTTTGTATACCTTTCTTTACTTTGTTTTGTATACCTTTCTTAACTTTGTTTTGTATACCTTTCTTTACTTTGTTTTGTATACCTTTCTTTACTTTGTTTTGTATACCTTTCTTAACTTTGTTTTGTATACCTTTCTTAACTTTGTTTTGTATACCTTTCTTAACTTTGTTTTGTATACCTTTCTTAACTTTGTTTTGTATACCTTTCTTTACTTTGTTTTGTATACCTTTCTTAACTTTGTTTTGTATACCATTCTTTACTTTGTTTTGGATACCTTTCTTTATTTGTTTCCGCGGGAGGGAAGGCGCACGCTGCCGATCCCCCCGCTCCAGTGTTGTTCTTGTGTATGTGATGGTCCAGTCTGCTGTCGTCCTTTTTTTTTTTCCCCTTCTCTTTTCTCTCACTCTCTCGCGGTGGCAAGTGCTCTCCCGGTGTTTTGTTGATTCCACACCACCAGTATCTTTGAATGTGTGGACTGGAAATCATCAAGCGTGTCGTTGTTTTTTTTGTTCGAAGTAAAAACAATGGCCACAGAGGAACGTGTTGGGGATGTGTGGGGGATTTGTTTGTTTTGTTGATGCACTACCGAAAACACGTATTTGATGGTACGTACACAACACATAACCAACACAAACCACCCGCAGCTGTACCCCCACTTCCTGATCCCATCGAATGCAGTTGTTGTTTTGTTGACACAGTGCATCTCGTTGTGATGGCCTTCTTAATTCTATTTTTTTCACCAACTTTTTTCTATTTTTTTCACTGCCGTCTTGTTCTATTTTTGATTACCACTTCCTTCTTATTTGATTTTTTTCCACCGAGACTTTTTTAAGACCTTCATCCCCACTTTTATTTTCTCACCGCCTTTTTTTTTTTCAATTTTTTGATATGAGCAGCTCTGATCTGGTGCATTGCTGTGGATTGGTAGTAACTGTTTCTGCGGTTTTGCGTGTTTTGCGTAAACCTGTTGGCGTCTCATCCCTCTTCTTTCAAAGATAAGATGGATGGAGAGGGAAGGACGCAATGTGATTGTGTTGGTTGGTATCGACTTACTGATGACCTCTCAACAATCTCAATCGTATTTTTTTTTTTTTTTTTGGTGTTTTTTTTGTTTAGAGTTCGACTGCTTTCGTGTGAAGACAAATGAAAAAATATTTTTACGTCTTTGTCTCTTCTTTCATCGGTAAAGGGAACTCTGATTGACAACATGATGACGATGATGAAACGCAATTATTATGGGATTTTACTTTTTTCTTTTATTTGCCATTACTTTTCACTGAGGGGAGGGAAAGGGAAGGGGGAGAAGTGATGACCCCTCCCCTGTTTTTTGTGCAAAGACCTGCAGTATTCTTCCCAGATAAATCTTTTCGTATCGTATCAAAGTTTCCCCTGTATGGAAAATATTTTTATTTGTTTTTTCAAAACTTGAAATTTGTAAGTTTTTTGCCGAAAATGACTGATGTTGCAAAAGTACACACGGTAGTGTCGGAAGCGCCTCATCACTACAGCATGTGGACTTCCCCTGCCCCTGAAGAGTCACCCACATGTGGTCCTGTGTAAGCAGGGTGTAGGTGGAAGGTTGTAGTAATGACCAATGGCCTCATCTTCTGTTGGGGGGGTTGTGCGGTGCCATTGGACTTGAAGCTGTCAATGGAATGGGGAGACCTCTCTCTCTCTCTGGTTAGGTGTGTTCATCTCAGTCGTAGTTCATCAGGAAATAGAATCCTGAGCAATATTTTACCGTACACACAACCAACCAGCATACTACATACAACAACACACACACACACCCATACACACGACACAACCCAAACAGGCGACACGGAGGTGAATTTTAGCAAAAGCTGACCAACTCGACTCACGCAGCAGCTGCGGTTCCTTGCCGAGATGGAACCAGCCAATGGTCCGAGTTGAGCGCCCACTCAGTTGGTCATCAGAGCGTAGTTATTAGCGGATTTCCTGGTTTCTCGCACAGAGAGCCAGGTTTCCCAACATAGCAACGCTTGTGGCAAAACTTGTTGTGGGAGGCTACTCGGGATTGGAGGTTGGCAGGTAACTGGGGGAAGCGAATGAAGAGAGGAGGAGACGCACGAGAGAGAATGGCAATATGTATGCGAGAGCCAGCTGCTGCTGCTGTGATTTTGTTGTGTTGTGGGTGTCGGAGATAGTAGACCCCGTGAGGAGCGTAACACAACACACAGAGGTGTGTGTACGTGTGGTGAGTGTGTGTGTGTTGTTGTGTTGCGTGCTGTTCACAAAGAGATTCCCTTTGACAGTTTTCAAGTTGAGATGTTCCAAAAGTACGGGTAGTAGTACTGGATGGTGAGGCACAAACAATGGTCTTCGTATCGGCGCAAACAAAAAAAAGTTTATCGCGCGTCACCACCATCTGAGATGATGATGATGGCAGTGGTGGTGGTGGTGTGGTTAAATCTCTAATTTTAGTAAATGAAATTCAATCTTTTGCAGCAATATACTTATCGTCTCTCTCTGACATTTTCGATTTAGAAAAAGTAAAATCCTGTGATCAGTACTGCTTTCATTCGTCACCCATGTGGGTTGTTGTTTGTTGTTGTCTTGTTTTTTT
This sequence comes from Flectonema sp. DT1601, assembly GCA_964019425.1. Taxonomy (NCBI): domain Eukaryota; phylum Euglenozoa; class Diplonemea; order Diplonemida; family Diplonemidae; genus Flectonema; species Flectonema sp. DT1601. The sequence goes on along the minus strand of OZ025810.1, from coordinate 55,600 downwards.
TTTTTTTTTTTTCCTCCTTGATGCCTGCCGTCGTTGTCGTTGTCGTTGTGATGACGACCTCACGGCAGTTACAAGTCTTCAGGAGGGGGGGGTTGTGTGATTCCTTCTTCACGCGCGCCCTGGTGAGAAATAATAATAATAATGATAATTTTGTACTTTTGTATAGGTACTGTATTGTAATAACGCGATTGTTTTCTAATAGGCGAGTTAAAATGCAACTTTCGGTTACGTTCCCAGACACAGGATTTCCTGACGTTGTTTTCACAGCTTCTGGAGAGTCGCTCGTGAAGGATGCATTGCAGGTTGCAGCTGATGAGTGGGGTACCGATGCTGACTTTCTTGAACTCTCTCTCGCAGGAACGCGGCTTCGAGCAGGTAGTCGACTGGTATCGTACGGAGTGGAGGACGGCTCTCTGTTGGATGCATCGGTGGTGCGCTTGTTTGGATTGGAATGGTTCACAGATGCTGCAAAGAGAGCGAAGGCATTCCTACGAGGAGAACGAGATCAGGACGGGTTTTTGTGCCTTGATACTCCCACATTCGCTGTGGATGGCTGTCTTCAGTTTTATACCAGTGAGTGGTTCTCGGATGATGTTACGAACATCTCATTCAGCAACTCTGAACCCTCAGTCACGACCGTTCCAGATGATTTCTTATCCTCATTTCGTGAGGTTATAAAGATCAGTCTGCCTGGTCTTCAATACGTCACATCTGTTGGTAATCGGTTCCTCAGTAATTGCAAATCACTGTCATCCGTAGACTTATCAAGTCTCAGCAACGTGTTAGCTGTTGGAGACTATTTTCTAAGTAATTGTTCATCCCTCACATCTCTGGACTTATCAAGTCTCAGCAATATTTCAGCTGTTGGAAACTCTTTTCTAAGTAATTGTTCATCCCTCACATCTCTGGACTTATCTGGTCTCAGCAATATTTCAGCTGTTGGAAACTCTTTTCTAAGTCATTGTTCATCCCTCACATCTCTGGACTTATCAAGTCTCAGCAATGTTTCAGCTGTTGGTTACTTTTTTCTAAATGATTGTTCATCCCTCACATCTCTGGACTTATCTGGTCTCAGCAATGTTTCAATTGTTGGAAACTCTTTTCTAAGTAATTGTTCATCCCTCACATCTCTGGACTTATCAAGTCTCAGCAGTATTTCAGCTGTTGGAAACTCTTTTCTAAGTAATTGTTCATCTCTCACATCTCTGGACTTATCAAGTCTCAGCAATGTTTCAGCTGTTGGTTACTTTTTTCTAAGTAATTGTTCATCCCTCACATCTCTGGACTTATCAAGTCTCAGCAGTATTTCAGCTGTTGGAATCTCTTTTCTAAGTCATTGTTCATCCCTCACATCTCTGGACTTATCAAGTCTCAGCAATATTTCAGCTGTTGGAAACTCTTTTCTAAGTCATTGTTCATCCCTCACATCTCTGGACTTATCAAGTCTCAGCAATGTTTCAGCTGTTGGTTACTTTTTTCTAAATGATTGCTCATCCCTCACATCTCTGGACTTATCAAGTCTCAGCAATGTTTCAGTTGTTGGAAACTCTTTTCTAAGTAATTGTTCATCACTTACATCCTTGGATTTAACTCTCATGAATGTGGAATCCGTTGGAAGTAATTTCCTAAAAGGTTGTCCATCCATTAACAGAAATGAACTGCATACGAGTATAAGGAATTTGAAATAATAGAAATCTGTTGTTTTTAGTGTGTGTGTGTTGTTCCCCTTCAAGGCTTGTGTTATTTGAAGGAATTTAATTTATCTTTTATTTGATGGTGTTTTCAGAAAATAAGATGTGTGTTCGCTCACACACTCTTAATAAGTGTTTGTTAATTAAAATTGAATGTTTAATTACATTGCAATATTCTTATTCCCTTTACTGGGTCATATTCTCATCAGATTCCCAACCCTATTTGGTATTCCCCACCCCGCCAGTGTCTGGTCGAATCGAAGCGGGCCTGGCCCAATCCCTGTGCACGCGGAAGTAATCTGTACTATCTACAGTGTAGATACTTCTTTGATCTCAGCTTGTTTAGGTAATGCCTTATTCTCTTGTCATATTTCCTTCTCAGGTGCAAGCAGTGATGGAAAACGAAGCGCAGAAATCTTTTTATTGAGCCTGATTAAGTATCTTATCTCTCCCTCAAAGTAATTACTAAAACAGGGAACTCCCCGGGGACTTCACCATACGATGATGAACAGATAGTGATGTAGTTCATATGTATTCAGTTTTATTATTATTATTATCAACAATCAATCACATGGCTGTCATTAACGAGGTGAAAGCCACGGAAGCACAACCACAAGAATATACAGAAGTAATTTATGGTTAGTTGTGTAAGAAAGGACACATCCGTTGTGTTGGTCAAACTTCTATAACTGTGTGAGGTCGAGGAAAACAACATTAGAGCAATCGCTCAGTTCAGGGGAAATCTACTCAACCATTATACAAATTGATAGGAAAAAGAGGGAATCGAACTGGATCAAAAGATTATAATTGAAAAATGGCCTTTAGCACCTGAAGTAACAGGTGATGTTCTGGATAGTCCTCGAAGCAGAAATGATATCATACGTAGCATGCAAATGGTGATCCCCGCTTGTGTTAAAAGCAGTTGTTGTGAATGGAATGGAAATTATAAAAGTCGAGAAGAAGAAATTATTTTAAAGGTCGATCGGCATAGCCGATCGTTGAGAAAAATAAACAGATATAAATACAATCAGTAAATTTAAAAAAAAAAGATTAACGATCAAGCTGAGCTGATCTTGTTTTTATTAAAATTAGGGGAGCGGGAGGGATGGAAGGAATAAAGGAAAAAAAAAAAAAAGGTCGATCAATTGGATCTGATCGTCGAGAAGAAGAAAACAATTATTTTAAAAAAGTTGATCGGTATAGCCGATCGTTGAGAAAAAAACAGATATAAATATAATCGGTTTTGGTGATCGACGAGTGGAGCGATCACTTGACAAGAAGGAAAAAGAACGGACCGATTAATTGGGGCTTTGGTTGTATTCCCAAGGCATATTTTTTTTTTTTTTTTATATTATTTATTTGCATTGTTTTTTTTTTTTTTTTAAATTAATAATCACATTTTGTTCAAAAATATTTCATATTAGAGTAATTTTAACTGTAAAAGAAAAAAGAAAAAAAAGAAATAAGAGAAGAAAAAAAAAACCATTGCTGGCCCCCTCACCACTCATAGAGGATGAGGAGGCCAGTAAGGCGTCACTCAAATCTATGCCAAGCCTTGGGAACTTGGATTGGGGTTTAGACCATTTACAATTAACAATTAACAATTAATCTGATTAACGTTATGATCTGACGGACATAAACATATCGACAAAATAATACAAACAAAAACGAACAATAATTTCGAAAAGGTGGGAAGTAACGACGGACTGGGAGCTTTTGGCTCCTGCCCTATTCCCGATGTAAACTTTCTTTTTATTTTATTTTTTTGGGAAAACCTCTAATTCAACAAAAGTAGTTTGCGAAATCGCCAACTCCCTACAAAAAAAAGTTGTCCACCAGGACTCGAACTTGACCCAAAAATTTGGCTTGCGGCGGGTTTTTTGTTTTTTAGCCTACCAAGCTGGGAAGAGTGCAAGGGTGGCTTGCGTCCGCCAAATTCTTGGCGGGGCAAGCCCCCTCTGATCTAACTTTAGGCAGCATTGGTCGTAGCGGCGTTCTCTTCCCACGTGCATAAAAGAAATTATGTCACGGAAAATGAAATAAAAATAAAGAACAGAATGTAGGATTTCAAAGGACGCATAAAATCAAGTTTCTTTGTCAGTTACCTGAGTTGGCCCGTAGCCCCTTTGAATTAGGACAACATTTAGAGATAAATATTATTGTAATTCGTATAATTCAAATAATGTAAATCTAACTGTCTTACGTCATTTTGTTTTCTTTATTGAAAGAAAGTACATTCCTGTTACATAAACTACAGGTAGGAAATACTGAGGTAACCCTTAACCATGAAGGTCAATTTTGTGAGAACTCTAACATGTTCGCGTATAGAACATGAGGGACACGGATGATTGTTTTCTTTTTGAATACATTCCCCACTCTGGACTTTGCCAATTAAATGTCTTAACCCAAAACCCGTCGATGCCGTCACCCCAACATTATTTGTTGGATTATGCAACCCCCTCAGATTTTCTAACTGAATTCTGGATAACGCTACCATAATTTATTTAAGGTGAGTGCTCCGCTAGTAGTGTGCTACGAACTAGCAATTTTTGCTAACATATTTTTTTCAAAGAATTGTTGATTTTAAGCAAGTAATTTGTAGGTGAAACCTACACTCTGCCGTATTACATTATACCCTGGTTTTGGTTTCCCAGGGCTCACGATTAATTCAAAATTGAATAACTCGATTCCGTACTGCACTGAATGACAACACGGAAAAAGAGATGTGTATGCAGCTAAGTTAGAAACATTTATTATAATGTAAAGTATTTACGTCAATCGCAGAGTGTATACCTACACTAACATTACCTTTAGTCACTGTATCTCAGAACTAATGTTAAATTATCGTTATGTTGTCTATGATACAAAACATTTGTATTTTACGTACAAACTCGAACAGTTAACCCCCCCCAAGATAAATCTTTTCGTATCGTATCAAAGTCCCCCCCCAACCCCCCCCAAGGGGGGGAGCCCCTAATAAAAGCCCGCCTGTTCCGTACAAAGTCCAACCTGAAAAAACATATTTGCAACTGATGACTCTCTTAAGGTAGCCAAATGCCTCGTCTTCTAATTAAAGACGCGCATGAATGGACCAATGAGATTCCTTCTGTCCCTACCTACTATCTGGCGAACAGCATGTCAGCGGGGAAAGAAGACCCTGTTGAGTTTGACTCTAGTCGGGTGTAGTTATAGGTGGGAGGTTTACCAACAATGAAATACCACTACTCTTATCGTCGCTTTACTTATCCAATGATGGGGGAACGGCAGCTGCCTCTTCGGAGGTTAGGGTCCTTTCGGACTCGTAGCTTTTCCGATTCCAGCGACAAACGGGCTTCGGCTCGACCCCTCGTTTGGAGACACCAGTCAGGTGGGGAGTTTGGCTGGGAGGAGGGCCACATTGACGAAGGCTTCTAAGTCACGAACCTAAATCGATGATGAGGATCGTTAAGCCACATTTCTAAAGGTCAAGCTTTTACTAACGTGAGAATTTCTGTTCTCGATGGTTCGAATGTGTCTGACAAAAATTACCTAATTTGGAATGCTGCTTGAAGTCTGGTGAATTTTGGTTGGAGGTCTTAGTCTCACTGGTGAACTGCACAGTAACATTTTAAAGTGATCGATCACACGGGAGGGGTCTTGGTGATTTATTGCAACGGGAATATGTCTCAACTCGACCAGTGGGTGATGAATCCGCCTCCGATGAGCTGCCGTTGGAGGTTCTGGACACGCTCTGCGACCGCAACGGAAGATGGGGTAAGTACGTCGTCGACAACGGAGCTGGAAGGCAGCCTTGCCAGTACTACGAATCGCAGTCACCGTGCAACAGAGACAAGGGATGCGTGTGGCACGACAGCACATTGTCGTGTGGTAACACCCCTTGCTTCGAGCACTGTGACGAGCAGGTGTGCAATGCCGACACGGTTGAGAAGTGTCAGTGGGACAACACGCTCGGGCTGTGCTTCAGAATCCCTGTTTGCGACTTCGACACGGAGCAGCAATGTACTGCGGACCCTTACTGCGCTTGGGATGCGGTCAAGAACTGCACTGAGATCCCATGCAAGCACGAATCCGAGGACAGTTGTTTGAGTGATCCAAAGGGATGCATCTACGATTCGATCAAGAGAACTTGCTTGCCTGACCCATGTAAGGACAAGCCTGAGCTGGCGTGCTCCCTTCTGTCGCCTCAGTGTGTGTGGGACACTGCTGCGCTGGTTTGCAAGAAGGAGGAGTGCAACAACTGCGGTGTCGACCACCAGTGCTGCAACGACTACGCGAAGATCTGCGAATGGAACTCGACTGTCTCGACTGCCCTCTCATTTTTAGTTTGTTGGCTTGTTTGCACCATATGCACAAGTTAAGAAAAAAAAAGAAACTGAACCAAGAAGTTTTTTTTAAATTTTTTTGGTATTTTTATTTTCCTCGTCTATGCGGATGAAGCTATCGGGCGGTGGCACAGCCGTCTGACTACTTCGCCTCACGGAATGCATTGTTCATTTTGTGTCTTCCCTATTGAAGCTCTGAGCTTCTCAAGGAAAGCGTGCATTCTATGTTGAGGAAAATCTGCTCTGTGTGTATGTTTTGTATCACCTGAAGAGTTATCTATTTCTTCCCCCCACACACAACAGGGTACAGACTATTAATTGAAGTGCAGGTATTCTTTTTAAATGTGTTTAGATCCTATTAAGTGATTTCTTCAACCCCCCACAGAACGAGGATATCTCTCGCATCTACCCACGCCCTCATCCCGTATTTTCCATCCCGTATTTTCTTTTTTTTAGTTCCCTACAAAGGAACCCCCTCGTTACCCCAACATCAAGGGCTGTTGTTTTTATAACTGAAAGCTCTCGTTTTGTGTGATAGCAAAAAGAAACTCAAAACCAAAAAATGAGAAGTTTCGGCTTCGTGTTAGCTGCTTTGTTACCGGTATGTCTGGCTGGTACGTACGAGCAGAATGTTCCGAAGAATGTCTTCAACGTTGATTGTCAAACGATCGTCTTTACTACCGGAGAGTGCGATTGTAACACAGTCATCCCTGGAGCATCAATTGATGTTGAAGAAGGATATGTTAACGGTAGAGACGCATTGTCATGCCCAGCCTGTGCCGGACTGGGTATTCAGACTCAGTGGATCTCCAGAACTGGTGTCTTGAAGTTGACAGGTAATGGAAAAACCATCAACGACTTCGCCAAGGCAATCGACTCCATAAACTTTTTGACGACTTCAGGAGATGGTAATTCGAGAAGAATTACTTACAACTATGGTCACGCTCTTTACACAAGTATTACTGGTCACTTCTACGAATACTATCCAACTTCGGAGTGTTCCACCTCAGCGTGTCATTGGGACGATGGTCAGGCGTCATGTGCCGATAAGAAACTTGATGTACTTGGGTTGGTTGGTTACCTCGCTACTATTACCAGTGCTGGTGAACGTGATATCACAAACGCCAAGATCCATGGACACGGTTGGTTGGGAGGTTCAGATGTTGGTCGAGAATCAACTTGGAAATGGGTAACTGGACCAGAAGGATGTCCTCCTTATGACACCAGTGTCACTGGAGCACAACGTTCTGCATGTGACTTCGGATATCCACTTCCTGATACAAAAAATCCATGTTCTGGTCCAGATTGTAATGGAGGTACTTTAATGGGAACTGGAGCTAGGTGGTGGTTCCGCCAGTCAGGATTTGGAAACTGGGCAGGAGGCGAGCCGAATGAATGGAGCAGACATTGCGGAGGAACGTGTTTCACCACCGGAGAGGATTTCTTGCATTTCTACGGCAACAATGGATTGTGGAATGATTACCCACACAGACACAACAACATCGATGGGTTTATGTGTGAGTGGGGAGGTGTTGGTGAGCTCTGCATGGACAGTGGTGATGTGTTCAAATCGTACGTCCTTGTTTCTGGATGTGACGGCTTTACGTCGCAAGACAAGTGTGAAGCACACATTCCAGTTGGATCATGTGCCTGGGATATCAATACTGGATCATGTATTCCTCATGGTTGTCACGTACACGAAGACGAGGCTCAATGTGGTCAGGATCCACTCTGTGATTGGGATCTTACTGTGTCACCAGCAGCATGTGTAGACAACAAGTGTGCTTCATCACACACCGATGTTAGTTCTTGTAATGGGGATCTTGTTTCTCCATGTCGATGGGACGATAACCAACCTGACGGTGCCCAATGTCAGCCACTCAACTGCGGTGACATTACCGACATGTGCACATGTACGAAACTAGGAAACTTGTGCCTCTGGGACCCATCATCAAAGACTTGCTTGGATCCTGATCAGAGTACTTGCCCAGCTGCTGATGTTATATTTGTAGTACCAGGTACTAAACATGCTGGAACTCAATTTGGTACTCACACAAATGGATACTACGGATTAATGGAACATCTGAGACACTGGACTTCATCAGCTCACATGGCTGGTGCTTCCGACTCCAACTACGGATTCCGTGCGGCGTATGTGACGTACGGAAGGAATGGAAAGTCGATCACTGCATCTGACAGCACGGGCGCTCCAGCCACCTTCGACAACTGTAAGACGTGGGACCCAGTTACTGGAACTACCGGAAACAACGGAGGGTTCTCTATGAACCCTCACGCTCTCAACATGGACATCAGTTTCTTGGAGAACTTCTACTGTCCTAACTGGGCTGGTAGTGGAAGCTATGCAGTCCCTGGTCTACAGACTGCTTTGAGCAGTGTTCAGGCCGCCTCAGCAAACGGTCGTAAGAAGTACGTTTTCATTGTCGCTGAGTCGAAACTCAGCGACAGTTCCACGGACTTGGCCAACGTCGTTAACCAAATTAAGGCTGTGCCTGATACCGAAGTATTTGGAATTGTTCCTCGTGCGCTTCAGGGAAGTACTTCAACAGACGTTCAGGCTGAGGCAAAGTTGAAGCCGCTTGTGACATCTGACAAGCACATCGTGAACGTTGAGTTGGCGAATTTGGGAGATGAAGTTCTCTCAAAACTCTGTGACGCTTCGACAACTTTCGGCAGCGTTATTTCTACGAAATCTGATGTCGGATGTCGCCAAAGGGACGAGACGGATTGTAAGGGTGCTCACCTTTGTCTGTGGGATGTTTCGAAGTCACCATCGTGTGTTAACAGTCCGTGCCTACAGAAGTGTACTGAGGTTGAATGTAATTCCCAGGCCGGTTGCCAATGGGATGCCGCTCTCGGTGTTTGTGAGAAGGATATTGTCGACTGCTCACTCCACAACGGTGACAAGGCTGCGTGTGAGAACAACGAGAACTGCGTTTTCGAACCAGTTTGGGCTGCCGCTGATACTTGTGCAACCAACCCGTGTAGGGACTTGACTGATTCCACAAGTTGTGTTGCTGAGACGGAAACTGTATCGGCACCATGTGTTGATCCTCCTGGTAACCCAGATTATTGTAAATTAAGTGTTTGTGAATATGATGATTCAAAGTCTCCGAAGTGTAATGTTAAGAAGTGTCTTCAGAAGGACCAGACGAAGTGTGAGGCTGAAGATGGATGTCTTTGGGAGCCACTCCAAACACCTCCGCCAACTGGACCACCATCGACTCTTGTGACGTACTGTGCTGAGAAGAAGTGCGACTACCCGAGTCAGCCGGCGTGCGTTGCGGATCCGAAGGGTCAGTGTCAATGGGACGATGGATCTCAAACGTGTAAGGAACTTCCATGTGTTCACAACCCTGACGAGCTGACTTGTGACAATGATCCAGTGTGTCACTGGGATATTTCTACTAACCCACCAGGATGTATTGAGACTCCTTGTGGTAAGAACAAGAATCAGGGTGATTGTGATGCTTCTAGTGACTGCATGTGGAACAACGATAACCCTGCGAAGCCTTACTGTGAAACATTGAACTGTGGAGAAATAAAGACTGCTTGTGAATGTCAGGAGTCTCCGCACTGCACATGGCGCCAGGCTGCTCAGCACTCCCACTGTGTTGATCCACTGTACTCAACTTGCCCTGATTTAGATATTGGTTTCATTATTGATGGTTCAGGATCCATGTCTCTTCGGTTTGGAAACCATCCTCACGGATTCTTTGCTCTCATGAACATGTTTCAAGATTGGGTGAAGACTCTTCCACTTACTGGTGAAGATCACACTGTTGGTGCTCAGTCAACTGTCAGAGGAGGAGGTTTCAGAGTTTCATTTATTCAGTTCTCAAAAGCTGATGCTTCTCCTGCTGACGACCATCCAACGAACTGTGCTATTGGTGCTTGCACTGATGGTAAATTATCAGGTATGAGATCTGAGCTTCTCGGTGACATTCAGTGGCATGAGACGAACTACCAGAGTCAGTGGACGTACATCCACGATGCGCTTTTGGATGTTGCGGAAAACACCATTGACCCGCTTCACTCACCGGCACACAGAGAACACATTGTGATCATTTTGGCTGACAATGGTCTCACTGACTACGACGGTGATTCCTGCTCTTCGGGAGTCTGTGGAGCTTGCCCACAGGGATGTGATTCATTGTACAAGCCTTCCTACAGAACTATTCTTGACGAGGGTACCGCGAAGTTAGTGGCCGACAACGTCACTGTTTTCGGTGTCGTAATCAGAAGATTCGCTTCTTCGAACTTTCAGGACCAGAACGCTGAGAACAAATTGAAGCCACTTGTTTCCTCACCTCGTGATGACCACTTTTTGAGTCTGCAAATGGATGAGATTCCTGACAAGCTTTTGAAGTCACTTTGTGATCCAAACAGCAAGTTCGGTGCCATCGTGGCACCCGCTGTCAACGTGGATCACTTCCCGTGTGCTTCATGGGGATACCGCGACGAGTGTATGTCTGATGAGACTTGTGAGTGGGTGACACCAAAACTGACAACTTGTGACGCTACCACCGGATGCCCTCAATTAAATTGCCAAGAGTTACCAATTCATTACCGTGGAATCTATGAATGTAATAAATGCAGATTAGCTCGTACCGTTATCACTTGCGGAGCCAATGTGGCGTCTTCCATTGTGGGAACCTGTCGTCAGACTGCCTGCATGGCATGCTGTAACAGCACTTGCTGTGATGCGAAACCGGAGTGCTCATGGAACACAACTCATTCTACGTGTACCCGCGATGTCTGCGAACACCCGAACAAGGACGACTGCGAGAACGATGCCAACAACCTTTGCAAGTGGGACCCTGTGACAAACGATTGCAGCAAGAAGGAGTGCGAGGCGACGTTTGAGCAACACAAGTGCGCAGCTAACCCTGAGTGCTTGTGGGACGCTGGTGTAGATCCTCCGGTGTGTCTGCCAATTCCGAAGTGTGATACTTACACTGCTGAGGCACAGTGTGTTACTGATGTACAGTGTACTTGGAATTGTACTGATTCGGATTGCAGATACACGCTCTGTCCGTTTGCGAATGAAGTTGACTGCCTGTCGTCAACTGACTGCGAGTGGAGCGGTACCATTTGTGTTGAGAAGCCGTGCCGCTACAACACCAGCAGTGAATGTGCCGCTGGATGTGACCCAAACTGCAAGTGGGACAACAAGACGAGCACTGAGCACTGCAGACAGGATCACTGCAAGAAGCATGCTGGCAACCCAGCCTGTGATAAGGATCCACGTTGTCACTGGAGTGGTACAACTTGTGATGAAGACTATTGTGCTGATTACGATAACGATGAAGTTGAGTGCAAGGATGACCCAAGATGTACTTGGAGTAAAGACGCATCACTCGGATGTGTTTTGACGAACTGTTCAAAGGACCACGGGATCCCATCAACAGCTTCGTGTGCTCCTGATGTGAACTGTAAACCAGGTACAGATGCTACTGGTGACTACTGTGAACCAACTCAGTGTCATGATTTGGATTCATGTGAGTGTCCACAGAAGGCTGGCTGCTACTGGGATCCAAATGGAGGAGCCACCAACTCTGGAGAATGTAAGGAGGATGCTGACAGTCTTTGTCCTGACTTGGATGTCGTGTTCTTGCTCGACGGTTCTGTTTCGATGAGCGCTCGCTTCGGATCTCATCCCCATGGATACCAAGGTATGATTGAAGTACTTAAGGATTGGGTAAACACTATACCTCTTACTCATGAACCTGCTCATACTACATCAACTGTTACTGGTGGAACATTCCGACTTGCATTCATCCAGTTTGCTAAGACTTCTGAGTACTGGGCATGCAAGAATGATGGATCTGGATGTAACAGAAACACTAGGGGGTGCAATAATCCGGATGTTTCACAACTTCCTGGTGCAAAGTGCGCGGATGGTACTTTCTCAGGAGATTTAACTGAGCTTCAAAATGATTTGACATGGCACGAGAGGAATTACATGGGTTCAGCCACTTACATGTCAAAGGCTTTGGAAGATGCTGTTCACGTATTTGATGACTCTCCTGCAAACAGAAAGCATGTTGTTGTTATTATTGCCGATGGTTCTTTAAATCCTAGAAGTCGTCAAGCTAGAGAAATTCCTCGTCTCCGTGCTCAGTTAGACGCGAAGGATGTCATCACGTTTGGTGTTGTCGTCAGAAAGGGGCAATCACACACGAAGGCCGATCTCGATGCTGAGGCCACGTTGAAGCCGATTACTAGCGACCCTCATGATGATCATTTTGTAAACGTTCCACTTGATGACATGTTGGATCACGTGTTTAAAGACTTTTGTGATCCAGCGAGTCCATTTGGTAAGGCTGTGTCTACTGGAGGAACACGTGCTGCAGTCCTGCCGTGTTCGAAGTGGGGTTTGGAGTCTGAGTGCCACGCTGACGCAAGCTGTGAGTGGACGTCGGCCTTGCCAGCAACTTGTGTCAAACCTAGTGGATGCAAGAATCTGAACTGCCTGGAACTCTCAGGGACTCAAGCTCAGGCATACACCTGTGAGCAGTGTGTTCTGGTTGGTTCAGTTGTGACCTGCAGTGCTGGGACTCGGAATACTGGCACTGGACAGTGTCTTCAATCTGATTGCTCAACTGCTTGTATTGTGTCCACTTGTGCCAACAAGAACGGATGTGTTTGGAATGGTGGCCTCTGTCAGGAGGAGCAATGTGACTACGCCAACCGCGCTGCTTGTGAGAACGACGCAATCTGCAAGTGGAACACCACCAAATCACCTGAGGAGTGTGAGAAGAAGCAGTGCACTCACTTTGCTGCTGGACCTTGCAATGGTGACAAGAACTGTACTTGGGATGATGCTACTCAGAAGTGTTATCCAAACAATCCAGAGTGTGATAAAATCAAAAATGATGCTTTGTGTTTGGCTGAACAATCTGGCAAGTGTACCTGGAACTGTATCACTGACGGGTGTGAAGTTAAAAAGTGTGTCTACACATCGAGTGTTGACTGTACAAACATTGCCAGCTGCCAGTGGGACAACGCGGGACAAGTTTGCCAGGAAAAGCATTGCGTCTGGACTAAGGAGAATGAGTGCAACGCTGATGCAGTCTGTAACTGGGAGAACAACAACTGTGTTGTGAACGACTGCTACCAACACGGAACTGAATTGTTGTGTGTTCAGGATGACAAGTGTGAATGGGATACCGCAAACTGTGGAATCTGTAATGAGAAATACTGCCAGAAGTACAACAACAAGGCAGCCTGTGACAGTGACATCAAAAACGAGTGTCGCTTTGACGATGCTACGCAAAGCTGTGTCGACAAGAACTGCGTGGACTACAACAACGGTGCGTTGTACTCAGCGGGAGCTTCTTGTCCGTGCAAGAGTGATGCCGCTTGTCAATTTGACACGACGACCACGCCTCCGCTGTGCAAGGCGACGGAATTCGAGAACTGTCCGAACCTTGACATAGCCATCACCTTTGATGGATCGTGTTCAACAAACAATGCTTTTGGTCAACATCCGTCAGGATTTGAGGGAATGTTGGCAGCTGTGTACGATTGGATTGTCACCGCACCACTTACCGGAGAAGCTGCTGGAAAGACCTCGACCGACACCAACGGTAGAATGAGACTTGCCATCAACCAGTACTCTTCTCAAGTTCACGTTGCTGACTGTCCTAACTGCGCGTGTGACAACCTCGACTTTCCGATCAACGGAGTGAACACGACCAAGTGTGGTAAGCTTTCTGGTGACTTGGGTGAACTAAAGCAGGACTTGGGCTGGCACGCATCTGCTGCGGGCAAGGCCACCCAGACTTGTGAGTCTCGCCTGAAGCCAGTTGAAGAGTTCGCGACTGAAGTATTTAAGCAGTCACCATCAACCAGAATGAAGATATTGATTGTCGTTACTGACGGTGTCATGACTGACAAGGATGAACTTGCTACAACCACTGCTGCTCTCGTTGCCCAGGGAGTTAAGATCTTTGCTGTCAACGTCATGAAGGGGGCGTCCGCGACCAACACCGACGATGTTGCGTTGGCGTCTCTCGAATCGAAGATCGTCACGACGCCGGCGGCGCAGAATGCGCAGGGTTCGGACTTGGACTCCCTTTCGGAGTTGTTTGACACCTTCTGTGATCCAAGTGGCAAGTGGGGAGCTACTGTTACTGCGGGTACAACGGGAACGACTCAGGTGAAGAAGTGCAGCGATCTCACGACGGTCCTCCTCTGTGACGCTAAGCTGACATGTGATTGGGATGGAACTTCTCTGCTTTGCGGAGACCACGCATGTTTCACTCACTGTAATGAGACAACTTGTCTTTCGGATCCTCAGAACACTTGCAATTGGAATGCCACTTCCCAGTCCTGTGAAAAGATTCCGTGTGACGAGGTGACAAAACAAGATGAGTGTGAGAAGCACACGGAGTGTACTTGGGACGTAACAAAGTCACCTCAATGTACTGAAGATCCATGTCCAGCTAGAACTGAGGATGCTTGCATTCAGTTGAATGGATGCCAATGGGCAACTGACCCAGCCCCTGCGAAGTGTGAACCTATCCCATGTAACTTTGGAAACGACTCTGTGGCGTGTAACGCGGAGCCAGGGTGTGAATTCGACGACGTCTGTCCTGATGCGGTAGACCAGCTTTGCAGATTGAAGCCGTGCGCTCAGGACAAGCACTTGACTCTGACCGGATGTCAGGCTGATCGCCTTTGTGTTTGGAACTCAAGCAACCAATGCGAACAGGCAGCTTGTGTTCAATACCCAGATGAGAAGTGTTGTGATCATTATTCTAACTGTCATTGGGATGTTAGTCAGTCTCCAGCAGTTTGCTCAGAGAAGTATTGTCCAAGGACTCACGACAACCAGGTTGAGTGTGACAAGGATACGAAATGCATGTGGAACTCAACTGACGGTACCTGCATTGAGAAGAACTGTGTCGAACTGGAAGAGTGTCGGTGCAGAGCTGACGCTGAGTGCTTTTGGGATCATCAGCACCACACTCCTCACTGTTCAGACTCAAAGTTCGGAGAGTGTCCTGTTTTGGATGTCGTCTTTTTGATTGACGCCTCAAGTTCAATGGGATGGAAATTCGGAAGACATCTAAATGGTTTCTACGCCTTGATGGAGATCTTTCGTGACTGGATGATGACCGTTAGTCTTACTGGTGAGAAGGGAGGTGAAAACAAACTTGGAACAGTCGACGGTATCAGAATTGGTTTTATCCAATTTTCTGGTTCCAACCCGCGTAGGGGGCGAGGAGGATCCGCATGGGCGAAGAAAACCCCAGCGAACACGGGAACTGGCGGTCGTCTCTCTGGTGACCGTAACGAGTTGCGTGCTGACATTGATTGGCATGAGAATAATTTTTACAGAAAGGGGACGATGATCGAAAAGGGGTTGACCATGGCCGGTGATGTGTTCGATGCTGCTCACGCCACCAATGGAAGAAAGAGAATATTGATCATCATATCTGATAGTAGAATTTATGATCCGTCAAAGCTCGCTAACGCACGTAAGGTTCTCGACCAGGAGAATGTTCAAACTTTTGGTGTCGTAATCAGAAGACAGGCTGCACACACGAAGGCTGATCGTGACACTGAGAGTACTCTGAAGCCAATCACTTCTGATATTCACGATGAGCACTACATGAACATTCAGATGGATGAGGTCAGAACAGACATGCTTGACTTGCTCTGTGATCCAAATGGTCCTTGGGGACACTTAATCGTTGATCAAACAAAGACTCAGGCTGGTGTTCACAGGCCGTGCACTCATTACCAGGGTAACGCTCAGACTTGTGCTGCAGACCCTGGATGTATCTTCTCCCCTACCACAAACTTGTGTGTTGACTCTCCATGTTCCCATCACTGTGGTGAAGTACAGTGCACCGCTGATAACGTTAACTTGTGTGTGTGGAACTCTACAACTGGTGACTGTTGGAAGGACACGGAGTGTGCACACACAACGAAGAACACTTGTGAAGGAGACAGGGTTGGATGTAACTGGGACGACACTCGCGATCCTAAATGTGAGAAGACTCCTTGCACTTATGACTCTGAGACTAATTGTTTATTAGATCAAACGTGTGAATGGACTACTGACCCAGTTACTGCTGCTGTAGGATGTACACCTATCAAGTGTTTATACAATGACAGCTCTACTTGTGGCAATGATCCTGAGTGTGAGTGGAGGACTAACATCTGTACTGGTACTGTAGACTGTGAGGAGAAGAAGTGTACTTTCACATCTCAAACAGTGTGCCTGAAAGACCCTGCCTGTGAGTGGGAGAACAGCAAGTGTCAGACTCAACCATGCGCTCATTATTTAGAGGAATCTTGTTGTGACAAGGTTGATGAGTGCAAATGGGATGTGACGACTACTCCAGCAGTGTGTGATGAAGCCAAATGCCCAAAGTACCCTGACCCAACTCAGTGTAACGCTGACACTGAGTGCTTCTGGACTGCTAACGCGACAGGTGTTGAGAAGTGTCTGCCACTTGACTGTTCGAAACTTACAGACAGGTGTGGGTGCGACTCACACCCAAAGTGTTACTTCAAACCAACTCCAACTGGAGGTATGTGTACCGTTGTAGAGTTCGGAGAATGTCCAACTCTTGACATTGCAGTCATTATTAGTGGTTCGAGTTCCATGAGACGGAGATTTGGCAAACACCCACACGGATTCTATGCCCTCATTGAAGTCTTGCGTGACTGGGTTGTCACTCTGCCGCTGAACGGAGAGTCTGGATCAGTTGGAATAAACAGCAAGAGAAACAATGGAGGTGTTCGTGTTGGTTTTATTCAATTTTCAGGAAAGTATTCAGCATCGGAGGCTAAGACAGTAACTCCAAGTGTTGGTACTGGAGGTAGACTGTCAGGTATCAACAAGGAGCTTCAAGATGATCTTGACTGGCATCACAACAACTTTTACAACAAGGGAACCGACATCAAGAAGGGTCTGGAACTTGCTGTTGACATGTTCCACGACAGTAGAATGGATGACGACAGGCTGCGTGTTTTGATTATCTTCGGTGACCGTAAGATTTCGGATAAGTCGAAGCTTGCTGCTGCTCGGTCCGACCTCGACAAGGAGGACGTTCAAGTATTTGGTATCGTTTTGAGAAGACAATCCCAGCACACGAGGTCCGATTTAAATGCTGAGAAGACGTTGAAGCCAATTACTTCCGACCCTCACGATGAGCACTTTGAAAACGTTCTGATCGATGAAGTAAGCTCCTTGATCAAGGATATCTGTAACCCTAATGGACCGTGGGGACATTTAATTGTCAACCACATCCCAACACCTACCACTGGTCATCACTTACCATGTCCTGACTACAAGGTCCAGGCCAACTGTGTGGGAGATCCGGGTTGTGTTTGGTCCGATGCTGGTATTGCGTGTGTCAATTCACCTTGTTTATTGCATTGTGACTCGACAAACTGTACCCTCGCTGCTGCTTCTCACAACTGCTCGTGGAATGCAACTGCTGGGGAGTGTTTCAAGGAACCGGTGCCAGATTGCCACTGCAAGTTCGACACCAACGACGATACCTACAACAAGCAAAAGTGTGATGCCAACGCGGAGTGCTTCTGGAACGCCCCACTTTCGAAGTGTGAGGTTGACGAGTGCAGTGCGAACAATGCCGGAGCAGTCTGTGCTGCAGCTGGACAGACGTGCACTGATCCTAACAAGGAGCCGTGCAGCTTACATGATTGGACTTGTGAGTGCACACCTCCTGCTACTGGATCCAAAGTGGCTGATGTCGCTGAATGTGTTCTCGATGAGTGTATCGTAATGGGATGTCCAACATGTGCTAATGGTACCTGCCCAACTGGACAGACTTGTAAGGATCCAAATCCATCAGCTTCTTCAACAAATGATTGGATGTGTGAATGTGATGATCCAGCAACTGGAAGTGCTATCATCGGAGTTGCTGATTGCAAGATCGATGAGTGCACCTACGACTGCGCATCATGTGAAAAGAACACATGTGCAACTAAAGGTCAGAGTTGCCTGGACCCCGACCAGTCGTCAACGTCGTTGAATGACTGGATGTGTGTTTGCGCGCCACCTGCTACAGCTAACAAGACGGTGGGCCTCGCTGACTGTAGGTTCAACGAGTGCGACCTCGTCACTGTTTGTGATGCCAATGGACAGAAGTGTGTTGATCCAGATCTCGAGAAGAAAGACGACTGGAAGTGTGTTTGCAAGGACCCTGCCGTGGGAGCGTCGATCGGCAAGCCAGCGATCTGCGTTTTGAATGAGTGCAACACAACTTGTGCCACTTGTGCCAACGACACATGCACATCCCAGAACCAGGTTTGTGATGATCCAAACAAGTCTGAGACAAGCACCGGTGACTGGACTTGTACTTGTGTCCCCCCGGCAACAGGCCAGGCTACCGGAAATAACGCTGATTGTCTGATTGATGAGTGTACCTACACGTGTCCAACATGTGCGAACACCACCTGCAGTGACGACAGTCAAGCCTGTCTTGATGCCGACAAGATTTCGACTTCGCTCGGGGACTGGGAGTGCATCTGTCCTCCACCGTCTAACGCAACTCAGCTAACGGGGATTGCTAACTGCAGTATTGACGAATGCGACCTGCACCGTGATATCTGCACGAACCAGGGACAGCTTTGCCATGATCCCAACGGACTGAAGCAGGGTGACTGGATGTGCATATGCGTTCCTCCATCTAACGGCACCAACGTCGGTGATGTCGCTGCGTGTAAGATCGACGAGTGCGTCGCCACCTGCCCAACGTGCGCAAACGACACTTGCTCTGCCCAGGGTCAGGAGTGCAATGATCCGGATCCTAGCGCTGACGTTACCGGAGACTGGACATGCAAGTGTGTACCTCCAGCGGTTGGAAACGCCACCGCCAATGCTGCCCACTGTGTGATCGATGAGTGTACTTTCACTTGTGACACTTGTGCGAACACAACCTGTTCTGATGCTACTCAGGAATGTTTCGATAAGGACACCACTTCGACGTCGAAGAATGATTGGGAGTGCGTCTGCCCTCCGCCATCGAACGCAACTGAGGTGACTGCTGTTGCGAACTGCAGCTTTGACGAGTGTGACCTTCACGGAGACACCTGCACTCGCCACGGACAGGTTTGCAATGACACTGGCCTGCTGACTCTGGATGACTGGGAATGTATTTGTGTTCCACCAGCAACGGGAAGCAACGTCGGAGACGTCGCAGCATGTCAAATCGATGAGTGTATCGCTGATTGCCCAACATGCGCTGGGACAAACTGCTCTGATGCACATCAGGTTTGCGTTGACGACAACATGAACGCCACCTCAACTGGAGACTGGCACTGCGACTGTGTTCCTCCACTCAACGGTACAGCGGTTGTCGACGCTGCTTCCTGTACCATTGATGAATGTGTTTCAGTTTGTCCAACATGTGCTAATGATACTTGCAGTGGTGTTGGTCAAACTTGTTTTGATCCTGATAAATCAGCAACCAACACCAGCAACTGGATTTGTACTTGCGTTCCTCCAGCATACGACTTCGCTGTTGCTCAAGCGGCACACTGTGTAGTGAATGAGTGCCACGACCACGAGAAAACCTGTCACGCTGCTGGTCAGACTTGCGAGGACCCGGACACAACACCAAGTGCTTCGGGAGATTGGGTGTGCAAGTGCGTGCCACCAGCGACGAATGCAGGTACCACTCAACAGGGAGGAGTAGCGATGTGTGATTACCCGGGTGATTGCTCAGATACTATGGTTAGTGATGTTTGTACGAACGCTGGTCAGGTTTGCGACGACCCAACTGATATCATGACACCAGGTGACTGGACTTGTGAATGTGTGCCTCCGGCAATACTTGCGATGAGAAGCAATCCAGTTCAGGGAGCTCCGTCTGACTGCGTTCACGACGAGTGTGTGTTGGTTTGCCCAACTTGTGCTGACACCGGATCTGGTAACATCTGTTCTAAACACGGACAGGTTTGCAAGGACAGCAACACCAGTTCCCTCTCACTGAGCGACTGGGTGTGCGAATGCAACCCTCCAGAGAAGCCAGTTGACCCGAGCGCTGTTGCAGTTGCCAAGCCTGCTGAGTGTCAATTGAACGAATGTATCGAAACTTGCGCAACCTGTCAAAACGGAAAGTGCAACGGGCAGACTTGCGAGGATCCAAACATGGACCCAACGATCACGAATGACTGGACTTGTACTTGCATCGCTCCGGGTGTTGGTGTTGCTACTGGCAAGGAAGCCGCTTGTGTTTGCGATGAGTGTCTGACGACAACAGTTTGTGGTAACCAAACCTGTTTCGATACCAACACCTCGTGTCCTGGTGGCAATGACTTCACTTGCACTTGCCAGCCTCCATCGATTGACTTCGATGTTGCAGCACCGGCTGTCTGCAAGTACGACGAGTGCAAGGAGAAGAGTGGTGAGTGTAACGCTGTGGGCCAAACTTGTAACGATCCGAATCTCACTGTTGCTGGAGATTGGGAGTGCCAGTGCATTCCACCGCAGTTGCCGGATGGCAGGAACTCGACGAATGACAAGCACGCGGTGTGCAAGCTCGACGAGTGTGTTCAGACGTGCCCAACTTGTGCCAACAACACGGCCTGTGGGTCGCAGACTTGCAAAGACCCTAACACCGACCCTACGATGGTCGGTGATTGGACCTGTACCTGTGTTGAAGGTGTTGGTTTTGCAACAGGTAAGCAAGCGGAGTGTGTGTGTAACGAATGCTTAAATACGATGATCTGTGAGAATGCCAACCAGACGTGCTACGATGCGGACAAGTCGTGTCCTCCAAAGAATGACTTCGACTGCGAGTGCCAACCTCCATCAGCTGATACCGCAGTGGCAGCAGCCGCAATCTGTACTTACGATGAGTGCATTGATCACAAGGCAAGCTGTACTCAGGTGGGTCAGGTGTGCAAGGACCCGGACCCTGCTGTTGGAGGAAACTGGATTTGCGAATGTGTCGCACCTCAGGTTCAACAGGGTAACACGGTTCAGGGAAGACCTGTGACGTGTGCGATTCCGGAGTGCGACGTGGTTGGATGTCCAACTTGCGCGAATGACACCTGCAGTGGAGCTGGGCAGACTTGTTTTGACCCAAATACTGATCCGTCAAGTTTGAGAGACTGGACCTGTACTTGTGAGCTGCCTGGTGTGGGATTTGCGACGGGGAAGCCTGCGGACTGCGTTTGCAACGAGTGCCTCAACAGCACGACGTGCTCTGATGCGGACCAGACTTGCCACGATGCCGACAAGTCGTGTCCTCCAAGGAACGACTTCAAGTGCGAGTGCAAGTTCCCATCGAGCGATTCTGCTGTGGGTCAGGCGGTGGCTGTTTGCACGAACCCGGAGTGTGAGAAGAACAAGGCTGTGTGCGCGTCTGTCGGGCAAACTTGTGTGGACAACAACATCACGAGGGACAACGACTGGGAGTGTGTGTGCCCGCTGCCATCTTTAGGAATCGGTTTGATGCAGCCAGCTGCCTGTACTCTGGTTGAATGTGATCAGACTTGTTCGACTTGTGCTAACGATACTTGCAGCAGTGTTGGTCAAACGTGTTCGGAGGTGAGCACCGACCCAACGGATGTGAACGACTGGGAATGTGTTTGCAAACCGCCTGCGACCGGAAGAGCCAGCGGTGCGGCAGCGCACTGCGAGCGTGACGAGTGCAAGGAGCACGGGGACAAGTGTACTCTGAACTGCAAGACTGGTTCCCTTGACTGCGCACAGAAGTGCGTTGATCCGGACAAGTCGGTTACGTCGCTGAACGACTGGAGGTGCATCTGCGAGCCTCCTTCGAGCAACTACGCTGTTGGGAAGTCAGCGAAGTGTTCGGTTGATCCGTGCGTGGCGGACAACGAGGAGGCGTGCCTGAACGACAATGCCGGATGTGAGTGGACTGAACTGCCAACCAGAACGTGCAAGAAGATTCCTTGCGAGTTCGACAACCCAGCGAGCTGTAACTCGACCGCGGACTGCGATTGGGTGAGCACCGCTGGGAGCAGAGGGGGACTGGGAAGCATTTCGTACGACAACGTCAACGCGGTGAGTCCGTTCGCATCGGTGACGTGCGACGGAATTTCGTTTACGGGTTCCTGCAGCTGCAACATGCTGCTGGGAGCTGCTGGAGAAAAGGGAGGGGCGCAGGTGACGATCGAGGACGGATACTCGAAGGGATCGGACTCGCTGGAGTGCACCGGGTGCGCGGGAGCTGGAATCGAGTCGGTTTGGAACGCCAACACTGGAACCCTCATTTTGAAGAAGTCGGCGGGGGCGGGGGCGACTGCGCGCGAGCTTGTGGAGGCGATCAAGACGGTGGCGTTCAGAACTTCATCGAGTGACGGGAACTTGCGTGGACTGACTTGGAACTTGGGTAACGCGATGTACTCGAAGAGGACGAGCCACTACTACCGTCACTTCACCGCTGCGGAATGCAACGGTGCGGGTGGGGGCTGCACGTGGGAAGAGGCGCAGAACATGTGTTCCAGCAAGTCATTGTTTGGATTGACGGGTTACCTGATGAGTGTGACGTCTGGGGCTGAGAACTCGCTTGCGAAGGGGAAGTTGGAGGGATCTGGTTGGATTGGAGCGATGGGAAGCGGAAACTCTTGGAAATGGGTAACTGGACCAGACGCTACGAAGGGACCGTCCCCGTGCCGGTCGTTCACCGGAGGTGCGTCGAGCTGTGACTTTGCGGGAGTGGACAGCGGGAAGGGATACCCGATCGGTTCAGGGGTGGCGGACCAGTTCGTGGCGGCGCAGGTTCTCGGACTTGCTGCGTACAACCAGTGGGATACCTCGGAGCCAACGCAGTCGGGTAGGTTCGCTTCCTTTGCGGTTCCATCTGGTGAATGGTCGACACCTGGATCTTCGAGTGACGGATTCATCTGCGAGTGGGGAGAGATCGGGAACGCGTGCCTGACTACGGCGGATGACTTGTGGGGAACGGTCGACCTGGTTGCGGGAGTCTGCAAGGAGAAGAGATGTACCGAGTCGTCGCAGGCGGAGTGCGAGGTGGATCCGTTCTGCAACTTCGTTGGTGGAAACGTCGACCCTTGCGTGCCAAAGCCATGTACCGAGTACCCTGATGAGAAGAGTTGCGACAAGGATGAAAGATGTGATTGGGACACCAGCGTTGCACCGGGGCTCTGCAGTGAGACGGTGTGCGAGAAGTTGAAGACGGCCGAACTGTGTGAGAAGCACCCTGACTGCGACTGGGACACGCTGACTGGACACTGCAAGGAACAGATCTGCCCTGTGAACACCGACCGATGCTCGTGTAACGAGGAGCCGAAGTGCTTCTGGTCGGACTCTGCGGATGCAGCTGCGAGACAATGTGTAGACTCGAAGTACGCGCTGTGCCCGGTGATGGATATGATTATCATGTTCTCGGGTACGAAGAACATGGCTCAGGTATTCGGACGTCACCCTGTTGGGTTCGACGCGGTGACTTCGATCTTGAGGGATTGGGTGTCGACGATGTACTTGACGGGTGAGAGGTACACTGTGAATCCGTCGGTGGCGAACGGTGGGGGGGTGAGAGTTGGTTTGGTGCAGTTCGCCGGAGAGTTGGCGCCGTCGACGACTGTGGTGACGAAGGCGGTAAGGACCTCTCCAACTGGTGTCGGTGAGAGCGGACAACTGTCTGGAGACATGAACGAGCTCCTTGAGGGGATCACCTACCACGAGTCGAACTACTTGATGGGACAGGGAGCCTACATTGTTCCTGCTTTGGAGAAGGCGTCGAGCATGTTCACGTCGACTCCGATTGGTAGAAAGAGGGTGTTGATTGTGTTGACCGGTTCAACGATCAAGGACATCGATCAGGTTCAACCTAGCCAGAACAAGTTGGAGACGCAGGGAGTGGAGATCTTCGGAGCGGTGATCCGCAGAATGGACACGAAGACCGCTGAGGACATCAGGGCTGAGGCTGCGATGAAACCGTTGGCGACTGATCCTGCTGTTGACCACTCTGATGGCATCAAGGTCGACGATTTGGAGGCAATCCTGCACGGAATCTGCGATCCAAACTCGAAGTGGAACGTCGCGACGTCACCGGCGGTGCCGCAGGCTGGAGTGCACAAGCCGTGCGCTCAGTATGGTTCCCAGAAGGACTGCACGGCGGACAAGGGATGCGTGTACTCGGGAGTGTTCCAGAAGTGCGAAGCTTCGCCGTGCATTGCGCACTGTGGGGAGGTTCAGTGCAACGCGGACAACGTGAACCTGTGCGAGTGGGACGCGGCGAACCAGACGTGCTGGAAGCGTGAGCTCTGTCCACACCACAACTCGACCGCTTGCGAGGACGACCCTGCGTGTGATTGGAACTCGAGCGCTTCGACGGTGGAAGA
This sequence comes from Flectonema sp. DT1601, assembly GCA_964019425.1. Lineage (NCBI taxonomy): Eukaryota > Euglenozoa > Diplonemea > Diplonemida > Diplonemidae > Flectonema > Flectonema sp. DT1601. Next base: position 31,242 of record OZ025810.1, on the reverse strand, counting down.
CAAGTGTGTCGAGAGGGAATGCAACTACAAGTCTGAGCAGGAGTGCGCTGCCGAGGTTCTCGTGAAGTGCGACTGGGATTCAGCGTCCAGAACCTGTGGATTGACACCTTGCCAGCACGCGAACGAGACGAGTTGCACTGCGGATGCGTCTGAGCATTGCGAGTGGGACGTCTGCGTGGCATCGCACAACTCGGCGGATGCGTGCAGGAAGGATCGCTGCCTGGACTACGGAGCGGAGTACAGCAACTGCACCCAGGACCCGATGTGTAGGTGGGATGCCCTCGCCGGAAACGGGAAGTGCTTGCGCAAGACTTGTACCGAATTCGGAGACGAACGTTGCTGCAATGACCAGGACGGATGCTTCTGGGACATCAGCGTGTCGCCGGCGCTGTGCAGTGAGAAGCTGTGCGAGTCGTTGAAGCAAGACCAGGGTGCATGTGGAACTGAGCCAACTTGTGAATGGGACAGCGCGAAGAACACGTGCGTTGACAAGGATTGCAGTGTGATGGAAAGATGTGACTGCGAGAAGGACGTGGACTGCTTCTGGAGATCTGCGAACGGGACGGAGTCGTGCACGTGGAAGAGCTACGGCGAGTGCCCGGCAATGGACATCGTGTTGCTGTTGGGAGGATCGTCGACGATGGGGCTGCCGTTCGGAAGACACCCGAAGGGATTCAACGGAATGACCGAGGCACTGAAGAAGTGGGTTGCGACGATTCCGCTTTCAGGGGAAGCTGCCTCTGTTGGACTGGGGAGCAAGCCGACGGGGATCCGAGTGGGAGTTGTGCAGTTTGGGGGAGAGAACAAGGACGGTGGGAACCCAGGAAGGGCGGACGCGAAGACGGCGCCGGTGGGTGTCGGAGCTGCGGGGCAGTTCAGTGGTGACGTGGCTGAGCTGAAGGCGGACTTGGACTGGCAGGAGGACAACTTCTACGGAAGCGGGATGATGATCGCCAACGGTCTCGGAGTTGCTGAGAGAATGATGAGAGACTACTCTCCACAGGATGGAAGAAAGAAGGTTGTCGTGATCCTCGCGGACGGGAAGATGTACGACACGGACACCGTGTCTGGAACGATCGCGTCGATGCAGGTTCAGGGTGTGGAGGTGTTCGGGGCGGCGATCAGAAGGCAGCCGGTGAGCACGCTGGTTGACCAGAACGCGGTGGCTTCCCTTCGAACGATCGCGACTTCGCCAAGCAGCGGGCACGTTGCGAACATCGTTCTCGACGAGTTGGTGGACACGACTAAGAGTTTGGGAGGGATCTGCGACAGCAACGCGTTCTTCGGAAAGCTGCTGGTGGACGCGCAGCCGGACACGACGGTGGCGGTTGGAGGACAGCACAAGCCGTGTGATCAGCATCTCGAGAAGTCGCCTTGCAACATCGACCCTGGTTGTGTTTGGTTTGATGCGTCTCTGTCTTGTGTTGAGACCCTCTGCATGCAGCACAGCTGCAACCAGAGTTCTTGTGAGCAGGACGTTGCCAATGGATGTGTTTACGAGACGGCCACCCACAGGTGTTGGAAGGAGCCAAAGGACTGCTCGCTGTACACGAACATGACGAAGTGTGCTGAGGACGCGGAGTGCCAGGCATCTTCGGACAAGACTACCTGTGTGGACAAGAAGTGCGACCACGACGACGAGAAGGGATGCATTGCCGATTCAGACTTGTGCGTGTGGGACAACCTGCAGAGCATCTGTGGAGAGAGGCCGTGCAGCGCGACGACCGAGGCGGACTGCAAGTTGGCAACTGGGGAGCAGTGTGTTTGGAACACGTTGCTTCCGGTGAACGGAACAACTGAGTCGTTCGCAAAGGGGAAGCCGATGCAGCCGTTCAACAGCGTTGGGACGACTGGATACCCGGAGGACTGCTCTGCGGGGATGTTCGCTGGCGGGTCTTGCAGCTGCGCGACGACGCTGAGCGAGGCGCACGTGGGGGTCGAGGAGGGATACACTCCGAGCAAGGATGTGTTCGAGTGTCCGAAGTGCGCGTCTCTCGGAGTCAACACTGAGTGGAACTCGGCGACCGGAATCATGACCCTCAGAGCGGCGGGTTCGGCGGCGGGGGGGACGGCGGACACGTTCTTGAAGGCGATCCGTGAGGTGACCTTCACCACGACGTCGGACGACGGGAACGCGAGGAAGCTGACGTGGAACTTGGGGGGAGCATTCTACTCGTCGAACACGGGACACTACTACAGGTACTTCGCGAAGTCCGAGTGCGGAGGCGTGCAGGGAGGCTGCAGATGGGACGAAGCGAAGACTGCCTGCGAATCGGACTCGAGGATGATCTTCGGGTTGAGGGGATACCTTCTTTCGATCAACACCGAGACCGAGACAAAGGCCCTGATGGGGAGAATCTCCGGTGAAGGTTGGATCGGTGCGACCGATGCCGGGGCGAACGAGGGAGAATGGCGTTGGATGACGGGACCTGAGGCACTGACGGGAACAACTCCGTGCGGAGCGTTCGGCAACAACAGGGCCAGCTGCGACGTTTCGATTGACCTCGCGAGCGGTAAGTTGGTGGGAGCGGACGCTGCGAAGGGTGTTTCGATTGGATCGGGAGTGGGATCGAGATTCACTGCGGTGTCGTACGCAAACTGGGCGATTGGGCAACCGGATGACAGCCACACGGCGTGTCCTGGAAGCTGTGCTGCCTGGGGAGAAGACTTCGCGCAGTACTCGATCCCATCCGGTACGTGGAGGGACGCACCGGGGGATGCGAGCGACGTGGCCGGGTTCGTGTGCGAGTGGGGAGGAGTCGGAAGCCTGTGCGTGCAGTCGAACGCGTTTGGATCGAAGTTCGTGACGGCCGGTGTGTGCGAAGAGAAGAAGTGCACGACGGACATCGAAAGCGAGTGCAAGAGAGACCCATACTGCAAGTGGGAGAACAACACGTGCGGGATCAAGAAGTGTGCCGAGTACCCGGATGAGGTGACTTGCGAGCAGGATGAGATCTGTGACTGGAACCCAGCGGTTTCGCCGGCGATCTGCGAACAGAACCCATGTACGAGGTACCTGGACAACAGCACGTGCGAGGCGGACAGCAACTGCATGGTGGACCCTACCGGAAAGGCGAAGAGCCTCTGCGTGGACAAGGACTGCAATGAATACGACAAGTGTAAGTGTAAGAACGACGTTGAGTGCTACTGGAAGAACAACAGCTGCGTGAACAGCAACTACGGGGAGTGTCCGACTCTGGACATCGTGGCGATCGTCGACGGTGCGAGATCGATGTCGCAGTCGTTCGGACGTCACCCTCACGGATACTACGGACTGGTGTCAATCTTGAAGGACTGGGTGAAGAACCTTCCTCTGTCCGGGGAGCTCGCGAACATTGGTGCGGCGTCGACGCTGACTCAGAAGACGAGAGTTGGGTTCGTTCAGTTCTCGGGTCACCCGCAATACAGCGATCCTGCGACTGGTGTGTGGAGCGGTCCGATCGTGAACGACGTTGCGACGACGCCGATGGGAACTGGAGCCGGGGGAAGGATCTCGGGATCCATCACCGAGTTGAACGGAGACCTGGCGTGGCACCAGTCGAACTACCTGGATGCCGGTACCTACATCGCGAACGCGTTGATTACCGCGAATGACATGTTCTCGAAGCAGTCGCCGCAGGACAGCCGTACCAAGGTTTTGATCATCTTCACCGACGGAGTGATCTCTGACATCGACAAGACGTCGACTCCGAAGTCTTCACTGGAAGGGAAGGGAGTTATGATCTTCGGTATAATGATCCGCAGAGGTGATATTCCATCAAGCGTTGACCTGACGGCTGAGGAGACGCTGAAGAAGATTGCTTCGGAACCGAACCGAGTGTACAACCTCCAAATTGATGACATTCCGGACGTTCTGTCGAAGGTGTGCGACCCTACCGACAAATGGGGAGCTGAGATTGCGAAGGTTCCAAAGTCGCAGACGGGAGTGCACTTGCCTTGTCAGTTCTACGTTGAGAAGAAGCCTTGTGATGTGGACCCTGGATGTCTGTGGTCGGATGTGCTGTCTTCGTGTACCGACAGTGTGTGCATCGGGTACTGCAGCGAGCAGGATTGCGTTGCGGACACGGCGAACCATTGCAAGTGGGAAAACGACGAGTGTGTGAAGTTCAAGCCTTGCTCGTACACGCAGAAGGTGCAGTGCGAACAAGACACCGAGTGCCGATTCAACGACACGTCGAACGAGTGCGGTGAGAAGCCTTGCACGCACAGCGACGAGAACAGCTGCGTTGCGGAGACGACGTACGAGTGCGAGTGGGTGCCGGGTACCCAGGAGTGCATTGAGAAGCCTTGCGTGCAGCTGACGGACTCGGGGAGCTGCGCGGCGGACGCGCAGTGCGAGTGGGACTCGGCGTGCGACAAGGATGTGTGCATCAAGAAGGTGTGCCAGCACGTGGCGATGGACCAGTGTGAACTGGACACGCTCTGCGCGTGGGTGGGGAGCGCGTGCCAGCGCAGGACTTGTGGAAACCTCGTCGACGAGAAGTGCTGCGTTGAGGACGAGCAATGCTTCTGGGACGTGTCTGCCGCACCGGGAGTTTGCAGAAAGGAGCCGTGTTTGGAGTACAACTCGACGAACTGCAACGACCAACGGGAGTGCCGTCTGAACACTTCCAACAACTGCAAGCCGAAGGACTGCGTGAACTACGACCAGTGCTCTTGCGAGGGTGACGCCGACTGCTTCTGGATCGCGGCGGCCCAGACTTGCACGTCGTCAGCTTACGGACAGTGCCCGACGATGGACATCGTTTTGCTGATCGACGGTGGGGATTCGATGAAGAAGGCGTTCGGGCGCCACCCGTTTGGATTCTACGGGTTGACGAACGTGTTGAGGGACTGGATGATGACTCTTCCGTTGAACGGGGAGTCGGGATCGGTCGGTAGCAACTCGAGGAGCGGGACGGACCAGGCGAGAGTGGCGATCGTGCAGTTCGCGGGAAGTGAAATCTGGGCGCCCGGGAACGAGCGTCAGTACCGAGTGTCGCCACCGGGAGTCGGAACTGGTGGGAGACTGTCGGGAATGAGGTCGGAGTTGGTTGCCGACTTGGCTGACCACGAAGCGAACTTCATGGGGGCGGACGCGGCCCTGCAGCCGAACCCGAGGAAGACGTACTTGCTTGGAGGTCTTGCGAAGGCGGCGTCCCTGTTCAAGAACTCGCCTGTCGACCGGACGAAGATCCTCATCATCTTCGCTGACAACGCGATGGACGACAAGAGCGCGTACGCAACGGCGCAGTCGGAATTGAACCGGCTGCAAGTGAACGTCTTCGGGGCGGTTGTGCGTCCGTACGACGTCCGCGGACCAATCGACACCGGTGCCGAAAGCGCGTTGACGACGGTGACGTCGAACGTGCAGTCGGAGCACACGGTCAACAAGCAATTGGACGAGTTGGCTGCGGTGCTCGAAGGTTTGTGCGATCCAAGCACCCCGTGGGGCAAATACATCGCCAAGAAGGATGGTGGTGGTAGACAGCCGTGCCCGAACCACAAGGACAAGACTGTCTGCAACAAGGACTCCGGATGTGCTTGGCATGACCAGACCCTGAGCTGTGGTGACACGCCGTGTTTGACCCACTGCGCGGAGGCAAACTGCACTGCGGACACCATCAACACGTGTGTCTGGAATTCAACAGTTGGTTGCGAGAAGGAGAAGACTTGCGACCGCACCAACCCGGACGACTGCAGAGTCGACGACAAGTGTCAGTACGACGACGTCAGCAAGAGCTGCGTCGCCAAGAAGTGTGACCACGAGGCGGAGCAGGGTTGCCTTGCGGACCCTGACGTGTGTGTGTGGAACAACCTGAACAAGGTTTGCGGTGAGAAGCCTTGCAACATCCACGAGGAGCTTGAGTGCAACAATCACATCAACTGCACGTGGAACACGAGTTCGCGGACATGCAACGTCGACAAGTGTCTGTGGACCAGCGTCGACGAGTGCAACACCGATCCGTACTGCGTGTGGGAAGGTGCAGGTGCAGGTGGTGCGGGAAGTGCTGACCCTTGCGTGCAGAAGAAGTGCACGGAGCACATGACGGAGTTGGAGTGCGAGTTGGAAGCAGACTGCGACTGGGACACTTCAATCTCACCGGGGATCTGTCTGGAGACGTACTGCAGACGCTACGGAAACGACAGCGGGTCGTGTGACTCCGATGGAAAGTGCATGTTCGAGAACTCGACGGATACTTGTGTGGACAAGGATTGTTCGACGTTTGAAGTTTGCAGGTGTCAGAAGGACCCGGAGTGCTTCTGGTCGGCGGATGCGTCCCCTGCGAGCTGCAAGGCTGCGCAGTTCGGAGAATGTCCACAACTGGACATCGTTGTGATGATTGACGGGTCGGACTCGATGAATTTGGTGTTCGGACGTCACCCGTCTGGTTACGTTGGAGTTATCGAGATGTTGCGTTCTTGGGTATCGGGACTTCCGCTTTCTGGTGAGAAGGCTGGAGTTCCGTCGACGAAGAACGGAAACACCAGGGTCGGGTTTGTTCAATTCGGAGGTCTCGCACAGTTCCCAACGCAGAGCGCGAGGAAGGCACCTGCGTCTGTGGGATCGGAGGGGCGGTTGAGCGGAGACAAGATGCAGGCTTTGGGGGACCTGTCGTGGCACGCGAGCAACATTGTCGGGGGGGAGACGTACATCGCGAGGGGTCTGGACATGGCGGCGGACATGTTCATGGCGTCGCCGAAGGATGGCAGGAAGAGGGTTCTGATCATCCTGAACGACAGAAAGATCTTGGACCCGGACTCCCTGACGACACCTCGAAGCAGACTGATCCAAAAGAACGTGTACACGATGGGGGTTGTGATCAGAAGGTTCGATGCGCAGTCATCTGTGGACATGGATGCCGAGGGAGCTCTGAAGAAGTTGACGTTCGACCCGGTTACGAAGCAACCTGCCGACGATATGATTACGAACGTGGTTTTGGATGATTTGATGGCGAAGTTGAACTCCCTGTGCGACCCGACTAAGTTGTGGGGACAGCGCATCGTCGACCGTGTTGGACAGCAGGTCGGTGTGCACCGTCCGTGTGGAAACTACCAGGACAAGGTGATGTGCGGGAAGGATGCGGGTTGTGTTTGGAGAGACGTGATCGATGCGTGCGTCGACACTCCGTGCACGCTGCACTGCCAGGAGGGTGAGTGCAACACCGACGTGGCGAACAAGTGTGTGTTCGATTCCAGCAGCCAGGTTTGCTCGAAGACCGACACCTGCGCTGCGCACGACCAGGCGGCATGCAGCTTGGACGCCGAGTGCAAGTTCAACACGACCTCGAACGGGTGTGAGGAGAAGCCTTGCAAGCACACCAACGAAGGGTCGTGCGTGGCGGACAAGACGTACGAGTGCGAGTGGGTGCCGAACACCCAGGAGTGCATTGAGAAGCCTTGCGTGCAGCTGACGGACTCGGGGAGCTGCGCGGCGGACGCGCAGTGCGAGTGGGACTCGGCGTGCGACAAGGATGTGTGCATCAAGAAGGTGTGCCAGCACGTGGCGATGGACCAGTGTGAACTGGACACGCTCTGCGCGTGGGTAGGGAGCGCGTGCCAGCGCAGGACTTGTGGAAACCTCGTCGACGAGAAGTGCTGCGTTGAGGACGAGCAATGCTTCTGGGACGTGTCTGCCGCACCGGGAGTTTGCAGAAAGGAGCCGTGTTTAGACTACAGTGCGGATACTTGCAACGACTACAAGAATTGCCTGTACGACAGCGGGTCCTCGAGTTGCCTGCCGAAGGACTGCAGCAAACACGACCAGTGCGGTTGTGGAAGTGACGCCGACTGCTTCTGGGTGCAGGCAGTTCAATCGTGTATCCCACAGATCTACGGGCAGTGCCCGACGATGGACATCGTTTTGTTGATCGACGGTGGTGTGTCGATGAAGAGCACCTTCGGACGTCATCCGGTTGGGTTCTACGCGTTGACGAACGTTCTCAGGGATTGGATGATGACGCTCCCACTGAACGGGGAGTCGGCGAACGTTGGGGTGAACTCGGTTCCGGACACGGAGCAGGCGCGTTTGGCGATCGTGCAGTTTGCCGGTAGCACCGTGTTCGACAAGCCTGGGAACGACGGACAATTCCGAGTGTCATCAGTTGGTACTGGGGGAAGACTCTCTGGAATGAGATCCGAATTGATGGCCGATTTCAAGGACCACGAGGACAACTTCATGGGGGCAAACGCAGCTCTGCAGCCAACTCCAACGAAGACCTACTTGTTGGGTGGTTTGAACAAGGCGGTCAGCATCTTCAAGACTTCACCGGTTGTTCGGATGAAGGTCTTGATCGTGATCACCGATGACGAACTCGATGACAAGGACATGTACCAGACGGCGCGTGCTGAGTTGGCGCAGATGAACGTGCAGATCTTCGGAGCGGTCGTGCGTGGATTCGATGCCAGCGGACCATCGGACCAAAATGCCGAGAGCACCCTCCGCAAGGTGACGACCGAGTCGCAGCTTGAGCACACGGTGAACGTTCAGATTGATGGTTTGGAGGCGGTGTTGAAGAGCATCTGCGACCCATCGCTGAACTGGGGTAAGGACATTACGAAGTACAAGGTTGTGAAGGAGAGGCAACCTTGCCAGCTGTACCACGACAAGACCAAGTGTAACAAGGACGCTGGGTGCACCTGGTACGATGACACCCTGAGCTGTGGAGACTCGCTGTGCCTGACTCACTGCAAGTCGAGCAACTGCACTGCCGACCGGGGGAACCTGTGCGTCTGGAACGCGACGACTGGATGCGAGAAGGAGAAGGTGTGCGACTTCAGCGCAGCCGAATGCGCGAACCACCCGGAGTGCGGTTTTGACGGGAAGAACTGCGTTGCGAAGACGTGTGACCACGAAAACGAACAGGGATGCCTGGCTGATCCAGACACCTGCGTGTGGAACAACTTGCAAAAGTCTTGCGGAGGGGTGCCTTGTGTGTACGACGCGGCTGACGAGTGCAACAAGGACGTGAACTGCACCTGGAATGCGACGGGACTGAAGTGCGAGGTGGACAGGTGTCGCTGGACGACGAAGGGTGAGTGCGAGTCTGACGTGTTCTGTGAGTGGAAGAACCGCCGAAACCAGCCGGAGGAGTGTGTGCAGAAGATCTGCGTTGAGCACGCGGACGAAAACTCGTGCAGGAGAGACGAGAACTGCGAGTGGGACACTTCGATCGCCCCGGGGATCTGTACCGAGACGTACTGCAGGACGATCTGTGGGGACTCTTGTACCTCGACGGAAAGGATTGCCTGCAATGCCGATGAAAGGTGCATGTCGAGGGACAACAACGGAACGACGAACTGCGTGAACATGAACTGCGACGAGTTGGATGCGTGCGCTTGCCACGGCAACCTTGCGTGCTTCTACCTCGCGGACGAACAGGCGTGCGTCAACAAGAAGTACGGAGCGTGCCCGACGATGGACATCGTTTTGGTAATCGACGGGTCGGGTTCGATGAGCAACTCGTCCGGTAGACATCCTCATGGATTCGACGCGATGATCTCTGGGCTTTCTGAGTGGATCGCGACCCTGCCGCTGAGCGGGGAGTCTGCGAGCGTGGTGAACCCGGCGCCGGACACTCGCAAGATGAGGGTCGGTGTGGTTCAGTTCAGCGGACGAGTTGAGGCGGGTTCGGTTGTCGATGCGGCGCTGAAGCCACCCGCGGGAGTCGGTTCGAGCGGGAGAATCACGGGAGCTCTGCAGGAGCTGAAAGATGATCTCGAGTGGCACAGCTCCAACTACGCTGCGAAGGGAACGTACGTCGCGGAAGCTCTTGGGGTGGCGGCGACGATGTTCAAGAACACGCCGGTTGGCGCGAAGAGAGCGGTGATCATCATCACCGATGGGAAGCTTCAAGACACGCCTGCTGAGATGACGCCGAGAAGGTCGGCTTTGGAGACCCTGGGGGCGCAGGTCTTCGGTATCGTCGTGAGGAGGTTCCCATCGCAGACCGACGTGGACAGGGATGCCGAGGCGGCGCTGAGGCCGATCACATCCGCTCCGCAGAGCGATCACTTCGTGAACCTGGACATGGATGACTTGGTTTCCCAGGACGGTCCGCTGACGAAGTTGTGTGATCCAAATTCCGCATGGGGAAAGAACATCGCTTTGTCGACGGTCGGAGGAGGACTGCACCAGCCGTGTGCGTTGTACGCGAAGAAGCCAGGTTGCGTTGCGGATGCGGGATGTGCTTGGGGAGATCACACACTGACGTGCTCGGACACCCCATGCATCCTTCACTGCAACAGCACCGCCTGCGACGACGATGTCGAGAATGCGTGCAGGTGGGACGCGGCTACTTCGAGTTGCTACAAGAAGGACGTTTGCAACGAGCCGACCGAGCCGTTGTGCATCTTGAGCAAGGATGACTGCGAGTGGGTTGACAACAGACAGCCTCCGTGCCAGACTCGTGTCTGCAGCCACACCGACGAGATCGGTTGCCTGGCTGACGTTGTGGGTTGCAAGTGGTCTGACATCACGAAGAAGTGTACGGTCGTTCCTTGCCAAGCAACCGTTCAGTCTGAATGCGTTGGAGGCTGTGAGTGGAACGCCACCGACGACACCTGCGTTGTGAAGAACTGCCTGTACACCCAGGAACAGGAGTGCAAGGACGACGTTCTCTGCGCGTGGTTCCCTGTCAACAACACCTGTGCTGAGCGTCCGTGTGCCAAGTACTTGTCTGAGAAGCAGTGTGACGAGCAGCTGCTGTGCAAGTGGGACGTCACGGCGCCACCGGGCAGTTGCCAGACTCCGTACTGCTCGAGGTTCAACAAGGAGAAGTGTGATGCCGAGCCGGGATGCATTTACAAGACGGGGCTCGTTGTTCCGGGATACCAATCGCCTGTCGACGTTTGTGTCGAGAAGAACTGCCGCGACATTCCGAACCCGTGTGCGTGCCAGGCGGATCCAGAATGCTACTGGGCGATCCACAACGGAGTTGGAGTGTGTGAGGAAGAGAAGTTCGGTCAGTGTCCAACACTTGACATCGTTTTGGTGTTGGATGGTTCTGAATCGATGTCGCAGTCGTTCGGACGTCATCCTCACGGATTCTACGCGATGATGGAGATGTTGAAGACTTGGGCCCAGTCGTTGCCGTTGAGCGGAGAAGACGCGACTGTCGGAATCAACTCTGCGTTGACTGGAGCTGTTCGTCTCGGAGTTATCCAATTCAGTGGAAACCCAACGATGCTGTCACCTCAGGGAGTAGTGGTCGGGTCGAGCCGGAGGGTTCCACCTGGAGTCGGAACTGGTGGTCGTCTGTCTGGAGACCTTACCCAGGTGTCGACCGACTTGTTGTGGCAGGAGAACCACTACTTGGCGGAGAGAACTTACATCGAGGAAGCGCTCGTCGCATCGCTCGACTTGTTCAGCGGATCTCCGCTCGACGGCAGGAAGAAGGTGTTGATAATCATCACTGATGGAGAGCTCAAGGACGCGGACAGGCTGACTGTTTCCCGTTCAAAGTTGAACCAGGCTGGAGTGATCGTGTTTGGAGCGGTCATCAGAAGATCGGCTGCGGCCACTCCGACGGATGCTGCTGCCGAGGCGGCGCTTCTTCCGATTGTGAGCGAACCGAAGGACGGTCACTTTGCGAACTTGATCGTCGATGAGCTGCCGTTGGAGGTTCTGGACACGCTCTGCGACCGCAACGGAAGATGGGGTAAGTACGTCGTCGACAACGGAGCTGGAAGGCAGCCTTGCCAGTACTACGAATCGCAGTCACCGTGCAACAGAGACAAGGGATGCGTGTGGCACGACAGCACATTGTCGTGTGGTAACACCCCTTGCTTCGAGCACTGTGACGAGCAGGTGTGCAATGCCGACACGGTTGAGAAGTGTCAGTGGGACAACACGCTCGGGCTGTGCTTCAGAATCCCTGTTTGCGACTTCGACACGGAGCAGCAATGTACTGCGGACCCTTACTGCGCTTGGGATGCGGTCAAGAACTGCACTGAGATCCCATGCAAGCACGAATCCGAGGACAGTTGTTTGAGTGATCCAAAGGGATGCATCTACGATTCGATCAAGAGAACTTGCTTGCCTGACCCATGTAAGGACAAGCCTGAGCTGGCGTGCTCCCTTCTGTCGCCTCAGTGTGTGTGGGACACTGCTGCGCTGGTTTGCAAGAAGGAGGAGTGCAACAACTGCGGTGTCGACCACCAGTGCTGCAACGACTACGCGAAGATCTGCGAATGGAACTCGACTGTCTCGAGCTGCCAGCAGAAGAAGTGCGTGGAGCACGTTACGGAGTTGGAATGCGCCAACGACAACGCGTGTGAATGGGAAGGAGCGATCTCACCGGGCCACTGTACCCGTACTTACTGTGACAGGTACTCGAACACCACTGAGTGTGGACTTGACGACAAGTGCAAGTGGGATTTCGGATCGTGCATCAAGGCTGGATGCACCAAGCACACCGAGTCCGGATCGCATTGTGATTGCAATGCGGATGCCGAGTGCTTCTGGCACGACAGCACCTGCGTGGACATCAACTTCGGAGCTTGTCCAACGATGGACATCGTGATCCTCCTTGATGGTTCGACTTCGATGGGAGAGGACTTTGGCACCCACCCTCACGGATTCTATGCCGTGTTGGAAATGGTGAACGACTGGATCATTAACCAGCTTCCGTTGGCCAATTCACTGGGTCGCTACGGAAAGGCACCAAGGTATGCTGAGGGCCTCGCCCGTGTTGGGTTCGTGCAGTTCTCGGGAGACTCGGCGCTTCTCGAACCGAACAAGCCGTTCACGCAGTCGGCAATCTTGTCGATCACCGACACCAGAGGAGGACTGACGGGATACACACCGGAGATCACTCGGGACTTGGACTGGCACCAGAAGAACTTTGCCGGCAAGGGTACGTACATCGCGGAGTCCCTGAAGAAGGCGGCCACGATCTTGTCGACGAACCCGACCAAGAGGGGTAAGAAGTTGGTGATCATCATTTCAGACGGGAAGTTTGAGGACGATCCAATTTACATCACGAAGGGAGTCGATGCCCTGAAGGCGGTTGACGCTTACGTGTTGGGTGTCGTGGTGAGAAAGTTGATAATCCACACGAAGGTCGACCTCGATGCGGAGGCTTCGCTGAAGTCGATCTCCGACTACGTTGCGAACTTCCGTTTGGACGATGTGAAGGATGGACTGTTCAAGAAGCTGTGCAGCCCTGAGACTATTTGGGGGAAGCACTTGGTCTCCGTTGACAGTAACTCTCACGTTCCGTGCGGATTCCACGCGATCTCTGACACTTGCAACAAGGACACCGGATGCGGTTGGGATGATTCTTTGACGATCTGCGTTGACAGTCCTTGTCTGTCAATCTGTGACCAGCCTAGTTGCCTGAAGGCCGTTGCTGACCAATGCGTGTGGGATGGAAGCGAGAAGACTTGCAACAAGATCAGCGTCTGCGGTCACGGTAGCGAGATTGACTGCAATAACGACCCGTCTTGTGTGTGGGATGTGACGACTGACAACTGCATCATCACACCGTGTGACCACCACACGGAGGGAGCATGCGACAAGGATCCGGTGGGCTGTGAGTGGGATTCGAAGAAGGAAAAGTGTTCGACGAAGAAGTGCACGTACACGGGGTCGGCGAACTGCACTGCGGACACCACGTGCATGTGGGACCAGTCGAGTTCGAGTTGCACCGTGAAGCTGTGCCAGTACACTTCGTACTCGGCGTGTGACGAAGACACACGTTGTAAATGGAAGAACACGACCAAGACCTGTGAGCAGAAACCTTGCCTCGAGCACGTCGAGGAATCCGCGTGTGGCGCTGATTCTGAGTGCGAGTGGGACATCAGCGCGTCGCCTGCATTCTGCAAGCCAACCGAGTGTTCGAGATGGAAGACCGAGACGTCGTGCACCCTCGACACTGGCTGTACTTGGGGAGGACCAGTGTCGTCGTCGAGTTCGTCGTCTTCAGCCAAGCAGTGCGTGAAGAAGAACTGTGATGTGTACGGATCGGATTCCTGCAGCTGTAGATCTGACCCCCACTGTTACTGGCAACCTGAATCCAACGAGTGCGTTGGTGTCGACTTCGGTGCCTGTCCGGGTATGGACATCGTCGTTGGGTTCTCTGGCCACGAAAAGATGATGGAAACGTACGGCAGATACCCGCACGGATACTCTGGTCTGCTGGAGATCCTCGCAACGTGGTCGAAGGCTCTTCCGCTCAACAAGGACAGCCACATCGTCGCTGCCGACAAGGCTCTCATGACGGGGATGAGACTCGGGTACATGCAGTACAGTCTTTCACCACTGACCGGTGACGAGACTACCGCCGTGCGGGGAGTTGGTGCCGAGGGACAGCTGACGGGGAAGATTGCCGAAGCCCTCGGAGACGTCGACTACTTCAAGAGCCACCACCTCTCTGGGCACACCAACTTGGTAGGACCTTCGTTGGGTTTGGTACTCAACATGTTCAAGAGATCTCCAGCTGGTAGAAAGAAGATGTTGATCTTGTTTACGGGTCCTGCCATCGACGATTCCGACAGAGTTGCTGATGTTCGTCGTTCACTTGACAGTCTCGGAGTTCAGGTGTTCACGATCGCATTGAGAAAGTCACCGATGAAGACCGCTGAGGAAATCTCCGCTGAGCCGTCGGTCAGCGGACTGGCATCGGTTGACGTGCACGACCACTTTGTTTCTCTCCAGTTGAGTGAAATTGAGGATCAGTTGGCTGACATTTGCTCACCTTCCTCGGACTGGGGTAAGGCCATCTTGGAATTCAGTGAGAAGCACTCGAAGAAGACCAATCCAAAGACTCGTTCATGTCCGTACTACCAACTTCCATATGAATGCAAGGCTGACCCTGGATGTATGTGGTCTGAGTCGGTTCTTAACTGCATCACTTCACCTTGTCTCCTGCATGAGTGCAACGAGGCTGCCTGCAACGCTGATACTGACCACCACTGTAAGTGGGACTCCAGCAGCAAGGCTTGTTTCAAGGACCCGCCATGTCCGGCCACCACTCCGCAAACTTGCGATGCTGTTGGAGGATGCAAGTGGAACGCCGCCAAGCAGAAGTGTTACGAGAAGCTTTGCAGCCACACGTCGGAGCCAAGTTGCTTGTACGACCCTGCGGGTTGTGAATGGGACAGTGCGACTGACAAGTGCACTGTGAAGCCGTGCCAGCACACTACCAACACCACCTGTCTCAATGATGAGGAATGCTTGTGGATTGAGGGTCCGTCGTCGTTTATTTGTGAGAAGAAGCATTGCACTGGAAAGTCACCGGCGGTCGTCTGCAAGGTGGACAAGCGTTGCGAGTGGGACACCTCAAAATCCACCTGTGAATACAAGAAGTGTCAGGGATACTTGGATGAGGTTTCTTGTGACCATGACTACGAGTGTCACTGGGACGTTGCGGCATCACCTGCGAAGTGTGACATCAAATACTGTCTGCGTTTTGAGACCGAAGGCACCTGCAACACAGAACCGGAGTTCCAGTGTGAGTGGAGTTCAAATGACGGAAAGTGTAAGGATAGGAACTGCGATGACCTTACCAAGAACCCGTGCAAGTGTAGCTCTGAACACGGATGCTTCTGGGACGATGGGTCTTCCACCTGCGTGACTTCCAGTTACGGAGCCTGTCCAACGATGGACATCATTGTGGCTTTCGATGGTTCGGATGCGATTACGGGATCATTCGGACGTCATCCAAATGGATTCTACGGTCTGTTGGAAACACTGAGAGACTGGGAGAAGACTCTGCCTCTCGGAACTGTGAAGCTCGGGTTTGTTCAGTTTGCTGGTCCGAAGTCGGCTCAGAGCTCGATTCCGGGAGTAGGAACGGGAGGTAAGACCAGTGCCAGCAGTAAAGATATTTCTGATGATCTTGATTGGCACGAGGCTCACAGAATAAAGGGTTCGAGTGAAGCTCACATTGCCGATGCTTTGGATCTCGCTCAGAGGATGTTTGCGTTGAACAAGGATCCAGGACACAAGAAGGTCTTACTTGTGATCTCATCTGCTAAGATTGTTGACATCGGTACCAACTTGGTGGAGGCGGAGAAGAAGTTGAAGGGTGATGGTGTGAAGACCTTTGGAGTAACACTCCGTCCACAAACGGCATTGTTGAAGGATGACCAGGAAGTTCAATCGAGTATGTCATCCATCGTGCATGATTCCAGCTACCTTGTTAATGTGAAGCTCGATGATTTGAAGTACAAGGTTCTCCAGTCCCTTTGTGATGCGCATTCGTCGTTTGGAAAGAAGATCACGAGCCTCACCGTGGCGAAGCCTGAGAACCCGTGCCATACATACCTGGAGAAGTTGCGTTGCAACGTCGACATCGCTTGCAGATGGAATGCCGAACAGGCGCAGTGCGCTGACTCTGCTTGCCTGAGTCACTGCTCGGAGCTCAACTGTGTCAACGACTACAGCAGTCTGTGCAAATGGGACGCGGGGAGAAACATGTGCTACAAGCAGAGGTTGTGCAACCACGAGTCGCTTGTTTCGTGCAGCAAGGATCCTGGTTGTAAGTGGGTGTCTTCCTCTGGGGATTCACCGATGTGTGTGGAGAAGTCTTGCCAGTACGACAACGAGGACGGTTGCAATGACGACAAGGAGGGATGCGAGTGGCACGGTACCGACGAGCATTGCTACCCAAGAGAATGTACTTACACGTCGAAGGGTGCGTGTAGCAAGGATCCACACTGTGCTTGGGACAGTTTGTTGGAAGACGAGAAGGTTCCTTGGAAGGCGTGCATTGAGGTGCCTTGCGTGACGACGACTGACTTCGTGAAGTGTATTTCGGACTACAGGTGCAAGTTCAACCCAGCTGCCACTCAACAGTGCGAGAGGAGGCAGTGCGTCGACCACCCTGATGAGGTTGAGTGTAGTGAATATCCAAACTGCTACTGGAACACCAAGGCGTCACCGGTGTCGTGTTCCTTGAAGAAGTGCCCTGCGTACGAAGATGACCAGGCGGGATGTCAGGGAGACGATGAGTGCTTGTGGGTGAACAGCAAGTGTGTTGAGAAGATCTGCAAGTTGATGGACAGGTGCGACTGTTCCAAAGAGAAGGGATGCTTCTGGGACACTCGTAATGCTGGAGGTGCCGTGGTTGCACATGGCGCTGACACGGATGGAAGATGTGTCGAAACCGAGTTCGGAGGTTGCCCAGAGATGGATGTGGTGGTACTGATGGATGGGTCGGTATCGATGTCAAACCACTTTGGACATCACCCTCACGGATACTACGCGATGTTGGAAGCTCTCAGGGATTGGGTTCGTGCTATTCCACTCACCGGTGAGCGTGCCACTACTCAGGGAGCCAACTCGACAGCGCCAAATGGAGGAATCAGAGTCGGTTTGATCCAATTCTCCAAGTCTGATGAGGCATTGAGGACGCCAACCAATGTTGGAACTGGTGGAAGACTGTCGGGTGCGATCGATGAGATCCTTGCCGACGTTGGTTGGCATGAGCACCACTTCATGGCGTCTTCGACTTACATAGAGAAGGCTCTGGAATTCGCTGACAACATGTTCGGAGGGTCCCCACCGAAGCGTAAGAAGATTCTCTTGGTCTTAACGAACGGTAAGATCTACGATGCTGGTAAACTGGGAAAGACGAAGGGTTACCTCGGAACAAGAGATGTCGAGATCTTCGGAATTGTGTTGAGAAGGTTCGAAACCAGTACGACGGTCGACAAGGACGCGGAGGAGACTCTGAAGACGATTGTCACGGCGCCAATTACGGACCACTACATGAACTTGCCGATGGACGACTTCAGCAAGGTGCTTTCGGGGATCTGCGACCCGACGACGAAGTTTGGTGGTCAGGTGTTGAAGACGGCTGCGTACGAGCTTCCTTGTATGTTCTACGAAGACGTGCGCACTTGTGAAGGAAGCAGCATATGCACTTGGAACACTTCGAATCTCCACTGCGAGGACAGCACGTGCCACAAGTTCTGTGAGGAATCGAAGTGCACGTCTTACACGGGAGAAGTTTGTGAGTGGGAGACGACGGGGAAGTACTGCCACAAAAAGTTGCCTTGCGTGTACACGGAGGAACAAACCTGCACAGCTGATGACAAGTGCTACTGGTACCAGGACGATCAGAAGTGTAGTAAGCAGCCTTGCGTGTCTGAAACGACTGAAGATGCGTGCAGGGCCGACAGGTTTGGTTGTGAATGGGACAGCAGCACTTCCCTGTGCACAGCTTTCCCATGCAAGTATTCGGTTGCTGCGACTTGTACTGCTGATGCTGAGTGTCAGTGGGACGGTGTGAGTGACATCTGTGTGCACAAACCATGTTACTACTCGACGGAGGACAAGTGCGTGAAGCACTCATCTGACTGTGAATGGGTTTCAGGAAACTGTCAGATGAAGGTCTGCGTTGAGCACATCAGTGAGTTGAATTGCATTAAGGATTCGAACTGTGAATGGGCCACTGATCACGCACCTGGAAGCTGCAACATCAAGGTGTGCCACACGTACGGAGACAAGACGAGCTGCGAATCAGCGCAAGCTGTTGCGGACGGATGTGTTTGGGACAAGAACAACAAGTGCGAGTACTCAGTTGATACTTGCAAGACTGTGTTGGATGACTGCGAGTGCAAGCAAACGATTGGCTGTGCTTGGGAGTCGGAGCCAGGACCAGATGTGATGCCAAGATGCTTCCCATCGATCTACAGCAACTGTGAAGGAATGGACATGGTCTTCTTGCTCGACGGTTCCTCAGACATGAATGCGCAATTCGGACGCCATCCAAGTGGATACATCGGACTCCTCGAGACGATGGCTCACTGGATCAAGCAGCTTCCACTTACGGGTGAGTCAGCCAATGTGGACCAGACTGCAGCCCACAAGTCAGGAATGAGAGCAGCGTTTGTTCAATACAATGCTAAATCCAGTGCCCTTCGTACTCCAAGTGCTATCGGTGCTGGTGGAAGACTCTCTGGAAGTGAGACGGAGTTGCTGAATGACCTCGACTGGCACACGGCGAACCAGATCGCCAAGAAGAACACCACTGCGGACTACGAGAAGGACGACCACTACTTGCAACACGCTCTTGATATGGCTGCTAAGATATTGGAAGGTTCAGCGTACGACAGAAAGAAGGTTGTCATGATCTTTTCTGCTGGCATCATCAGCGACAAGGATTACCTCAGCAAGCCAAAGCTTCTCCTGGACTCCATGCACGCCTCGACTTTTGCGGTTGGTATGCGCCGACACGGTGCCTCGACTCACAAGGATGAACTCGTGTTGGATGAGTTGAAGCCAATCGTAACTGCTCCAAAGGATGGCCACGCGATGAGCATCTCGTTCGATGACTTGGAGAAGGAAGTCCTGACTCAGATCTGTAACGAGGACAACTTGTTCGGATACTTCTTCGTTGAACACGGTCAGTCTACTCATCAAAAGTGTAGCGAGTGGAAGACCAGCGACAGTTGTTTGATTGATTCACTGTGTGTGTGGACTGTTGACAGTTGTGTTCCATCATCGTGCCCTGCTATTTGTAACGAAGCGGAATGCGAACAAGCTGCTGAGGGATGCCACTACTACAGCAAGGACAAGACTTGCAAGCGATCGGTGTGTTACCACCCAGCGAAATCCGAGTGCGAAGGCGACAAGTTGTGCTGGTGGGATGTTTTAGGAAATACTGCTGAAGACAGTTGCAAACCGGTGGTAGGATGTCACAAGCATAAGAGTGACACTCCTTGTGGCAAGGACAATGCTTGTAATTGGGATCAGTCTGTTGGGAAATGTACCGACAAGCGTAGATGTATTGTCCATCCGGACACCCTGTCGTGTAACAACGACACCGCTTGCGTGTGGAACACTGCCTCTGGTTACTGTGAGGACCGTACTGGATGTGCTCTGTACACTGAGGCAAAAACATGTGCTGCTGGTAAAGAACAGTGCATGTGGGTAGTTCAGGATTCCCTTTCGTCTTGCATTGACAAGACATGTGGTGGATACGACTCGCAGCTCACTTGCAACGCCGAAGAAACATGTGAGTGGAATTCAAACAACGCGACTTGCTTTGACAAGACTGGTTGTGTCTTGCACATGAGACAGGATATCCCAGAGGCATCTTGTTTGAGTGACGACCGCTGTGTGTGGACTGGCCTCAAGTGTGAAGACAAGGAGGGATGTGCTGCTTACGTTAAACGTGATGCGTGTACACGTGACACGGGATGCACTTGGTTGAGCGAGACTAATGTTTGTGTCGATGACGGATGCAGTGCCATTGCGAACATGGATAAATGTGAATCCGATGCGAAGTGCATGTGGTTTACTAACATCGGAACTAATGATCGCTGTGATGACAAGTGCAGTGCACACTTCACTTCCAAGGACTGCAACACCGTTGCCATCTGTGAGTGGTCTCAAGACACCTGTATCCCAAGTAACTTCTGTCCTGCTACCTACGGAAAAGACAGCGAGAACTGTAACGAGGACATTAATTGTGAATGGTATGTTTATGTTTGTTTTGCAGTCGTGGCTGCAATAGTATACGTGGTTTTCCCTCTCCTCTTTGTTCTTTTTTCTTTTTTTTCTCTCGTTTCTTCTTTTTTTTTTTGTATGGTCTTAAACAATCCGCAAAAACAGGGACGTGTTGTATGAGCGTTGCAACAAGAAGAAGGCTTGCGTGATGTACCCATCTGAAGTTGCGTGCAACGCCACCAGCAGCAAGTGTATCTGGGAGAAGGAGAGCAACGTGTGCAAGGACATCGCACAGTGCTCGTTCTACGATTCCTCGTTGGTATGTTTTTTTTTTTTTTTTTTTTAAATTTTTCTATCGAAATGTGACGCAGTTTTTAAGGTGGAAGCTTTTTTTTATTCTTTTTGTTCTTTTTTTTTTGGTCACGGCAGAAATAAAAAAAAAGGGACCAACAAAACATAATAAAATAATAATACCATCAGGAGTGTGCCAAGGACGCTGGTTGTCAGTGGTCCGACGCCGAACCTGTGTGTCTGCCAAGAGACGATCCATGCAGTGGAAGACCAGAGAACCTGTGTACCGCTGAGGAGTGCATCTGGGAAGGTGATAAGTGTAAGTTGAAGTGCAGCGAAACCTGCAGCGCGGCGGGAGGAGTCTGCAACGGCGAGTGCTGCACTTGCAAGCAGGGATACCACGGAGAGAGGTGTGACATGTGCCTGTTTGGAAAATCGGAGAGTGGCGGGTGCCTCACGTGCTCTGCTGAGTTCTGCAGCAACCACGGACGCTGTGACTCTGAAATGACTTCGTGCATCTGTGACAGTGGCTACGGAGGTGCTGACTGCAGTGCGAGAGTTTGCAGTGCTGAGATGCCAGTTTGGTACACTACCTTCCCGCTTCGTCCGATGAAGAACGAGCGTTTCACTTTCATCATCCACGGTTGTTGGGACGATGCCGCGAACAGCACTGGTCGCGACGTTAAGATAGTTCCGGCATCGCAGACGTGTGACAGCCCTGCTTCATGTGGTATGTTATTTTAATTTTACTGTTTGCGTAATTGTGTTCTCGGTTTTATGGTTTCTTTCGGATGGGGGGTTTTTTTGTGTATTTTTGAAGGGGAGGAAGATGTGAAACAAAAAGAAATAACAAAAAAAACTCCAAACAAACAGAGAAACCAATGTTGATGTCCGACGAGCAGCTGGAGATTGGAGATGAGGGTGCGAAGTGTACCAGCTCAAGAGTTTTGAATGCTGCATTAGAGCCAAAGAGTAAGATGGAGTTGTTGGTTAACACGACTGTGGCATTTGCTGATGAAGATGACAGAGAATTGATTGTGTGCTGGAGAGACCCAGTCAGAGACCAATGGAGAGAGCTTGAGACTCACTACAAAAATGGAAGTGTTACCAGGACTACTATCGTACAGGGTGCTGTTGATGAAGACACGGGTTCGAGACCTGCTCCAAATTTGGCTGGAACTGGTGATGAGTGTTGCGAGGGATTGAGACTCGGTGAAGTTTGTCTACCAACTGCTCTTGTTATCGTCCTCTGGGTGTTGGTACTCTTCTTGATTGGATATCTAGTTTTTGCCCTGGTCAAAGGGAAGAAGGAGAATGACGCTCTAAGCAACCAACCAAAGAAGGGTTACCAAGACTTCGAGATGGAAGATGGAAACAGTGGTTTGGTAAATGATCAAAGAAGCAGCAACTAGTGTGCTGCTTTCGAAGGTCTTTTCCTTTTTTTTAAGTTTTAAAGTGGATTTTTATTTTTATTTATTTTTATTTCATTTCTTGTGTCGAATTCCTTTAATATTGGACTTTGCAAACCCTTTGAGACCCCTTCCCGTATCCCTTACTACACATCACTATGTCACGAGACAGTTTGTTCTGATTTCCTTGCTTGTGGTCTGTAAACCCCCTGAATAAATTGAACCTTTTTTTTTTTTTTTCCCCATCTGAATGGAGATGGGACGGTAAATTGTGTTGTCAGTTTAATGATTTATATAATTTATATATTTTGTTATTGTGGTGATTAAAATCTTTTCCCGTATTTTTCCCCTCCAAAGTTTGTTTCTCTCTCTTTCCCTGTTGCTTTTCGTACAAAGCCAAAGTTTCCCTCCTTTCGTATCGTATTGAATTCACCCCAACATATGTTGGATTTCATCGATAGCAACTGCAAGTCTCTTTTCATTGCAACCAGATTTTTTGGCTGAACCTATATTCGTTTTAGCCAGTTTGAAGCAAGTACCTCAGGCTTCACTCGCTTACTTATTGATGAATCACGGTATCAAGTTGCCCCAGGCTTCACTCGCTTACTGTTATGATTAACGTGTTCAGACGAATTGTCTCTCAGTGGTTTTACGAGGGGATAGTTCTGTGGAGAAGAGTGAATGATATGCATTCCACTGAAAAGATAGCATCGATTTCCTGATCAAAAGTAGGACCTTTTTTATTTTCCCTTTCCAGAGTATTTTTGTAAGTGATCTTCAGTTTAGCAGAACCTTGCTTGCTGAAGATATTATTATCGTGTTGTCTTGTTAATAGTTTCCTGTTGTTTTAACTGTTTACCTTTTCTTACGTTCTCTCTATTGTTTTTCTTTTTTAATTTTTTTTGTTTTTTCTAATTTGTGATCTCTTTCTTTTGTTCTTAAAAAAACAACCAAATGATTTGGATCCAATCAGGTCACTTCGTTACGTTAAGTGTATCGTTTACTTTCGTGTAACCGGTACTGTCCATTCTATATTCGTGGGGTTCTTTTTATCTTTATAAAGACCCTGGTATTGCCCACAGGAGTGAGTGCAAAACTTCATCTCCTCTACATACACTGAAGTACATTTTCTTCTGTTGTGGGTTTCGTTATTTTCTTCTCTATTTCATTGTTTGCTGTCCATCACGTTGGTATCTCTGTTGTTGTTGTTGTTGTTGTTGTTGAGTACCGAATACAATTCTTAAGAAAGCGTTACGATGGTATTTTCTAGTGTTTTCGTGTGTTCCCTAAGATACAGGTTCACTAGTCGGAAGGCTGGTGATCCGTCCCCTTCACAATATTCTGATCAATCCATTCTCACTTACAGTATTAGCAACCCTCTTTAACTTCATTAGCTTGTTGTTCTTGATCTTTGATTTTACTGCTCTCTCTCTCCCTCTCTCGAATTTAGTTTGTTGGCTTGCGGCATATGCACACGTACGAACAAAGAAAAGAAACTGTACACTTTAAAAGCTGAGCGTTTTTTTTTTGAACTTCTTTAGTATTTTCATGTGGATGGAAGCTATCGGACGGTGGCACAGCCGTCTGACTACTTCGCCTCACGGAATGCGTTGTTCATTCTGTGTCTTCCCTATTGAAGCTCTGAGCTTCTCAAGGAAAGCGTGCATTCTATGTTGAGGAAAATCTGCTCTGTGTGTATGTTTTGTATCACCTGAAGAGTTATCTATTTCTTCCCCCCACACACAACAGGGTACAGACTATTAATTGAAGTGCAGGTATTCTTTTTAAATGTGTTTAGATCCTATTAAGTGATTTCTTCAACCCCCCACAGAACGAGAATATCTCTCGCATCTACCCACGCCCTCATCCCGTATTTTCTTTTTTTTAGTTCCCTACAAAGGAACCCCCTCGTTACCCCAACATCAAGGGCTGTTGTTTTTATAACTGAAAGCTCTCGTTTTGTGTGATAACAAAAAAAAACTCAAAACCAAAAAATGAGAAGTTTCGGCTTCGTGTTAGCTGCTTTGTTACCGGTATGTCTGGCTGGTACGTACGAGCAGAATGTTCCGAAGAATGTCTTCAACGTTGATTGTCAAACGATCGTCTTTACTACCGGAGAGTGCGATTGTAACACAGTCATCCCTGGAGCATCAATTGATGTTGAAGAAGGATATGTTAACGGTAGAGACACATTGTCATGCCCAGCCTGTGCCGGACTGGGTATTCAGACTCAGTGGATCTCCGGAACTGGTGTCTTGAAGTTGACAGGTAATGGAAAAACCATCAACGACTTCGCCAAGGCAATCGACTCCATAAACTTTTTGACGACTTCAGGAGATGGTAATTCGAGAAGAATTACTTACAACTATGGTCACGCTCTTTACACAAGTATTACTGGTCACTTCTACGAATACTATCCAACTTCGGAGTGTTCCACCTCAGCGTGTCGCTGGGACGATGGTCAGGCGTCATGTGCCGATAAGAAACTTGATGTACTTGGGTTGGTTGGTTACCTCGCTACTATTACCAGTGCTGGTGAACGTGACATCACAAACGCCAAGATCCAAGGACACGGTTGGTTGGGAGGTTCAGATGTTGGTCGAGAATCAACTTGGAAATGGGTAACTGGACCAGAAGGATGTCCTCCTTATGACACCAGTGTCACTGGAGCACAACGTTCTGCATGTGACTTCGGATATCCACTTCCTGATACAAAAAATCCATGTTCTGGTCCAGATTGTAATGGAGGTACTTTAATGGGAACTGGAGTCAAGTGGCGGTTCCGCCGGTCAGGATTTGGAAACTGGGCGAGAAACCAGCCAGATGAAAATACGAGACGTTGCCGAGGAACGTGTTCCACCACCGGAGAGGATTTCTTGCATTTCTACGGCAACAATGGATTGTGGAATGATTACCCACACAGACACAACAGCATCGATGGGTTTATGTGTGAGTGGGGAGGTGTTGGTGAGCTCTGCATAGACAGTGGTGATGTGTTCAAATCGTACGTCCTTGTTTCTGGATGTGACGGCTTTACGTCGCAAGACAAGTGTGAAGCACACATTCCAGTTGGATCATGTGCCTGGGATATCAATACTGGATCATGTATTCCTCATGGTTGTCACGTACACGAAGACGAGGCTCAATGTGGTCAGGATCCACTCTGTGATTGGGATCTTACTGTGTCACCAGCAGCATGTGTAGACAACAAGTGTGCTTCATCACACACCGATGTTAGTTCTTGTAATGGGGATCTTGTTTCTCCATGTCGATGGGACGATAACCAACCTGACGGTGCCCAATGTCAGCCACTCAACTGCGGTGACATTACCGACATGTGCACATGTACGAAACTAGGAAACTTGTGCCTCTGGGACCCATCATCAAAGACTTGCTTGGATCCTGATCAGAGTACTTGCCCAGCTGCTGATGTTATATTTGTAGTACCAGGTACTAAACATGCTGGAACTCAATTTGGTACTCACACAAATGGATACTACGGATTAATGGAACATCTGAGACACTGGACTTCATCAGCTCACATGGCTGGTGCTTCCGACTCCAACTACGGATTCCGTGCGGCGTATGTGACGTACGGAAGGAATGGAAAGTCGATCACTGCATCTGACAGCACGGGCGCTCCAGCCACCTTCGACAACTGTAAGACGTGGGACCCAGTTACTGGAACTACCGGAAACAACGGAGGGTTCTCTATGAACCCTCACGCTCTCAACATGGACATCAGTTTCTTGGAGAACTTCTACTGTCCTAACTGGGCTGGTAGTGGAAGCTATGCAGTCCCTGGTCTACAGACTGCTTTGAGCAGTGTTCAGGCCGCCTCAGCAAACGGTCGTAAGAAGTACGTTTTCATTGTTGCTGAGTCGAAACTCAGCGACAGTTCCACGGACTTGGCCAACATCGTTAACCAAATTAAGGCTGTGCCTGATACCGAAGTATTTGGAATTGTTCCTCGTGCGCTTCAGGGAAGTACTTCAACAGACGTTCAGGCTGAGGCAAAGTTGAAGCCGCTTGTGACATCTGACAAGCACATCGTGAACGTTGAGTTGGCGAATTTGGGAGATGAAGTTCTCTCAAAACTCTGTGACGCTTCGACAACTTTCGGCAGCGTTATTTCTACGAAATCCGATGTCGGATGTCGCCAAAGGGACGAGACGGATTGTAAGGGTGCTCACCTTTGTCTGTGGGATATTTCGAAGTCACCATCGTGTGTTAACAGTCCGTGCCTACAGAAGTGTACTGAGGTTGAATGTAATTCCCAGGCCGGTTGCCAATGGGATGCCGCTCTCGGTGTTTGTGAGAAGGATATTGTCGACTGCTCACTCCACAACGGCGACAAGGCTGCGTGTGAGAACAACGAGAACTGCGTTTTCGAACCAGTTTGGGCTGCCGCTGATACTTGTGCAACCAACCCGTGTAGGGACTTGACTGATTCCACAAGTTGTGTTGCTGAGACGGAAACTGTATCGGCACCATGTGTTGATCCTCCTGGTAACCCGGATTATTGTAAATTAAGTGTTTGTGAATATGATGATTCAAAGTCTCCGAAGTGTAATGTTAAGAAGTGTCTTCAGAAGGACCAGACGAAGTGTGAGGCTGAAGATGGATGTCTTTGGGAGCCACTCCAAACACCTCCGCCAACTGGACCACCATCGACTCTTGTGTCGTACTGTGCTGAGAAGAAGTGCGACTACCCGAGTCAGGCGGCGTGCGTTGCGGATCCGAAGGGTCAGTGTCAATGGGACGATGGATCTCAAACATGTAAGGAACTTCCATGTGTTCACAACCCTGACGAGCTGACTTGTGACAATGATCCAGTGTGTCACTGGGATATTTCTACTAACCCACCAGGATGTATTGAGACTCCTTGTGGTAAGAACAAGAATCAGGGTGATTGTGATGCTTCTAGTGACTGCATGTGGAACAACGATAACCCTGCGAAGCCTTACTGTGAAACATTGAACTGTGGAGAAATAAAGACTGCTTGTGAATGTCAGGAGTCTCCGCACTGCACATGGCGCCAGGCTGGTCAGTACTCCCACTGTGTTGATCCACTGTACTCAACTTGCCCTGATTTAGATATTGGTTTCATTATTGATGGTTCAGGATCCATGTCTCTTCGGTTTGGAAACCATCCTCACGGATTCTTTGCTCTCATGAACATGCTTCAAGATTGGGTGAAGACTCTTCCGCTTACTGGTGAAGATCACACTGTTGGTGCTCAGTCAACTGTCAGAGGAGGAGGTTTCAGAGTTTCATTTATTCAGTTCTCAAAAGCTGATGCTTCTCCTGCTGACGACCATCCAACGAACTGTGCTATTGGTGCTTGCACTGATGGTAAATTATCAGGTATGAGATCTGAGCTTCTCGGTGACATTCAGTGGCATGAGACGAACTACCAGAGTCAGTGGACGTACATCCACGATGCGCTTTTGGACGTTGCGGAAAACACCATTGACCCGCTTCACTCACCGGCACACAGAGAACACATTGTGATCATTTTGGCTGACAATGGTCTCACTGACTACGACGGTGATTCCTGCTCTTCGGGAGTCTGTGGAGCTTGCCCACAGGGATGTGATTCATTGTTCAAGCCTTCCTACAGAACTATTCTTGACCAGGGTACCGCGAAGTTAGTGGCCGACAACGTCACTGTTTTCGGTGTCGCAATCAGAAGATTCGCTTCTTCGAACTTCCAGGACCAGAACGCTGAGAACAAATTGAAGCCACTTGTTTCCTCACCTCGTGATGACCACTTTTTGAGTCTGCAAATGGATGAGATTCCTGACAAGCTTTTGAAGTCACTTTGTGATCCAAACAGCAAGTTCGGTGCCATCGTGGCACCCGCTGTCAACGTGGATCACTTCCCGTGTGCTTCATGGGGATACCGCGACGAGTGCATGTCTGATGAGACTTGTGAGTGGGTGACACCAAAACTGACAACTTGTGACGCTACCACCGGATGCCCTCAATTAAATTGCCAAGAGTTACCAATTCATTACCGAGGAATCTATGAATGTAATAAATGCAGATTAGCTCGTACCGTTATCACTTGCGGAGCCAATGTGGCGTCTTCCATTGTGGGAACCTGTCGTCAGACTGCCTGCATGGCATGCTGTAACAGCACTTGCTGTGATGCGAAACCGGAGTGCTCATGGAACACAACTGATTCTACGTGTACCCGCGATGTCTGCGAACACCCGAACAAGGACGACTGCGAGAACGATGCCAACAACCTTTGCAAGTGGGACCCTGTGACAAAAGATTGCAGCAAGAAGGAGTGCGAGGCGACGTTTGAGCAACACAAGTGCGCAGCTAACCCTGAGTGCTTGTGGGACGCTGGTGTAGATCCTCCGGTGTGTCTGCCAATTCCAAAGTGTGATACTTACACTGCTGAGGCACAGTGTGTTACTGATGTACAGTGTACTTGGAATTGTACTGATTCGGATTGCAGATACACGCTCTGTCCGTTTGCGAATGAAGTTGACTGCCTGTCGTCAACTGACTGCGAGTGGAGCGGTACCATTTGTGTTGAGAAGCCGTGCCGCTACAACACCAGCAGTGAATGTGCCGCTGGATGTGACCCAAACTGCAAGTGGGACAACAAGACGAGCACTGAGCACTGCAGACAGGATCACTGCAAGAAGCATGCTGGCAACCCAGCCTGTGATAAGGATCCACGTTGTCACTGGAGTGGTACAACTTGTGATGAAGACTATTGTGCTGATTACGATAACGATGAAGTTGAGTGCAAGGATGACCCAAGATGTACTTGGAGTAAAGACGCATCACTCGGATGTGTTTTGACGAACTGTTCAAAGGACCACGGGATCCCATCAACAGCTTCGTGTGCTCCTGATGTGAACTGTAAACCAGGTACAGATGCTACTGGTGACTACTGTGAACCAACTCAGTGTCATGATTTGGATTCATGTGAGTGTCCACAGAAGGCTGGATGCTACTGGGATCCAAATGGAGGAGCCACCAACTCTGGAGAATGTAAGGAGGATGCTGACAGTCTTTGTCCTGACTTGGATGTCGTGTTCTTGCTCGACGGTTCTGGTTCGATGAGCGCTCGCTTCGGATCTCATCCCCATGGATACCAAGGTATGATTGAAGTACTTAAGGATTGGGTAAACACTATACCTCTTACTCATGAACCTGCTCATACTACATCAACTGTTACTGGTGGAACATTCCGACTTGCATTCATCCAGTTTGCTAAGACTTCTGAGTACTGGGCATGCAAGAATGATGGATCTGGATGTAACAGAAACACTAGGGGGTGCAATAATCCGGATGTTTCACAACTTCCTGGTGCAAAGTGCGCGGATGGTACTTTCTCAGGAGATTTAACTGAGCTTCAAAATGATTTGACATGGCACGAGAGGAATTACATGCGTTCAGCCACTTACATGTCAAAGGCTTTGGAAGATGCTGTTCAGGTATTTGATGACTCTCCTGCAAACAGAAAGCATGTTGTTGTTATTATTACCGATGGTTCTTTAAATCCTAGAAGTCGTCAAGCTAGAGAAATTCCTCCTCTCCGTGCTCAGTTAGACGCGAAGGATGTCATCACGTTTGGTGTTGTCGTCAGAAAGGGGCAATCGCACACGAAGGCTGATCTCGATGCTGAGGCCACGTTGAAGCCGATTACTAGCGACCCTCATGATGATCATTTTGTAAACGTTCCACTTGATGACATGTTGGATCACGTGTTTAAAGACTTTTGTGATCCAGCGAGTCCATTTGGTAAGGCTGTGTCTACTGGAGGAACACGTGCTGCAGTCCTGCCGTGTTCGAAGTGGGGTTTGGAGTCTGAGTGCCACGCTGACGCAAGCTGTGAGTGGACGTCGGCCTTGCCAGCAACTTGTGTCAAACCTAGTGGATGCAAGAATCTGAACTGCCTGGAACTCTCAGGGACTCAAGCTCAGGCATACACCTGTGAGCAGTGTGTTCTGGTTGGTTCAGTTGTGACCTGCAGTGCTGGGACTAAGAATACTGGCACTGGACAGTGTCTTCAATCTGATTGCTCAACTGCCTGTATTGTGTCCACTTGTGCCAACAAGAACGGATGTGTTTGGAATGGTGGCCTCTGTCAGGAGGAGCAATGTGACTACGCCAACCGCACTGCTTGTGAGAACGACGCAATCTGCAAGTGGAACACCACCAAATCACCTGAGGAGTGTGAGAAGAAGCAGTGCACTCACTTTGCTGCTGGACCTTGCAATGGTGACAAGAACTGTACTTGGGATGATGCTACTCAGAAGTGTTATCCAAACAATCCAGAGTGTGATAAAATCAAAAATGATGCTTTGTGTTTGGCTGAACCATCTGGCAAGTGTACCTGGAACTGTATCACTGACGGGTGTGAAGTTAAAAAGTGTGTCTACACATCGAGTGTTGACTGTACAAGCATTGCCAGCTGCCAGTGGGACAACGCGGGACAAGTTTGCCAGGAAAAGCATTGCGTCTGGACTAAGGAGAATGAGTGCAACGCTGATGCAGTCTGTAACTGGGAGAACAACAACTGTGTTGTGAACGACTGCTACCAACACGGAACTGAATTGTTGTGTGTTCAGGATGACAAGTGTGAATGGGATACCGCAAACTGTGGAATCTGTAATGAGAAATACTGCCAGAAGTACAACAACAAGGCAGCCTGTGACAGTGACATCAAAAATGAGTGTCGCTTTGACGATGCTACGCAAAGCTGTGTCGACAAGAACTGCGTGGACTACAACAACGGTGCGTTGTACTCAGCGGGAGCTTCTTGTCCGTGCAAGAGTGATGCCACTTGTCAATTTGACACGACGACCACGCCTCCGCTGTGCAAGGCGACGGAATTCGAGAACTGTCCGAACCTTGACATAGCCATCACCTTTGATGGATCGTGTTCAACAAACAATGCTTTTGGTCAACATCCGTCAGGATTTGAGGGAATGTTGGCAGCTGTGCACGATTGGATTGTCACCGCACCACTTACCGGAGAAGCTGCTGGAAAGACCTCGACCGACACCAACGGTAGAATGAGACTTGCCATCAACCAGTACTCTTCCCAAGTTCACGTTGCTGACTGTCCTAACTGCGCGTGTGACAACCTCGACTTTCCGATCAACGGAGTGAACACGACCAAGTGTGGTA